>CM032453.1:140077699-140348285 GCA_019049505.1 Pachyrhynchus sulphureomaculatus
TATCAGGGGGATTGTTCCGAAACATAGAGGAATCAACATATGCCGATTGGAAGAACTATCTCCTGAGAGCCGTAAGCAATTCGTTTTCAAAATACATGTTGATAGGAATACTAGTTGTCCTCCTTTTCTCGTTTAGAAAAGACCAAAATTTATTTGGGTTGATAGAGAAGTCCCTTTCCGCCTCAGTAACATAATTTCTATAAGCAATCCGAACCTCGATCTTGATCCCTCTACGAAGACGTTTAAATTCGACTAGGTCACAAATATTTCTAGTACGTCTATACCTTTTCCAGGCTTGATTCTTTTTTTTGATTTTACGTATTATCGAATTATCGTACCATTTAGGATATTTGAGGGTCTTAGGGCGAATAATAGGAACATTGTTGGAGATAACTGAATTCAGTACGACATAGAATTGGTCGCAAGTGTTATCAATATTATTGAAGGACCCCAAGAATGAAAAAATCGGTTTGTAGAATGTCGTTGTAAAGGGATGGGTAATTCGCTCTTCGAAAGTTCTACCTTTGAGTCTGAAGAAGGGGAAATTTATCATGAATATGGTCAACCAGAATTGACATCTGTAAGGCAGAGTGATGAAGATCCAATGGTATCAAAGGCTGATCCGCACGAAAGACATTAAGTGGAGTTCTACTAAATACAAGATCTAACAGACGATTATTTTCGTTATAATTACGATTATATTGATTTAAAGATAAGAACTCCCATAATTCAAGTAAAGAAGAAATTTGGTTGTCTCTATAAGAGGCATCCATAACATAATTTGCATAAGTACGAAGATTAAAATCCCCCAATACTAGCAAATCGTCTTCATTAGTAAAATAGCCAGAGTCCAGCATTTCTTCAAATAGAGTGTCATAGGCAACAGTATTACTGTTAGGTGGGACATAAATCAGAAAAATGCAAACTGCACGATGGGACAATTCCAATCTTACGGCGATCATACCAACATTAGGAAGCGAAGAATGAAATTCAATTTTAGTTGCGTTGAAGGTCTTGCTCAAAGAAAGCAGTACGCCACCACCCCTCGTAGTATTCGTTAAAGCAAAATTACGATCAGCCCTAAAGATATTGTACTGACTACTAAACAACGCAGCATCAAAGACACTAGAGTCGAGCCAAGTTTCGGTAAGTGCTATAAGATCATAGGAACAAAGATAGGAAGCATTAAGAAGGTCATGTGTTTTAGTTTTCAAACCACGTACATTCTGATAATAAACAGAAAATTCTTTAAGTTTGCGCCCCAATGCTCTCAACCGTAAGCGATCACTTGGTTGCTATATTTTAGATGCAAGAGATGTTTTAAAAGCATCCAAAGACATATTAAAAATAATAAAAATAAAACAAAAAAAAGAAAATAAAACGGGGGTTTACGAATTATGCTGTGGCACTTGCAATAAAACGTATATAGGACAAACAGGCAGATCTTTTTATAAAAGAACAAAGGAACATAAACAAAGCTATAGAATGAAAAATAACAAATCACATTACGCTAAACATTTAACAGATGAAAATCATACGTTCAATGAAGATTTCAAAATTTTGCATAATGGAAATAAAGGAATATTACTGAATTGTTTAGAACAGGTAGAAATTAACCAGAAAAAATCCTAGGTTTATTACTCAACGATCAATTAGATTGGGGAGGGTCTCCGTTATTGAACTTGTTCTAGGTATTAAGGTAAATATAGTTAATAAATTTAGTACTTGTAATTAGATAAACTACATATTCTGTAGCATACTTTGTTAGTTAATTTACATCGTGCTCCAGAAGAAGACACAGTGTGACGAAACAATTGTCAGCAATAATATAATAAACATAAGTGGTGATCTTAAACAGTTGTTTAAATTTTTATTCCTAGTTATTATGGATCTCCATCAAGTAACGGCTAAGTCAGTGCAGTATATACATTCAGTTGCCTGCTTGCTTATCTGATTGAATTATATGGCTGGTTTTGAAAATAGCATCATTTCGGCTACTTTTTCATCTGTTAAAACAGTTTTTCGTTTAAAAATACCTTTCTGCCCAGAAAATGCATCCATATTGCTCCTTAAATTCCATTCTAATCAACAAAACAAAGTGGATATACCTGTCAGGGTAACGTTCTCGATACAGTCTAACGGCTGCCCGAGAATTTCTTTTTGCTTCTCCATAAATAAAAATCATATCTAGTTTTTCCAGTGTGGAAAACCACTTCAACCAGAAGTTATTAACACACTGTTTACTTAATTTAACTTTATTGAATTGAATAGGTGTACAAACCAGAGCTGTCAGATTAAAGTTTAACAGCCGCCTACTAGATAAATTGTTTGAAAACCGCCAAACGTGGCATAGGATCCATGGCAACCATACCAAGAAATTATATTTTAGAGGGTTTTTGCTGCATAACTTTGTTGAAAAACAAATTAGAAAAAAACAGTTTAAGAAAAATTATGGCTTTCCAATGC
Source organism: Pachyrhynchus sulphureomaculatus (assembly GCA_019049505.1). Classification (NCBI taxonomy): domain Eukaryota; kingdom Metazoa; phylum Arthropoda; class Insecta; order Coleoptera; family Curculionidae; genus Pachyrhynchus; species Pachyrhynchus sulphureomaculatus. The sequence continues at coordinate 140,080,166 of CM032453.1, forward strand.
CGTTCTACAAATAGGTGTGTCGATGGAAAAAAAAAGTTGTTTGGCGTTGCGGCGCCCAGCGTCGTTTTCACTACCAAATGTCAAATAAGTCAGTATATTCCTTGACATGCACTATACGTACCATTCTACATTTAAAAAAAAAAATCTAATAATTTTCCATAAATCGGGACTGGGCGTCTAATAATGATCACCCTCTAAGCTGCTACTAATAACCTTGGCTCTATTTGGAAAATCGTAAAAATATGTTCTCAGCTCAAAAAAAAAAAGATATGTAGACATGATTTGAGGCCGATAAGTGTCCTTCCAGTATTCTCAAAAATTGCTTGAAAAAACTATGAATAGTCCAATGCGGGAACATCTTATTCTGAATAATATTTGATCTACTTGGGGCATTCCAGGATTTAATTGTGCCACGCCATCGTTAACTATTACCGATGATGTTATTGGAGCAGTGGATAGATATGAAGCTATTGCTTTGATTTCAATAGAGTATAGCGAAACATTTGATAAATTACATCCCAATTTGCTTATCTCACTATTAGGCCTTATTAGATTTGGCAATTATATTGATGAGTAATAATTTAACAAATAGACTGCCATATGGGGAGACAAGCAAGGATTGGTCATCTGTAGTGTACCCCAACTGTCAATATCTGGGGCACTATTTATTTGTATATACACCTGTAACGTTACTCATTATCTTAAGTATTTGAAGGTCCATTTATACACAAATGACATACAATTATGAGCATCGTTTTTCCCGCAGGAATTGTATGTTGTCCAAGATAAAATTAAGGAAGATTTACGTTGACCAGTATAGTAAAACTTATATTACTATTATTATAAGCCGAGTTCTCTCCAATACTGGATGTAGGCCCTGAATTTTCATCTCAGTCTATTTGCAGCTGTTGTCATGCATCCAATGCCCGCAACTCTCTGTATGTCATCCGGCCATCTTGTTTTGGGACATCCTACGCTCCATTTCTGTTCTCGTGGTCTCCATTCTAATGTTCGCTTGGTCTATCGATCATCGGTCGTGCATGCTACATGTCCAGCCCATTACCACTTTCTTTTTGCTACTTCCTCTATAATATCCTTTAATTTCGTTTGTTGACGTATTCACTTGTTTCTTTTTCTATCCTGAAGTTTTACCACGATCATCTGTCTTTCGTGTGCTCTCTGAGTCCGAGCTAGTTTTTGTATATCGGCTTTATTCAATGTCCAAGTTTCAGCACCGTATGTAATTACGAGTAGGATGCACTGATCATAAACTTTGGCCTTTAACTTATTTGGGATGATTTTATCTTTGAATATACAGTGTGTCCCAAAAGGTTTTATACAAATGGAGAGAAAGTTTATCTTACATATTACAAAAAAAATTATTCTTGATAAAAAGTTCTGCATCACATGGAAATCCATAATTAAGCATCAAAAGTTTGTATATTTGATGGTATACAGGGAAAATAAAAAATAATGTTTTATAATGAAGAGTAAAGTGTATTTAAATTTAAATACAGTATGTATGTATGTATGTAGCACATTTCCAGAAGGCTTCCTCTAAAATAGTTAGTTTCAACATCCAGAATGAAACTATTAGTGTATTGTACTCTATGATTTGTACTGTTAACATGTAAACTTAAACTTATGGCGTTAGGTTTATGCTTGCTATCACTTCTATGTAGAGCTAGTCTCTTAGAGAGCTTTTGTGTCCTTTGTTCCACATAGATCAAACCACATTGGCACGGGATGCTATAAATACTATTAGAGCTTTGTAAAGTATCGGTTTTGTCCTTCAAATTAGCATAAAAACAATTCATCTTTATAAAGTTATAGCTGGCAATTTTTACATCTGTACCTACAAATAAGGAAGATAAAGACTGGGAGAGACCCTCTATACATTGTAATTTGCCCACCTTAATATTGTTATTGGTCGTAGCAATAAGATCAGTTGGATTGATTTCACGAGGGTGTCACTGAAATATCTTTCTTATAAGAGTTTCTGCATAGCAATTGTCAATTAAGATATTTTCTAACAGTTTTACATCTTTTCTATAAAGGAAGGGTGGCAATCTCTTATCTATTCTGTTTTTAAACCTTTAATGATGTTTAGCTTTTGTTTCATAGGGTGGTACGGGTGAATAGAATATAGTTACCAGAACTTGATTTTTTCTGTATCAGTCAAGTTTGACTGTATTATTAGCAGAACGTACAACCCTAGTATCCAAAAATGGAACAGCATGATCAGTTTCTTCCTCAACAACAATCATAAATTAGTATTCACTGTTGAGGACAACTTTTTAATTCTCGAAATGTGCTGTTCATGTGTTCCTTGTATGACTGTGTTCGCTACCTGGCTAGTGAAATGTTTAACTTACATACTTAATTAGAGAAAAACCTGTTACAATTTTGTAAGTATACTATTATATAGCTTACATAAACTTACATATCACACATCATGACGAACATCTTAATTTTCTTTCTGTCATTTGTTTGCGTTTTAGTATCCAGAAGACGCTACCAATTAGGCAGCGACAGCTTGATTAAAAATCAAAAAAAAAACTAGAGCCTAAATATCTTTGATTGCTCATCTATATTTCCTCATAAGGACGTTTCCCAGAAGTTAAACTTTCGATTATTACATATATATATATATATATATATATATATATATATATATATATATATATATATATATATATATATATATATATATATATATATGTATATATATATATATATATATATATATAAATATATATGTATATATATATATATATATATATATATATATATATATATATATATATACAGGGTGGAAAATTTATCGCGAAAAATATTATCATATCAAAAACTGCGACTTTTATGAAAAAAACAAAAGTTGTTAAACTTTGAAGAGCAAATAAAATGAAAGGAATAATTTTTCCACTTAGTTGGCGGCATCAAGGTCATTTTTAAGGTGAACTCAATTTTTTTAAATGGAATTTCTAATTTTTTTACAGATTCTTATTTAGGAGAATTTAGGAGAAAAATGTTAAAAGACATAACATGTTTGTTTTATTGTACTAAAGCTCGGGTAATCATTTTACAATTTTTAATTAACATTTTTATAGACGTATATTAACGTTTATAAAAATATTAATTAAAAATTAGGAAATAATTACCAGAGCTTTATTATACTAAAACATTTTTTTATCTTTTAAAATTAAAATTTTTCACCTAAGTTAATACGAACTGAGTTAAAAATGATTGAAAATTTATCTTGTTTTTATTTACTGACCTTAATAACCCAAAAACTTGAGGTCAATGAAAAAAATGTTTCGAATAAAAAACGCATATAAGAATCTATAAAAAATATATAACTTTACATTAAAAAAATTGAATTGACCTTGAAATGACCTTGATGTCGTCCACAAAATGTAAAATTCATTTTATTTTCCCTTGAAGATGAATAACTTTTGTTCAAAACATGTTTTTGTAAAAGTCGAAGTTTTTGATATAATCATATTTTTCACTAAAAATGGGCCACCCGGTATACATATATATACATATATGTACATATATATATATATATATATATATATATATATATATATATATATATATATATATATATGTATATATATATATATATATATATATATATATATATATATATATATATATATATATATATATATATATATATATAAATATATGTATGTATATATATATATATATATATATATATATATATATATATATATATATATATATATGTATATAAAGACCCAATAAAGTATATTAATGGAAGTCTCCTTTAAACTCACCAATGACTATATAATTGTTTTTATTTTTTTAGGGCGTGGATTCTTGCTAATACAAAAGTCAAAAATTGGAATGCAGTACCTTTGAACGACAATAACTCACCTTTCGTCTCTTAAGATACATAATCACTTTCTTCTGAAGAATATTATTGTATATTCTTTTCTGAGCTATTTCATCAATACACTTATTGTATTTTTCATAGTACGGTCCTCTTTCTAAGGCCGAAATTTCTTCTTCTACTGCAGATTCTTCTTCTTCTACTTCAGCTTCTTGTCCAGAATCATCCAATACGACCTGTCGTTCTTGTTTGCTCAGATCGAAAAATTCTAGAATATCAGTGTCTGATTCTCTTATTCTTGTGTCCATTTCGTATACAATACTAGAACGTCTCAGAGATGCACGCTTGGCCCAGCTAAAATATAAAAGAGTTTCAAAAAGAAGAAGAGAACAGCGAGGGTGCGGAATAGAATACACTCACGGTACTTTCGGCCCGCCATAAAAAGCAACTACAAGAACAAACCAAATAGTAGATGCTTAAATTTCACCAGGCATCATACGATGTATGATCATTGCATAGACCAGTAGTTCCCAACCTCTTATAATCGGGACCCTATTTAGATTTTTTAAAGATATTCGCGACCCTCCTATCCCGCCAGATTGGATCAATAAAACAAAAAATAAAGAGAGAGAATGTAATGAAAGACTGATTTTGTCAAATTTCCACATTATTTAGTTTCACTGAAACTGTATGACGCATTTCGCTATACTATACCTTCTTCTGATACAAAATGATATTTGAATATTAGTGTTGTTACATTTATACAAATACCCTAAGGTAGATAGGTAATAAAATTAATACTATATGCTAATGAATATTGCTGGGAAATCCATTCTGAATATTAATTGTCATACAGTTTTAGTGAAACTAAATAAAGTGGAAATTTGACAAAATCAGTCTTGCATTACATTCGTTATGAATTTCCATCAAGTAACAGCCACAACAATTCAAAACATACTTGAGGACTTAACAGTGATATTTTCTATAAAGTATTAATTATTAAGTATTAATGATTAATTAAGCCTGCACTTCATCGAGAATGTCGGTAACATCCAAAGACACATGAAAAGGGTTTCGTACTAATGCTTCTTGTTTGGAGAACTCCGGGATATAACGTTATATTTCAGATTCAAGGACTTGGAGGTATGAAGTTAATTTCCTCTCTTAGATTATCTACAATTTCCATCTCCGATTCTTCAGTCTTGGTGCAAAGGTGTTCAAACATGGTAAAGTTTCCAAGATTTACTTTATGGCGCCAGATTTTCAGCTTTAATACGAATACCTGGATATTATCTCTGAAGTGAGTAATGCATTTCCGTACCCTACAAATTGGGCTTGTTTAGTTGATCTAAGATATCAGATAAATACGCTACTCTTTGGATCCAGGTCTCATCATTAAAGCGTGTCATAAACTCATGTTTTCCTTTCATTTCTAAGAACTGTTGTATCTCGTTTTCAATTCAAAGACTCGACCAACAATATTTCCTTTTGATAACCAACAAACAGCAGTGGAGAAAAGAAGAACTTCGTAATCAGAGTTCATGTTTTTGCATAGTTCCTTGAACAGACGAGTATTGAGAGCATTACTAAATGCAAAAACTAAATGTCGTGAGTGTTTCAGCAGGTGATGAAATAAATCTAGTATGTTATTATCAGAAATTCAAAAATTGTTGACTTTTATTCCTCGGTTTGTGATTGTTTGTTGGCTTTAAGTGAAACTTAGCTTCACGAAGATGTTCATAGCTCGGAATTGCTTCCGAGTGAATATATGGTTTACAGAAAGGATAGAAAATTTGATATAACAGATAAATAACGTGGTGGTGTTTTACTGGCCGTTAAAAATTATATAAACTCAGAGTCTATGGATGTGACTTTATTTGATTTAAAATTTTCGGATATTGATTTGTTGATGGTAAAATGTAGTATTAATGATAAAATTTTGTATGTAGTAGTATTATATATACCTGATAGATTAAGTATTGATGTATATGATCATTTTTTCGAATTACTGAACAGATTGATTACTTGAGTCGAGACAATGTATTCATAATGGGTTATTTTAATGCTCCATATTTTGTTGACGGCAACGTTTCTGATCGCAAGACTTTGGCTATCAACAACTTTCTTGAAATTAATCAGTGCAAGCAATGGAACAGCATAACTAACTCGAATAATAGACTACTTGATTTGATTATCTCTGGATCAGAGTGTATTGTCAGGAGAGATGATACCTCAATGGTCCCGGAGGATACACATCATCCGGTGCTTATGTTCTCCATTCCAAAAATAAATATAAGACAAAAAAAAATCTCTACTAATTCCCCGGCTAAGATTTATAACTTTAGAAAAGAAAATTTTCCTGAATTATACAGAGCCTTATCAACAATTGACTGGACGTCTCTTGAGGGTTGTTGTGATGTTGATCTTGCACTGGAGCAATTGTATGATATTGTTTTTCATTTGTTTGATGAACATGTTCCGGCATACAAAAATTTTGCTTATCAGTATCCTCCATGGTTTTCTGCTGATATTATTAAAAATATAAAAAAGAGAGAAAAGCATGCAAACAAATTCAAGAGATATGGTAATCATAATGATTATCTAGAATTTAAACGGTTAAGATCAATTTCTAAGCAGCAAATTAAAGCGTCATATGTTAAATACATGGAGGATGTACAGGCTTTTCTGCCTCTGGATCCCCAACTCTTTTGGAGTTATATTCATTCCAAAAGTAATTCTTCTAGGATTCACAGTATAATGATGTATAGAAATGACATTCTGAAGTCTCCGTCGGGCATTGTTAACGCGTTTACAGATTTTTTCAAGAGTATCTTCACACTGTCGGAACCAGCAGCGACTTGTCATTCGCTTAGTACGTCGTTGACAATTGTGGAATTCTCGCCCATTACTGGGGATGAAATATTGATGACTACGAAAAAATTAAAAAATAAGATGACCTCTGGCCCTGATAATATTCCCTCGTTTCTCATTAGGGACTGTGCGACTGTCCTTGTAAGACCTCTAAAGTATATTTTTAATTTATCAATTAAACAGGGTGTTTATCCGAAACGATGGAAAGAAGGTAGATTATGTCCTATTTTTAAGAATTGCGACAGGGGAAATGTTGAAAATTACAGGGGTGTCGTTCTACTTTGTAACTTCTCAAAGGTCTTTGAGTCAGTCTTGTATGCACGTATCTATATCCAAATTAAAAATCAAATTTCTCCTTATCAGCACGGATTTGTTAGTAAGAGATCTACGGTAACAAATCTAACTGTTATGACACAGTTCATTTCGGAAATATTAGATGATGGTGGGCAGGATGATGTTATTTATACAGATTTCTCTAAGGCCTTTGATAGGATCGACCATCATGTTCTCATCAATAAGTTGTCTTTCTTTGGTTTCACTGATGGTGCGAGGACTCTTATAAGTTCTTACTTGTTTAATCGAACTCAGTTTGTAGCCTACAACGGATTCAAATCAGAAAGATTTGTGGCTACCTCAGGCGTTGCACAAGGTTCAAATTTGGGACCCTTGCTCTTCATTATGTTCATAAATGACCTTTAGGAGGATTTAAAATGTAACAGACTAATTTATGCTGATGATTTAAAAATGTGTATGCCAATAGAAAAAACTGAGGATTGTTCCTATCTACAAAGCCAGTTGAATTTCGTACGTTCTTGGTGTTGTGACAACAAACTACATCTAATTACTCAAAAATGGAAAGTTCTAACATATACTAGGAGGGTAGCGTCAATAGAGTTTCAATATAGAATTCAAGACCATAATTTAAGTAGGTGTAGCACAGCTAAGGATTTGGGAGTTGTTTTTGATGCAAAACTAACATTTGCTCCGCATATAGCATTCAAAGTTTCTGAAGCAATGAAGTCTTACGGGTTCATCATTAGGAATTGTAGGGGTTTCACTAATATTGCATCACTGAAGGTTTTGTATTTCTTCTTTGTTCGCTCGAAACTAGAATATGCAAGTATTGTCTGAAGTCCAATGTACGAGGTGAATAGAGTTTCACTTGAAAAACTGCTCAGATTTCTGAAATTTCTATTGTTTAAGATTAATGGAATGTATCCTGAACGGGGAATCAACGGCGATTATTTGTGTGAACAGACAAATAGTCTTAGCCTGGGAATCAGGAGAGTTTGTGCCTCAATATTATTCCTATATAAAGTATTGCACAATATGATCGATTGCAGGGATATACTGTCTCGTATTAACATCAATGTGCCACGGATACACTCACGATCAAATATGTTTTTTAGATGTAACAGACCTAATACTAATTTGTTATTGAATTCACCTATTCATGTAATGTGTACTAATTTTAATCATATTTGTAATGTTTGTGACATATACTGTTGTACTAAGAAGCATTTACTACAGACTGTCATTGAATATGTAAATGTCTAAATATTTACCCTATTAATGGGAAACTGTTGGGTAATAAAGCTATTATTATTATTATTATTATTAGATTTTATATAATTGACAATTGACACAAAAAAATCGAACACTTCTTGCAAAGAATTTGGAAAAGTCTTGGTAGCAAGTTCAAATCGGTGAATCATGCAGTGCAGACCCTTTGCTTGGGGTCCAAGTTCTTAAAGTTTTGACTGTAAAGCAGGACCTCGATCCATCGGTACATACTCTACACAAGTTTTTCGATTGTAAGTCATTATTTTCAAAGAATGAACTTATCATCTCCATGACGTCTTCACCTTTCGTAGTAGTTTTTAGTGCTTTACAAAATAGAAACTCTTCTTTGATGTCCTCCAAGTGAATATATCTCACGAAAACGAGTAACTGGGAACATGAACTAACATCGGTAGACTCGTCAAGTTGAAAGGAAAAGACCTTTATTTTAGATAAAATTTATTCCGTCACGTCTACTAACATGTCTAAAATCCGTCTCTGAATTGTGTTGTTGGACAAGGATATATTACGCGTTTTAATCTCACTCGCTTCTCCAAGAAAGAGCTTAACCAACTTTAATAAACATGGTTTGATGAGGTTTTCTGCAATTGTATGGTTTCTTTGCAATTTTCAAAGGAATTTCATATGATGCCTGAACTGTGAATTGGTTTTGTGTTGAAACGTCCCAGTAAAATTTAACTTTTGTTGAAAAAAGTCTAAGTCATTTATAATATATTCGGAATGCTTTGTTTCTAAGTGACGTTTGAGCTTTGAAGGTTTCATAGATTCAGCACTAAGAACAGCATTGCATAAAACACACTGAACAGTTGAAAATCAAAATTTTAAATAGTTTTCCAAATATTTTCTTTTTTTCTCCGTTACATTGATATCTGGAAAATAAAATACTTTAAAATAATTTTAATGAATGTTTAAAAATTTTAAATTTACATTATTTAATGTTTTTTGCTCACCAAAACGGGAAATAATAGAAGTCTGTTTCTGGGCGTGCCTATCGAAGACGAATTGTGACGGGTATCCTAGTATTCTACGGTTTTTCGGATCAAGCAAAACACTAACTAATAATATTCCTATACAAATGACAAAAAGAACACTAACGATTTAACACTAGTAACAAGTTTACTGACCGCGACAATTTATCTGTACAGGTACATAGAGTAAAGTTCATTATCTCATTTGTTTCGGGAATGACGAAAAAATTTTAAATACAATAGTTTTAAGGAATGTTAAGGTGCACGGTTTAAAATTATTTTTGAATATGTTATAGCGTAAGTGTATTAAAAACAAAGGGTAAAAATTGAAAAATTCAAAATAAATCGAAAACTATTAGAAATAGGTATATGATATACTTAATAAAAATTGGAGGGTTTCGTAAAATCTATCAGAAAAAATAATACTATACAGGGTGTGCCATTTAAAAAATTTGAGATTTTTCAATTTAAAATAGTCGAAATATATGTAGCATCTAAGTCAAATTTCTTTACATATATCTTTTTTTTTATCTCTGTGAGTATTCCACCTTCAGAAACAATGGCGCTACTGGCAATTTTTTACAAAACTGAAAACTAGTATTTTTTTGAAAAAATTGAAATATTAGAAAAACTAATAGGTTTAGGTAAATAACATTATTCTTAAAAAAAGTTATAAAATTTTGCACAGAATTTAAAAATAAATTAGAAAATAGGATGTTCCATTTAAAAAAACATGTTATATCGGCCACACTTTTTTGAAGTACCCTGTATACTCAAGAATACAGGTTCATCTGCCATTGCTTGTGATTCAAAAACAGCTTAATTTGAAAGTCTACTTGCACCACTCGGAAGATTAGTCGATGTTACTTGGTTTCAGAGAGGAGACTTTCAGCTTTCCGATGATACTAGTAGTTTTTATTTTTGTTGCTTAAATCTAGAAAACTTAAGATCTCTTAAGGTCTCCCAAAATAAAGATATGATCGATGTTCACTCATTTCTAACGTTATAGAAAAAAAGACAATAATAATAGCATTTTATATGTTTTTTTTTTGATAGTTTTTGTAAATATGCTATTATTATTTGTGTTGGTTAGTTCAGCAATTAGAGTAATTCACTTAAAAAAAATACATATAGGAATTTATAAAAAAATAAGTTAAACTTATAGGACAGGTTAAGTTACATGTGGTACACTATTAGAAATAATTCCATGGCATAAATATGGTATATGTAACTTAAACACTTAAATCTCAAATTTTCAATTTGTTTTTTAAGTAAAAAGAAATATTTATGAAAACTCTTTGAAGAACATTTCTAGTAGGACTGATTTTTTTGACATTGTAATTTTCTTGCTTTACATTTTTTTTTACTTCTTTATTCACATAAATTGTATTTGGTATTTATATATATATATATATATATATATATATATATATATATATATATATATATATATATATGTCAAATAAAATGGCTAATACATATAGGTTTACTTTACTGACAGTGTACAGGCACACTGCTTTTATTAACCTAGTCGGTAACAACTCAATATTGTTCAGACAATGTAGTTTTAAAAATAATCTTAAGAGTATTACATATTTATTATTAAATAAATAATTGAAATTTGATTGTTGTTTTCCTTTTATATACATATATACGAGGCTGGTTTGAAAAGTCCGTGCAAAGTCCGGGAGATGGCACCACCGGCGCGTATCGAGGTCATGTTCAGTTAGTAGCATCTCTTGAATGAACGGACACCAAGTTTCAGCCATATTGGTCTATTTCTTTGTGTTTGGCATTAGTGTGAATCAAGGAAGTCGAGTGATTTTCGAGAAATGGACGAAAAAGAATTTCGTGTGGTGATTAAACATTACTTTATGAAAGGCAAAACGCCTCAGGAGACTAAAGAGAAGCTTGATAAACATTATGGTGACTCTGCACCTTCGATTAGAACAGTTTATAAGTGGTTTCAAAATTTTCGGACTGGCCATATGGGCACAAGTGACGCTGAACGTTCTGGACGGCCTGTGGAGGTTACGACTCCAGAAATCATTGATCAAATCCATGATATGGTGATGGATGACAGAAGAGTTAAGGTGCGTGAGATTGCTAGTGCTGTGGGCATCTCAACTGAACGGGTACATAATATTTTGCATAAACATTTGGACATAAGAAAGCTATCCGCAAGATGAGTGCCGCGATTGCTCACTCTTGACCAAAAACAGAATCGTGTGAAGTGTTGCAAGGATGGTTTGCAGCTGTTCCAGAAGAATCCGGAGGACTTTAAGCGTCGTTTCGTCATTGTGGATGAAACATGGATACATTACTATACTCCTGAGACCAAACAACAATTTAAACAATGGGTTACCAAGGGGAATCTGCACCAAAAAAGGCGAAGACCGTTCCTTCGGCCGGAAAGGTTATGGCGACTGTCTTTTGGGATTCGCAAGGGATAATCCTCATCGATTATCTGGAAAAGGGTAAAACTATTACAGGTGAATATTATTCATCGTTATTGGACCGTTTGAAAACCGAGCTGCAAGAAAGACGCCCGCGATTGACCCACAAGAAAGGCCTTTTCCATCACGACAACGCACCAGCACACACCTCAGCAGTTGTGGTAGCAAAATTAATGGAAATAGGATTCCAACTCGTTTCACATCCCCCCTATTCTCCAGACTTGGCTCCCTTGGACTACTATTTGTTCCCCAATTTGAAGAAATGGCTGGCGGGACAAAGATTTTATTCAAACGAGGAGGTGATTGCAGACATTAATGGATATTTTACAGACTTGGACAAATCCTATTATTCGGAAGGGATCAACAAACTAGAACATCGTTGGACGAAATGTATAAGCCTAAAAGGAGACTATGTCTAAAAATAAAAAAGGTTTACCCCAAACACATAAGTTGTTATGTTTTTTTTTTTTTTTTTTTTTTTTTTTTTTGCACGGACTTTTCAAACCAGCCTCGTATATATATATATATATATATATATATATATATATATATATATATGATTGGTAATTGGTGATTGGTAATTCGACCTATTCCTTGAAGGGTATTAAACTAGAGCCAATCTGAAATCAGTGGTTTTTAAGTTATTGCAGTTTTTAGATTTTCTTTTTTTAATTTTCCGACTTTTGATCAAAAACTGCCCATTGTGAAAAAAACTATTACACTCTGGTCATTGACTTGACACTTTTCTGATACAGACTTTTAAATAAAATCCTATAACCTCAGAAATAAAAGGTCATATCACGAATTTTTTTTTCAAATATCGTTTAAATCGTACAGGATTACTCAAAAAATTGTATCATACTAGGCGTACAAATTACGGAAATAACTACCTCGTTTCATAAGCTCTTCAGAGATTTGTAAAACTTAAAACGAAATATTTGATTGCATTATTTGAATGGGCACACCGTAAATTACAAATATTTAATAAAATATAGGATTAAAAAAAATCCTTGTGCATACGTCATTATTATACCTTAGGTTTCAATATAAGAATAAATAAAAATACCCACATTATCTGTGTTATTTAAAAATTTAGTTTTAAAAGATGAAAATTTGCTAGCTGTAGTGCGCCGCCGGCAATTTTATGTTCAAAGCAGTATGAAATGGTCAAAAAAAATCGGAAATTTTTTTTTAGTTACACTTAATAGTATACTTGACAATAGAAAATTATTAAAATTTTAAAAAAACTCGCTCTTTTTTTGTAATTTTGCTCTTAAAAAAAACCGTTCATGATCAACGTAATTTTTGAAGTCATACAACTTAAAATAATAAAAAAAAAACCGGTCAAGTGCAAGTTGAACTTGCGCAATTAGTGTTCCGTACGTTAATTGCTTTTAAAATTTTTGAAGGAAAATCAATGTTTTTGTCAAAAATCGATTCTATTCTTCAACTAGTTTCCTTCAAGCGCGACACACCGATTTTAGCGATTTTCCAACATTTGGATGCCTTTAATATAGTACAATTTGTCGAGCGTTGTTGTTTTTGATCAACCGTGAGAGCACGCGAATCACATCGGGCACATAGCTTTTTCATATGCAAATATTCATGCAAAATATGTTTCACGCGTCCTATTGATATACAGGGTGCTGCGCCAAAATTCGGACAAAATTCGATTTGAATTTCCCGCCGTTCTATACCACTTCGAGAAGTCGCGATTGGCGTCCAAATAGCTTGACATGTACTAAACATTCATAACCTCGAAATAGTCGCAATGTTGAAACCAAATGCGGAGTATAATCGAAGAGCCGCGATTATCGAAAGTGTTCGCGCTGAGCGCTCAGCGACAGAAATCATTCGGTTCTTCGGGTAGCCAAGATCGACTGTGTATGATGTTGTCGTGAAGTATAACGAGTCGGAGAAGTCGAACGAAGGTTTTGCAACACCAACAAGGAAAACTCACTCGAAGGAGCGCGTTGTCAGTACGCCCGAAATCATTCCATAGGCTCAGGAGCTGATTTTTGAGGATCCAGGGCAGTCGATCCGAAAATTGTTGTCGGTAGTCGGTGTGAATGAAAAAACTATACGTCGAATCATCGAGGAGGACCTCCGCTACAGGTCTTAGACAATTAAAGTGAGACAGATGCTTTCCGAAGCTGCCAGGACAAAGCGAAAGTTGAACGTTGTAACCTGCTTTTGTGTTCTTTAAGAAACAATGCTGCCGGACGCATCAGGTTTTTTTCTAACGAAAAAATGTTTACTGTCGATGCGAAAATCAATCGAAGGAATAATCGCTGGCTCGCTCATGACCCTGAAGATGTTTCCATTATTTCCCTAACGAAATTTCCGACGAATGTTCACGTGCTAAGTGTTGTATCCAGTGAGGGTGATGTCATGCCACCGCATTTCTTTAACAAAGGGGAAAATGTCACAAAAGAAGTTTATTTGTTAAATGTATCGTTTGGAAAGCCGTATGTTTTCCAGCAAGACGGTGCGCCCGCGCACACAAATCGACATGGTTTGGTCCAAAGAATTTTGGCCTCCCAACAGCCCAGATTTAAATCCTTTTGACTTCTATGTATGGCGCGTGGTTGAAAGGGTCACTAACAAGTTCAGAGATACAAACGTCACATCATTGAGAGCCGCTATTGAAGCGACATTCGCCGGTATGGCCCGTGGCTGATTAAACCGGGCCTGCGACCGCTTCAAACTGAGAATGGAGGCAATCCAGCAAGCCGAAGGGGGTTATAATGCACAAATGTGGTCTTTATGACCTAATAAACAATTTAGTAAAAAAAATAATCATAAACTCCTCTATTTTTGCAATAAAAATTATGTTTCAAAAAAATGTTTAATTTGTCTGGATTTCGGCCCCTCACCCTGTATTTACGATGTCAGCTATCTCTTTTACTTTCACTTTGCGCTCATTCAGAACAATATGGTGGATTTTTTTTGTGTTTTTTTTGGAGTGACTACTTCATTTGGACGTCCGAAACGTTGTGCATCATCGGTGCATTTAAGTTCCCTAAACAATCGATATATAGTTGCTTTCGACGGAACAGATGTGCCATAACACTTCTCAAGTCATTCTTGGATTCTGGTTGTATTTTTTCCCATCACAAAACAATGGTTAATCCGCAGTTTCTCAAACAGCTGTAACTTGTAAATTAATAGACATAAAAATTTTATATGAATCTTCTGAGAGTTAATACCAACTGAAAATCATATGGTTTTTTGTTTATGCTGCCATCCCTTGGAAGATCCCGGGGCTTTTCATCTCACGTATAGGGACAAGTGTATATAAAATTAATAAAATTCGAGAGATAGAAGTGTACACACTTAATACTATGAATAATACCTAACGCCGAACTATATCCTAAATGTATACGTTTTAACATATACTATGACCAAGTCAATAAAAAATAAACTGATAAAATTAAATATTAAAATCAGTAAAAAATATAAGCTGAATTAATAATATATAAATGATAATGGTTGAAAAAAAATGTTACGGTGGTATAAAATGATCAGTGACTTCACAAAACACACCCCAAATGAGTTTTCAACAAAGTTTGTTTTCAATATTTACTGAAAACTGTTGACTTTGAAATTTTTTTTTTTTTTTATATAGATAAATTATTAATGCACTCACGATAATTTTCCTTCAATCTATACCCCGTGAAGAATATTCCAGAATTTTTTCAAAATTTTTTGATCAGTACTTTTCGAGATAAGGTAGGGGGACCGCGATTTTTTGCAATTTTTTAAAAATAATACAAAGAAAAGTGCGCGCAAGTATTACATTATATATATATATATATATATATATATATATATATATATATATATATATATATATATATATATATATATTACTCGTGTTTTCACAAGCTTTCATTTGACACCACACTCGATAACCTAGTTAAATTTTTTTTTTTTATTTGCGATTTCACCCCTCAAAACTAACCCCTTAATTCAAAATTTAACTTTCAAAACTACACGGCTCTGATGAGGCCATCAATTCCTATATTAGTACCAAATTTCAACTTTCTATGTCAAATAGTTTCGGAGAAAATCGGGTGTGACAGACAGACAGACAGTGAGTCATCGAAGTGATCTTACAAGTTTTCCGTACGGAACAGTAAAAAAAAAAAACATTTATAGGTAGAAAACGAAAGATGAAAGTCTAAACTTTAAGTATAAAGTATTTATATTTCATTTAAACATTCAGAAAACAGTTATTGAAAACACAGTTATTCTAAATTACTCGAAGGGATTTTATTAATGGCGATCGGAGAAGAAACGCGCGCGCAACTCCCCCGCCCTATATGTTTTTTGCCATACTATATATTGTTAAATAAACTTTTAAATGAAAAATAATTAACTTTAAGTGTAAATTAAGTGTTGATTACTGTTTTGTATTTATACAATTATTATTAAATATATTCATTTTTTATATAAATAAATATCTTTTCATTTATTTTTTTTATATACCCTGACTGCCATTTTGAATTTCTTAAATCCATCCAAAAAACCCCTTAGTAGACACTTTCAAAAACAAAATTGGAAATTAAATGAATTTCATACTTTCTGGCCGCCATATTGGATCCGCCATTTTGAATTTTTCAAATCTGTCATCGGATTCTTAATCAGCACCCCGAGAAATCCCTTAATGGCCAATTTCAAAACATTTAGCTGAATACAGAAACGTTAATTTAATCATAAATGAGGTTGAAAGGATGATTCCCACTACAACTGAAGGGGTTAAATTTTTTTTTAAATATTTTTTTAAAATTAGGGTAAAACTAAAAAAACCGGTCAAGTGCAAGTTGAACTTGCGCAATTAGTGTTCCGTACGTTGATTGTTTTTAAAATAAAAAATGTTGTAACAGAAGTATAAAATGATTAGTGACTTCACAAAACACACCCCAAATGAGTTTTCAACAAAGTTTATTTCCAATCTTTACTGAAAACACAAGTCTGCAAAAAAAAAAAATTGAGAGCTGTTTTAGTTTTTTTTTTGCGTAATTCTTATGTTTTTGGGTGTATTGAATCCGAAAATAACTTTCATTTTGTCATAGAACGTCCCGTTTTCTGACAATGTAGGTATCTATGTTAAACAAGTTATCATCTTAAAATAAAAGATAAAAGAAAAATTTTTTTTTTAATTTATAATTGCGTAACAAAACTTATTTTTTTTATCGAAAATACATTCATTAGTAAGCACTAAACACATTTCTTTTTCCCAGTGAGACTCCTTTTGGTACATTTTCGCTTGTAGGAAGCATCTGGAAGATCTCTTTGAAGCGTCCAACAGTAGTCTGCCATCATTGAGACGCTCCATCTTCCCTGGTATCTTTTTTTCCATCTCCTTAATATCTTGGTGAATTCGTTCACCTTGCTCTTCACTCAGATCTCCTAAATTTTCTGGAAAGTAGTCGAGGTGGGAATGAAGAAAATGTACTTTTAAACTCATCAGGCAACCTAAAGCTTAAAATGCTTTTAACATTCTTTTGACGATTTGTTTGTAGTTAGGGTCTTTGTTATTGCCTAAAAATTTCTCTATGACCTCTTTAAAGGCAATCCACCCTTCTCTTTGAGGATTCGTCATGGTTGTGATGAATTGTGGATCAGCCATAAACCGTCTAATATCTGGTCCAATGAAAACACCTTCCTTCAACTTTGCCTCCGAGAGGCCTGGAAACTTTGATATTAAGTATTTGAAGCAATTTCCATCTCTTGGAAGTGACTTTACAAATTGCTTCATCAATCCCAGCTTTATGTGAAGCGGTGGTAGAATAACTTTATGAGGAGGCACCAAAGTTTCATGCAGGACGTTCTTTTCGTCAACTTTAAGCTCCCTTGGAGGCCAACACTTTTTGGTCCAGTGATTTGCTCTGTCTCTACTATCCCATAGACACAAAAAGCAAGGGAATTTGGTAAACCCAGATTGTTGTCCGAGCAACATGCCCAAGATTTTTAAATCACCGCACACTTGCCAACCGTGGTCTTTATATTTTAATTTGCAAAGAACCAATTCCAAGTTCTTGTAGGTTTCCTTGAGGTGTACGGAATGACCGACAGAAATGGAAGCATAGAAACCGCCATTGTGAAGCAGAACTGCTTTAAGGCTTCTTTTTGAAGAATCTATGAAAATACGCCACTGTACTGGGTCGTATGAGATCTTAAATGTATCCATCAAACCTTCAATATTGGTACAATAAACCAACTCATCCTCTTGGGCAAAGTAGGAAGTGAACTGCTTCTCACGATATCTAAACCAGGAGGAAGACACTCCCGGCAAAAGTAAGTTCCTGCTTTTGAGCCTTGATCCAAGCAACTCAGCAGCGTTTTTGGGAAGATTCAAGTCTCTTACCAAATCATTTAGCTCGCCCTGGGAAAACAATTTCGGACTGCTGTCATCTTCAAATTGAAAACTTGACTTGTCATCGGGTTCAGGTACAGCACCATCTTCGTCAGAACTTGGAATCTCTTCCAAGGTAGCAGGGGCCTTGGGCACTGGTATTTCGGTCCCATGAGGGATGGGACGAATAGCTGATTGCAGATTGGGGTATCAAATGGACTGCTTTCATTTTAAATTATACTCTTTCACATTACACGAACCAAAGTAACAATCATCACTATGGTTCTTTTGCTCGCGCCATACCATAGGAATCGCATATCGGAAAGCTTTTTTCTTGCCCTTAAACCAATTTCGAAGGTCTTTAACACATCGTTTGCAGACTTTATGAGGTGCCCAAACTTTATCCTGATCTCCAAGTTTTAAGCCAAAATACGTGAAGTATACTTTTTTTACAAAGTCCGTAATATTAAGTTGTTGCTTTAATACCATATATTCGCCACAAATATAACAGAAACTGTCAGACGAATTCACACACTTCCGCACAGATGACATTGCACTATATTGAACCAAGATCTATAAAACAATGACGAGTTAACACGTAATCGTACCGCGCCACTTTCTACACTATCGGAGCGCGCACGTTCTGGTTACAACGTTTATGTTTGTTAATTTAGCTCACACAGGGCGTTCTTTATTTAGAAAGTAATGTTAGTTATGGCCTGTATACATTTAAAAACAGTAATCAAAATAAAATTGTACCTATTTATTTATGACTTCAAGTTAGCCCAAAAAACCCTTTTTTATAATAAAATTTTGCGTTTTGCAAAATAACCTGACGTTCTGGAATTTTTTGACTATTTTTTTAGTTTTCAGAACACCTAAATACATAGAAATCAGTTGAAAACATCCAGACAGCATTTTTGTTGCAGACCTGTGAAATTGATGACCTTGAAATTTCTGTTTTTTTAAATACCAGATAAATTATTACAGGTAATGCACTCGTGATAATTTTCGTTCAATCTACACCCCGTGGAGAATATTCCAGAATTTTTTCAAATTTTTTTGATAAGTACTTTTCGATATAAGGCGGGTAGACAGCGATTTTTCGCGATTTTTTAAAAATAATACAAACAAAAGTGCGCGCAAGTATTACATTTGATACACTAATTAATAAATGCCATGGAATCATTATTCCATACATATGGAGCAACCTATATATATATATATATATATATATATATATATATATATATATATATATATATATATATATATATATATATATATATATATATATATGTATATATAATATATATATATATATATATATATATATATATATATATATATATATATATATATATATATATATATATATATATATATATATATATATATATATGTATATGTATATATATATATATATATATATATATATATATATATATATATATACATATATATATATATATATATATATATATATATATATATTACTCGTGTTTTCACACGCTTTTATGTGACACCACACTCGATTACCTAGTAAAAAAATTTTTTTTTCACTTCCGCATTCACGCCCCAAAACTAACCCCTTAAGTCAAAATTTAACTTTCAAAACTACATGGCTCTGATGAGGCTATCAATTCCTATATTATTACCAAATTTCAACTTTCTATGACAAATAGTTTCGGAGAAAATCGGGTGTGACAGACGGACAGACACCGTAGTGATCTTATAAGTGTTCCGTACGGAACACTAAAAAAATCTATATACCATTTTTTTGTAAAATTTCTCGTTCTTTCACATGGTACTATTAGTTTTTCGATATCTTTTTTATTTCTCGATTCAAATTTTTCATTTTATTTTCGATTTGTAGGCCTAGCGTACACTTTAGAGCAGCACGTACAAAAAACTACCTGTATATCAGAATGCAGCCTGTTAACATCTAATGAGAGCTTTCCGTCAAAGTTTTCCTCTGACTTTGTATGGTATTAATTCAAGATTAGTTTTATTTAATTCTTTTTTGCGAATTATAATTTCTTTTTTAAGCATATAAAAGTTTTTAAGATTAAGAGAGGAAGATAATTTTGTACATTTTATCATTTTTTTTTTAAATAGGTTTATGTTTTTTTATTTTCTTTATTTTCTTATATTTTTTATTCTTATTTTTTTAATAAAATTTTACTGATTACCTGACAGTTGACACATGAGAAACTGACGAAGGGCGATGATCCATATTTGATGATCTTCGAGATACATCAGCCGTACCGGAACTCTTCGATTGAATATCTTGGAACTTTAATAAGAAAGATATTTAAAAAATAACTGTCAAAAATCAAAATATAATGATTTTCTAATTTTATGAGAAATGACCAAATTATACCAAATAGGGACAATATTATATCTGCGGCCATTCTAACTGCTTAAATCGTCAAGAGAAGTAACGACTTTTTGTTCTTATATCGATGTCTTTAAACGTTATCTCGGGTCGATCGATACACCAGGGAAAATTGTCGCTAAAAATTAGCGACAATTATTTTTACCTATCGACAGTAGATAGTAAAACTTTTCGATATGCTATTGATATATCGATAATTATCGACTGCTTTTTATATATCCATAGTTAATATTTTCGATACCAACGAGCATTAGTATTAAAAACAACTACGGGACATTTTATTTAGAAGTTACCTCATTGTTATAAAAGTGTAAGTAAAATTAATGTCAAAAAAGTCTCCATACACTCAAGAACTGCACTAAAAAAAACACGTTAGAATCAGCCGCATTTTATCAAGCTATCTATTACCAGCTAAACTGAAAACAAAAGAATAATTTTCGGCCATACTTTATAATCTGTCATTTGTTGCTAGTAATTTTGCAGTGGGTTTTCAAAGTAATATTAAAAGTGAGTGAGAGGAATTTTGAAATTACATTTCAAGTTCAAAAGATCATAACTGATTTGTGGAACGATGGAAAATTGTACAAAAATATAGAAAAATTGTAAGAAAGTCGCATGCTACTGTTCAGTACATTGTAAACCAGTACAAATCAACGGGTTCCTATAAAATTCGACCACGCTCCGGTCGTCCCAAGAAACTGACTCCACGTGAAGAAACCAGTATTATTAGACAAGTAATTATGGATCCCAAGAAAAGTACACCAAAATTAGAAAAAGAAGTCGACTATTTTTGAAAAACGTTTGTTCGCAAACAGTGAGAAATTGTTTACACAGGGCAAGCTATAAGGGCTGGGCAGCCAGGAAGAAGCCGTTAATTTCGGAAGCTAATCGCAAAAAGCGGTTAGCTTTTGCTAGGAAATAGTTACTAAACTTCCTGAATTTTGGGAATCCGTAATCTTTAGTGAAGAAACTGATTTTAACCTTTTTGGGTCTAATGGCAGAACTTAAGTTTGGAGAAAGAAGAATACCGCATTCGATATTAAAAACATTTGTTCCACGGTGAGACAAGGGGGTGGCAGTGTTTTGCTTTGGGGATAAATGTCCTCTGGAGGGGTTGGACATTTACATTTTATTAATGGTACTATGGATCAGCATGTTTATCTGAACATTTTGAGAGACAAATTAGGAGAAAGTGTCCAAAAATTAGCACTCAAAAAAAGATACATTTTCCAACAGGACAATGATCAGAAACATACCGCAAACTTGGTGCGAAAATGGATGATCCATAATGTGCGACAACAGCTGCATATACCTCCGCAATCACCCGATGTGAACTCCATCGAGCATTTATGGGAGGAACTTGAACGCCGCGTTCGCAAATATAATGTTTCAAATAGAGAAAAATTGAAAAACAGAATATTGAACGAATGGGAGAACATGCCAGCAGAAGTTACTAGAAAGCTGGTTGCAAGCATGACAAAAAATGTTACAGGAGATTATCAAGGCCAACAGCCGTCCCACTAAATATTAGTTTAAACGAAGTTGTTATTTTGCGTTAATCTCCGTCAAACTATTATTGGTAATTATTAAGTGTATGAAGACTATTTTGACATTAATTTTGCTTACATTTTTATAACACTGATGTAACTTATAAATAAAATGTTCCGTAGTTGTTTTTAATACTAATCCTCGTTGGCTAAGTTTCAAATATTAATTTAAACATGTCTTCTCATAGTTCTAATTAATTAGTTAAACATAACAGAAAGATAGTATAGAAAGCAAGTGGTATATGGAGACTTTTTGAACTGACTGTATATACAGGGTATGCCATCAAAATCTGGACAAAATTAAAATTCAATTATTGGTCTCATTTCATTTTAGCAGTAGGTCGCTGCTGACGTTTGGGCAAGTAAGATGTTTGTAGTGAGCGTGTTTAGCCTCAAAATTTCCTAGTAGATAAGACAATGGAATCGAAGAGAACCTAAAATGGCCGCACGTGCGTTCACGGAGCAAAATTATTTGGTTTTCCGGGGACCCAAGATCAACAGTGTATAATGTTGCTGCTAGATATTTTGCTTTAGAGACGTCAAAATAGGTCCCTAGAATAAGTAGGAACAAATTCTTGCCCTCTTTTTAGGCCCAAGAATATCCAGTGAGGGTTACGTTATTTCCCCATATTTCTTTAAACGGAACGAGTAATCAACAAGTCGAGATACATTCTACACACGAAAAAAGAATAGTTTCCGTATCCCATCAATAATCGATTATAAACTTCAATGAATATGGTAAGGAAATGTAGAAAACTCCAACCCAGCCTTATGCAAAAAATGGCCTTTTTCCGCTTTCGTGGAATACCGCTAACACCCCGAATGATCTCACGTGGTTTGATAGTAAAACCAGCTGGGAAAGCTTATCGGTGTTGTCACTTATATTTGTTAATTTTCATAGCAGGTTATATCTGGTTATATGTAACTTATTAAAATAGAAATCTAACTATATATATATATATATATATATATATATATATATATATATATATATATATATATATATTGGGTCTTCCATTCAGGACTTGACAATTTTTTTTGAAATAAAACGCAACCCATTTGAGACATTTCGAAAATTTTACTATCGGCTTGAAGTACAATCAAAACATTTATGTATGGAATTCGACTTCATTCATATGTCCACCACGGGCACGTTTGCAGCGGTCGATTCGTTGAACCCAATTTTCGATGACTCGGCCACACATTTCGACGGAAGCGGCCGCTATCTCTCTTTCAATATTGGCTCTGAGCTCCTCTAACGATGCAGGCTTGTTAGCATAGACCAATGATTTAACGTACCCCCATAAAAAGAAGTCTAGAGGTGTTAAATCACACGATCTAGGCGGCCATTCGACAAGACCATTTCTCGATATAACACGTTCACCGAATTTAGATTGCAGTAAGTCGATTGTTACACCCGCTGTGTGGCTTGTGGCGCCGTCTTGTTGAAACCACATATCATTAATGTCTAGCCCATGCAATTGATCAAAGAAATAACGTTGCAACATGCCTCTGTAGCGATCTCCATTGACTGTAACGTGACGGTTATTTTCATCAACGAAAAAGAACGGCCCAATGACACCACCGGCATGAAAACCGCACCAAACAGTAATTTTTTGTGGATGAAGTGATGTTTCTTCAAGCACATGAGGGTTTTTACCTGACCAATAACGCATATTCTGTTTGTTAACGAAGCCGTTTATCCAAAAAAATGCGCTTCATCACTAAAGATGATTTTGCGATGAAATTGGTCATCTTCTTCCAACATTTCTAGAGCCCAATTCGAGAACGTACGTCGCTTCATATGATCTAGTGGCTTTAGTTCTTGAATTAACCTTAACTTATAAGGGTGCAGGCCAAGATCCTTTCGTAAAATTCGCCATAGTGTGGTCTGAGCGATGCCCAATTCTTGAGAACGCCATGAAATCTACTGTTTTGGTTCGTTTGAGATGGACGCTTGAACGGCAGCAATATTCTGGCCACTTCGACCAACCCGTTATCTCACTGGCACGGGAACATCCAGCAGCGAATATGTTAACTCAAATTTTTTCACTAGACTATGAATTGCTTGTCTACTGGGACGAGAATTACGACCAAAAATTGGCGTTAATGCTCTTAAAGTTACAGTCACCGACTCCAAATTTTGGTAGTAAATTTTAATTATTTGTAAACGTTGTTCGTTCGTGTACTTCACCATGATGAAAATGTTGACTTTACTGAATGTTTTGACGTTGACAGTTCGGTGATTGGCTTAAGGGTGCGTTCACAGTGAAATTTCAAAGTTGTCAAGTCCCAAATGGAAGACTCTATATATATATATATATATATATATATATATATATATATATATATATATATATATATATATATATATATAATATATATATATATATATATATATATATATATATATATATATATATATATATATATATATATATCCGGTTTATAGCGTCACTCTGCACCTTCCGGTTCCTAGCTTCCATTCTCGAAGATCATCCCAGTCACCAGGTCGTAGATCTCGCTCGGACGTTGCTTTTGTTATGCCTATAGACTAGGTTATTTTCAGCCTTCCCTTTTTCTTTCTTTCTGTAGGTGTCCACTGTAGGATTTGTTTTGGGATTCTATGATGTTGCATCCTTTGGACATGGCCGTACCACTTTAATTGTCTCTCCTGTATGTCCTCTATCAGTGTTCTTTCCATTTACATTTTTGACCGAACCTTTTCATTTGATATCCTATCGAGCTCGGAAATTCTTGCCGATCTTCGCCAAAAATTCATTTCCAGAGTATTTAACCTTCTTTCAAGGGTTTTGTTTAGTTGCCATATTTCACACCCATATAGAACTATACTTGTGAAGATGACGTTGTAAATCTGTTCCTTTCTTTGCCTACTGACATTTTTTGACCACAGAATGGAATTCATGGCCCCGATCAGTCCTTTCCCCTTTGCTATCCTCTCTCTCACTTCATTTTCTGTTCTTCCAGTGCTGTCTATTCTAGTTCCCAGGTAAGTATATTGGCCGCATGCTTCAATTTCGATGTTATTGTCCAGTTTCAGGTCCTGGCTATCCCCACTGATCCGCAAGTACTTTGTCTTGCTCATGTTTACTGTGAGTCCCCAATTGTTATATTGATCTATGAGCTGCCTTGTCATATATTCCAGATCTTCTGGATCTTGGGCGATAACCACCTGATCATCGGCAAAATGTAGCGAATAGAGTGTTGTCTCATCGTCTATTTCGATACCCATTCCTCGACAACTCTTCCTCCAATGATCGAGGGCCGCATCAATATATACTTTGGATAACGTTGGGGACAAGCAACACCCTTGTAAGACCTTTTGTGATGTGAAAGCTTTCAGATATTTCTTTACCAATCTTTTTCTTGATTGAAAATTTGAATATAGTTGTTTTATCGCTTGTATGGTGGTAACGTTAATAGATGTTTTTTCCAATACCTGCCACAGTTTCTATATTGGTACATTACACAGGTCAACATTTGATCTAAAAAAAAACACTAGGGGCGGTATGGTCCTTATAGGGTTTTTGGGGTCGCTGATTACGATGAGCGGGTTGGTTAACCTTCATCACATCAGATTCAAGGTCGTTTGAAGGTCAAATAGAGAAAAAACCGTAACTATCCACGACAATATAATTTACTGAGTTAGCCGTTACTTGATGAAAATTCATGCCACAGTGGTATCTTTTGTTACCGCTCCATCTATTAAATTAGACTGATACACATCTTAAAACACCACTATAACTCCCAAGCAAAACATAACAAACAAAAGGACAAAATCAGGAGTATACCCACTTAATGGTGCCCTAAATTTTATATTTGCCAAACAGGTAGATTATTCGAAAAAAGAATAAATGAACATAAAAGAAGTTACATAAAACAAAACAATACCGCTCAATAACAGAAAATCACGTTTTCAATGATAATTTTAGAATACTCTATAACAGGGGTGCTCAAACTTGAACTGCTGGCGATCTACCTCAATATTATTAGACTACGATCGATCGACTCTGAGAGGCTGCAAGTAAGTGTGATGCAGGATTGTCGTCTAGGTAGGGTGTATCGTGGCATAAATATTAGTTTTCCGCACAATATGCATTTTTTTTTAGTCAAGGTAAGTGTAGGTCTGCTCTAAAATGTCAATGAAAAAACTCATAATTATTCAAAATTGCGAGTTTATTGGTTCTTACAAAACAAACGAGTTCTAGTGTCTAAACTTAACTAAAGAGTGACTTTGGATGTTGAAGCGTGACACTGCATGTCCTCAGCATACTTTTCATAAGATGGTACGTAATTACCGAGTGCTAATCGCAAGCATGATGACCTATGTTCGTCAGTTAGTCGATTGCGATATTTTGACTTAATTATCTTCATTTCAGAAAATGCAGACTCGCACAAGTAAGTTGACCCAAACATTGCCGTCAGTTGAAGGGCGATTTGCCTTAGAATCGGATGTTTATCTTCAGATATAAAACACCAGAATTTTGTATCAGATGCTGTGGCTTTGAGACGTATATCTGATATAATCTGCACTAACTCATTTTCAACAGAACATGAGTCCATGTTAAACTGACTTGTTATTTCAGTAGCTAATTCCTCCATGTTTTTACACGAACAAGGATAACTCATAAATGATGCGATATTTGCCAATTTACTGAAATCATAAAAACATATTTCGAATTGGCCCAAAATATTTGATAATTCTGCCTGATAAATATCATAATTCAACTGAGGAATCCTTGCTTTCAAAGACGGAAAATTTTTCAGATCCTTTCTTTTCAGTTGATCTATCATAAGTTGCAATTTACTTTTGAATGCGTTTATTGCGCTAATCATCTCAATAATAGTTTTTCCTTTACCTTGAAGCTCCAAATTAATGGTGTTTAAATGCATTGTGATGTCTGTCAAAAATGCCAAATCAGTCAGCCATTTTCCGTTTTTCAGCATCTGAGTGTCGTCACCTCTTTCGTCCAGAAAAGCTGTTATTTCGGGCAATAATTCTTGAAACCTTTCTAGGAATTTTCCGCGACTCAACCACCTGACGTCCGTGTGAAGGACTAAATCAGTGTGTTCAGCTGACTCACTATCTTCCAACTGCAATTTAAAGAGCCGTCGTTGCAAGCTACGTGCACGGATGGAATTCACAATTTTTATTGCAATACCCATAATCTCCTCCATGTTTAGAACTTTTGAACACAAAACTTGTTGATGTATAATACAATGGAAGGAGAAAAATGAAGGGAAATCATCATTAGCTCGACAAAATGCCACAAAACCGTTTTTGTTTCCAGTCATTGCTGGTGCTCCATCGGTTGTAATACACACTAGTTTATATATTGGTAGCTTGTAGTTTGTTACAAAATTGAAGAAAACGTCAAATATATCTTCGCCACGGGTTTTTCCTTTCAGAGGAATCATTGTCAAAAACTCTTCCTTAGCCGACATGTCATTGAAGACCATTCGAATAAAAATACACAGCTGGGCAGTGTCTGTCATATTGGTGGATTCGTCGAACTGTAAAGAAAAGTATGTACATTCCATGATATCATGTTTTAGTTTATCTGCCATGTCCTGACTCATGACTTCAACACGCCTTGTGACAGTCGGACGAGATAACTGAAGTTCTCTAATAGCAGACATAATCTCTGTTTTATTTTTAAAATCTCCAAATAAAGTCTCACCCGCTTCAATAAATGCTTCCTTCACAACCAATCCATCATCAAATGGTTTCTTGTGTTTCGCCAATATATGAGATATTTTAAATGACGCGATCGTTGCAGCTTTTGATTGTTTGGCTGGTCTTGTGAACATGATTTGTTCTTTTTTCAAACAAGTTATCAAATCACGTACTTTTCGTTTTCTTAATTCACTCTGTGACGGAAAATCCTTTTCATAGTTTTTATGAACCGTTTTATGATGCCTCTCTAAGTTCCCACGCTTAGGTATTGCAACTGACGCACGGCAAATGAGACAAATGCACTTATCCTTTACCATACAAAAGAAAAATTCTTCCTCCCAATCGTTATTAAAATGATAAGTTTTACTTTTCTTCGCCGCACTCATTTTGGACTATTTATTAATAAACTTTGTATCGATATATCGCCTTCAAGTTACAACTCAGACTGACTCCTATTCCTGCAGGCGCAACATTTATATCGGCGCGAACGAAGTCTCGAATGTTCCCGTCAAACACGCCGCCCAAAGTTTCTAGAAAAATCGGCGGGAATCAAAAACGCGGCTTTTCTTTGACAAGTACCGCGCGTTCCTTTGATAAAGCTTCCTTTTGCCGCTAGCAGGGGGTTATTACGATAAAAGAAAGTGATGGGGGGGTTATTCTGGCCTAATTGTGGATCGAATAAATTTTAGTAGTTTATTCATTACATTTTGTTTTAGTTACCTAAAACAAAATCTGTGAAGAGTTCTATATCGGAATTTTTTTCTCGATATCGACTCAAAAAGCACTCGCGATCGACCGTTTGAGCACCCCTGCTCTATAATGAAAGGAAATCGAAAAAATTAAATTTCCTAGAAAGTACGAAGATAAATAAATATAAAAAATCAGATATGTTATTAAATCAACAATTAGAAACTAGTAACTCCCCATTTTTGAACCTTAATTTAACACACAGGCTGTAAAGTTTTTGGTCTAGCTACTTAAAACATATTTTTTCGACTTTACTCATCAATATAAGTTGGGAATGTGGAACCGTTGGCACAATGACACTACTCAGTATATATCACCACTGCGTTAACATGGTTAGCGAAACGCGCGTCGAGTGCAAAAATAAAGTGTTTCGTGTAGTGGTCATATATACTGAGTAATTTCATCAATATAGTCCTTCAAGAGCGATACAATCAGTCCAATGCTTTTCTAACATTGCTATACTTTCCTTGTAGAACGATTGGTTTTTGCCTTCAAAATAGGCCTTAGTTTCGGCGATAACTTCTTCATTGGAGCCAAATCTCTCTCCCGCGAGCATTGTTTTGAGGTCTGCGAATAGATAATAGTCGCTGGGAGCCAAATCTGGGAGCCAATTCGAACTTCAATTCATGCAATTTGACCATCGTAACCATTACCTTGTGACTCGGTACATTGTCTTGATGAAAGAGCATTTTTTCTTGTTCTTTCATGGCCATTTCTTTGCGATTTCTGCCCTCAAACGCTTCAATAACTAACGTTACTGATGGCTTTTCCCTTTTCAGCATAGTCGATAAAAATTATTCCATGCGCATCCCAAAATACAGAAGCCAAAACCTTCCCATCCGACTGTTGTGTCTTTGGTCGCCTCGGGCGGCTTTCACCGGCTGCTGTCCACTCAGCTGATTGCCGATTTGATTCCAGTGTGTAGTGGTGTTCCCATGTTTCATTCACTGTCTTCTATCGCATGAACAATCCATTTTATGGTGCTTAAACAGATCCAAACAGCGCTAAGAATCATCAACACGTTGTTGTTTTTGGTCCACTGTGAGCAAACGCGGTAACCATTTCTAACAGAGCTTTCTCATGCCCAAATGTTCATGCAAAATATGACCAACACGTTATTTGATATCTTGTGTCAGCTATCTCACGCAATTTCAATTTATCCAAAACATCAAAACAATTTTGTGAATTTTTTTGATGTTTTCCGGTGTAGCCACCTCATTTGGGCGTCCAGAGCATTCAGTCTCATTTGCATCTGTACGATTGCGTTTAAATTCAGCATACCAGTAAATGATGAGTGGTTTTCCCATAACACTTATCA
Source organism: Pachyrhynchus sulphureomaculatus (assembly GCA_019049505.1). Taxonomy (NCBI): domain Eukaryota; kingdom Metazoa; phylum Arthropoda; class Insecta; order Coleoptera; family Curculionidae; genus Pachyrhynchus; species Pachyrhynchus sulphureomaculatus. The sequence goes on from CM032453.1 coordinate 140,109,973, forward strand.
AACCATTGCTTTGCTTGAACGGTATTTTTTCCCATCAAAAACCAGTGTTTAATCAACACACGAAATTCGATTTTTTTCATTCTTCATCAAGAGTAGTGTCACCAAAACCACTGTAACTTGTAAACGAATCGTCGAAATGTCATAAAATTTTGACACGTATCGTTTGAAGGTTGGTACTTCCTACAAATCATATGGATTTTTTGAAAAGGGGGGGGATCTATGTGTCAGACAAAAACTTTTCAGCCTGCATGTTATATTCAGAAATAATCCAATTAAATGTATCTGAAATTTTAATAAAAAGATAAGTCCAAATGTTTATAATTTAAATTAAATCCACTTCAATTAGAGTAAATAGGTAGACGCAAATACATATATACAGAAATAATGTTAATTTATCATTAGTTTAGAATATCTTCCGTCTGATGAAAATACTGTTGTTTTGAAACAATTGTAACGGAAAAAATAATAAAGTGGAAATTGTGAAACACAGTAGTGTTTAATTTTGTTAATATCTACGATAATTTTACGTCATTAGATTAGATTTTTAATAATATAGCGAAAGTTGGTGAACTATTTAATATTTCAGATTTAAGAAATGTAGCACTGCTTATTTTCAGTCAAATCGTAGTTCATCGTTACTAGTGGAACTTTCTTGGGTCCACTTTTAGAGCCTTGATTTGCATGCTATCGAATCAGCCAATTTTCAGCCGAGCTTCGCTTGGGTGTATGCGTGCATTTTAATGTGAACATCATTGTAGAAATGACATTTACCAACATCTAGGGAGTGTACCAGAGCTTCAAATCCAGTATTGAAGTAGTTGTCACAGCACAAAGGGGTTACATAGAGTAATTTTATTGTTAAGGGTTACTAGCGTACTACAAAGATTTTTTTTTTTCATTGTCATTAAATTTCGTCGTTCATTTTGTCTGGATTTTAGTGGTAGCTCTGTATATACATTTTAAACAATAGACACTTCACAGTAAGCTACTAATTACAAGGAAAATTAAAAACCTTTAGAGATACTTATAACTGAAAACTGATATTTTTTCTACATACTATATCTGTTAACATTGCAAATAATTTAAAAATAATATAATTTTCAGAATTTTTGACTCCAAGTAACACAACGCAATTGAACACTTTGGAGAATCTCGAGCGGTTGCTCTTGACATATCCAAGGCATTCGAGCGTGTTTGGCACTATGGACTGTTGGCTAAGCTAAACTCTTGTGGTATGTCTAAAAAGTTCTGTGGCTCTCATGTTTCCTCAGAGAGCGTTCTTTACGAGTGGCGGTCGACGGATTTCTTTCTAACACCTTCACTATCAACGCCGGTGTGCCCCAAGGCTCCATACTGTGTCCTACTCTCTTTCTCATTTACATTAACGATCTGCTGCCGGGAATCCAATCTACAGCTTTACAGATGACAGTACGCTTGTCTCTTCATATACTTTGAACGCTCGGACATCGACTGTTCAGGCGAATATCCGCAGACAGCAGGAGGTCGTTCAACTTAACAAAGACCTGGAAGAAATTCTATCTTGGGGTGACAGTAACCAAGTGGAATTTAATGCTACAAAAACCCAGGCGGCAGTTTTTTTTTTTTAAAAAGTTAACGTTGCTGAACCCGACATGGTTATGTCGGGGCACTCCATTCCCCTAGCATCGTCGCTCAATTTGTTGGACGTTAATTTGGGAGCAAATATGTCCTGGCATGAACATGTTGTAGGCATAGCGAGGAGAGCTTCTCAAAAGTTGGGAATATTGTTTCTAACCATAAAGCTTTACACTCCACAACAACTGTTAATTCTTTACAAAGCTCAAATTCGACCCAGTATGGAATATTGCTCCCATGTTTGGGGCTCCGCTTCCAAACATACACTGCATTTGTTAGATTATGTTCAGAGAAGAGATGTTCGTCTGATTGGAGACCCGGAACTGACTGGCGGCCTTTTCAAGCAGTCTTTTATATGGAGAACATCATTCCTTTGGAATAATTTGCTCAGCGCTATTTCCCACCGAGTACAATTTACAGCGATTCAAGAACAACGTGAATCGCTTTTTTTTTTTCCGCACACATGCCGCTCCTGGAGCGCTTTAGGGACTTTCCTGCAGCACGTGTGCTAGACCCATAAAACAAAAGAGTTCTGAAAAAAGACATGAAAAGTTCGTTTAGACATATACGGTTCGACTAATTGTTTGCAACAATAGCTAAACTCCAAGGTTGCCAAATTAAAATATTTTCAGGCCATGGATTTATATTTTTACGTTGATTAATACTGTACTGAGAAAATTTATAGCGGACCCCCGGCATGTGTTCAGTTTCCTTTACCTCGTCATCACCATTTGATTCCGGAAAAACTCGCTTTTCACCATCTCTTACATCTACAAAACTTATTTTCGTATAGCGACGAGGTCTTTCATCTTCTTCTTCTTCTTCTTCTTCTTCTCCTTCTTTTTCTTCTTCTTCCACGTTTGCCTCATCTATTCCTACTCTACGGCCTTCCTTCATTGGCATTTTACTTGCCGTAGCTCTTATTCTTTCTAATAAAATATTAAATTTATTTTTCTACATTTTATGTTTTGAAAAACTAGTTTTACTTTATTTATTTTACAATTACTAAAACTAACGTTACCTGATTGTAATCACATCGATACAATTCTAGAGTTGAAAATCAAAAACAGATAGAATAGAAATAGAAAAGACATAATAATCAGTAATTCCACAGAGATATCTAAAATAGAAATAGGTGAAATAAGATCGTTAGAAAAATGAAATTAAGTCATTCTCTGGGAAAAGACGAAATCGTTTTCGAACTTATAAAATACGAAGGAGAACCTTCATTAAAAAATCTTAAGATGCTACTAAATAGATGTCTGGATCAGTGGTTTCCAGTCTTTTTTAATCGCGATCCTTTTTAGATTTTTTAAAAATGTTCGCGACCCCCCTTTCCCATCCGCCATATTGGATCAATAAAACAAAAAATAAAGGGTTTGAAAAAATATATTTTAGGACTTAACAGTGATATTTTTTATAAAGTATTGATTTCTTTGATTGTGTTAGCCGACACTTGCTAGAAATTCATAATAAAATTATATAAAAACAACACTATGTTTTAATTTTCAATATATTTCAAGTCACTTGACAATTGTTTCACCATACAATGGCTTCTTCAGAAGTAAATAAGAAAGAAAAATATTTGGTAGTAATCCTGATTAAATAGTGCTTAAAACTATCCTTAATTACTTAAGATTATGCTAATAATTTTATTATATTATTTACAGACAGAATTATTTTGAGAATGCAAATCTATGGTACTATTTCCGAGAACTAATAAAGATTAAGTAAGGGTGAATGGTTTAAGTCTACCCGTTCGTTTAATAATTGATTGAAGTTTTTCTGTTTATTAATTTCAAGACATTCAAGCAAATTTAATTTTTTAGATTTATTTTCTACATGTAGGATTTTTAACGTATCATCAAAATTATGGGATTCGTTTATTATATGGGTTGCGTAATGTGAATTGTTCTTATTTTTTAAATAACTATGTTTATGTTCTTTAATACGAGTTTCAAAAGATCTACCAGTTTGTCCTACGTAGGTTTTAGTACAAGATCCACAATTTAATAAATAAACTCCTGATTTTAAGGAATTCTTAGATTTGGTTTTGTTATTCAAAATTATACTCCCTAAGGAATTACTGGTTTTGAATGCTATTTTATTGTTCTTTTTTATGAAATGTTTGGATATTGTTCTAGTTATTTTCCCTGTGTATGTGAGTGTACTAAATTTTCCTTTTTTGTCATTAATTGTGGGATAAATTAGAGAGATTGCTTGTTTAAAGGATATTTGTTTGATTACGTTGAATTCTTTGTTAAAATTAGTTTTAGTCATAGGGATATGTAACAATTTATGTATCAAAGAGTTAAAAGCTGACATTTTGTGAGGATAAGGGTGGGATGAGCTATTGTGTATGACTGTGTCAGTATGTAAACTCGCATTAAAGAACATAAACACAGTTATTTAAAAAATAAGAACAATTCACATTACGCAACCCATATAATAAGCGAATCCCATAATTTTGATGATACGTTAAAAATCCTACATGTAGAAAATAAATCTAAAAAATTAAATTTGCTTGAATGTCTTGAAATTAACGAACGGAAAAATTCCAATCTATTATTAAACGAACAGGTAGACTTAAACCATTCGCCCTTACTTAATCTTTATTAGTTCTCTGAAATATTACCACAGATTTGCATTCTTAAAATAATTCTGTCTGTAAATAATATAATAAAATGACTAGCATAATCTTAAGTAATTAAGGATAGTTTTTAAGCACTATTTAACCAGGATTACTTCCAAATATTTTTTCTTTCTTATTTACTTCTGAAAAAGCCATTGTATGGTGAAACAATTGTCAAGTGACTTTAAATATATTGGAAATTAAAACATAGTGTTGTTTTTATATAATTTTAAAGTATTAATTATTAAGTATTAATGATTAATGTGATGATTGAGTTTGTATCTGCTTGACAAGTGTTATAATTCTTTGTTGAGTTTTTGCCAATCACATGTCATCGTGAACATCGAGCTTATCCCTGGCTTTTGTTTTGATCTGCAGAAGAGTTGAAAATCCACTTTCATTTTGTTTCCATCACCTCTATGGACATGTCTGAAATACGTCCCTGAATTGTGTTGTTGGACAAGGATATATTATGTATCTCATTCGCTTCTCAAAGAATTAGCTTAACCGACTTTAACAAACAGGATTTGATGAGGGTTTCTGCAATTGTATGAAGTTTTTTTTTATTTTTTGCAGTTTCCAGAGAAATTTCGTATTATGCCTGAACTACAGCTTGGCTTTGTTCTTGAAACGTAAAACCCAATTTTTTTTTTCGAGGCAGCCTCAGGTCGTTTAAATAGTCAAAGCTTTTGTACTATATTCGATTATTTTTAAGTGACGTGTGAGCATTGAGGCTTTCATAGATTCAGCACTTAGAACAGCATTGCATAAAAACACACTATGGCTTCTCTATGCCGTTATTAATAACAGATGAAAATCCAAATTTTAAATAGTTCTCCAAATATTTTCCTTTTTTCTCCATGACATTGATATCTGGAAAATAAAATACGTCAAAATAATTTTAAAAATGTTTAAAGATTTTGAATTAACATTATTTAATGTTTTTGCTTACCAAAACTATAAACAATAGAGTCGGTTTCTAGGCGTGCCTATAGAAGACGAATTGTGATGGGCTATCCTAGTATTGTACTATTTTCCGGGCCAAACAAGACACTAATTAACAACGAACTGTTCATATACAAACGACAAAAGGACACTGTAACAATTTAACACACAGGTATTCATGTACAGATGACAAAAAGAACACCGTAACGATTTAACACTAGGTAACAAGTTTAATGAGCGCGACAATTTATCTGTACAGTGTGAGTAAACGATAGAGTAAAGTTCATTATCTCATTTGTTTCGGGAATGACGAAAAAATGTTAAATACGATAGTTTTAGGAAATGTTAAGGTGCACAGTTTAAAATTATTTTTGAGTATACAGGGTATTTCAAAAAAGTGTGGCCGATATAACATATGTTTTTTTTAAATGAAACATCCTATTTTCTAATTTATTTTTAAATGTTGCGTAAAATTTTATAACTTTTTTATTAAGAATGTTATATACCTAAACCTAGTAGTTTTTCTAATATTTCAATTTTATTAAAAAAACTCTAGTTTTCAGTTTTGTAAAAAATTGGCAGTAGCGCCATTGTTTCTGAAGGTGGAATACTCATAATTGGTACTAGCATTCTATAGAGATGAGAGAAAGGATTTAAGTAACAAGATGTTCAAAATAAATTTATACGTTTCGACTATTTTACATTGAAAAACCTCAAATGTTTTAAATGGCATACCCTGTATATTATTATTTTTTCTGATAGACTTTGCAAAACCCTCTAACTTTTTTATTAAGTATGTCATATACCTATTTCTAATAGTTTTCGATTTATTTTGAATTTTTCATTTTTTATCCTTGTTTTTAATATACTTACGCTATAACATCATAGTTGTCAAGACAAAACAAAAATATAGGCATTGTCAAATTTTGACATGTCTATTAAGCAAGTAAAAATAATTTGATTTGTTGTAGTAAATGATGTATAAATATAATATTTATGGATTTTCCTAAAAATGAATTAATTGATATGGTTTATATACTGATCGAGGAGGGAAAAAAAGGTCTTTTGGCAGTAAGGCTTTACGAAGCGAAGTACCCTAATAGACGTATACCATCTAGAAAATCTTTTCAGTGCTTAATGGAACGGTTTGATGGTAGTGGTAGCGTTGAGTATACGAAACGGAAAGTAGTAAACCAGAATGCTACCAATGAGGAAAAAGAAATGGAGATTTTACTTCATGTTGAAGATAATCCCCAGGTCAGCATCCGTCAACTAGCTGACTTATCTGACACATCCTAATCGCACCACGACGAAATACAAGTATCGTCTCTTTCATATGGAACTACACCAAGAACTTTAAGACCGTGATTTTGAACTACGAGTAAACTTTTGTACCACCATGAATGGAGCAATAGAGGCCGATCCAAATTCTTTTATCCAAAATAATATTTTCTCATGAAGCTACTTTTCGCAGTAATGGAACAGTTAACAGCTGTAACATGCATTATTATTCAACAGTTAATCCATTTTGGGTCTGGGAAGTTCAAAACCAAAATCATTGGTCGCTTAATGTATGGTGTGGATTATTAAATTTTCTAATTATTGGTCCACATTTTTTCCGCGAACCGCTTAACGGGCCTAGGTATCTAATTTTTTTGCAAAACGAATTACCCTAGCTCCTTGAAGAAGATAACTTTGAAAGGGAATAAATGTGGATTCAATAAGACGGAGCTCCAGCTCATTACGACCAGGAAGTTCGGGAATTTTTGAACGATCGTTACCCACAGAAATGGATCGGTAGGGATGGATTCATTCAGTGGTCCCCTTGATCATGTGACTTAACACCTTTAGACTTCTTTTTGTAGAGCTACATTAAAGATCGTGTTTATGTGAATCCCCCTACAACACCAGTAGATATGGAAAACAGGATACGGGATGCCTGCAGGACAATAACGCCCTTTATGCTAACGAAAGTGAAGGAAAATATAGTAAAACGACGAAACTTGTGTTTTCAAGTAGATGGGCATATATTTGAACATTTATTACGTCATTATAATTAATCATTAGATAAGTTAAATTATATTAAAATTATTATCAACTATTTGTTTATGTTTTCACAGTAGCGTAAGTGTACTAAAGGGCAAAAATTGAAAAATTCAAAATAAATTGAAAACTATTAGAAATAGGTATATGACATAGAAATTGGAGACTTTTGTAAACTCTATCAGAAAAAATAATAATATACATGGTGTGCTATGTAAAAAATTTGAGATTTTTGAATTTAAAATAGTCCAAATGTATAAATTTATTTTTAAATACACTGTAGCATCTAACTCAAATTTCTTTACATATATCTTTTTTTTTTTAATCTCTATAGAACGCTCATATTTTGTAAAATCTATCAGAAAAACTAATAATATATAGGGGGGTGCCATTTAAAAAAATTGAGATTTTTCAATTTAAAGTAGTCGAAATGTATAAATTTATTTTGAACACCCTGTAGCATCTAACTCAAATTTCTTTACTTATACCTTTTTTCTCATCTCTATAGAATACTCGTACCAATTATGAGTATTCCACCTTCAGAAACAATGGCGCAACTGGAAATTTTTTACAAAACTGAAAACTAGTATTTTAAAAAAAAATGAAATATTAGAAAAACTACTAGGTTTAGGTATATAACATTATTAATAAAAAAGTTATAAAATGTTACGCAGAGAAATAAATCAGAAAATAGGATGATCCATTAAAAAAACATGTTATATCGACGACAGTTTTTTGAAGTACCCTGTATACTCAAAAATAATTTTAAACTGTACACCTTAACGTTCCCTAAAACGATTGTATTTAACATTTTTTCGTCATTCCCGAAACAAATGAGATAATGAACTTTACTCTATCGTTGACTTACCCTGTAAACTTATAATTATCTTCGAAAGTTTAAACTCGCTGATGAATAGCTGAAGATTGTCCCCTACGGCTCTGTTCGTTGTTTATATATCAGTTGGGAGTACTTTCCCCATTATTATCAGCTCGGCGGAACGTCAAGCTGTCCGTCCCGAAACTTCTCTCTCAGATGGATTTCGCCACGCATAAGGAGAGGTGCATGCGCCAGCCGTCCACTGATTGCGTCGCATATCGCGTGTGCTGCCAAGCATAAATTAATTATTAACTATTTAACACCTATCTTTCAATTTAAAATTTTTTTTTGGTTTTTAAAATTGATAACAGGTGCCCCTCAAAAAAGCCAAGACGACCCCCTTGTGGGTCGCGACCCACCGGTTGGGAACAAACGGCCTAAAACAAAACCGTGCAACTGAAACAATCATGTACTAGCGTTACTACATAAGAAGGAAGATAAGATAGAGCTGGGAAATTATATATCAATAAGTCCTTCATCTCAAATGTATAAGCTACCCATGATAATAATAACTAACAAAGAATTCACATTTTATCAAAACATTAATTAAACAAGGTTCAAAAAACAATACAATTGATTAAACCTTCGTAATTTCTTCTTTGAAATAGCATGTAGCAAAAAATTTAAATATTCAAAGGCGATTTAAATGAATTGTCATTCATTAAAATGACCTGCTACTACGATATACAATTTTACAACCAGATGCAAGCATTGCCATTTTCAGAGAACCAAACTTGCACACTGAGTTGCCTATATATAAAAGGGAAACTAACCCGAATTCCTTGGCGGTATATAGTATCTTCTTCTTCTTCTTCTCAATCTAAGTTTGTCCACTCTTGGACTTAGGTCTCTTCTAGTCTCTTCCAGGCTTCCCTGTCTTTTGCCACCTTTAATCACTGTGTGGCCGCTACTACTCTTATATTATCGACCCATCCTTTCTGTGGACGTGCAACGTTTCTTCCTGTTTCTCTGAGCCTCCCTTTCGTGATCCCCTACACCCATGTCTCTGGATATCCATCTACCCACATGACCTGCCCATTGCTACTTCATTTTTGCCGCCCCCAAAGTTATGTCAGTGACTTTGGTTCGTCGTTTGGGTGCTCGTTATGAATTCTATCCCTAAGGAAAATACCAAGTATGCTTCTTTCCATGACTCTCTATTATAAAAAACGTGTGCAAGCCGAATTAAATCAGTTTCGCACTAGATTCCGAAGAAGTCATTTGTCTGAACGAACTCGGAAAAAAACAGGCAGGATCATCACAGAAACGTCAGCATGATTTTTTCAAGCGATTTAGGAGAAACGTAGAAGAATTGTACGTATAATTTTCCATACCTTTCGTTAGGTATCATAATAGGATGCCCTTTACATATTTTACATGTAAAATTTTCCTGCAAATAATGGAATTTTAGAGGAATATTTAAATTTTATTACATATTTCTGTATGTATACGACATATCTATGGAATCCTCTTTATATAATTTTATGGACATTTACATACAAGTTGGAAAGGTTACAGATATTTGTACATATGCATATATACAGTGTTTGTTTGAAACTTGTTTTCCGAATTATTAGCATCTAATGGAACAATTTCTCAAAAAACCTAACACAGAGCCAGTGAAGTTTACCATACAAAAAGGGCACCTCTAATGTCTTCTATATTAAAGTTCAGTTTTTTTTTTGACAGAAGGTGTAACATACAATAGAGTATCGTATTGGAGTTCGTAGAAAATAATCTTAAATTACCTGCAATTTTTTCAGCAAACTTTGCCGCAGTCATAGAGAGTCTTTCTTGTCTAGCTCGTAATACTTGACTCTGTGTTGAATCCCTGAGCCTTTTTCACCAGGACGTCCTTCTTCTTCGTCAGCTCGTTCTGCCATTCCTTAAAAATAAATTCGGCACACTTTTTTGTTAATATAAAAGCTATATTTTCCTATAATTTGAAGGCGTAATATCGAATTAAAAGGAAGTTACCAGTAAAAAACCATTTTCTAATACTTTATATTTTTTAATGCAATCTACGCAGTTTTTTAAGCAATTTTATGACGAGTAAAATAATTTTTCAGATATTTAAGAAATAGTGAGCCGAAAGCGTTGAAATGTGAAAAAATGCACTAAAATAGAAGAAAAGTGGCCTAGCGGTCAAAAATAGGCTGTGATAACGCCTTTACATTATGATGACACTGTTTTATTATCCAGTCAAAATAGACATTTTACTTTGCAAAAATTCGCATAGAGCTAATAATTGGTATAGATCTTAAATACACTATCTATAATATATATAAAATGCAACGTCTCTCTGTCTGTCTGTCTGTCCGTTAGTGCGCTTATCACTGGAGAACCACTTATTCGATTTACGTACTTTTTTTTTAAAAAACATACATATGTTCTCTGGTCAGGTTATAGGCTATTTTTTATTACGATAGGTAGCATAAGGAATGAGCAGTGACGTAAAATAGTGAGTGAAGTCGGAAAAAAGTTTGCCGCTAGCGCATTCTTTTGCAATACACAGCCTAAACCATTAATTATGGAACAATATTATGTAGCAGAGATTATCTATAATCTATAATCTACAATATATATAAAATGCAATGTCTCTCTGTCTGTCTGTCTGTCCATTAGTGCGTTTATCACGCGAGAACCACTTATCCGATTTAGGTGTCTTTTTTAAATTCATACATATATTCTTTGGCCATGTTATATAATAAAAATAATAATCTATATCTATAATATATATAAAATGTAACGTTTCTCTGTCTGTCTGTCTGTCCGTTAGTGCCCTTATCCTTCGAGAACCACTTATCCGATTTACGTGATTTTTTAAATTTACACATATGTTCTCTGAACAGGTTATAGATATACATTTTATTACATCTATAATATATATAAAATGCAACGTTTCTCTGTCTCTCTGTCTGTCCGTTAATGCGCTTATCACTGGAGAACGATTTTCGGATTTTTTTTTTAAACATACATATGTTCTCCCGCCAGGTTATAGGCTATATTTTATTACGATAGGTAGCATAAGAAATGAGCAGTGACGATAATAGTGAATGAAGTCGGAAAAAAGTTTGCCGCTAGCGCGTTCTCTTGCAATACACAATCTAAACCATTAAATATGGAACCATATTATGTAGCAGAGGATATCTATAATCTGAAATATATATAAAATGTAATTTCTCTCTGTCTGTCTGTCCATTGGTGCGTTTATCACGCGAGAACCACTTATCCGATTTACGTGTCTTTTTTTAAATTCATACATATATTCTTTGGCCAAGTTATATAATAATAATAATAATTTATATCTATAATATATATAAAATGCAACGTCTCTCCGTCTGTCTGTTCGTCCGTTAGTGCGCTTATGACTGGAGAACCACTTATTCGATTTACGTGCTTTTTTCTTTAAATATACATATGTTCTCTGGCCAGGGTATAAACTATATTTTATTACGTTAGGTAACATGAGGAATAAGCAGTGACGATAATAGTGAATCAAATCGGAAAAAAGTTTGCCGCTAGCGCGTTCTCTTGCAATACACTGCCTAAACCACTAAATATGGGACAATATCATGTAGCAAAGGATATCTATAATATATATAAAATGCAACGTCTCTCTGTCTGTTTGTCCGTTTGTGCGCTTATCACTGGAGAACCACTTATCCGATTTACGTGCTTTTTTTTTAAACATACGTATGTTCTCTGGCCAAGTTATAGGATATATTTTATTACGTTAGGTGACATAAGGAATAAGCAGCGACGATAATAGTGAATCAAGTCGGAGAAAAGTTTGCCGCTAACGCGTTCTCTTGCAATACACTGCCCAAAGCATTAAATATGGAACAATATCATGTAGCAAAGAATATAATATATATAAAATACAACGTCTCTCTGTCTGTCTGTCTGTTAGTGGGCTTATCACTTGAGAACCACATATCCGATTTACGTGTTTTTATAAATTTATACATATGTTCTATATAATTCGATATAAGCCTAGATAATGGGAGAGAAGGTGAGATAATGGGAGATAAGGAGAAATAATGGGAGATAAGTCGAGATAAGCCTCGATAATGGGTGATAAGGTGAGTTATGGGAGATAAGTATAAATAATGGGAGATAAGGAGAAATAATGGGAGATAAGCAGAGATAAGTCTATATAATGGGAGTTATGGTGAGATAATGGGAGATAAGGAGAAATAATGGGAGATAAGGAGAAATATTGCGAGATAAGTCGAGATAAGCCTAGATAATGGGAAATAAGGTGAGATAATGGGAGATAAGTAGAAATAATGGGAGATAAGGAAAAATAATGGGAGATGAACAGAGATAAGCCTAGATAATGGAAATTATGTAGAGATAATGGGAGATAAGGAGAAATATTAGGAGATAAGGGGAAATAATGGGAGATATTTTATTACGTTGGGTAACATAAGGAATAAGCAGTGACGATAGTAGCGACTCAAGTCCACGCGAGCGGAGCCGCGGGCCCGGCTAGTTACAAATAAAATATCAAAAGTCCCCACCGATCCTACGTAGGCTAAGAAAACTCATTTACATTATGTTGGCACTGTTTCAAAGTAGTTAAATCGATTTCTAAGCTGTGTCCAAAAATTTCCAAAAATCAAGAAAAATTTTTACAGCATTTGCGTCCCCTAAGCTGTAATTTAAAACTAAGTAATAACATAAACATTGGCCCTTCGGAGAATAAAAAACACCAAGCGATTATGAATAAATCCCAATGCGTTTTTATTTTTGTCGCTCAATTTTTTAAGCCTGACTAATGAAATCGATTCTACTACCTATTCGACTGTAGTTTTATTAATATTGTATTGTCCATATTTCCTGTATAGATATATATATATATATATATATATATATATATATATATATATATATATATATATATATATATATATATATATATATATATATATTATATAATATATAATAATTAAGGTCATCCAAATATGCAAAGCGTATATATTGCATATTTTGCATATTACGAGTAGGCAGTATATGCATTTTTCTAAATATTTGCATAAATGCTTTAAAAATAGCATATATGTGCATATTTGAAGGAATTTATAATAATGTAGGTCTTTGGCAGGCGTTTTCATTCATTTTTTGGAATAAGGGTCAATGTTTAGGCCGCCGCCGCCGCGCCGATGGTTTTCCCCAAAGAAATTTTATTATTTTATGGTCAGTAAAAACCAGTCAGTAAACCCCAGACGGCCATCAGAGCATACTTGTATTATTAATTTATTAGATTTCATTTTTGGTTGTGCTTTTAAAGTGGTTACGGCGATTTGTGCTTTTTATCTTGTGAGTCGTATTTTACTACAGTGAAATGCCCAAAGCCAGTAGTGTATCAGTGTGGATTAAACCATACAAAGAACTAAGAATAGATATGAGAAAAATTTACTGTTCTGCGTGTGTTAAAATTATAACTTTAATTTTGAATACCTATTGAATATACAGAGTATTTCATATTTAAACATAACGAAAGTTTTGTCAGGATTATGCCGCTGATGCTATTTTCAATGTTATTTAAGTTATTTTTGTTCCATTTAACGAACAAAATTTCTATTTAACGAAACCACGAACTAGAAATACATACGTAAACGTATGTATTTCTAGGTAATCTAATAAAAAAAGTACAAAGCAGAATTTTAATTTTTTCCTGCCCTAAGCACCTAGTTTTCTATTTAACGAAATTTCTATTTAACGAATTTTTTCCTTGGGATTTTAATTAAATTTTCTTTTTTTTATTGCAGATACCATGGGATAAGAAATTTCAAATAGAGCAACACGCGAAAACTGCTTGCCATATTACCAAATTGAGTAAGACGAAACCTGGAGATAGGCCACAATACATATTAATGCAATGTTTCCAACCAACGTCCAAAAATAAAGAGCTTTAAAATGGGTTTTTTATTGCTACATTTGTATAGTACTCGTATCATGTAATGTGAAACAATAAAGTTACATTTTTTAAGTCTATTTCGATTTTTTTTACTACATATTTACTACATGCATGTGCGTATTTTTAGAAAATTATTTGCATATTTATGCGCATATTTTAAAGTTTTTCACTTGCATATTTGGGTTTCCTTAATAATAATAATTAAAATACCTGCCTTCAATTTCTCCATAACCTTCTTTTTCTTTCTCATCATGCGCAACTTCAAAAAAGTCTTGTTGTGGTTCCTCATCGCCTGATTTTGTCTTCAAATATTGCTCATCTGATTCATCCACGTACTCATGTAATGTTACCTATTTGAAAATTACAATTGTTGTACAAATTCAGTGAAAAGTTCGTAAAATTAGTTTCACTATAGCCTGATCGTCACAGGAAAATTTTGACGAAAAACTCTCATTCAATGCTAACATTTTGGCATACAGGTAGTTTTTTGGACGTAGAAGAAGATAAAAAAAAGTTTGCTGCTGAAAAGTGTACCCTAAGCCTACAAAATCGAAAATAAAATGAAAAATTCGATTTTTCGCAAGTATCTTGAAAAACTAATTGCACCACGTAGATTATTTTTTTTAGTTTTACAGTAATTAATTATTATTTAAAATAAAACGGCTGGTTTAACCCCTTTAATTGTTAACGTTTCTGTATGACTCTAAGTACTTTGAAACTGGCTATGAATCCGATGACAGATTTGAAAAATTCAAAATACCAGATCCAATATGACGGCATTTATAATTTTTGTGTTTTCAATAACTGTTTTCTTTATACCTAGATGTTTAAATCAAATATAAGCTTAAAGCTTAGACTTTTATTTTTCATTTCCCACCTTTAAATATTTTTTCTTATTTTAAGTTTAAGTCGTATGATTAATAATAATCAAAAAATTCGTTTATCATGAACACTTTTTAAGAACAAAATTACAAGAGAAGGTTTTTTAAAGGTTTTAATGATTTTCTAATATTCCTGATTTCAATCCGTTCATTTAACAATAAATTTGCTCGACGTATCACCAAAATCTCATTTGGCATTTTCAAATGCTCATGCTGCTACTCGATACTGAGATCTTGCTGCTGCTATCTCTCGAAGCCAACTAAGAAAGCGAAGTACGGTTTCTATCCTTTATAGGTACGACGTCTACGCAGGTTGTAGGTGTAGGGATCGGGAGTATTCGTTCGGGCATCGGTGTTTGTCGGCTGGGGGTCCATATCATATATATATATATATATATATATATATATATATATATATATATATATATATATATATATATATATATATATATATATATATATATTTACAGTCGACACTCTATATAGTGAAAGACCAAAATGTTGACCGAAATTTCACTATAGAAAGTTTTTCACTATATAAAGAAAAAATTCGTATATATTGCTATGTATGTATTTTATATTGGTAATTGAAAAAATTGCACTATAAAGAGTTTTTCACTATATAGAGTTTCACTATAAACAGTGTCGACTAGTATTCTCCAACGACTTTGACCTAAAACAGGTATACCTGGTAAGAGTTGATCTGAGCAGCCGTTTTTGAGATATCTGGATTAAAAACAATTCATTACGTTTATGGCTAGGTCTAAATTATTGTGATAAATGAACATAATTTGAAGCGAAAATTAACTATCTAAATTTTGAATAAAAATTCTTCTTTTCCAGCTTTTAAAGGTATACCTGGTATGAGCTGAGTTTTTGGGATATTTGGATGTAAATTTTTGATTTCTTACCCAAACTCACCATTGCATTGCATTGCCACAAGAATAACACCAAAAATTAAAAAAAATAAGTAAATATGTTGTTAATTTTATTCTCTAGTAAAAACAGTCAATAAGATTTATCAACAAAAAAAAGTTAAATAAAAAAAAATGCTTATAATAAATGTTCAAAATGCCCTTCGTTTTCGTGTGTACAAAAATTAATACGTCGTAAAAAAATTAAATTGGACTCTCTGGAGCATTTCGGCATCATTTCTCAAAGCCTCAATTTCAGTTTGAATACGTCTCCTTAATTCATCTTCTGTACCAACTGACCTAGAATACACAATGGTTTTCAAAGTTCCCCATAAAAAGGGGTCATGTCAGGGGATCGAGCTGGCCAATTTGCGGGTGCATCATTGCCTCTACCTATCCATCTATTTGGATACTGTTCGTTTAAATAATTACGTACGTTTAACGTAAAATGTGGAAGAGCACCGTCGTGCATAAACCACATTCTTCTTCGAAGTTCCAAGGGCAGGGGATCTAATAAGTCTGGTAGTTAATTTTGCAGATGTTCCACATAATTTTCGCTATTTAGTCGAAGTGGTAAAATAATTATGAAAGTGTTTATGATTCCTGCGCAAACATTGATCTTCAACTCATCCTGATAATGGGTTATTTTAGTCGCATGAGGATTTTCTTCTGCATAGACATGTTCATTGTGCAAATTAGTTATGCCACTTCGCGTGAAACAGGCTTCATCTGTGAATAAAATTCTTCGTGTAAAATTCCTATCTTGATTTCTGTGGTCTTGGATAAACCGGCAGAAAGCTAGGCATGGTTCAGAATCATGGGGTAAAAGATCTTGTATCTGTTGAACATGAAATGGGTGCAGTAGTTGTTCTCTGGTCACCCTATTAATACTATCTTTGCTTACCTCTAGCTCTAAGCCTAATCGTCTGCTGCTGAGTTTTGGATTTTCTTTAATCCGATTCAGAATATCTTCCTCAAACTCTGGAGTTCTTACCGTACGTGCACGACCATAATTAATAGAAACAGGCTCAAACCTACCCGTTTCACGAAGACGTATTTCAACTGCCGAGAAGGTTTTATGGTTCGGTAAGTGACGATTCGGAAATCTTTCACTGTATACTCTGCAAGATTCTTGGCAATATC
This sequence comes from Pachyrhynchus sulphureomaculatus, assembly GCA_019049505.1. Classification (NCBI taxonomy): domain Eukaryota; kingdom Metazoa; phylum Arthropoda; class Insecta; order Coleoptera; family Curculionidae; genus Pachyrhynchus; species Pachyrhynchus sulphureomaculatus. The sequence goes on from CM032453.1 coordinate 140,126,948, forward strand.
CAAAAACCAATAACATATCGGTCATTTCTTCATTGGTATACTGTACGGCCATAACGAAAATTAAATTTGTAAATTGCTTGACAATTCACCGGTGCTTGCTAATTCTGTTTCACGATATTCCAGTACTACTCACAATTTAAAACATAAACACCGGAAAAAAAGCGACAATGTATCAAAAACATCAACAACAACACTGCTCACAATCAGAGGCCTTTCAGGAATTTTACGAATTTCACCTACTAAAGGATAGGCCGTAAATTATCCTATTCTGATCAAAATGTAATGCTTGAATGGTTGTAGATTCGATTTGACACCAGTCAGTTTTACACCAGTCAGTTTTTAGTGACAGTTAATTTATTATAACGCCTTCGCTTCAAATTGTGTTCATTTATCACAATAATTTAGACCTAGCCATAAACGAAATGAATTGTTTTAATTCAGATATCTCAAAAACGGCTGCTCAAATCAACTCTTACAAGGTATACCTTTTTTAGGTCAAAGACGTTGGAGAATAAGAAATTTTATGTAAAAGTAAAATACAGTGTGGCTCAAAAAAGTTATTTCGTTTCAAATGTGTGCAAAGTACCGCAGGTGGCGCCCTCTAAATTTTACAATGAAAATGAATGCAGATTTCAATTTTTCACCCCAAAAAAAAACCCTTTTAGATGAATATTGTGACAATACACCAATTATTAAAAAAATTATTTATGAAAAACTAAAACCAAATTGAACTTTTGACACTCTGTATCTCCGAAATCACCCACTTTTGGACTGAGGTAAGTCGAGTTAGATCGTCATATTTTAACCTCAGGAATTTGTGGTAGCATTTTTTCCGCACCTTTTAGAGACACTCTGTATATATATATATATATATATATATATATATATATATATATATATATATATATATATATATATATATATACATCAGGGATGTCAAAGATACGGCCCGCGGGCCGCATCCGGCCCCCGGGACGTATCAATAAGACCCGCGATCGCTCTTTTATAACTTTGATATAATTTTTAACAACCGTATATTATATACTATATAATTAAATAAATAAAATGTTATAAGTCTGTACATTTTTTTTATTTGAATCTGGCCCGCCTACACATTCTAAATTTAATATATGGCCCTCTGCAAAATTGAGTTTGACACCTCTGATATATATATATATATATATATATATATATATATATATATATATATATATATATATTTATATGTATATATATATATATATATATATATATATATATATATATATATATATATATATATATATATATATATATATATATGTATATACCATATATATATATATATATATATATATATATATATATATATATATATATATATATATATATATATATGTATATACCATATATATATATATATATATATATATATATATATATATATATATATATATATATATATATATATACATATATATATATATATATATATATATATATATATATATATATATATATATATTATATATATATATATATATATATATATATATATATATACATATATATATATTCTATATATATATATATATTTTATATATATATATATATATATATATATATATATATATATATATTTATATATATATATATATATATATATATATCTATATATATATATATATATATATATACAAAGTGTTTCTAAAAGGTGCGGAAAAAATGCTACCACAAATTCCTGAGGTTAAAATATGACGATCTAACTCGACTTACCTCAGTCCAAAAGTGGGTGATTTCGGAGATTCAGAGTGTCAAAAGTTCAATTTGGTTTTAGTTTTTCATAAATAATTTTTTTAATAATTGGTGTATTGTCACAATTTTCATCTAAAAGGGTTTTTTTTGGGGTGAAAAATTGAAATCTGCATTCATTTTCATTGTAACATTTAGAGGGCCCCACCTGCGGTACTTTGCACACAATTTGAAACGAAATAACTTTTTTGAGCCACACTGTATTTTACTTTTTACATAAAATTTCTTTTTCTTCAACGTCTTTGACCTAAAAAAGGTATACCTTGTAAGAGTTGATTTGAGCAGCCGTTTTTGAGATATCTGAATTAAAACAATTCATTTCGTTTATGGCTAGGTCTAAATTATTGTGATAAATGAACACAATTTGAAGCGAAGGCGTTATAATAAATTAACTGTCACTAAAAACTGACTGGTGTCAAATCGAATCTACAACCATTCAAGCATTACATTTTGATCAGAATAGGATAATTTACGGTCTATCTTTTAGTAGGTGAAATTCGTAAAATTCCTGAAAGGCCTCTGATTGTGAGCAGTGTTGTTGTTGATGTTTTTGATACATTGTCGCTTTTTTCCGGTGTTTATGTTTTAAATTGTGAGTAGTACTGGAATATCGTGAAACAGAGTTAGCAAGCACCGGTGAATTGTCAAACAATTTACAAATTTAATTTTCGTCATGGCCGTACAGTATACCAATGAAGAAATGACCGATATGTTATTGGTTTTTGGATATTGCCAAGAATCTTGCAGAGTATACAGTGAAAGATTTCCGAATCGTCGCTTACCGAACCATAAAACCTTCTCGGCAGTTGAAATACGTCTTCGTGAAACGGGTAGGTTTGAGCCTGTTTCTATTAATTATGGTCGTGCACGTACGGTAAGAACTCCAGAGTTTGAGGAAGATATTCTGAATCGGATTAAAGAAAATCCAAAACTGAGCAGCAGACGATTAGGCTTAGAGCTAGGGGTAAGCAAAGATAGTATTAATAGGGTGACCAGAGAACAACTACTGCACCCATTTCATGTTCAACAGGTACAAGATCTTTTACCCCATGATTCTGAACCATGCCTAGCTTTCTGCGGGTTTATCCAAGACCACAGAAATCAAGATAGGAATTTTACACGAAGAATTTTATTCACAGATGAAGCCTGTTTCACGCGAAGTGGCATAACTAATTTGCACAATGAACATGTCTATGCAGAAGAAAATCCTCATGCGACTAAAATAACCCATTATCAGCATGAGTTGGAGATCAATGTTTGCGCAGGAATCACAGACACTTTCATAATTATTTTACCACTTCGACTAAATGGCGAAAATTATGTGGAACATCTGCAAAATGAACTACCAGACTTATTAGATCCCCTGCCCTTGGAACTTCGAAGAAGAATGTGGTTTATGCACGACGGTGCTCTTCCACATTTTTACGTTAAACGTACGTAATTATTTAAACGAACAGTATCCAAATAGATGGATAGGTAGAGGCAATGATGCACCCGCAAATTGGCCAGCTCGATCCCCTGACATGACCCCTTTTTATGGGGAACTTTGAAACCCTTGTGTATTCTAGGTCAGTTGGTACAGAAGATGAATTAAGGAGACGTATTCAAACTGAAATTGAGGCTTTGAGAAATGATGCCGAAATGCTCCAGAGAGTCCAATTTAATTTTTTACGACGTATTAATTTTCGTACACACGAAAATGAAGGGCATTTTGAACATTTATTATAAGCATTTTTTTTTATTTAACTTTTTTTTGTTGATAAATCTTATTGACTGTTTTTACTAGAGAATAAAATTAACAACACATTTACTTATTTTTTTTAATTTTTGGTGTTATTCTTGTGGCAATGCAATGCAATGGTGATTTGGGTAAGAAATCAAAAATTTACATCCAAATATCCCAAAAACTCAGCTCATACCAGGTATACCTTTAAAAGCTGGAAAAGAAGAATTTTTATTCAAAATTTAGATAGTTAATTTTCGCTTCAAATTATGTTCATTTATCACAATAATTTAGACCTAGCCATAAACCTAATGAATTGTTTTAATCCAGATATCTCAAAAACGGCTGCCTCTCAATCAACCCTTACCAGGTATACCTGTTTTAGGTCAAAGTCGTTGGAGAATAAGAAATTTTATGTAAAAGTAAAATACAGTGTGGCTCAAAAAAGTTATTTCGTTTTAAATGTGTGCAAAGTACCGCAGGTGGCGCCCTCTAAATTTTACAATGAAAACGAATGCAGATTTCAATTTTCAACTCAAAAAAAACCCGCTTTAGCTGAAAATTGTGACGATACACAAATTATTAAAAAAAATATTTATGAATAACTAAAACCAAATTAAACTTTTGACACTCTGTATCTCCGTTAAAAAGAAGCTGATGAGATTTATAATATCGAAGTTATTCGGTTATTCTTTAACCTGTGCCTCGAAAAAGGAGAAATCCCGAAATCCGGGAACAAAGCAGCAGTGATTATTACAAAAAGAAGACTCATCTCTATTACAAAATTACCATCCAATGAGTTTGATATCACACTTATATAAACTATTTCAAGTAAACATAAACACAGTAGTGACACTCAAGAAAATATTGTTGGTCTTGTTTTTTATCACACATGCGTCCCCTATCACACCAACAATATGGCTACCAGCGGTCGCGGATTGTGTTTACATCTGGATTTCAAAGAGAATCTTTTTATAACGTGCTCCGAAATTCATTATTAATAATTTCCGATAAGTAAATGACTCGTTTGACGTTATAATTGAAAATAATTAGAAAAAAGAAGGCAAAAGGAAGTTTTTGTTGTGCGGTTAGTGCTTGTAAAAATATATGTGGTATTTCCAAAGGAGTTAGTTTTTGTAGATTTCCCTAAGATCCTAAAAGGTAATTTATTCATAATTCTTTATTTCTATTATGCAATATGTTATATAAAGATTATCTTTCATATTAAAATTGTTTGCTAGAGTTAAGTTATATTATCTGCTAAAATTCACTAACCAAACTTTCAAAACTCAGTCTGAGCATGCAAAAGTAGTAATTCTTCAGCACGAATGAGTTTGAATAAATCAGTGCATGGATTTAATTTTTTATATAGGTAGTATATAGGCACGAAAAGTCATTAGTTATATGGAAATTATTTTATTAGATGTAACTAATGAAAAAAATGGAGCAAAAAGTGTATTCACTTCATTTTGATATTCAAAAAAAAGACGGTCCCATCTTAAAATGATAATTTTACATACTTATTTTTAATCTCTCCGGAATACTGGGATTCGTTGAAATATAAGGAGCATGAATGTTGACATACACACGAAGCTGAAAATGTGCTGAGATATATTCGCAAAATGAACATTTTTTCCCCTGGACAATATCTCTAATAGTTGAGAAATATAAATTCAACATTGAGATTTTAAATGAATAACGTGCAAAAAGCATTGAAACCAAATGTGTTTTTTCCTTGTATTTTTGTGCCTTTTTACCTTTTTTGTATATCTGTATTAACAAGAACTTGTTGAAATATTTCTAAAAAAGCTTTTCTCGTTTTTTTTCTTCCTTTTAATCAGCAAAATGCATTTTTAGTGTTCCGTACGGAACACTTATAAGATGACTTCGGTGTATGTCCGTCTGTCTGTCTGTCACACCCGATTTTCTCCGAAACTATTTGTCATTAAAAAGTTGAAATTTGGTAATAATATAAGAATTGATGGCCTCATCAGAGCCATGTAGTTTTGACAGTTAAATTTTGACCTAAGGGGTTAGTTTTGGGGGGTGAAATCGGAAGTGAAAAAAAAAAAAAAAATTTTTTTACTAGGTCATCGAGTGTGGTGTCAAATGATAGCTTGTGAAAACACGAGTAAAAAATATGCTTATAATGTAATGCTTGCGAGCACTTTTCTTTGTATTATTTTTAAAAAATCGCGAAAAATCGCTGTCCACCCGCCTTATCTCGAAAAGTACTTATCAAAAAAATTTTGAAAAAAAATTCTGAAATATTCTCCACGGGGTGTAGATTGAACGAAAATTATCACGAATGCATTACCTTTAGTAATTTATCTGGTATATAAAAAAAAAAAAAAATTTCAAGGTCATCAGTTTTCAGTAAAGATTGGAAACAAACTTTGTTGAAAACTCATTTGGGGTAACAAAATTTTTTATTTTAAAAGCAATCAACATACGGAACACTAATTGCGCAAGTTCAACTTGCACTTGACCGGTTATTATTCTACAGAATAGGATTTTTCTTGAAAAAGAGAATTTGAATATTTCAAAAACTGGCGGGCATCATACCAGCTATATTTCGACAGGTTATGTGATCATTACAAACTCGAACCCCTTGAGATTAAGGGTGTCGAATCGGACTGTCGCTACTGTGTTTTATGTTTACTGTGACTTCGCCTTTAACGTTCTCTTTTTTTTCTTGAAAAAACGCTCTTTGTATTTACGTGTTACCCTTGCCACTATAAAAGCTTCATAAATAAAACACAGGAGTACCTGTTTCGCTCGGTTAGTTTTCAAACCAAAAAGAAATAACCAGACATAAATACACGTCAACATAATATCTAACAGGCCATCGACGGCCAGTCCAAAAACTAATCGTCACTTAGGAGTAACATCACTGTAAAATTTTCAAAAAATGAAAAAAAAAAAATTTTACCTAAAAAATCCTCTAAACCGTGGAAAAAAAACTGCTATGAGTGAAAGTAATTTTTTTCCTCGAAATATCGAGCTATTCACCGAACGCGTCGGACGGCTTCGAAACGACTACCTGCGTCGGATGGATACCTGCTGAGAAGGTATTGCTAATAATTTGCTTGTTGATTGCTAAGTTCTGTAATACATTAATAGATGTCGCTAGATGGTTTTTACGTAGTATTGGACTCATTTTCATACAGAAGCACGTTAGTACGTGTCATTATTGTTTCATGTCCATATCGCAATTCAAAACTTTAAACTCGTAGTTCTCGAAACACGTTTTTTCACCGCGGCACGCAGCATAACTCGAACAATATTCAATATTTTCATTAGAATTTTTTACTGTACATTCAAAACAATATTTCGAAGTACAATACGTAGCGGATTTTCGATACGTTGCGTCAAAAATCTTGTATTGCCAAATAACTGTCATTTTTTTGGTCGAAAAATGAACGACATTATTCAAATACTCGCCCAATCACTCAAAAATAAATATTTCTAAAATCCCCTACGTATTATACTAACTATACCATTGTAGATTATATGTATTTTTTTTCATTTTTCCAGGTGCAAATTTACGTGACCAACACTGCGTGCCGCAGAGCGCCTGAAATTTAAAATGCCTCGGGAGAATGGCTGCCATGCCAACATTTTGTAATATTTTTCGTTCAAAAAATTTCGTGATGTTCTTCAATACATACTTATTAAGTTTCCCACATATTATTAGTTTGTTTCATTTCCTTCCATCAAAATAAAATTGTCGAAAAAGCGCTTTTTTTTTAGGGCATTGCAGTGGTGTTACTCCTGGGCGTCCTACTCCAGATCACAGAAATTTCGCGCTTTTTTCGGGTTTTTTTTGAAAAAAGTATGACATAATTAACAAAGAACTTCATAAATTTTTTTTTGAGTTGGTCTGATATATATATATATATATATATATATATATATATATATATATATATATATATATATATATATATATATAAATCGGTTTTATATCGTCTTCCGTCTTCCGATGCCTAATTTCCACTCCTCCCGGTTTCTCCATCCCTCCTCCTCCAGATCTCTCTCTAGTACTTCCTTGTTGATTCCTGCTCTCCAGCTTTGGCGTGGTCTTCCTCGCTTTCTTTTTCCATGAGGGTTCCAATTTAAAATCTTTTTAGGCAGTCGCTCTTGTGACATTCTCTGTACATGTCCGTATCATACCAACTGTTGGGTTCTGATTTCGTCCACTATATCGTGCTTTATTTCTAAAGCTCGCCTTATCGTGTCATTTGGTATGCGGTCTTTTCTGGATTTTCTGGCTGCTCGTCTCCAGAAATCCATTTCTGTAGCTTTTAGTATTTTTTCTGTTCTTTCCTTTAATGGCCACACCTGGGAGCTGTAAGTTATTATTCTTTTCACTATTGAGTTGTAAATTCTCTTCTTATTTTCAATGGTTATGTTTTTGTCCCATAGTATACTATTAAGCATTGCAATCGCTTTTCTTCCTTGGATATTCCTCTCGAATATTGCTTCTTCCAGTGTTCCGTCCCTAGATATTCTCGTTCCCAAATACTTATAACTGGCACAGTGTTTGATGGTGTGTCCTGTGGCCAGTTTCAAGTCCTGCTGTTGTCCTCCGACGCACATGTACTCGATTTTTTTAATATTGACTTCTAGGCCCCATTTTTCATATTCATCCATAAGTTTTCGTGTCATGTATTCCATATCATCGATGTCCTGAGCGACCACTACCTGGTCATCTGCGAATGATATCGTGTACAATGTAGTATCGTCATCCAGTGGTAATCCCATACTGCTGCATTTCCTTTTCCAGTTCTTCAGTGCACTCTCCAAATAGATTTTAAATAGCGTTGGGGATATACAGCAGCCCTGTTTGAGACCCTTTGTGACCGGGAACCCTGTTGTTATACCATATTTGGTTTTCACACTACTTCTTGCGTCTTGGTATAAGGATTTTACGGCTTTAATTATTTCGGTGCTTACATTACTCTGTTGTAGTGTTTCCCACAATCTCATTAGGGACACGCTGTCGTAGGCCTTTTTTAGATCAACAAACAAGACATGGACTTCCTGATCAAATGCGGTTTTCTTTTCTAGGATTTGTGTCAGTGAGAAGAGATGGTCTATTGTGGATCTTCCTGTTCTAAAGCCTGCCTGTTCTTCAGCTTCTACGTCCGCGTATTCCGTTTCTATTCTATTTTTACGTATTTTTCCGTATATTCTGCTAATAGATCCTGTAACCGTTATTCCCCTATAGTTATCGCAATTATTTTTGTCTCCTTTCTTATGAATTGTTGATATGATGTGTTAATGCATCTTTGGAATAAGTTCCTCAAAGCTTTTCAGTTCCGTATTTTACTATCTCTCCTGGGAGTTGGTCTGATTCCTATATATATATATATATATATATATATATATATATATATATATATATATATATATATATATATATATATACACACACAACTGCATATGGGCGTGTTAAAAAAAGATATCTCGCTCGGCTCCAGGATTCAGTCTTCCAACAACGTCTGAAACAGAAAAGACAAAAAGATTCTTAAAATATATGAGCGTAAATCTCGGCCGAACTACGGAAAAATTTTTACCGTGCGAAATAACAAAATTGGGTCTACTCAAAATTTTAAAATTGATTGTCGCCAAATTTTCGTCTCAAAAATTGTTGATAAAAAAAAATTTCAGATATAAAAATTTTTCATAGTTCAACCGGAAACAATATGACAAAATTTCGAAGAGATTAGATAAGCGGTAATGGTGGAATTATGAAGCCGAGGTCGAAAAAAGTAGTTATAGATATAAGCGTTAAAAGATTTCGCTCACGTTTACGAAATGATAAAATTAAAAATTCATACTTACAGCTAATCAACTATTCCAAGGTTATAAAGTAACTCTTCCAGTTCTTCATAAAACTCAGTTTGTTTAGTATTAAGCATGGTTGCTTCTTTTGGAGATCTTCCCTCTGCTTGCTTGCGCCGACTGCGTATGCCTGAAATCGGGCAAAGCTCGCGCCCTCCTAAGACACGTAATATCTTCAAAAATAAATAAGATATTCTTGAAGCTTTAAATCATATTTTTTTTTTTTTAAAAAAAGTCGATTTTTTGAAAATTCTGGAGTAGGATAGCCCCTTAACATAGGTAATTGCTTACCTCTAAGCCGATGCACACATATGAAAAACCTCTTGAATTTAATAAGATTACTAGTAGTAATACCTTTCTTTTAGCGAACTCAAGTTCACTTTCTTCTTCAACAAATATTTCATCCATCGGTGCAACCAACTCGCCAATAAGATCAGTAAGACCATCTTCTTCTGTTTCTTCCATTTCTTCGTCGGGTAACTTTATTTGAAGACTTTTTTTATTTTTGGCCTTTTCCATTGTTGCTTTGCGGACGGGGATTGTCGGAGTTCATGCAGGATTTAAGCAGAATAAACTACATACAAAAATACTATGAAGACCAAAAAATGGACCAAAGAATGCCGAGGAAAAATAACATCAGCCGCAGACAAAAAAAATGTCACATTGACATTGATACCAGTATACAGATCCAGCAAGGTAAATTTCTGTTGTTGGATATAGGGGTGGTTATGGCTCGAGTAGTGCAGTAAAAAAGGAAAGGATTTAGCGTAACCACAGAGAAAAACGTCCAGTGGAGTTATATCGTATAATCTTGGTGTCACACTTTGATTCATAGCGTAGATATTTTCAGCAATACGTGTACGTTTTTGACATCTTGGATTCTTAACATCATAAGTTTTTTTTTTGGGTCTAGCACACGTGCTGCAGGGAAGTCCCTAAAACGCTACAGGAGCGACACGTGAGCGATTCACGTTGTTCTTGAATCGGTGTAAATTGTACTCGTTGGGAAACACAGTACTGGGCAAATTATTTCAAAGGGATGATGTTCTCCACATAAAAGACTGCTTGAAAAGCGTTGTATGATGAGTAACAAGCTGAACCTCATACGGATGTGAAGTGTTAGCGTGACGTGTATTTCTAACATGCACTGCTCTGAGAGGAATTAATCGGGCTACATTCTTCGAACACTTTCCATGAAAATACTTGTAGAATAGGCTCAAGTTGCTAACCGTTCTTCGATGTTCCAGCGAATTAAGGCCACCGGTCAGTTCTGGGTCTCCAATCAGACAAATAACTCTCCTCTGAACAGAATCAAACAAATACAATGTTGTTTGGGAGTGGAGCCCCAAACATGGGAGCAGTATTCCATAGTTGATCCAATTTGAGCTTTGTAAAGAATTCACAGTTGTTGTGGAGTGTAAAGCTTTATTGTTCGAAATAATATTCTCAACTTTTTAAAAGCTCTCCTTGCTATGCCTGCAACATGTTCATGCCAGGACATATTTGCTCCCAAATTAACGCCTAACAAATTGAGCGACGAAGCTAGAGGAATGGAATGCCCCGACATAACTATGTCGGGTTCAGCAACGTTAACTTTTAGAAAAAACTGCTGCCTGGGTTTTTGTAGCGATAAATTCCACTTGGTTACTGTCACCTCAAGATAGAATTTCTTTGTTAAGTTGAATGACTTCCTGCTGTCTGCGGATATTCGTATGAGCAGCCGATGTCCGAGCGTTCAAAGCGAATGAAGAGATAAGCGTAGTGTCTTCTGCAAAGCTGTAGATTGGATTCCAGGTCTTTTTCAGCAGATCGTTAATATAAATGGGAAAGAGAGTAGGAGACAGTATGGAGCCTTGGGGCACACCGGGGTTGATAGTGAAGGTGTTAGAAAGAAATCCGTCGATGCATGTCCTATCATGCAACGAAAGATGGAGAGCAATGTTAGGCGTTACTCTTAGAGATCACGTTCCACATCACATTATCAGGAAGAGAACGGAGGTACAAGATGCAGGCAAATTCATTCTACATCCTTAATGGAACTGGGTTGGGCATTTATAGGGTGGCGACCAAGATCCGAAGCATATCGTAGAGGTAGACCACCAAATCGGTGGACTGATGATTTGAAAGGAGTGGCTGGAAATTGGGTACAAGCGGCCCAGAACAGAAAAAAGAGGCAAGACTTGAGGTACGTTTTCGTCCAGCACTGGACAGTATAAGCTGATGATGATGATGTAATTACAAATAAAAGATACCAATTCAGAGATTTAAACAAAAAAGAGAAAAATCAATGTAAAAATGTTATGAACTTGTACTTCTAATGTGATTTTCTTGAAGAGAAAAGTTTAATCTATAATATATATAAAATGCAACGTCTTTCTGTCTGTCTGTCTGTGCGTTAGTGCGCTTATCACTGGAGAACCACTTATCCGATTTAGGTGCTTTTTTTTTAAACATACATATGTTCTCTGGCCAGGTTATAGGGTATATTTTATTACGATAGGTAGCATAAGGAATGAGCAGTGACGATAATAGTGAATGAAGTCGCAAAAAAGCAGTAACGTTAACTTTTTAGAAAAAACTGCTGCCTGGGTTTTTGTAGCGATAAATTCCACTTGGTTACTGTCACCCCAAGATAGAATTTCTTCCAGGTCTTTGTTAAGTTGAATGACTTCCTGCTGTCTCCGGATATTCGTCGGAACAGCCGATGTCCGAGCGTTCAAAGTGAATGAAGAGATAAGCGTACTGTCATCTGCAAAGCTGTAGATTGGATTCCCGGTCTTTTCCAGCAGATCGTTAATGTAAATGAGAAAAAGAGTAGGGGATAGTATGGCGCCTTGAGGCACACCGGCGTTGATAGTGAAGGTATAAGAAAGAAATCCGTCTACTGCCACTCGTAAAAAACGCTCTCTGAGGAAACATGAGAGCCACAAACAGTGTGGCAGACATACCATAAGAGCGTAGCTTAGCCAACAGTCCATCGTGCCAAACAAGGTCGAATGCCTTGGATATGTCGAATGCAACAGCTCGAGATTCTCCAAAGTGCTCAATTGCGTTGTTCCGAACATGTGTTACATAAGTCAAAAGACTGGTCGGTAGTTATTTGGCAAGGTCTTCTTGCCTTTTTTAGGTATCGACTGAACTGTGGCACATTTCCAGCAGGAAGGAAATATTCCCTTTCTGTAGGACAGGTTGAAAAGTCTACAGAAAACTGGTATTAGTTCCCTCGCACAGTTTTTGAGTTCTAGCTTCATTAAGATACGTTTTATGATACATTCTCTGAAGACAATATCGGGCATCTTTGACTGCACTATAGGAATAGTAGGTGGTGTTTTTCCTTGGAAATCGACAATGGAATGTAAAGCAAAGAGTTCAGCCAACAAGTTCGCGCGGTGTTGTTGCAATAGAATTATCTGGCCGTGTGAGTGGTGGTATGGTGGATTTGGTGAAATTTTGACTAACTGCCTTAGCGACTGACCAAAGGGATCTGGAATTGCTGGGACAAGCGAGAAGTTTGTTTCTAATTCGTTGATTGTGTGCCTCCTTGGTTTCGTCGATAATTTCTTTGCATCTGTTCCGGGCACGTACAAAGATGTTACGGTTTATAGTGTAGGCAAGATGTTTAGAAGCAACAGCTTCTTTGCATTTTTGGTCAAACCAAGGCTTGCCGTTGGAAGGGCATTTCTTCGAAAAAGGGATGTAAGCTTCCATACCAGCCAAAATAATATCGGAAACCTCCCTGGGAAGTGTGCTACCATTTGACTAGAATTTTTTAATTAAATTACGAACAGTAAGCTCCTTAGGTCGATTATGTTGACCATAAATTTCACGTAACGAGCGAAACGTAGCCCGAATAGATTCATTATTTTTGGAATAAATTTCAGCAATTTCTATAGGCCCTGTGACTGTGTACTTTCCACGATGATTTGCCAAATAATACTGAACACAAATGTTAATTTTGGTGGGAATCAGAAAGAAAACATGGTCGCTATGAAATTTTAAAAATATATAGTACTAGTTTGATAACGCATTATAAGTAGCTCATTGCCTTTAATGTTCTCCTTTTTTCCTTAAAGAAACGTAATTTTAAAAACCCAGTTATAACTTTTACGTCATCCAAAATATTTTGTCAATTCGTGTGTTGTTTTGAAAAGGTCATTATCGATAATAACATGTAGGCTGGACAGTTTTTGGTTTAGCTACTTAAAATACATTTTTTTTGGAAAATTCGACTTTATACATCAATATAGTCTCCTTCAAGAGCGATACAATCAGTCCAACGCTTTTCTAACATTTCTATACCTTTCTTGTAGAAGGATCTTTGTCTTCAAGATAGGCCTCAGTTCGATTCGATAACTTCTTTATTGGAGCCAAATTTCTTTAACGTGAGCTTTTTTTTAGGTCTGCGAACAGATAATAGGCGCTGGGGACCAAATCTGAAAAATATGGTGGATGAGGAAGCAATTCATGCAATTTTGCCATCGGAATTGTGACACTATGCATTGTTTTGATGCAAGATCACTTTTTTCTTGTTCATTTGGGTCCGTTTCTTTGCGATTTCTGAATTCAAACGCACCAATAACTTTATATAATATACGGTATTAATGGCTTTTTCCCTCCTCAGCATAGTCGATGAAAATTATTCCATGCGCATCTCAAAATACAGAGGCCAAAACCTTCCCAGCCGACTGTTGTGTCTTTGGTCCACTCAGCTGACTGCCGATTTTTTTATTTATTTATTTATTCATTCCTTTATTGCCATCAAGATTACATAACGTAAAAAAGCAACGTCACAAAAAAGTAGAATATATGCATATAGCCAACAAAATATGAGACACCGTACAGAGGACAAAATTGATATTGATAACTAAAATTATTGATCAAAATCAAAAGAATAGAAACATTCTGAGCGAGCAAACCTTTTTGCTTCCCTTTTGAATCTCTCAATCCCCTCAATGTTCCTGATTTCCAATGGGAGAACCCGATATGCCTTTATGCATTTAAAATATGGCCCTTTTTTAAAGAAAGAAGTAGCATGGTAGGGCGCTCGTAATTCGTTTCTACCTCTAGTCGTGATTGCCATATCTGGAGCATATTCATTCCTATTTGTCAAGAAAAATGATGGATTCTTCTTAACAAAGGTGACCAAAGCCATGAAGTGTGAAGACCCGGGACCCTAAGTAACCCCATTTCAATAAAGTATGGTCGACACGACGTTAGAGGATGTAAATGACGCATGCATCTCACAATTCTCTTTTGTGCCCTAGAGATATCCCTAGCAAATCTTGAAGATCCCCAGAAAGAAATCCCATAGTTTAATTGGGATTAAACATAAGCAAAATAGAAAAGTTGTATGCTATTTGATGATACAATATATCTAAGTCTTCTAATAAGAGCAAACGCACTATTGAGCTTAGACCGAAGTTTCACTGCATGAATTTCCCAACAAATACTTGAGTCAATATTAACCCCCAAAAATTTTATCGTCTCTACATTGGGTATTGACTTTAGTTCATGTCGTACATATAATGATTGTGTGCGTATTTTATTTTTATTAAATAATGTAAGGCCCGTTTTATTCCCATTAAGACAAAGGTTATTCTTTTCACACCACTCAGCCATTCTTGCCACTATACGAAAACAGATCACTGACAGGCTAGCGATAGAAGAGCTTGACAAAATGACCGATGTGTCATCAACAAATTGACAAGCCATTCCATCCCCATCATCATCATCCACATCCTGCCGCCGCAGCAGATAGTCCGGTAAATCGTTCACATATAACAAGAAAAGCAATGGACCTAATATCGATCCTTGTGGTACACCCCTACACATGCTGTTAGGGTCCGAGAAATAGCCCCGGAGGTTAATCCTAACATTCACTGACTGGGATCGGTTTTGTAATATGACTCCAGAAGCCCCAGAGCCACTCCCCTCACCCCATATCTCTCAAGCTTAATGAATAGCAGTGAGAAATTTATGGTATAAAAATTTGATTCCGGTGTATATTGGTGGATCCATGTTTCATCCAGTGTAACATATTACATGAAAAAATCCTTTTTACTTGTCTTAAAAACGTGCGGCTCAGAATCGTCAATACGGTGTTGTTTTTGATCCACTGTGAGCAAACGTGGTAGCCATTTCGACCAGAGCTTTCTCATGTCCAAATGTTCATGCAAAATATGACCAACACATTCTTTTGATATCTTTAGGGTGTCAGTTATCTCACGTAATTTCACTTTACGGTCATCCAAAATAATTGTGTGGATATTTTTTAACTTATTTTTTTTGAATTTAATTTAATTTATTTATTTATTTATTTTTAATTATTTAATTTATTTTTTTAATTTAATTTATTTTTATTTATTTAATTTAATTTTTACTTATTTATTTTATTTAAATTTAATTTATTTAACTTATTTATTTTTAATTTTAATTTATTTATTTAACTTATTTTAAATTTAATTTAATTTATTTAATTTATTTATTTTAATTTAATTTAATTTTTATTTATTTACTGAATTTATTTATTTAACTTATTTATTTTAATATTTAATTTATTTAACTTATTTATTTTAATTTTATTTATTTTTTTAATTAATTTATTTTATTTTATTTTTAATTTATTTTTTATTAAATTTTAATTTATTTATTTTAATTTAATTTATTTTTATTTAAATTTAATTTTATTTAATTTATTTATTTATTTTAATTTAATTTAATTTATTTAATATTTATTTTTTTTAATTTATTTAATTTATTTAAATTTAATTTATTTTACTTATTTAATTTAATTTATTTAATTTATTTATTTAATTTAAATTTAATTTTTATTTAACTTATTTATTTTTTTAAATTTAATTTATTTTAACTTTTTATTTTTAATTTAATTTATTTAATTTATTTATTTTTAATAAATTTAATTTATTTAATTTATTTAATTTTAATAAATTTAATTTATTTTTATTTTTTTAAATTTAATTTATTTAATTTATTTATTTTAATAAATTTAATTTATTTAACTTATTTATTTTTAAATTTAATTTATTTAACTTATTTATTTTTTGAATTTAATTTATTTAATTTTATTTATTTTAATTAAATTTAATTTATTTAACTTATTTATTTTTAATTTAAATTTAAATTTAATTTTTATTTAATTTAAATTTAATTTTTATTTTTTATTTTTATTTAATTTAATTTATTTAACTTATTTATTTTAATAAATTTAATTTATTTAACTTATTTATTTTAATTTAATTTAATTTATTTAATTTAATTTATTTTATTTTAATTTAATTTAATTTATTTAATTTATTTAACTTATTTATTTTAATGAATTTAATTTATTTAACTTATTTACCCATACAGCCCTCGTCAGCTTTGCCTAGACCCGAACATAAGTAAAGGTACCTTAAGTCGTATAATGAATGAAGAAAAATTGCGTCCATACAAACCCATTCTATTGCAAGAATTATCTGAAGACGACTACATTAGACGCATTGAATTTTACGAGGTCATGATGGAACGAATCAATAATGATCCTAACCTGATTCATAATATTGTTTTTTCTGACGAGGCGACATTTTGTCTTAACGGAAGACTTTACGGGCATAACTGCCGATTCTGGTCTACTGAGAATCCCTACTATAATCGATAGTCATTCTCAAAGACCAAAAAAAAACGTGTGGGCGTCATATCATTGGTCCCTTTTTTATCGATGGAAATCTTACAGGACAGCGCTATTTACAGTTAATCCAAGAGCAACTTATTCCAACTTGTGCACGTCTTTTTCCCGATGAAAATAATTTGAATACCTCTAACAGGAATCTGTGACTTCAACAGGACGGAGCACCTCCTCACTATGAAATCAATGTTCGTAGATATTCGGATGCGATTTTTCCTAATCAACGGATAGTAGAAGAGGTGCTGTAGAATAGCCTGCAAGGAGTCCCGACTTTACGCCAATCGATTTTTTTTATGAGGTCATTTTAAAACCAAAGTTTACCGAAGTTGACCTGAAACTTTAGAAGATTTACAGCAAAGAATTTAATTTGAAGTAGCACATATCACCCCGGATTCTCTTCAAAACTCTGTTCAGGCTGTTTATGACAGATTGGGTCATTGCCTCGCTAGAGTATTTATTAATATTTTTTTTTTGTCTTTTTTTTTATTTTAAATTTCAAACGACAATGATTCCAAAACAGTTCAATTTAGACATATGGTACTCGTATATTAGACAAATAATATTTAGAATTTTTAGTAGGACTTAAAAATAAAATAATATTCAGGACCTTCAATTTTAAAAAAATCAAGTTGGCGTAATTTTTTCGACCTATTAGTTTAAAACATTTTTTTATGAGCATGTGCGCCGTATAACACCCTATAACTTTTATTTAAACATTTTTTTGATATACTAATTAATAAATGCCATGGAATCATTATTCCATACATATGGGGCACCCTGTGTATATATATATATATATATATATATATATATATATATATATATATATATATATATACATACGTATGCATTAATCTCTGTGGGAGAAAACAAAACCGATTAATAGTTGTGCAAAACAGAAATTTGTCACATTGGAAATCATAAAAAAACAATTCAAACCGATTCAGCCCATCTTTTGTTTTGCTTACCGAGACATGCTGTTTTATTCCGTTCGCTAGTAAAAAATAATTTTAGAACGTCGAGAAAGTACAGGCAACATTGTAACAATCTGAACGGAGTCTGGGCAAAATTACGAGCGTCCTTGAGGCCATTGTAAACATTCAGATGTCACCAGAACAAGCTGGAGTAAAAAGCTATTAAAATAAAAAGGCCGTAAAAGTTGAAACGAGTAAAGAAGAAAAAATCACGACCGCTTATTATGCGGGGAAAGGTGGTCCCAAGTAGAGTGCTTCATGTTAAAGACAAAGGTCCGCTGAATCTCCCGTCCTGTCACTTTAAATTGAAAATAGAAGTAAAATGATAAAATTTTTGTAATATTTCGTGATACACATTTTGAGGACGACACAGGTGACTATGGCGCCACAACCCATACTTTCAGAACCACTGTACTAACCAACAAATTATTAAAATAAAATTTTCGTCCATTGGCTTCGAGCAAAGAAGCAAGTGCCGCGCCGCCAGACGACAAAATGTCGCACTTTTTCCGACAAATGCTTGCAAATGATTGTTCGATAAAAAAAAAAAAAGGTGCACGGCGTCATCAGTCAGGGAAAGTTAAACTGTTTTTCATTTTAAGCTAGTTCTCGTAGTGCGAGGCCACAATATCTCAGGTTAAAGTCAATATTTCCCATAATTTAGTTCTAAATAACCGGTCAAGTGCAAGTTGAACTTGCGCAATTAGTGTTGATTGCTTTTAAAATAAAAAATGTTGTAACGGAAGTATAAAATGATCAGTGACTTCACAAAACACACCCCAAATGAGTTTTCTACAAAGTTTATATTTCCTATCTTTGATGACTTTGAAATTTCTGTTTTTTTTTTATATACCAGATAAATTATTACAGGTAATGCACTCGTGATAATTTTCGTTCAATCTACACCCCGTGGAGAATATTCCAGAATTTTTTCAAAATTTTTTTTTAAGTACTTTTCGAAATAAGGCGGGTGGACAGCGATTTTTCGCGATTTTTTAAAAATAATACAAAGAAAAGTGCGCGCAAGTATTACATTATATATATATATATATATATATATATATATATATATATATATATATATGTATATATATATTTTACTCGTGTTTTCACAAGCTTTCATTTGACACCACACTCGATTACCTCGTAAAAAAAAATTTTTTTTCACTTCCGATTTCACCCCCAAAAATAACCCCTTAAGTCAAAATTTAACTTTCAAAACTACATGGTTCTGATGAGGCCATCAATTCCTATATTATTACCAAATTTCAACTTTCTATGACAAATAATTTCGGAGAAAATCGGGAGTGACAGACGGACAGACAGACGGACAGACATCGAAGTTATCTTATAAGGGTTCCGTACAGAACACTAAAAAGTCGTTAAAATCGGGAAGTCGTTTTGAGTACCGGCTTTTCACAAATTGTGAATACTTTTCATTTTGGAATTTTTTTTATTGTTACTAATCGTTGTCGATTAACCTACAATTTTATTCTATAATATTAAGACTAGGTACTTATCTAAGAAGTCCCCACTGATGCATCTTAGTTCATTTGGTCTAACGCCCTTGTTAACGCTTTATACGCAAAGTCACTATGCTCTACTTTTTCACTGTCACTATGCTCTACACAGTTTAAATGGTTTGATCCTCTTGAGCCTTCTGGTCATCGGTGTTGTCTAGAAGCTGCAATACTTCTGTATTTACATTATTGTGGCGCCTTCCCTCGTACTTTTCTGCAAATCTCTTGATTTCTTCTCTAACCGTTGATATTTTTAGGTCTCTGTGAAGATGATTATTGTGATAATACCAAGGAGCGTCCACGATACATCGCAGTGCCTTGTTTTGAAATACCTGAATTTTGCCTATGTTACTTTTGGCTGCATACCCTCAGAGCTAGATACTATATGTCCAGAGAGGTTTTAGAACTTGGTTGTATAACAGCAATTTATTATGCACAGGAAGCAGAGATTTAATCCCAAGTAGCCATTTTGAAAATGAAACTCAAAAAAGGGTAAAGCTCTGATTGCTGTCGAGTACGTGATAAATGTGAAAGAATATCAATTAGATGGAACATCCGTAATAAATAGTCACGTCATTCAGCAAACCTTGGTAACGGTAACTTCATACAATGTGAAATTACACGTAAGTAAAAACCAAAAAAAGTAACCGGTCAAGTGCAAGTTGAACTTGCGCAATTAGTGTTCCGTGTTGCTTTTAAAATAAAAAATTTTGTTACGGAGGTATAAAATGAACAGTGACTTTAAAAAACACACCCCAAATAAATTTTCAACAAAGTCTGTTTCCAATCTTTATTGAAAAGTGATGACCTTGAGATTTTTGTTTTTTTATATACCAGATAAAGTATTCAAGGTATTGCACTCGTGATAACTTTGGTTTAATCTACACCCCGTGGAAAATATTCCAGAATTTTTTCAAAATTTTTTGATCAGTACTTTTCGTGATAAGGGGGGGACAGCGCGATTTTTCGCCATTATTTAAAAATAATACAAGGAAAAGTGTGCGCAAGTATTACATTATATTATATATATATATATATATATATATATATATATATATATATATATATATATATATATATATATATATATATAGTATTACATTATATATATATATATATATATATATATATATATATATATATATATATATATATATATATATATATAATGTAATACTTGCGCACACTTTTCCTTGTATTATTTTTAAATAATGGCGAAAAATCGCTGTCCCCCCCCTTATCACGAAAAGTACTGATCAAAAAATTTTGAAAAAATTCTGGAATATTTTCCACGGGGTGTAGTTATCACGAGTGCAATACCTTGAATACTATATATATATATATATATATATATATATATATATATATATATATATATATATATATTTCTCGTGTTTTCACAAGCTTTCGTTTGACACCACACTCGATTACCTAGTAAAAAAATTTTTTTTCACTTCCGATTTCACCCCCCAAAACTGACCCCTTGAGTTAAAATTTATCTTTCAAAACTACACGGCTCTAATGAGGCCATCAATTCCTATATTATTACCAAATTTCAACTTTCTTTGACAAATAGTTTCGGAAAAAATCGGGTGTGACAGACGGACAGACAGACGGATAGACAGACAGACACCGAAGTAATCTTGTAAGTGTTCCGTACGGAACACTAAAAATAAGTATTTGAAATTAAATAACATGAGTTGAAAAAGAATCTCAGCTAAAAAAATCCACATAGAATAACCATCTGAAAATTTCACCCGGTATTTTGGACGGAAATTACACCTGGAATTTACATCCAAAATATCATGTGAAATTTCCAATTGGATGATCTGATTGTTGAATACATAGGTATAAAAAAAAATTCTCTATCTTTTAAGTGAGACACGTATTTTCTTAAGTATTTTTTATACTGAATCCAAAAAAATCATAAAAAAAGACATCTACTGTGAGGTTTTTTCAGAAAACACACTTAAAGTTGCCAGAAAACTATTAAATTGAAAAAAAAAAATACAATTTAATAAATAATGTAAAACTATATAATCAGTAAAATTATGGAATAAAACTATTATTTCGGACTTCTTTAAATGTTCTGAACCTATATTTATCATAAAAACTTAAAAATATTAGGTTTTAGTGTTCATTTTTAAAAAAAGACACACATACACCACCTTTAACTTAGCTACGTAGAAGAACTTTACAGTGCCTTATTGCGTATTTAAATTACAAGGTTCCTTAATATTTAAAAGAAAATAAAATGCCTTATTTAATTTACGACGGAACCAAATTTATAATAGCGGTATTCTGTTACATCTCGAATGGAAATTTGCCTCATGGCAATCAACGATTTATTTTCAAAACGGTACAGATCGGTAATCGAAGCCATCGATCAAGGTTAAATTATTGCATAAGGCGAAATTGCTTTCAACTTTGAAATTGTTTGAATAAATGCTCGGAAATGTCCGATAATTATGTCAATAATTCCACATTAGATGGTGCACTTGCGGTTTTCCTTGTTTGGATAATATCAATTGTATTATTGAGTACATTATATTAAATTTCCTTTTATTAAAAGTGATAACATTTATGGAGTTTGCGGTCGGTTCTAGGTGAAACATTTCGGGTTACATGGGTTTCGAATGCTAAAAATTTGCATATTTTCTCTAATTTATTTTTTATATAATAAAAGATTTGTTTTATTCAAACTTTTAAGCATATAAAAGAACAACATTTACACAATATTTTCTGAAATTTTCATTTAAAAATTTTGAAAATTCAGCTGTTGGGACCTGATTTTCGGAGACTTCTTGGAAAAAAGCAGGATAACTCATGTTACCTTTATCTGAAATCAAAAACCAAATATTTTCTGTTAGCAGGTGAGTACGAGGCTGGTTTGAAAAGTCCGTGCAAAGTCCGAGAGATGGCACCACCGGCGCGTATCGAGGTTATGTTTAGTTAGTAGCATCTCTTGAATGAACGCACACCAAGTTTCAGCCATATTGGTATATTTCTTTGTGTTTGGCATTCGTGTGAATCAAGGAAGTCGAGTGATTTTCAAGAAATGGACGAAAAAGAATTTCGTGTGGTGATTAAACATTACTTTAGGAAAGGCAAAACGCCTCAGGAGACTAAAGAGAAGCTTGATAAACATTATGGTGACTCTGCACCTTCGATTAGAACAGTTTATAAGTGGTTTCAAAATTTTCGGACTGGCCATATCGGCACAAGTGACGCTGAACGTTCTGGACGGCCTGTGGAGGTTACGACTCCAGAAATCATTGATCAAATCCATGATATGGTGATGGATGACAGAAGAGTTAAGGTGCGTGAGATTGTTAGTGCTGTGGACATCTCGACTGAACGGGTACATAATATTTTGCATAAACATTTGGACATGAGAAAGCTATCCGCAAGATGGGTGCCGCGATTGCTCACGCTTGACCAAAAACGGAATCGTGTGAAGTGTTGCAAGGATGGTTTGCAGCTGTTCCAGAAGAATCCGGAGGACTTTAAGCGTCGTTTCGTCACTGTGGATGAAACATGGATACATTACTATACTCCTGAGACCAAACAACAATCTAAACAATGGGTTACCAAGGGGGAATCTGCACCAAAAAAGGCGAAGACCGTTCCTTCGGCCGGAAAGGTTATGGCGACTGTCTTTTGGGATTCGCAAGGGATAATCCTCATCGACTATCTGGAAAAGGGTAAAACTAATTACAGGTGAATATTATTCATCGTTATTGGACCGTTTGAAAACCGAGCTGAAAAGTCCTTTTCCATCACGACAACACACCAGCACACACCTCAGCAGTTGTGGTCGCAAAATTAATAGAAATAGGATTCCAACTCGTTTCACATCCCCCCTATTCTCCAGACTTGGCTCCCTCGGACTACTATTTGTTCCCCAATTTGAAGAAATGGCTGGCGGGACAAAGATTTTATTCAAACGAGGAGGTGATTGCAGACACTAATGGATATATTGCAGACTTGGACAAATCCTATTATTCGGAAGGGATCAACAAACTAGAACATCGTTGGACGAAGTGTATAAGCCTAAAAGGAGACTATGTCGAAAAATAAAAAAGGTTTACCCCAAACACATAAGTAGTTTTTATTTTCGCATGGACTTTTCAAACCAGCCTCGTATAGCTCGTAATTGAACGAAGGATTTAAAAATAAATCGAAATTTAAATTTTTGGCAGAGTTGTATACAAAAACGTACAATTTTCGGTAAAATTTACACCAATTATTGCCTTGTAAAATAAATTGTGATCAAAGAAAAAAAAACCTTCGTCTATTTACTAGTCAGTCCTATCTAGAAAAAGTGTGCAAAATTTCAATAAAATCGGTGCATTCGTTTTTGAGAGTTCGAGCCTACCTACTTCAAAAAAAGAGTTTTGAGAAAAAGGAGATTTAAGTTTTAAGTAACGGAGAATTTTATGTAAAGTCGTGGATTCCAACCCCATAAAGCAAAGATCCTGCTGCAGTAGCAGTGTACAGGGCATCTTTTTGCTCTTACCTGAGACGATTTCTTCCTTCTCGAGTCCCAGCCTCAGCACTTTTCTCGGCTATGAGTGTACGATGTTCATCTTCTTTCCGTGCATACTCGTGGCTATTTTGGCCAAGTTTTATGTCCATACCGTGCAGAAAAAAAATAGTAGAGCTGAGACTCCTTCGTTGAAAGTGCAAGCGGCGATTAATGCAGCAATTTCAACTATTTCGAAACCAGCAGGAAGTATTTTTGAAGTGATTTTCCAAATTCACTGGTTCAGGTTCTCATTATTATTTTGCGTAAAGCCACCAACCACCGCTCTAGAAGCAAATCCTTGCTAAGCTCTCGATAAATGGGCTTGATAGCTGATAAAACATCACTCGGCAATGCAGCGTAATCGTGCTTGAATGATGATACAGCATTTATAGCTGAAGCACGCTGCCGAGCGCACCATGAGTCAGGGTCGCTTGGGTACTTTTTGTGCTGTGGATTTTAGTTTGTGGAGCTATAATGGAAGTAAGTTGTCCATATAGTGTCCTTCATTTTTTGCGATAAATGACAATTTCTCCTGATAGCCAGTCCGTAACAAACTGTTAATAAGTTTACCTGTAAGCTTGCCTTTACCAGAAAGAGTTTTTTTTTTTTCTAATCGTTTCACTTTTCGTTTTTTTTAACAGTTTTTTTCACTAAATCACGTAAACGGTTGCCCAACCTCTTTTGCACGTGTCCTTCGCATTCTTTTTTATTTATTTGAAAATTTTCACCATAAAGTTTGGAATTAATGACTCTGGAATATGTTTTGGAGTCCCCGTCTCCAATACAATTAACGTACCTTAGGCAGTATTTTTCAAATGAGCGTTGAAACATTGCTACGATTGATGAAACTTCCATATTACCAGCTGGTCCTTGGTGATTGGCATATAAGCTTTTTACAAATACATCCAAAACTTTGCCAGAATAATAGCCAATCAACGTAGTCACACCGTATAATGATGCATACCCGCGCTTTTTCCGCCTGAAACAGTAACACCGGTTTCATCTCACGTTTAAGTTTTGTTCTTCTTTTGCAGCTGAGGAAAAAAGTATCTCGGCAACCGTTTTTAGGCATTCATGTATCTTACTGGTATAAAAATCGTACGTTGAATGATTTAAAAAAGAATAAGTTATATCCATTAAGCCACAAAATTTTTTACATCCAGCAAAACCACGATGAAATATAGCTAGGCTGACATTTTTCACACTACACCATCACTTTAAAATCAAGACCTAATTTTTTACATGGTTTAAATTCAACTTTTCCATCAGACACTTTTTCTTCCCCATTTTCATTTATAATGTTAGAGCACTTCACAAAACTAGAAAGTGTTGAAAAAACTAAAATGCTATAAATGCTTATTGAAGAGTAGCGTCTTCCAGCATATGTTTCTCATCTTGACTATTAAGTTTTTTCGTCGATGTGCTGGCGATAGATGCATCGTCCATCTCTGCAGTTTTAGGATTAAATGATTGTTTCCTTTTCTTTGGCCTATCTTTTCTATGAACACCCGCTGCTTGATCAGCTATACTAATTTTATGCGGCTGCATTTTACAAAAAAAAAATTAGTAAAAATTCACAACGCCCGGATAACCTCAACGAAACCTCCTGGCTCAACAAGTAACATTGATCTAAAATATTTGAAAAGAGTAACCCTTAGAAAGCGAGAAAATCGTGCGAGAAAGGCAGACAAACAATAACCAAAAAATATATGGTTGATACCGAGTTGCGGTAAAGGTCGGTGAAAGGCATTTTTTGGAACCCAAAATTGACGGCCGAGTTGCGACGCGTTACAGGCAGGTATAGAGCTATAAGTATACAAATTATGTGTGAAAATTAAAGCAAAAGACATATTTCAGAAATTACTATATTTATAAGACATGCATTTGACAAACGTTACAGCATCACTTTCTTTATGTACATATTGAATTATCTTATTTTCTAAAAATGCTGAATTATAGCTATTAGTCGAACACTTTGGTACACTGGTTGGTACAGCGTTGATTTTCGCGTATATTTCAGTCTGGAAACCTTTGATGACCTCTAAAAATGCATGAAAATTCGGATGAGGCGAACGACTATCCTTTGCAAATTTTAAATGAAAAGCCTCAATCCCGTTATTAATTCTCCATGATTGATGTAGTTTTCAACTATGTAATCAGCAAACAATGTTACTTGTGGGTGGACTGGCTGATTTTCTAATAATTGGGACGAAAACATCTCCGAAGTGATCGGCAGGGGGAAAAGTTAGCCCGAACATGTCTTTGGCAACTTTGGATAGCACTGCAGTCTAGCTCGGTTCAAATTCTTCCCTATCCTTGTCATATCGAAGTCGATGAATGTGTCTATCGGTTGCTTGGAAGTCATCATAGACGAGTTTGGTTACCAGTTTTTCATGGATTAATTTTAAATGTAGTTTTAAGTTATTTCGGTTACGGTAGCATTTGTGAATTTCTTCATTCATCCATTTATGGATGGCTGCTTCAGTTGCTTTCCGTTCTTCACTGGATTTATTGTGGCACGAAATCTTCGTAAATTCAGTGCCAATTAACCATCCAAATGAAATATCTTTTAAACCTCTTCGAAAATGGTCGCGAGACCGAAACACATATCAGTGATCTGAATAAATTCAGTGAAACAGTTATACTGTATTTTATTTGAAACGTGTAAATGATAGATTAATGTTGATTTGTCTTGATGGCATTACAGGTTGCAGGAATTTTTAGTGTCAATATTGCAAATTTTTTGCAAAATTTTTTAATCAGTACTTTTCAAAATAAGGGGAGACAGCGATTTTTCATAATTTTTTAGAAATAATACAAATAAAAGAGTGAGCAACTTTTTTTTTCACTTCGATTTCACCCGCCAAAACTAACCCCTTAAGTCAAAATGTAACTCTTAAAACTACCCGGCTCTAATGAGGCAATCAATTCCTATATTATTACCAAATTTCAACTTTCTATCTCGGTAGTTTCGGACAAAATCAGGTGTGACACATGGACCAACAGAGAGACGGACAGACAGACAGACAGACAGACACCGAAGTGATCTTATAAATGTTCCGTACGGAACACCAAAAAGGAAAAATCCGATGACTGACACAGATTCTCACCAGATATAATCAGATAGTGTTGATCACACCTCATGTCAGTTTGGCTAGTGTTCATCCACCAAGCTCATCTTCCAGAGGAATCTCACATAAACCAGGATAACTAGCCTCTGCATTATGTGAATTATCCAAGACACAGCATGCCAATGTATTCCTCAGGTTTTCTAGGAGTCTTTTTAATTTCTTTTACAACTCTGATGTCTGGACAATTATTGTTACTAAATGTGTCGTGAGAACAGAACGCATAGCTCGTAGTACATACATACACATCAATTAAAAAATAATGTAAGAACTGTGACAACAAACAAAGAAGAAATGATGCACATTGTGGAAATCTTTTACAAAGAACTTTATAGAGGAAAAAAGAAAGAATAGCCCTATGAATTGCCACATATCCAAAAGCAAAATTGAGAAGATATTTATGAAATAACTACAGACGAAATAAAATGAGCACTGAATGAAATAAAGAACGGCAAATCATCTGGAAACAACAAAATCATAGTGGCAGCTTTAAAACAAGCAGACGAAGCAGTACTTAGGGCTCTTAAAATACCGCTCTATCGATGCGATCCAGAAGGTACAACACCAATAGCTTGGAACAAACACCACTTTAGTCCTGATAAATCACAACACACAACAGGTGTATCTAATTACAGCCCGTCGATATCCTCTCTCATATGTACAAACTTTTTAATAAAATAATGGCAAACCGTTTAATACAAAAATTTCAGTTTTATAACAAATAGATGCTTATACTGCCAACTTGAGTTTTACCAGGCACGTGAGCAGGCTGGATTCAGAGCAGGTTATGAGACGAGTGACCTCACAATCAAACTACTTGAAAAATGTATCGAGTATAACAAATCATTAATTCTTATATTTGTAGACTACAGAAGAACGTTGGAACTTTACCAGAGTCTGTGAACCAATTAATAAATGTAGTGTTTCTTCTTCTACTTCTTCAGACTTATAGCTAAGCAATGTTGCCTGTTTTCTATGTTCCCTGATCTATATATCGTCGCTCCATCTCTTTCTTGGGCGCCCCATTGATCTTTTTCTATTTGGCGACTTGTCTCTTGCTATCCGTACTATCCTGCTGTTTGCCATTCCATTTTTCTTCCTCTTATCCACTGGTTGATATTTTCTATATTATATGCACTTCTTATATTTTCACTTCTTTCTCTATCCCTCAGTGTCTTGTTTGTACATCTCCTAAGTATTCTCATTTTAGTTGATTCCAGTATCCTCTGTATTATACTTGTATCGACTCTTTTTTCAGATTTGTAAGTCATTACTGGTCGTATCATATCGCTCTTGTATATTCTTGTTTTGGTTTCAACGGAGAGGAATTTATTTCTAAATATGGCATTATTGAGGCAACCCCCTATCATATTAGCCTTGTTGACGTGACGTTTTACTTCTGCCTCGATTTTTCCGACACTAGATATTTTGATGCCCAGGTAATCAACCTCCATTATCTGTTCTATCTGATGATATTGTTCTGATAACTGATCGTGTAGACTATGCTTATAACATCGTAAATACCCTAAACTCAGTGTCGTCGCAACATCTAGGATTAAATATAAACCTTGCAAAGATCCAGTTCATGACGAGTTGAGTACTCAGTTATCCAAACTCAGTCAACTATAAAGAACTCGAACTCGAAGTTACTGCTTATAAATATTTTGGGAGCGATATCAAGATAAGCATCATATTAGCCTTGTTGACTTGACGTTTTACTTCTTCCTCGATTTTTCCGACACTAGATATTTTAATGCCCAGGTAATCAACCTCCATCACCTGTTCTATTGGTTTATCTTCCACCATATATATATATATATATATATATATATATATATATATATATATATATATATATATATATATATATATATATATATATATATATATATATATATATATATATATACATATATATATATATATATATATATATATATATATATATATATATATATATATATATATATATATATATATATATATATATATATATATATATATATATATATATATATATATATATATATATATACATATATATATATATATATATATATATATATATATATATATATATAATATATATATATATATATATATATATATATATATGTATACATATAAACACGCCACAGCATCGGTGGAGCTCTACGGGGAATCAAAAAGATTTGAAATAGAGAGAGGTGTCCGACAAGGGTCCTCTATCTTACTAAACCTATTAGAACCCTTTTAAAATAATACATGTTCAAGAAGTTGGGCAGGACTGAAATGGGTATCAACGTCAATGGTAAAATTTTCATTTAAGGTTCGCTGATGATATTGTTCTGATAACAGATCATGTAGACTATGCTTATAACATCGTAAATACCCTAAACTCAGTGTCGTGGCAACATCTAGGATTGAATATAAACCTTGCAAAGATCTAGTTCATGACGAGTTGAGTACTCAGTTATCCAAACTCAGTCAACTATAAAGAGCTCGAACTCGAAATTACTACTTATAAATATTTTGGACACGATATCAACAGAGACAATCAAACCGATGAATTATATACAAATCAAACATCCCGGTGTGTCTGAAAAGATCCCCTTTGCTCAGTATGTGCTACCCGTGGTGGCCTCCTCCTCCTCTAGTCTAAATGTCTTATCAGTCATATCGTAATTATGTCTGGCTATCCAGTATATTGGCGATGTTTCTAATAGTGGCACGCCAACATTAACTGTTAGCTGTTTATTTTGTAGCTTGTTCTATGTTGATATCCATCCAGTGACTAAATGATCTTCCGCGTGGCATCTTTCCATTTGGTTTGCCCTGCACCACAAGTTTCTTCATATTATCGGCACGTGTAATGTAACCAAAATACTTTAGGATGCACAGGCTGTGGTGGAAAGTCTCTGTTTCGCTTTGACCTCATTAAGGACTGAAGCATTTGTTCGCTGAGCTGTTCACAGTTTTCTCAGCATCCTTCGCCAGCACCACATTTCAAACGCGTCTATACGACGTCGATCAGCGGTGCGTATATTCCAGGTTTCAGATGCATAGCTAAATAAAATGAATACAAAGGTTTCTATTAGATTTATCTTCATATTGCGTCTGATGTCCCTGGATCTCCAAAGCTTTGTGAGTTAAGTCATAGCTGTGCGACCCATTTGTACTCTTCGACGTATTTCATCTTCACAGTTGCCGGTGTTGATCAAAGCTTCCAAGTATGTAAAGCTGCTAACCACCTCATATCCATTAATCTGTTGTACATTAGGAAGTTATCGTTTTCCCTATCGACTATCAGAATTTTCGTCTTGCTATTATTTAGTATAGACAGTATGCTTCACTGATATTCTGCAGTCTTTCAATTAAGGTCAAAAGCTCTTTTTGACTTGTTACAAGCAATAGGCTATCTGCATATCGAAGGTTACTAAGCCGACGACTACCGATATTAATTCCTCCTTCCCATTGATCTAATACGTGTCTCATTAAAAATTCACTATAAATATTGAAAAGGATGGGGAAGAGCATACAGCCTTGTCTTACACCTTTCATTATTCGACATTTAGGCGAACAATTGTTATCTATTTTCATCATAGCAGTACTGGCTTTATATAGATTTTTAATAATGTTGATTAAGTGTAGTGGTATGCCCATCTCTGACCCTATGTACCATAATTTAGTTCGTTTAACGTTATCGAAGGCTTTAAACTAGTCTAGGAAGCAGAAGCAGTAGCGTAATAGCACTAACAAAAAAATCGCTAACTCAAATATGGATAACACAAAGAGCTACGGAAAGTTCCGTCCTGAGCTCCTCACTTAGAGATAAAATTCCAAGTGCTCTTATAAGAAATCGAACAAAAGTAACCGATGCAGTGGAGGCTAAAGTGGAACTAGACAGGTCATGTAGTGAGAACTAGGGACAATAGATGGATCAAAATAGTGCTAGAGTGGAGACAAGAAGGCTATAGAAATAGAGCGAGACCCCCTACAAGGTGGTCTGACTCAAGGCCGAAGAAACTGGATTAGAATGAATGAAAAATATGTCCAGCAGTGGATGTTACAGGCTACGTAATTCTAAACGCATCTTTTATTTGTCGTCCTTATGGCTACTGTACTCTAGCAGTTACATTTACGTTTTGAACACTATCTACCATGAATTATGAAATATCGTCCTCATTGTGCCTCAATTAGGTTACTTTGTTTTACTTTGATATAAATATGTCTATAAAAGACATACTGTATATTATGACTTTTTTTATTTCTTCACTTAGTACAACATAAGTAATGCCGTTTAAGTACAGTTACAGTTATATAGTACCCAACATAAATGTCAAACGTCACAAGCCGTTTCGAAATAAAAGCACAAAATTTATGGAGACTTGAACATGTACCACAGCAACAAAAAATGGCAATCAGTTTCAAGGTGGAAAAAAAACATATCTAAATGTATATCGACTTATCTCAACAAGTACTTATTTAGAGCAATAAAGATATATGATTCTGTTGTACACCAACCATGTCATTAAAGTCTGAAAACTTAAGCTTAATTATGTATAAATCCCTCTTAAAATGTATTTATTTAGTTACATAAAAGTAGAGGTCATCTCACAGACAGACGCAGCTAGTAAATAACACGATTATACCATATATGTAGTACGTAATTCATTTTTGGTAGATGTATTTCGCTCGATTCAACAAAAAATCGGTAAAGATAACCTTTGTCTAGGATGCATTTTCATAAAAGTATCAGTCGATTCCAAACTTTCGTCGAAATCACGTAAAATACAAAATGAGTTACTCGTTTGCGCATCGGTTCGAGGCAGTCTTTCTTTGTTCCCATCCAAGGGGACCTAAAATCACACATTCTGCTGCCGCTAAATATATTAAAAAATACTCGTGGACTTATTCTTGCTATGATTTAATAGCGAACACATAAACGTGGCTGAATTTCTCTATTACTAACAACGAATAATTTGTGATAGGTATAATGTTTTTCGTCAAGATAGAAATTTTTCAGAAATAAATAAATCGCGTGGAGGTGGCGTGCTGATTGGTGTTGATCAAAGCTTTAGAGCAAGCTTGGTTTCAATTCCATATACGGAACTTTGCCCGGAAATTGATCTAATATGCGTTAAAATTACTTTTGACTACTTGTCTATACTAAGTTGGGAATGTGGAATCTTTGGCACAATGATACTACTCAGTATATATCACCACTACACCAAACACAGTGCAAAAATAAAGTGTTTGGTGAGTGGTGATATATACTGAGTAGTACTCGTCTATATATATCTTTGTTGTTTACATTCCCCCACCGCACAGTGCGAAATTTCTTGAGTTTACCGGAACTTAATTATTTAAACCAGTAAAACAGTTCTATTGGTTTTTTTTAAATTTTTAGAAAAAATTAATGTGTTTTATTTAAAGTTTTTCAGTTTATTTGTGTTTTTTATTATAGAACAATTTAAAAAAATATACATTTTGTAACAACATTTTGAACATCTATTCAGAACGAGACTCATTGCAATCGTCTAGAGACTCGCAATCATTACATGAGTCTGCAAATCTTTTTAACAACTCTAAAACTTCTGGTGTAACTTCACTATGCTTGGTTTCGGTTACGAAGACTAGCGATGTACGGATCCGATGAAATAAGCAGTCGATTAAATAAATCCGTATTTGTGTCAATTCGGTATGTTTTTCTAGTAAAAAGTTCGTGATATTTTCTGCAGTCTTTGTTTCCTGCCTCCTGAGCTTCTTCAGAAAATTGTCCGATCGGAAGAATGCAAGAGGCTATAATATCCTTTCCATGACAAAGGACTTTATGCACACTTACGGGCATTGAGTACCAGAAATATTCTTTCAAATACAATTCCAAAGTTTCATATTCGCCGAACTTTTCTGAATCAATTTTAAGACCGCAATTTAGGCATTCTAACAGCATATGAAAACGCTTGATCTAATCTAAATTAACGCCAGACTTTTCGGCATTTCTAAAGAATTTCCTCGCGGTATTACCATCGTTTGTGTTTCCGGTCTGCTGTTTTGGCATATCTATAAGCAAGCCAAGCTCCTCTTTGAATTTTTGTTGAATGTATTTTTTCTTCTCTGCAACTTTTTTTTTTATTTTCTGCTCCACGAGCTTGCCATGCCTTAATATCCAGTTTGTACGATATATGTAAAACACATTCCAAAAACCTTATCCATACATGGAGGGGTGATAGTCCAAGGGATAAAAAGGATTCATTTATATTCTTTTGAGGTATATCGCAGATGCTGTTTATTTCACTAGGTTTAGCCCCACATAAGTAGCATGTTTGTGATGATGCACAGGATGATACAGCATTGCATACATACTTTACCGTCAATCATACAAAAGATCATATTCGCTGTAACCTGAAATTGCTTGCCATCTACAAGTATAGTGGTTGGAGTAAGTTGAGATATTTGTTCTTTCACTTTGTTTACTTCTGAGGTAATTACACTCACTGTTTCTTTGGCAAAAACGAACTTAATGGGGCGACAGTACCGTGTGGAAGAAGAAGCAGGATTCTTCCAAATTACTGAGTGATTATCACCATTATCATTTACGGAGCACATTTGGATTGGTACCATTGATACACTAAACATACTATCATCAGAGCTATGTTTGTCCATATACTTTTGTCGAGATAATTAACTTGTTCCGCCTCATCACAATCCCACTTTACGATAATATTTAGTGCTTTAACGTTTGATAGAAGAATCCCTTCTAGCCCTGTACAAAGTCTTGCTACGGTATGATTTATAAGCGACTGAACTGATACTTCAGCTGAAACTTCAGTTATTATTATGTCCTTTGGATAGCACAACCTCCTTGCCTCTTTTACAACATAATAAGATGGATACAAAGTGCAACGGTGATTTTTTGCTTGATCTCGAACAATGTTGTACTGATTTGACGATAAGTTTGCATCAATCATCAATAAGTAGCGCCAGAGCCTAGTCTGGAGTTAATTTTCGTGGACTGTTTGAAGAAGACATGCGAGCCTTCTTGATTTTGCTACCCCTTTCTGGAGAACCAGATGCCAGTTCCTTGACAATCGCTGCATAGTTTCGTTTTCCAGATTGGTATAACTTTGCTGCAGTTGCTTTGGCTAACTCGTCTTGACTACCGCACTTCAAAAGATGATGCACTTTTCTATTTTGCACTTTAGGATGACAATCCCTAAATTCTTTTTTAGGTCTGCCTACATTGGTCCTCGATCCACCAGGCAATGCATCCCTTACAGCATTTGAAAATTTTACATTATTTTTAAGCGAGCTAGCATTTTTATTCAGAAATGATGCTAAATTTCCACCTTTTTTGTATTTTACAAACCAGCGCACGAAGAGTTGCCTTTAAACTGCAGAGCGTCAGATGTTAGCATTGGTGAGCCTATTTTTTCCAAAACAAAACCAATGATGGCGTCCGATGTCGGTTCTTCCTTCCACTTTTGGAATATGCAGTTATATTAAATTTGCAAAGTCATTCTGGAAAATTTTTAATTTAAAAGAAGATCGCAAAATATCGCAGATCTTTTGTGTTTTCAACAGAGGAAAAAAAACCTTTCAAATTTTGTGCGTTTCAAGCTGGTATTATGTAGTATCACTTTTTAAAGTCTCCACTGAAGTTAAAAATGTAAATTTTACTTACTTCTTAAAAATCACTTTTTCACGAGTAAGAAAAGATTTTGCAATTATTTAAATACCAATAATTGACAAATTTCTTATAAAATAAATGAAGAAAAAATCATGGCCTACTGACTTGCCGTTTGTATGTACCGCTCTATTAACTTAAACAAATCGAATAGCTTTCTGTAGGCAAAAAGTATGATTGAATAAGTAATGCAACTTTTAGGTGCATTTTGCAGTTGTTTCGCAGGGTTAATCCCCAAACTGAGTATGAGGTTTTAGGGATGGGATATTAACCTACCAAAATAATGAATAATCTTATGCATTTTACGTATTTCAAAAATTGAATAAAGTTCCGCTAAACGTCCTAAATTTCGCACTGTGCACCGATAACTACTTTTCTATTGGAAAATTTGTTTAATTGCTTAATTTCGTTGCAATGCCTATCTAATGCGAATATATGCATACTTGGTGACTTCAATGTATCTCGTTACTCTGACTTCTTGGATAACAAAACGGAAGATAATTTTACAAACGTCCTCAAAAATTTCCTAAATAGCGTCCGTTTTACTCACAGTAATCACGTCAGGAACACAAATAATAGACTTGGTGATGCATAATAATGAAAAGTGCGAAGTTGAAAGGGCAGTCGATGTGTTTATTGAAGAGGATGCTCATGATCCGGCACTAGTAGTTACATTGAAATACTGCCAATCAATGAATGCTAAAAGCGATTTTCGAATGAATTTTCAAGGCAACTATAATTTCAAAAAAAAATCGGTCAAGTGCAAGTTGAACTTGCACAATTAGTGTTCCGTTTGTTAGGGTGGTATAAAATGATCAGTGACTTCACAAAACACACCCCAAATGAGTTTTCAACAAAGTTTGTTTCCAATCTTTACTGAAAACTGGTGACCTTGAAATTTTGTTTTTTTTTTTTATATACCAAATAAATTATTAAAGGTAATGCACTCGTGATAATTTTCATTCAATCTATACCCCATGGAGAATATTCCAGAATTTTTTCAAAATTTTTTGATCAGTACTTTTCGAGATAAGGTAGGGGACAACGATATTTTAAAAGTAATACGAAGAAAAGTGTGCGCAAGTATTACATTATATATATATTTTTTACTCGTGTTTTCACAAGCTTTCATTTGACACCACACTCGATGACCTAGTAAAAAAAAATTTTTTTCACTTCCGATTTCACCCCTCAAAACGAACCCCTTAAGTCAAAATTTATGTTACGGTGGTATAAAATGATCAGCGACTTCACAAAATACACCCCAAATGAGTTTTCAACAAAGTTTGTTTCCAATCTTTACTGAAATCTGATGACCTTGAAATTTTTGTTTTTTTTATATACCATATATATTATTAAAGGTAATGCACTCGTGATAATTTTCATTCAATCTACACCCCGTGGAGAATATTCCAGAATTTTTTCGAAATTTTTTGATAAGTACTTTTCGAGATAAGGCCCGGGACAGCGATTTTTCGCGAATTTTTAAAAATAATACAAAGAAAAGTGCGCGCAAGTATAATATTATATATATATTTTTTACTCGTGTTTTTTCACAAGCTTTCATTTGACACCACACTCGATGACCTAGTAAAAAATTGTTTTTTTCACTTCCGACAGAGAGACGTTGCATTTTATATATATTATAGATATAGATTTTTATTATTATTATTATATAACCTGGCCAAAGAATATATGTATGAATTTAAAAAAAAAGACACCTAAATCGGATAAGTGGTTTTCGCGTGATAAACGCACTAATGGACAGACAGAGAGACATTGCATTTTATATGTATTATAGGTTATAGATTATAGATATTCTCTGCTACATAATATTGTTCCATATTTAATGGTTTAGGCTGTGTATTGCAAGGGGACGCGCTAGCGGCAAACTTCTTTCCGACTTCATTCACTATTTTACATCACTACTCATTCCTTATGCTACCTATCGTAATAAAATATAGCCTATAACCTGGCCAGAGAACACACGTATGTTTTAAAAAAAAAAGTACGTAAATCGGATAAGTGGTTCTCCAGTGATAAGCGCACTAACGGATAGACAGACAAACAGACAGAGAGACGTTGCATTTTATATATATTATAGATATAAACTCATATCATAATGTAAAGAATTACTTCCTAAATTCATTATTTATGTAAATATAGACAGTTATGGCTTTGGAACCAGGAGTATGGATCTTTAAAATTTTACGTCGGCCTCAATAGCGCGGTGGGTTGAAAGTCGACCAAGTGACCCGAAGGTTGCTGATTCGAATCCGACGCTAGCAGCTGGGTGTTGTGACGTCCCAGATTTTAAAACATTTATACATATATATATATATATATATATATATATATATATATATATATATATATATATATATATATATATATATATTAGCGAAGGCACAACACCGAATGGAATGGAAAGACTTGAAGGAGGCCTATGTCCTGAACTAACCTGAACGACAGGCACCGAAGTGATCTTATAAGTGTTCCATACGAAACACTAAAAACAGATTATACTATGTTGTATAACTCCCCTATGAAAATCGATTGGTCAATTCTAAACAATATTACATGTATTGATGAAGCCTGTAACAGTTTCTATAAAAAATTGTATAAAATAATAGATGAGCATGTACCGAAGTATTTAAAAGGTTATAGCAGGAAATACCCTCCGTGGTTCTCGCGTGATGTAATACTTAAGATAAAGCAGAAAGCCTTATGTTATAAAAAATATAAAAAGTATGGAGACATGGATCAGTTAGAAAAGTTCATAACGTTGAGAGCGGAAATAAAACGAGATACTACAGAATCTTATAGATGCCTTATTCAGAGAGCAGAAGAGAATATAAAGGTTAGTCCGCAGCAGTTTTGGTCATTTGTCAAAAACAAAAGAGAACAGAAGGGTATACCTAGTAGTATGACATATGACACTTTGAACTCGGCATCAGATATTCTAAACGCTTTTGCAACTTATTTCGAACAATCATTTTCCCGTCCAACCTTGGATAGATTAATCAGTGAGGATGTCGTGGCTTCTTAGCCTATTGTCACAGTCAGTACCTTTTGTGAATCAGACGTTATTAATGCCATAAGAAGACTTAAAACCAAAATTTACTGCTTGCCCGGATTTACTTCCAGCCTTTTTTATTCGTGATTGTAGGTTTGTTTTAGCCAAACCACTGTTAACTCTGTTCAACTTAAGCTTGAAGACGAGTACTTTCCCGGAATTATGGAAAACCTCTAAAGTCAGTCCTATTTTTAAAAAAGGAGATAGATCAGATATCAGTAATTACAGGCCAGTGTCAATAAAATGTAATTTTAGTAAAATCTTTGAATTTTTATTACACGATCATATATTTTATGCTACGAAAAACTTAATAACCCCTCATCAGCATGGTTTCTACAAGGGTAGGTCTACGTCTACAAATTTAATTACTATAACTCAAAAAATAGCAGAGGCAATTGACGAGGGTTGCCAAATGGATATAATTTATTTAGATTTCACCAAAGCCTTTGAACGGCTGGATTTTTCTCTCCTACTTAATAAACTGTTACATCTTGGTTTTTCAGACTCATTGATGTCTTTGATTCATTCTTACCTTACTGATCGTAATCAATATGTGGAAATTTATGGCTCTAAATCAAGATCTTATGATGCTACTTCTGAGGTTCCCCAGAGATCTGTACTGAGACCCCTGTTTTTTAATCTTTTTATAAATTATATTGGGAGGGATTTAGATGTTGGTTATTTACTCTATGCCGATGATGTAAAATTATACAGCAGGGTAAGAGGTATTCGAGTTTGCATAAATCTTCAGAAGGACTTACAGATAATTGGCCAATGGTGCGTAAAAAAACAATTTACAGCTTAACATTAAGAAATGTAACATCATGTCTTTCTAAAATAAAATCTTACCGATTATTCATAATTATTTGTTGGACAAAAGTAATATCTCCCGTGTGAATGTCTTCAGGGACTTGGGCGTAACATTTGATCCAAGACTTTCTTTTACAGATCATATGAACACCATAATCTCTGAAGCTTTTAAAACATATGGCTTTATTGCACGCTTCACCGGTGACTTTCATAATCCTGACGTAATTAAAACTTTATATATTTGTTATGTTCGTTCTAAATTGGAATACGCTGCTACGGTCTGGTCTCCAGGCTATGACACCCATACTGATAATCTGGAGAGGGTCCAACGCAAATTTTTAAAATATATTAGCTTTAAACGAGATGGTATCTATCCACAACAGGGGTTTCCGCATGAGATACTACTTGCAGATAATGGCTGTTCGTTATTAAAGGTTCGTCGTGGTTACTTGCTACTGACGACTCTGTTCAAAATTATAAATAATGATATAGATTATCCCGCTATTCTGTCAAGAATAAATTTTAGTGTGCCGCGTATAACTAGCAGACAATATAACACTTTTTATCTATCTATTCCAAGAAAAAATATATTAAAATTTTCCCCACTTTTTTCAATGTGTAGTATGTATAATCAAGAAATAAGCATCGACTTTTTCAACACGTCTATGTTAAAGATGAGTAAAATATTGCAACACTGAGGGGCTGTGGCATCTTTCTTTTCTTATTGTTTTCATATCTAATTGTTTTTATTATTATTATTGTGATTGGAATTTGTATCTGCTTAATACTCTATTATTGTATTACATTTCTATGTATAGTGGCTCTTATCTGTATTTTCGGCCTTGTAGTTGGGTCTTGTAACCTGTAAGGCATGTATGATAAATAAATAAAAAGGCGATCTCGTTTATGAAGAAGTGAGTAAGTCATTTTAACCAGACGAAAAATATCGACAATTTGTCAAAACGTGGCTCGCTAGGCAAAGACAATCCGAAAGTCAAAAAATGAA
This sequence comes from Pachyrhynchus sulphureomaculatus, assembly GCA_019049505.1. Taxonomy (NCBI): domain Eukaryota; kingdom Metazoa; phylum Arthropoda; class Insecta; order Coleoptera; family Curculionidae; genus Pachyrhynchus; species Pachyrhynchus sulphureomaculatus. The sequence goes on from CM032453.1 coordinate 140,166,704, forward strand.
TCATGTCTTTGTTTTCACAAGACTCTAAATTGATGCTGCGCGTGAAGGAGCGGCACAATTAAGAAAATCGGGTTTGAATGTATCCCATGAGACCATTCGACATCTTCGTGCTCATGATTGTGAAGCACGTTGAAGAAATCTTTGCTGGGTAAAAATCACGACGCGAAGCGGCTCACTTGGGCCCACTATAAGATACTAGATTGGCCCTCCAAATCGTCAGACGCCAACCCTATTGAAAACGTTTGGTCCCTTGTAAAGAGAAAGCTCAGAGAAAAGACTCTGAGGACTCAGTTGTCTCGTGAGATTCGAAAAATTTGCAAAGTATGAAGAAAATCTCGTCGACAGCATGCTAGAGTAATTGCGCTGTTGTTAGCACACCAAAGAACACGTTGATGATAAAAAATGTGCTCGAAATACATTTTTTTCAAGAATACGAGAAATCATATTTTTATTTGACAGACAGTAAAACTCGTATGCGTTTCTGCTATGTCGATTGAATGTTAACGCTTCGCCAATGTGGTTGTTTCGAGAACTGACTTCTTCTGAATTTAGCGAGAAACTAATTTCATTTCGCTTCCATACGAAAAAGTATTTGCAACACAGAACATACAATTGACACACCCTTTAAGTTGTAAGCTTTTGACAGAGCACCCTTTACTATTTTATTTCTTTACATCACTAATGGCAACTTAAATCATCATCATCATTTACTCCACTCCCTGTAACAGCCCGCACGTCTATCACATGTCCACAAGGAAGAAATTTTAATTAAATTAAACCAGGCAAGTTAAGATTTGATAGATAATTGGACAAGGCAGATCAGTATAATGTAATAAACATTAGTAGGAAAGATTCAACTGTGAAAACGTATATTTTTTCTAAAGCTTCGGTAATTAATTCCTTTCAGTGCCGTAGAACAAAGATTATTCCAAATTAGTTCGAACAGAAACGGACGGATTCGGTCTTTTTAGTGTTCCGTACGGAACACTTATAAGATCACTTCGATGTCTGTTTGCCCGTCCGTCTGTCCGTCTATCACAATCGATTTTCTTCGAAACTATTTGACGTAGAAAGTTGAAATTTGGCACCAATACAGGAATTAATGGCCCCAATTTTGAATGTTAAATTTTGACTTAATGGGTTAATTTTGGGGGGTGAAATCGGAAATGAAAAAAAAAAAATAGCAAGTCATCGAGTGGGGTGTCAGATGAAAGCTAATGAAAACACAAGTTCAAAAATATATGTAATGTAATACTTGCGCCCATTTTTCTTTGTATTATTTTTAAAAAATTGCCAAAAAAAATCGCTGTCATTATCTCGAAAAGTACTGATCAAAAGCTTTTGAAAGAATTGTGGAATATTTTCCATAGGGTATATATTGAACGAAAATTATCACGCGTGAATTACCTTTAATAACACAGCCCCACAAAAAAAAAAAAAGTGGGGTATACTTTTGATGCGATATATCAGATCCGTAGTATCTTTGCCCGCTGATCACGAATCTGACGTCAGAATATCGCCATCACATCTCAATTTTTTTCTAACCTCAAAAAATAGGTAAAAATTAGTAAAAATTAAGAAAAATATATTACTAAAAAAAATTGATTCAAGCTTTTTCATGAATCCAAAGATGTATTAATATGTATTCGGACACGCTAAGCTAATATTCATCGGTTGGATTAAGCCATACAGTTCTATTTTCTTTCTAACCTCAATAAATCAGACAGATATAGTGCTTCTCGAATGCAAAAACGAATTCAAATTAAAATTCAACCGATTCTTACCAAATTTGGTACACGGGGTTTTTTTGGGTTGCTGATCCTGAATCTGAGGTCGGATTTGCAAAATTCAAAATGGCGGATCCAAGATGGCTGACAAAATTTTTGAAAACCAACCGATTCCTACCAAATTTGGTATACAGTTGGGAAATCCTCAAGCCTGATACTCTTAAACCCTAAACCCTGAAACCTTAGACTCCCACATCCTGTAACCTCAAAAAATAGACCTCAATAACCCTGTAACTTTATAAATGAGACCGATAAACTCAAAACCAGGACATTTAAAACCATATACTCTCAAATAGTAGACTCTTAAGCCCTAGAATTGCGAAGGTTAGACCCGCGCCTAACTTTCCTTTTTTTGGCTGTATCTTGTTCTTTTTTCCGCGAATGAAGGCTTTCTGCCCAAACGCTTTTGAGGACTTGTTTCTCTTTTTAGCGACCAGCAATAGTCCGCTAGCATATGGTCATCCAATCGTCCTTGATACCGATTTTCTATGATTTTCAGATCTTGGTGAAAACGCTCCTCACTGTAGTCACCAAGATTATCTGGGAAATCATCGATGTGGGAGTCCAGGAAATGTAATTTTAGATTTATTAAGCAACCTAATGTTTGAAAATTTTTTACCATTTTCTCGACTATTTCTTTGTACTTAGGCCTTTTATTATTTCCCAAAAAGTTTGTTGCGACTTCTTTAAAACTAAGCCAAGCAGCTTTTTCAACTTTATTCATTTTAGTAACAAATAATTATTTGTCGGTATCAAGGACGATGGGATGACCATATGCTAGCGGAATTGCTGGTCGCTAAAAAGAAAAACAAGTCCTCAAAAGCGTTTGGGCAGAAAACCTTTGAATAGGTCATTCGCGGAAAAAAGAACAAGATACAGCCAAAAAAAGGAAAGTTAGGCGCGGGTCTAACCTTCGCAATTCTAGGGCTTAAGGGTCTACTATTTGAGAGTATATGGTTTAAATGTCCTGGTTTTGAGTTTATTGGGTCTCATTTTTAAAGTTACAGGGTTATTGAGGTCTATTTTTTGAGGTTACAGGGTGTGGGAGTCTAAGGTTTCAGGGTTTAGGGCTTAAGAGTATCAGGTTTGAGGATTCCCAACTGTATACCAAATTTGGTAGGAATCGGTTGGTTTTCAAAAATTTTGTCCGCCATCTTGGATCCGCCATTTTGAATTTTGCAAATCCGACCTCAGATTCATAATCAGCAACCCAAAAAACCCCCGTGTACCAAATTTGGTAAGAATCGGTTGGATTTTAATTTGAATTCGTTTTTGCATTCGAGAAGCACTATATCTGTCTGATTTATTGAGGTTAGAAAGAAAACAGAACTGTATGGCTTATTCCAACCGATGAATATTAGCTTAGCGTGTCCGAATACATATTAATACATCTTTGGATTCATGAAAAAGCTTGAATCAATTTTTTAGGAGTATATTTTTCTTAATTTTTACTAATTTTTACCTATTTTTTGAGGTTAGAAAAAAATTGAGATGTGATGGCGATATTCTGACGTCAGATTCGTGATCAGCGGGCAAAAATACTACGGATCTGATATATCGCATCAAAAGTATACCCCACTTTTTTTTTTTTTGTGGGGCTGTGTAATTTATCTAGTATATAACAAAAAAACAATAATTTCAAGGTAATCAGTTTTCAACAAAGAACGAAAACAAACTTTGTTGAAAAGCCATCTAGGATGTGTTTTGTGAACTCATTGGTCATTTTATACCTTCGTAACAAAAATTTTTATTTTGAAAGCGATTCACGTACGGAACACTAATTACGCAAGTCCGACTTGCACTTGGACGGTTATTTATTTAGTACTAGCCGTGCCCGCGGCTTCGCTAGCGTGGACTTGATTCACTATTATCGTCACTGCTTATTCCGTATGTTACCTAACGTAATAAAATATATCCTATAACCTGGCCAGGGAACATACATATGTATGTTTAAAAAAAAAGCACGTAAATCGGATAAGTGGTTCTCGAGTGATAAGCGCACTAACGGACAAATAGACAGGCAGACAGAGAGACGTTGCATTTTACATATATTATAGAAGATTCTAGTTAACCTGCCAGAAAACAAATGCATGAATTAAAAAAAAACTTGTAAATCGGATAAGTGGTTCGCAAGTCATAAGAGCACTAACGGACAGAAAGAAGTGTATTGCAAGAGAACGCGCTAGCGGCAAACTTTTTTCCAACTTGATTCACTATTATCGTCACTGTTTATTCCTTATGTTACCTAACGTAATAAAATGTATCCTATAACCTAGCCAGAGGATATACGAGTATATATGTTTAAAAAAAAGCACCTAAATGGGATAAGTGGTTTTCGAGTGATACGCGCACTAACGGACAGACAGACAGACACAGAGACTTTACATTTTATATGTGTATATATATATATATATATATATATATATATATATATATATATATATATATATATATATATATATATATATATATATATATATATATATATATATATATATATATATATATATATATATATATATATATATATATATATATATATATATATATATATATATATATATATATATATATATATATATATACATATAAAATGTAAAGTCTCTGTGTCTGTCTGTCTGTCCGTTAGTGCGCGTATCACTCGAAAACCACTTATCCCATTTAGGTGCTTTTTTTTAAACATATATACTCGTATATCCTCTGGCTAGGTTATAGGATACATTTTATTACGTTAGGTAACATAAGGAATAAACAGTGACGATAATAGTGAATCAAGTTGGAAAAAAGTTTGCCGCTAGCGCGTTCTCTTGCAATACACTTCTTTCTGTCCGTTAGTGCTCTTATGACTTGCGAACCACTTATCCGATTTACAAGTTTTTTTTTTAATTCATGCATTTGTTTTCTGGCCAGGTTAACTAGAATCTTCTATAATATATGTAAAATGCAACGTCTCTCTGTCTGCCTGTCTATTTGTCCGTTAGTGCGCTTATCACTCGAGAACCACTTATCCGATTTACGTGCTTTTTTTTTTAAACATACATATGTATGTTCCCTGGCCAGGTTATAGGATATATTTTATTACGTTAGGTAACATACGGAATAAGCAGTGACGATAATAGTGAATCAAGTCCACGCTAGCGAAGCCGCGGGCACGGCTAGTACTAAATAAATAACCGTCCAAGTGCAAGTCGGACTTGCGTAATTAGTGTTCCGTACGTGAATCGCTTTCAAAATAAAAATTTTTGTTACGAAGGTATAAAATGACCAATGAGTTCACAAAACACATCCTAGATGGCTTTTCAACAAAGTTTGTTTTCGTTCTTTGTTGAAAACTGATTACCTTGAAATTATTGTTTTTTTGTTATATACTAGATAAATTACACAGCCCCACAAAAAAAAAAAAGTGGGGTATACTTTTGATGCGATATATCAGATCCGTAGTATTTTTGCCCGCTGATCACGAATCTGACGTCAGAATATCGCCATCACATCTCAATTTTTTTCTAACCTCAAAAAATAGGTAAAAATTAGTAAAAATTAAGAAAAATATACTCCTAAAAAATTGATTCAAGCTTTTTCATGAATCCAAAGATGTATTAATATGTATTCGGACACGCTAAGCTAATATTCATCGGTTGGAATAAGCCATACAGTTCTGTTTTCTTTCTAACCTCAATAAATCAGACAGATATAGTGCTTCTCGAATGCAAAAAACGAATTCAAATTAAAATCCAACCGATTCTTACCAAATTTGGTACACGGGGGTTTTTTGGGTTGCTGATTATGAATCTGAGGTCGGATTTGCAAAATTCAAAATGGCGGATCCAAGATGGCGGACAAAATTTTTGAAAACCAACCGATTCCTACCAAATTTGGTATACAGTTGGGGAATCCTCAAACCTGATACTCTTAAGCCCTAAACCCTGAAACCTTAGACTCCCACACCCTGTAACCTCAAAAAATAGACCTCAATAACCCTGTAACTTTAAAAATGAGACCCAATAAACTCAAAACCAGGACATTTAAACCATATACTCTCAAATAGTAGACCCTTAAGCCCTAGAATTGCGAAGGTTAGACCCGCGCCTAACTTTCCTTTTTTTGGCTGTATCTTGTTCTTTTTTCCGCGAATGACCTATTCAAAGGTTTTCTGCCCAAACGCTTTTGAGGACTTGTTTTTCTTTTTAGCGACCAGCAATTCCGCTAGCATATGGTCATCCCATCGTCCTTGATACCGACAAATAATTATTTGTTACTAAAATGAATAAAGTTGAAAAAGCTGCTTGGCTTAGTTTTAAAGAAGTCGCAACAAACTTTTTGGGAAATAATAAAAGGCCTAAGTACAAAGAAATAGTCGAGAAAATGGTAAAAAATTTTCAAACATTAGGTTGCTTAATAAATCTAAAATTACATTTCCTGGACTCCCACATCGATGATTTCCCAGATAATCTTGGTGACTACAGTGAGGAGCGTTTTCACCAAGATCTGAAAATCATAGAAAATCGGTATCAAGGACGATTGGATGACCATATGCTAGCGGACTATTGCTGGTCGCTAAAAAGAGAAACAAGTCCTCAAAAGCGTTTGGGCAGAAAGCCTTCATTCGCGGAAAAAAGAACAAGATACAGCCAAAAAAAGGAAAGTTAGGCGCGGGTCTAACCTTCGCAATTCTAGGGCTTAAGAGTCTACTATTTGAGAGTATATGGTTTAAATGTCCTGGTTTTGAGTTTATCGGGTCTCATTTATAAAGTTACAGGGTTATTGAGGTCTATTTTTTGAGGTTACAGGATGTGGGAGTCTAAGGTTTCAGGGTTTAGGGTTTAAGAGTATCAGGCTTGAGGATTTCCCAACTGTATACCAAATTTGGTAGGAATCGGTTGGTTTTCAAAAATTTTGTCAGCCATCTTGGATCCGCCATTTTGAATTTTGCAAATCCGACCTCAGATTCAGGATCAGCAACCCAAAAAACCCCCGTGTACCAAATTTGGTAAGAATCGGTTGAATTTTAATTTGAATTCGTTTTTGCATTCGAGAAGCACTATATCTGTCTGATTTATTGAGGTTAGAAAGAAAATAGAACTGTATGGCTTAATCCAACCGATGAATATTAGCTTAGCGTGTCCGAATACATATTAATACATCTTTGGATTCATGAAAAAGCTTGAATCAATTTTTTAGTAATATATTTTTCTTAATTTTTACTAATTTTTACCTATTTTTTGAGGTTAGAAAAAAATTGAGATGTGATGGCGATATTCTGACGTCAGATTCGTGATCAGCGGGCAAAGATACTACGGATCTGATATATCGCATCAAAAGTATACCCCACTTTTTTTTTTTTTGTGGGGCTGTGTTATTAAAGGTAATTCACGCGTGATAATTTTCGTTCAATATATACCCTATGGAAAATATTCCACAATTCTTTCAAAAGCTTTTGATCAGTACTTTTCGAGATAATGACAGCGATTTTTGGCAACATTTTTTTTAAAAATAATACAAAGAAAAATGGGCGCAAGTATGACATTACATATATTTTTGAACTTGTGTTTTCATTAGCTATATATATATATATATATATATATATATATATATATATATATATATATATATATATATATATATATATATATATATATATATATATATATATATATATATATATATATATATATGTATATATATATATATATATATATATATATATATATATATATATATATGTATATATATATATATATATATATATATATATATATATATATATATATACATATATATATATATATATATATATATATATATATATATATATATATATATATATATATATATATATATATATATATATATATATATATATATATATATATATATATATATATAACACCGCCTGCAGTATTGATGGATGGATTGAGTAGTTTATCAACACTGATGCCGGTCCCAAGCCTGGATAAAGGAGGAGGGTTGTGGCGTTAGGAGTTAGCACCCTAACACACGTAAAAGCTAAACTGGGAAATGCTAGTTGTTTTTGAAAAGTAGGATGAAATATATATATATATATATATATATATATATATATATATATATATATATATATATATATATATATGTATATATATATATATATATATATATATATATATATATATATATATATAATTCCGCCTGCAGTGTTGATGGATGGATTGAGTAGTTTATCAACACTGTTGCCGGTCCCAAGCCTGGATAAAGGAGGAGGCTTGTGGCGTTCGGAGTTAGCACCCTAACACACGTAGAAGCTAAACTGGGAAATGCTTGTTGTTTTTGAAAAGTAGGATGAAAAATCACAAGATAAGCAAAAATCCACACCTTCGAAGAAGGGAGCCCCATCGGATACGGGGGGGGGGCAATTCTACTTCAACTTAACCCAAGCTTAAAACTCAGCCAAACGAAGAAATCCCTAAACAGAATAGCTGCTCTCAACACCTGGAATATACAGGGATGAAGGACAAAGAACATCGAAGTCATACAAGTGTTTAAGAAGATGAACATAGACATTTTAGTAATAAGCGAGACGAAGAAAAAGGGAAGTGGAATAGAAGAAATAGATGAAGTGATGCATTGTTGGAGTGGAGTAAAGAAGGAAGAAAGAGCAAAGGCCGGAGTTGGAATATTACTAAAATAGAAGTGGAAAAAGAAAATAACATCTTGGGAACCCATCAATGAAAGAATCATAAAACTAAATATAACAATGCTAGGAAAAGACATGGTAATATTAGGAGTATACGGCCCAACAGAAAACAGCACTCTAAGAGAAAAAGATAACTTCATGAAAACACTAGAAATAGAAATACAAAAAGTAAAGAAAAACCAAAAAAATTAATAATAATGGGAGATCTGAATGGGAGAACAGGAAGGAAAACAAAGGACAATACCGTAGGACCATTCGGAGAAGACATTACTAACGACAACGGAGAGAGAGAACTGTGTGAACTAAATGACCTCAAAACACAAAGACATCCACAAATATACTTGGATGCAAGAAACACGAAACTTAAAATCGATAATAGACTACATTATAATTAAAAACGAGACCACTATCAAAATAAAAGACATAAGAGTAAAGAGAAGGGCAGAATGTGGAACAGACCATAGACTACTAATAGCAAATATAAAAGTACCGTGGTACAAGACAGTAAAGCAAAAAGGAACAATAGAGAAAGAAAACAGAAAAAAAAGTAAAATACAAAATACACTTACTGCAAGACGAAACGATAAGAGACCTATATAGACGACGATTAGATCAAAAATTAAATAAATTTAACTACGACAACCTCCAACAGATGTATGACCACATAAAACAATGCATCAAACAGGCGACCCTAGAAGCATTAGGTAAAGAAGACAACGAGAATAAGAAACATAAAATTAGAATTTGTGAAAAAACCAAAGAATCTATAAAGGAAAAAAAGACGAAAAATGGCTGAATACAAAATCAGAAGAAGATCTACAAAAATATAAAGAGAAAAATGCAGAAACGAGGAGGATGATAAACAAAGAAAAGAACCAGAGATGGAAAAAATCGCGCGAACATGTAGAAGAGTATATAGGAGGAACTAGAAGCACAGTCATGGAGAATAATTAAAGCATTAAGGACCAACAAAGGAGAAGATGTATATAGAGTATATCCCAGAAAGCGAGTGGGAAGAATATTATAAGAAGCTGCTAACAGAAGACAGACAAGAATTCCAGGAAGAGAACCCTGAAGAAGAACAGAATAAGGGAAACAAGAGATAGAACTAAGCTATGAGAAGTAAAGAAGACAATAAAAACACTCAAAAATAATAAATCTGCAGGGCCTGGGGGTGTGGTAAATGAAATGATTAAGTATGGGTCTAATAAATTACACCGAATGCTGAGAAACATGTTCCACAGAGCGATAAATGGAGAAAAAATACCAGAGGAATGGTCAAAAGCCTATATAGCATCTATACTTAAAAAGGGAAACCGAAGAAAATGCACAAACTATAGAGGCTTAAGCATAATATCGAGTATGGGACGTTTGTATGGAAAAATTATTAAAAATATTATAGAGGAAAATATAAAAGGAAAGATTGGAGAAGACCAAGCAGGCTTTTACGGCCGGAAAATCATGTATAGACCACATATACACTATAAAACAAACAATGGAAAAAAAGCTGGCAAAGAATAGAGAAGTTCATTTAGCCTTCATAGACATAAGAAAGGCCTATGACTCAGTACCAAGACAAAGATTATGGAACGCAATGAAAGAAATAGACATTGACAAAGAACTAATATGCGCAGTAAAAGCTCTCTACGAAAACAACACAGTGAGCATAAAAAATAGGACATAAAATAGAGAAGAGACTCCAAACATCAAAAGGACTATTACGAGGATGCTCTACATCTCCCACACTATTCAAAATATACCTCGAACAAACATTAAAAAAAAGGAAGCAAAAATGTAGTGGAATGGAAGTCCCAATACGAGAAGATTACTTATAGACTCTAAGTTTCGCAGACGACCAAGTAATCATAGCGCAAGATGAGGAAGACCTCAGTTCTATGGTAAGAAAACTGAAAGAAGAATACACTCCAACAGGATTAGCAACAAACTTTGATAAAACGGAATCTCTAACAACAAAGGAGGGAAACGTGGAGAATCTAGAAGTCGATAACGAAACAATAATCAAAGGAACCGATAGATTTAAATATTTAGGAACCATCATTTCAAAAAACGCAACATCGGAAGCTAGATTAGGACAAACGCGGACATGCATAAGACAATTAAATTCGATCCTGTGGGACAAGCACATTACAAAGAGAAACAAAACACGCATATACAAATCAATAATACAAAGCATAATGACATACGGGTCAGAAACATGGACGATCAACAAAAGAAATAAATCTAAAATTAACGCGGTAGAGATGGAGTATTGGAGAAGATGTTGTAGAGTGACACGTATGGAGAGAATAACAAATGAAGAAATAAGAAGCAGAATGAACATCAAAGAGAACGCAATAAACACCATTGAAGAAAAACGATTAAAATGGTATGGACACATAAGACGGAGCGAAGATAATAGGTGGATAAAGAAAATAACGGAGTGGAGCCCTATAGGGAGAAGAAAAAGAGGACCCAGACGATCGTGGAGAGACGATGTGGACGAGGCTATGGAGGACAGGGGTCTAACATATGGAGACTGGTAAGATAGAAACGGATGGAATCAAAGGCTGAGAGAAGGAAGACAGCGTCAGCTGTAGAAAATCCTTGATATATATATATATATATATATATATATATATATATATATATATATATATATATATATATATATATATATATATATATATATATGTATATATATATATATATATATATATATATATATATATATATATATATATATATATGTATATATATATATATATATATATATATATATATATATATATATATATGTATATATATTTAGTGTAAGTAATGTTCGTACTACCATATACTGTTTGACTAATTATAGTAATATCTCAATTCCAAGGTCACCAGAATAAAATATTTTCAGTGACGTTATATGTAATTACCAGGGATCCATTACATTTATTGGATTCGATCAACGGATTTACGCTCGGATCTACAAGGAAACACATTTCTCCATCCGTGAATCCCTACGAACTAACGTCTCCTCCTCCACTATCCGTCGTGCTACGTAAGAACTTGGTGATATCATGGAATCTGTGCCACTATTTCAGCCCATGTTTCTCCCTGATGTGTTGCTATTTGTGAATGTGGGGTCAATTTGTTTAATATGGTCCGACCACCGTGTGGCAGACCATCCTCCCGGTCCTTGGCCCTCGACATTGTCCTCCACGATCAACCGCTCTACTATGTCTTTCCCTCTTGCTATGTAACGAAAATATCTGACTATGTTTCTATTTATTATAGTGATAAATCTCGTTTCGATGCTAGGATGGAGGCGTTTGAACGGTGCGTTGTGCAGGGTATTCTCTGCATCCTTCTGCATACCCACAACTTAGATGCGCTGATTCGTTTCTCGTCATTTTTTTTGATGGTTCAGGTTTTCACTGCGTATGTAGCGATTGGAAATATTAGTGTTTTAACGCGCAGTAATTTGATATTCTTCGTTATGTAACTGTCTCTCCATATTTTTGTTAGTTTGGTGGTCTCTCTTCTGGCCATAGCCAGACGTCTGCGTATTTCATGCTCACATCTACTGCTGCTTATTATTACTGAACCTCGGTAACTGAACTGACTTACTATTTCATACCCTGCCTTGTTTGTAATATTAGTCTGATTGTTTCGGGCTCTGTCAATGATCATCACTTTCCTCTTGGTTTTATTCAGCTGTATCCCGAACTTGTTGCTGGCTATGTTAAGTCTATGCATAATGTATTGGAGTTCTTCCTACGTAGCCGCCAACATTGCGGTGTCGTCGGCATATCGTAGATTATTTATCATCAATAACAACTCCTACTACATAATAATTTGAAGAAAATTTGCAACAGAAATTCTGCTTAAGTGTCTTACCAATTGTTTCTATCCTTGCCAAAATTTTTTTAGAAGTATATTGCCTTAGGCAAAAAAAAAGATTATATCAGCCTCTTGGTCACTATATAACATACATATAATACGTTATAGCAATTACATATCAATAAATAAAACCATTTGCTCTATAATAATTTAAAATAAATGGCATTTCTTCAAAAAAAAAATGGAATAACAGTTCCTAATATCATTGTGGGCTATCTCAAAGCTGCGGGTGGATTATTTCCTTTATAGGAATATCAAGAAATTCTTCGGTTTTTGCTCCGAGATATTACTGTTTTAGTTTTATATGATGGGAGTTAATTTTTATATTAAAATAGAAAATTTATTGTTTTCAAGAAGCCTCAAGTTAAGTATTTGTTGTAAATAGGTTTCTGTGTAATAATTTATAATTATCGGTCGGTCTATGGCAAGTTATGTTTAGGTTTTGTAAGTAATGTACTTGGAGATAAGTTATTTAGGTAAAAATTAAGAATAAATATGTATTTCATTAGAAATTTCGCATATATTACACGCACTTACTTATTTTACAAGAACTTAAGGAGTAATATTGATAAAAATAATGCTAGCCCAGTCGTCAGAGGAAAATTTTGACGAGAGGCGCTCATTAAATGTTAAGAGGCTGCATTTCGGCATACGGGTAGTTTTTTGGACGTAGAATACGATTTGCTGCTCTAAACTGTACGCTAAGCCTACAAAATCGAAAAAAAAATAAAAATCGATTTTTTGCAAATATCTCGAAAAATAAAAAAGATATCGAAAAACGAATAACACCACAGGAAAGAACGGGAAATTTTATAACAGTATATAGGTTATTTATTTTTAGTTTTACCATAATTAAAAAAAATATATTTAAAATAAAATGGCTTGTTTAACCCCTTCAGTTATAGTAAGAATCATGCTTCCAATCCCATTTACGATTAAATTAACGTGTCTGTATACCGCTAAATATTTCGAAATTGGCTATTAAGGAATTTCTCGGGGCGCTGATTAAGAATCCGGTGACAGATTTGAAAAATTCAAAATGGCACATCGAATATGATGGCCAGAGAGTACGTAATTCATTTAATTTCTTCGAGTAATTTAGAATTTTTGTGTTTTCAATAACTGTTTTTTTGTACTTGGATCTTTAAATGAAATATAAATACTTTATACTTAAAGCTTAGACTTTTATCTTTCATTTCTCACCTTTAAATATATTTTTTAATGTTCCATACGGAACACTTATAAGATCACTTAGGTGCCTGTCTGTCTGTCCTTCTGCCTGTCTGTCTGTCACACCCGATTTTCTTCGAAACTATTTGACGTAGAAAGTTGAAATTTGGTACTAATATAGGAATTGATGGCCTCATCAGAGCCGTATAGTTTTGAAAGTTAAATTTTGACTTAAGGGGTTAGTTTTGGGGGGTGAAATCGGAAGTGAAAAAAAAAAAATTTTTACTAAGTCATCGAGTGTGGTGTCAAATGAAAGCTTGTGAAAACACGAGTAAAAATATATATATATAATGTAATACTTGCGCGCACTGTCCACCCGCCTTATCTCGAAAAGTACTTATCAAAATATTTTGAAAAAATTCTGGAATATTCTCCACGGGGTGTAGATTGAACGAAAATTATCGCGAGTGCATTACCTTTAATAATTTATCTGGTATATAAAAAAAAAACAAAAATTTTAAAGTCATCAGTTTTCATTAAAGATTGGAAACAAACTTTGTTGAAAACTCATTTGGGGTGTGTTTTGTGAAGTCACTGATCATTTTATACCTGCGTAACAAAATTTTTTTATTTTAAAAGCAATCAACGTACTGAACACTAATTGCTCAAGTTCAACTTGCACTTGACCGGTTATTTTTTTCACGTGGTGTGGTTCAACTTTTTTATTTTTCGAGATATTATCGAAAAACCGAATTTTTGATTTTATTTTGGATTTTGTAGATTTAGCGTACATCATATTTTAGCAAACTTTTTTTTATCGTATTTGTTCATTATAAACTCGAACACCTTGAGATCAAAAGTGCCGAGTCGAACCGTCGCTACTGTGTTTTATGTTTACTGTGGCTCTGCTCCCAAACATACACTGTCCGCGATGTTAAACTCGTTCAAACTTGTTTTAACATCTTTGGGAGGGGAACTTTTAAACCTTACTACGTATAATAAGTGGGTGTTTCATTTTTCCTTGAAATTTCAATCTCTTTTTGAACAGCGGGCATATTCATTGATTTTTTGTATTCGATATACCTTAATATATTCTTAAGTTACAGTCTACACTAAAATTAATAATGTTTACATTCCAGCCGTTATATTTTATTTCTCAGTCACGGCTTTCATGCCAATAACTACTTATTTTGCATAATAAATTAATGTTAGTAAAACATTTTAGAGTCGAATTTCAAAACTAGAACGGTAGTTAAGTGTTGCTGCTGCTTTAAATAGGTATTTTTATTAATTCTTCGTGTTATATGGATACTTACAACGGGTAATTATGTCAAAAGATAACTTGGACGCAGTTTACTTTAATTGTAAGTTTATAAGTTATGTGTACAAGTTTAAAAGGTTTCTGAAACAATATTAACTTACATGGCGACTCTATAATATGCTAATAAGCGTGCTAACTGCAAAGATGAAACCTGTGAACCGTACAGGATAATAATTTTAGACCCCCTACCCCGATTCACGGACAATTGTTGGATATTTATTTTTTTTTAATATAAAATGGTATAGTGGATGTCAAGGAGTATATTGACGTATTTGACATTTGGTAGTGAAAACAACGCGGAGCGCCGCCACGCCAAATAATTTTTTTTTCCATCGATATACCTTTTATAAAACGGCATTGGAAAGCCCTAATTTTTTTCAACACTTCTTCCTTAAACTGTTTTTTTTTTCTAATTTGTCCTGCAAAGTTATGGCGACTTCACACACATCAGTCACGTCACAGTTCAGTCACCGTACAGTGCGAAATTTCTTGAATTTACCGGAACTTAATTATTTAAACCAGTAAAACAGTTCTATTTGTTGGTTTTTTTAAATTTTTAATAAAGATTAATGTGTTTTATTTAAAGTTTTTTAGTTTATTTGTGTTTTTTATTATAGAACAATTAAAAAAAATATACATTTTGTAACAACATTTTGGAAATCTATTCAGAACGAGACTCATGGCAATCGTCTAAAGACTTGCAATCATTACATGGGTATGCAAATCTTTCTAACAACTCTAAAACTTCTGGCGTAACTTCACTATGCTTGGTTTTGGGTGCTTTACGAAGACTAGCGATGTACGGATCCGATGAAATAAGCAGTCGATTAAATAAATCCGTATTTGTGTCAATTCGGGATGTTTTTCTAGTAAAAAGTTCGCGATTGTTTCTGCAGTCTTTGTTTCTTGCCTCCTGAGCTTCTTCAGAAAATTGTCCGATCGGAAGAATGCAAGAGGCTATAATATCCTTTCCATGACAAAGGACTTTATGCACACTTACGGGCATTGAGTACCAGAAATATTTTTTCAAATACAATTCCAAAGTTTCTCTTGCATATTCGCAGAACTTTTCTGAATCAATTTTAAGACCACAATTTAGGCACTCTAACAGCTCATGAAAACTCTTGATCAAATCCAAATTAACGCCAGTTATTTCGGAAGACTTTTCGGCATTTCTAAAGAATTTCTTCGCGGTATTACCATTGTTTGTGTTTCCGGTCTGCTGTTTTGGCATATCTATAAGCAAGCCAAGCTCCTCTTTGAATTTTTGTTGAATGTATTTTTTCTTCTCTGCAATTTTTTTTTTTTATTTTCTGCGCCACGAGCTTGCCATGCCTTAATAACCAGTTTACACGATATATGTAAAATACATTTCAAAAACCTTATCCATGCATGGAGGGTGATAGTCCAAGGAATAAAAAGGATTCATTTATATTTTTTTGAGGTATATCGCAGATGTTCACTTCACTAGGTTTAGCCCCACATAAGTAGCATGTTTGTGATGATGCACAGGATGATACAGCATTGCATACTTTACCGTCAATCATACAAAAGATCATATTTGCTGTAACCTGAAATTGCTTGCCATCTACAAGTATAGTGGTTGGAGTAAGTTGAGATATTTGTTCTTTCCCTTTGTTTACTTCTGAGGTAATTACACTGACTGTTTCTTTGGCAAAAACGGACTTAATGGGGCGACAGTACCGTGTGAAAGAAGAAGCAGGGTTTTTCCAAATTACTGACTGATTATCACCATTATCATTTACGGAGCACATTTGGATTGGTACCATTGATACACTAAACATACTATCATCAGAGCTATGTTTGTCCATATACTTTTGTCGATAATTAACTTGTTCCGCCCCATCACAACCCCACTTTACGTTAATATTTAGTGCTTTAACGTTTGATAAAGTTCTAAGAATCCCTTCTAGCCCTGTACAAAGTCTTGCTACGGTATGATTTATAAGCGACTGAACTGACACTTCAGCTGAAACTTCAGTTATTATTATGTCCTTTGGATAGCACAACCTCTGTGCCTCCTTTACAACATAATAAGGTGGATACAAAGTGCAACGGTGATTTTTTGCTTGATCTCGAACAATGTTGTAATGATTTGACGATAAGTTTGCATCAATAAGTAGCGCCAGAGCCTAGTCTGGAGTTAATTTTCGTGGGCTGTTTGAAGAAGACATGCGAGCCTTCTTGATTTTGCTACCCCTTTCTGGAGAACCAGATGCCAGTTCCTTAACAATCGCTGCAGAGTTTCGTTTTCCAGATTGGTATAGCTTTGTTGAAGTTGCTTTGGCTAACTCGTCTTGACTACCGGACTTCAAAAGATGATGCACTTTTCTGTTTTGCACTTTAGGATGACAATCCCTAAATTGTTTTTTAGGTCTGCCTGCATTGGTCCTCGATCCACTAGGCAATGCAACCCTTACAGGATTTGAAAATTTTACATTATTTTCAAGCCAGCTAGCATTTTTATTCAGAAATGATGCTAAATTTCGACTGGATTCCCTCCACCTTTTTTGTATTTTACAAACCAGCGCACGAAGAGTTGCCTGTAAACTGCGAAGAGCGTCAGATGTTAGCATTGGTGGTGAGCCTATTTTTTTCAAAACAAAACTAATGATGGCGTCCGCTGTCGGTTCTTCCTTCCACTTTTGGAATATGCAGTTATATGAAATTTGCAAAGTCATTCTGGAAAATGTTTAATTTAAAAGAAGATCGCAAAATATCGCAGAAGATTTTTTTGTTTCCAACAGAGGAAAAAAAAAACCTTTGAAATTTTGTGCGTTTCAAGCTGGTATTATGTAGTATCACTTTTTAAAGTCTCCACTGAAGTTAAAAATGTAAATTTTACTTACTTCTTAAAAATCACTTTTTTCACGAACAAATCACACACGAGTAAAAAAAGATTTTGCCATTATTTAAATGCCAATAATTGACAATTCTCTTATAAAATAAATGAAGAAAAAATCATGGCCTACTGACTTGCCGTTTGTATGTACCACTCTATTAACTTAAACAAATCGAATAGCTTTTCTGTAGGCAAAAAGTATGATTGAATAAGTAATGCAACTTTCAGGTGCATTTTGCAGTTGTTTCGCAGGGTTAATCCCCAAACTGAGTATGAGGTTTTAGAGGTGGGATATTAACCTACCAAAATAATGAATAATCTTATGCATTTTACGTATTTCAAAAATTGAATAAACTTCCGCTAAACTTCCTAAATTTCGCACTGTGCACCGTTCCGAATCAGAACCGTCGCCGTCAAGTCTCAGTCAAAATAGCGACTGTATTCACACCTACCCGTAGATTTTTTTGACTGCATTTTCTATCAAGTTTGTAATAAAAATATGTAAGTGCACCTTACATATGGCGTTTTCGGAGAACGACTTGGCTGTTATAGCATTAATTTAGGATGAAGAAGAGGAGAAACAACAGAAGAAGAAGAGAAAATGGGTTCACGAGGCATGAAAAAAAAAAGAGAAAAAGGAGAGTTTATCACGTTAATTAACATACTGCACAGTAAACTAGAAATGCATTTATAAAAACAAGATACTCACTAGAGAAAATCCATAACATCCAAAGAACGTTTAGTAGTTCGTTTGAAGTAAGTAAAAAAAAAACAATAAAACTGTTACAAATAGGCCCGTACTGTTATTATACATTCATTATTTTTAAATCATTATTGTAGTTGAGTAAAATTATCATTATCAGGTTGAAACTGATAAAAATAATGTTGTACTTGTTCTTGTTTGAGGACTGAGTACTGTGTTATTTCGACTGGTGAATGTTGACTAGACATTGTTGAGGAGGAAGGTGAAAGAAGTTGAGAATTTATTGTCGTATTATTATGTCGATGTCCCATAATTGTTTCATATTCGTATTTCTGGACAGTGTTAAATATTTCTGCTTTAGCTAAATGGAGATGATATGGAGAAAATGTTTTTAAAGTTGCAGCAATGCTAGCTAAAAAAGTATCTACTGGGTGTTGAGGTTGTTCTCTTTCATTTTTTGAAATTATATATTCCATCAATTTGCTTGCAGCTGTTGGTTGATTTTCTATTTTTGTAACTTCTCTTCTTGGAGTATTATTTGGTGAATGCAACTTTGGAGGTTCCTTGCTCTGATCTGGTGTATTTTGTGGAAGGTCACTTCCTACATCACCATCCCCAAGAAGAGAATCATCATTTTCTTCCCTTGTATCTTGCGTCATCGTATTGTACTTCTTCACATTCAATGTTGCTGATCGTCTCTCTTTCCTCAAAGGAACATTTTTTCAGAAAACTTAAGTGTTCTGATTACACAAGTCTGCAAAAAAAAATTGAGAGGTGTTTTGGTTTTTTTGCGTAATTCTTATGTTTTTGGGTGTACTGAATCCGAAAATGACTTTCATTTTGTCATAGAACGTCACGTTTTCTGACAATGTAGGTATCTATGTTAAACAAGTTATCATCTTAAAATAAAAGATAAAAGACTAAACTTATTTTTTTATCTAAAATACATTCATTAGTAAGCACTAAACACATTTCTTTTTCCCAGTGAGACTCCTTTTGGTACATTTTCGCTTCTAGGAAGCATCTGGAAGGTCTCTCTGAAGCGTCCAACAGTAGTCTGCCATCATTGAGACGCTCCATCTTCCCTGTATCTTTTTTCCATCTCCTTAATATCTTGGTGAAATCGTTCACCTTGCTCTTCACTCAGATCTCCTAAATTTTCTGGAAAGTAGTCGAGGTGGGAATGAAGAAAATGTACTTTTAAACTCATTAGGCAATCTAAAGCTTGAAATGCTTTTAACATTCTTTTGACGATTTGTTTGTAGTTAGGGTCTTTGTTATTGCCTAAAAATTTCTCTATGACCTCTTTAAATGCAATCCACTCTTCTCTTTGAGGATCCGTCATGATTGTGATGAATTGTGGATCAGCCATAAGCCGTCTAATATCTGGTCCAACGAAAACACCTTCCTTCAACTTTGCCTCCGAGAGGCCTGGAAACCTTGATATTAAGTATTTGAAGCAATTTCCATCTCTTGGAAGTGACTTTACAAATTGCTTCATCAATCCCAGCTTTATGTGAAGCGGTGGTAGAAGAACTTTATGAGGAGGCACCAAAGTTTCATGCAGGACGTTCTTTTCGTCAACTTTAAGCTCCCTCGGAGGCCAACACTTTTTGGTCCAGTGATTTGCTCGGTCTCTACTATCCCATAGACACAAAAAGCAAGACACAAAAAGTAAACCCAGATTGTTGTCAGAGCAACATGCCCAAGATTTTTAAATCACCGCACACTTGCCAACCGTGGTCTTTATATTTTAATTTTCAAAGAAACCAATTCCAAGTTTTTGTAGGTTTCCTTGAGGTGTACGGAATGACCGACAGGAATGGAAGCATAGAAACCGCCATTGTGAAGCAGAACTGCTTCAAGGCTTCTTTTTGAAGAATCTATGAAAATACGCCACTGTGCTGGGTCGTATGAGTTCTTAAATGTATCCATTAAACCTTCATTATTGGTACAATAAACCAACTCGTCCTCTTGGGCAAAGTAGGAAGTGAACTGCTTCTCACGATATCTAAACCAGGAGGAAGACACTCCCCGGCAAAAGTAGGTTCCTGCTTTTGAGCCTTGATCCAAGCAACTCAGCCGCGTTTTTGGGAAGATTCAGGTCTCTTATCAAATCATTTAGCTCGCCCTGGGAAAACAATTTCGGACTGCTGTCATCTTCAAATTGAAAACTTGACTTGTCATCGGGTTCAGGTACAGCACCATCTTCGTCAGAACTTGGAATCTCTTCCAAGGTAGCAGGGGCCTTGGGCACTGGTATTTCGGTCCCATGAGGGATGGGACGAATAGTTGATTGCAGATTGGGGTATGAAATGGACTGCTTCCATTTTGAATTATACTCTTTCACATTACACGAACAAAAGTAACAATCATCACTATGGTTCTTTTGCTCGCGCCATTCCATAGGAATCGCATATCGGAAAGCTTTTTTCTTGCCTTTAAACCAATTTCCAAGGTCTTCAACACATCGTTTGCAGACTTTATGAGGTGCCCAAACTTTATCCTGATCTCCAAGTTTTTAAGCCAAAATACGTGAAGTATACTTTTTTTTACAAAGTCCGTAATATTAAGTGGTTGCTTTAATACCATATATTCGCCACAAATATAACAGAAACTGTCAGACGAATTCACACACTTCCGCACAGATGACATTGCACTATATTGAACCAAGATCTATAAAACAATGACGAGTTAACACGTAATTGTACCGCGCCACTTTCTACACTATCGGAGCGCGCACGTTCTGGTTACAACGTTTATGTTTGTTAATTTAGCTCACACAGGGCGTTCTTTATTTAGAAAGTAATGACAATTATGGCTTGTATACATTTAAAAACAGTAATCAAAATAAAATTTATTTACGACTTCAAGTTAGCCCAAAAAAACCCTTTTTTATAATAAAATTTTGCGTTTTGCAAAATAACCTAACGTTCTGGAATTTTTTTGAGTATTTTTTTAGTTTTCAGAACCCCTAAATACATAGAAATCAGTTGAAAACATCCAGACAGCATTTTTGTTGCAGACCTGTGTTATTTGTACATTTTTTATTTTTTTTTTTGCACCCTGACCATTCTTGCTAGCGTTTTTTTTAAGGGACTTCCTATAAGTGTCCCTGATATTATTCCACCTCGATTTACATTACATTACATAATAAAATATTGTTAGTTTTATTTCAGTAATATACATTAGGTAACTACTATTTTGTTTCATACTGTTTCAGGTACCTAGCAACAGGAGTTTCATTGCAAACTATTTCATTCAGTTACCGCTTGGGGCATAGCACAGTGTACCAAATAGTAATGGAGACTTGTAAAATAATTAGTGATGTCCTGTTTAACGAAATGATGCCAAAACCTACTAAAGAAATGTGGAAATCCATTGCTGCTGATATCTATACAATTTAGAACTTTCCTAATTGCTTAGGAGCTCTAGATCAGAGGTTCCCAAACTTTTTTTTCTCGTAGACCACTCTCAAAATTTTACTGGTTTCGGTGGATCCCCTGCTGCTACATTTCTACCATATTCCCAAAACTCGTCAAAAATGTGAAGATTAGATCTAACGATGGAAATTTGCGTCGTGGCTGAGTTAAAACCCTAAATTCGGAGTGGTAAAAATAAAAAGAAAAGTAATATATTTTCTTGTGTTCTATTTATTAAAATAATATGATTACAGACTTAATAGAATTAAAATTAAACATTAATAACGTACCGTAACTTCAACAATGCAAATCAACAATTAAAAAAAAAATAGTCATAATTTTAATGGGAGGGATGTACTTGATGGATTGACAGCAAATTATCAATATTTGGCTTCAGTTTTGTAAGGAATAACCGCAAATCTCCCCCTTCTGTGATGTTCAATCTGCTCCTTTTTTTGTTAATAGGTTTGAAACGACACTAAAACTTTTTCGATAAGGTATGACGAAGAAAACGCTATCAAAAGTTTTCTCGCAATTTCCCACAGCCAAGGATATTTTTCGGGTATTTCTGCCTGCAGCCAAAATGTTTGATAGCCTTTTTTAAATTTCACCTTCAGCTCCTCATTGGTGCTAAGCTCGAGTAGCTCCTCTTGTAATACTACATTCGCCACTTCCGTTTCATCAAATGAATTTATGATCCATGGTGGTATTTCCATCGTCAGAATATCTTCAAATCTATTTTTGAAGTCATCATGCAGGGCATTTAAATGTTGAACGTATGTCTGAATATCCTCATCAAGACATTCTGCCTGTGACAAGTTTGGAAACTGGGAGAATTCGCGCCGACTAATATTTTGCTTCATAAATTTTCAATTTTCCAAGAAAAGCCGAAATTACACCCTTTGTTTTTATTAAATTTAGGCTGTCCCCTTGTAACTGCAAGTTAATGTCATTAAATTTTTTGAACAAATCTGTCAGATACGCGATGTCTGCTTTCAATTTGATCAGATTTTCTTTTAAATCTGGATCTTTACTTTCCAGGGTTGCGTTGCGGGCGGGTGGGCGGGCGGCGCTTTGCAAGTCTCGACGCGCGTTGTACTGAATATCGAATATGCAAGTTTTTACAAGTAACAGTCGCTGACCTTCTTAAAATACACTACTCAAAAAAATTAAGGTAGGTTTTAAAACAAAAAAATTAATGCTAAATAAACAGGCTATCTAATCCATATGCCGGCCTAACTGAAAAAATTTTTTTCAAGCCCTTGGACCAAAAAAAAAAGTAAAATATTTGCAATATTACTTTTTCGCGCTATCTGTTAGGATTGCGTGAGAACCGTAGCTCCTAAAAAATTTTAGCCAAAAAATCTGAAAATTAGAATCTTAAAGCTTCAAAATGCTTTTTTTTAAAGTCTCTCACCGAAATACCGCCTGTCAAAAATCACCGAAAAATTTGGAATTTTTTTTTGCTCCCTTAATTTTTTTGAGTAGTGTATTATCTGCCTACATCGATAGGTAAAGCCAAGCCAACATTTTTGTTCTTTACTATCGAAACCAGATAAATTTTCGGGGACCCCCACTTACAACTTAAAAACCCCCATTTTTTTTTCACGCCAACGTAGACCCCCGTCGAGTCTCCCGTGGACCCCTGGCGGTCCACCTGAACCACTTTGGGAATCACTGCTCTAGATGGTAAACATATTACCATCCAAGCTCTCCCAAACAGCGGGTCTTTATTTTACAACTATAAAAAGTACTTTTCTATCGTTGACGCTCATTACACTTTTATTGCTGTGGATATTGCTTCGTATGGCAAAGATAGTGCTGGCAGGATACTTTGAAAATCTAACCTTGGCAGGGGACTTGAACGAGGCACACTGTCAATACCAGGAAAAACGGCGTTGCTAAACACATCGGTTGAGCTTCCATACGTAATTGTAGGTGATGAAGCGTTCCCGTTAAAAAATTATTTAATGAGACCATACCCGGGTCAAAATTTGGATAATTCAAAACGTATTTTTAATTACCATTTGTCTCGTATAAGAAGAGTTGTGGAGAACACATTTGGCATTTTATCACAAAAATTTAGGATTTATAACAGGCGGATACAGGCTACGCCACAAAATTTTGACCGTATAGTGCTAGCAACTTGTATACTCCACAATTTCATAAAAAAATATGATCGCAACACGTACACCTATGAAACAGAATCAAATGTTTCGTCTCAAGAAACCACAAATTTGGAAAATTCGCCCCTTCAAAGTGGGAATGCATACCGGAAGCTTTTCAAGTAAGGGAAGAGTTTAAAAATTTTTCATATCAGAGGTTGGCAGTGGCCACTCACACGGCCAGATAATTCTATTCCAACGACACCTGTTGAGAAAGCGAACTTGTTGGCTGAACTCTTTGCTTCACATTTTACTGTCGATTTCCAAGGAAAAACACCACCTACTATTCCCATAGTGCAGTCAAGGATGCCCGATGTTGTCTTCAGACAGCGTATCGTAAAGCGTATTCTGATGAAGCTAGACACCAAAAAGGCTTCGGGCGCTGACGGAATACCTGCCATAGTTCTTAAAATCTGTGCGAGAGAACTAACACCAGTTTTCTGTAGACTTTTCGACCTATCCTACAGAAAGGGAATATTTTCTTCCTGCTGGAAATGGGATACAGTTCAGCCGATACCTAAAAAAGGCAAGAAGACCTTGCCAAATAACTACCGACCAATCGCACTGCTTTCAATAATATCGAAAGTCATGGAAAAGGCTATCAATCAGCATCTTCTAAAATATCTTGAAGGATTCAACATTATTAGCGATCACAATATGGCTTTCGTAAAAATAGATCAACAGGAGATCTTCTGACTTATGTAACACATGTTTGGAACAATGCAATTGAACACTTTGGAGAATCTCGAGCGGTTGCTCTTGACATATCCAAGGCATTCGACCGTGTTTGGCACGATGGGCTGTTGGCTAAGCTACGTTCTGATGGTATGTCGGAAAAGTTCTGTTTGTGGCTCTCATGTTTCCTCAGAGAGCGTTCTTTACGAGTGGCAGTCGACGGATTTCTTTCTAACACCTTCACTATCAACGCCGGTGTACCCCAAGGCTCCATACTGTCCCCTACTCTCTTTCTCATTTACATTAACGATCTGCTGGAAAAGACCGAGAATCCAATCTACAGCTTTGCAGATAACAGTACACTTATCTCTTCATTCACTTTGAATGCTCGCACACTCAGACGAATATCCGCAGGCAGCAGGAAGTCATTCAACTTAACAAAGACCTGGAAGAAATTCTATCTTGGGGTGACAGTAACCAAGTGGAATTTAACGCTACAAAAACCCAGGCTGCAGTTTTTTCTAAAAAAGTTAACGTTGCTGAACCCGACATAGTTATCGTCACTCAATTTGTTGGGCGTTAATTTGGGAGCAAATATGTCCTGGCATGAACATGTTGCAGGCATAGCAAGGAGAGCTTCTCAAAAGTTGGGAATATTGTTTCTAACCAGAAAGCTTTACACTCCACAACAACTGTTAACTCTTTACAAAGCTCAAATTCGACCAACTATGGAATACTGCTCCCATGTTTGGAGCTCCGCTCCCAAACATACACTGCATTTGTTGGATTCTATTCAGAGAAGAGCTGTTCGTCTGATTGGAGACCCGGAACTGACCGTCGGCCTTGATTCGCTGGAACATCGAAGAACGGTTGGCGACTTGAGCATATTCTACAAGTACTTTCATGGAAAGTGTTCGAAGGATGTGGCCCGCTTAATTCCTCCCAGAGCGGTGCATGTTAGAAGTACACGTCGCGCTAATTCTTCACATCTGTATGAGGTTCAGCTTGTTACTCCTCCTACAACGCTTTTCAAAGCAGTCTTTTATATGGAGAACATCATCCCTTTGGAATAATTTGCCCAGGACTGTGTTTCCCACCGAGTACAATCTACAGCGATTCAAGAACAACGTGAATCGATTTTCTCCGCACACGTGTCGCTCCTGTAGCGCTTTAGGGACTTCCCTGTAGCACGTGTGCTAGACCCATAAAAAAAAAAGTGTACTTATTCGATAACTCATAAAAAACAGAGTGTTTCCGAACGCATTCGATTAAATTTTCATCATCAGCCATCAGTTTCTAAAAAATTAAAAAAAACTCGTCAGTCAAAACAAAAAATATCGTCGGGAAGATATCTGCTGTGGTTCGGAGACGGCAGCGTGACTGACGGTTTTAATTCGTAAATGCGCCTGCTCATTGTAGACAGCGCCATTTAACTTTCAATAAAACATATTTTATGTAACTGATGCTTCTCGGAACTGACGGAACGGAGACGTGATGTGACCGATGTGTGCGAATAGACCTTTAGGCAGCAAAAACATTCTAAAATATTATTTTTAGTCGTCGCGACTGCCATGGATCGTATGCCACGTTTTGCAGTTTTCAAACAATTTATCAAGTAGGCGGCTGTCATACTTTAGTCTGACAGTATTTGTAATAATATTAGTTACTATGCTGTCGCGGTTTTTCCTTATTCTTACATCTTTAAACAATAAAAAACAAGAACATATTATTTTTATTAAAACACAAGGTATGTTGATTGAAAAGAAACGTTGCTGGGCGTCGTGGGGCTAGCGTCGTTTTCACCACAAAATGTCAAATACGGGCGTTTAAAAATGATCAGACTGTGTAGCTTAAATAATCATGGTATACGAGGATGGATTGAAAAGTTCGCGGCCTAGTCAAGAAAACAAAATAAAATGCATACAAAAATACTTTTATTTTTCGACGTAATCTCCGCCTAGCTCTATGTACTTCTTCCAACTGCTTTCCAAAGCTTCCACACCTCTTTGAAAAGAAGATTCCTCAAGGTATTCAAAATACTGGTTAACTGCAGCTTCAACTTCTTCATTTGATGACAATCTCTGGCCACCGAGGTGTTTTTTAGGATTGGAAACAGATGAAAGTCCGAAGGTGCCAAATCAGGAGAATAAGCCGGATAGGGCAGCAATTCGAAACCACAATCAGGAATGTGAGCCATAGACTCAACAGATGTGTGAACACGAGCGTTGTCCTGATGGGACAAAACTTTCTTTTTCAGTAATCCTGGGCGTTTCTCTTTAATTTCTTGACGTAAACGACGCAAAAGGGTGCAATAGTAAGTCGAGTTTATTGTTTCGCCATTCGGAAGGTAGTCCACCATAATAATACCTTTAGCATCCCAAAAAACTGACGCCATCACTTTTCCAGCCAACAGACTTACCTTCGCTTTCTTCGGGGGCGGTTAACCAGATTTTTTCCTCTGCTTGGATTGTTGTTTTGACTCTAGGGTATAGTGGAGAATCCAGGATTCGTCCATTGCCACAAACCTGTTAAGAAAATCTTGCGGATCAGCCTCAAGCATCACCAAACAGTCGCGAGAAATCGTGAGTCGAATTCGTTTTTGTTCAACTGAATCTGGGGACCCACCTAGCGAAAGCCTTGGAAAATCCAAGTTCGTTGGCAATGATGTTTTATGTTCGTTCATACGAGATGCCTGTAGTGTCTGCAATCTCCCTGATAGTTAATCTACGGTCTTTCAATATGCCGATTTTTTCTTCAGTCGTAGACGTCGTGGGCGGTCGGGCCGAGGGTCATCTTCGATGCTCTCTCGTCCACGTTTAAATTCTGCAACCCATTTTTTCACAGTGGTATATGACGGAGAGATTCCCCTAGTGTTGTTTTCATATCATCGTAGATCTCCTTTGGTGTTAATATCTTTTTTTAACAGGTACTTGATGACACTTTGTTCAATTTTTTCCATTTTTCCAAAACTCTGCACTTGGTCTCACTAAACTCGTTCTAACCTAAAAACCAGAAATTCTACAGCACCAAAACTTCACACTGTGACAACCCAAGAAAGTATGAACTTATGATTATTATAATAAAAATATTCTAATTATTTTTTCGTGAGGCCGCGAACTTTTCAATTCATCCTCGTATTTTAGCTTATTTGTTCTTTCATATTTTTAGAAAAAAAAATTGATTTTGATTTATAGTTTATTATAATTAAATAGGTGATTTCTTGGGTGGAGTAAAGAAACATTCACTACTTTTTTTTCAATTCGAGCATTTAATAATATTAGAATAGTCCAGTCAAATTAGACTTTGACTTCTAGAAAAGTCCAACCAAGCTATATTTTTGTAAAGACCTTTATTTTAATGTCCTTAACATATCCTGAAAAAGTAGGGGTGAATTTTAGTTTTTTGGAAATATCTCGAAAGCTGTCAATTTCTCGAGGAAAATAGTGTATTAAAAAACAAGGATAAAAATTCAAAATAAATTGAAAACTATTAGAAATAGGTATATGATATACTTAATAAAAGTTGGAGGGTTTTGTAAAATCTATCAGAAAAAACAAAATATACAGGGTATGCCATTTAAAAAATTTGAAATTTTTCAATTTAAAATAGACGAAATGTATAAATTCATTTTGAACACCCTGTAGCATCTAATTCAAATTTATTCAATATATCTTTTTTTTCATCTCTATAGAACGCTCGTACCAATTATGAGTATTCCACCTTCAGAAACGATGGCGCTACTGCCATTTTTTTACAAAACTGAAAACTAGTATTTTAAAAAAAAAAAAAATGAAATATTAGAAAAACTATTATTTTTAGGTATATAACATTATTAATAAAAAAGTTATAAACTTTTACGCAGAATTTAAAAAATAAATTAGAAAATAGGATTTTCCATTTTAAAAAAATATGTTATGTCGGCCACATTTTTTCGAAGTACCCTGTATACTCAAAAATAATTTTAAACTGTGCACCTTAACATTCTCTAAAACTACTGTATTTAACATTTTTTCGTCATTTCCGAAACAAATGAGATAATGAACTTTACTTTATCGTTGACTCACCCTGTACAGCCGGCTTTTTATTCAGCTGTCCAATATTTTATGGTTGATAAAGAAGGTGCAGAGTTCGCATAAACTTCCGCTTTTATCTTATCATTGGTTTTCTTTTTTAAAAAACAAATATTTTATCACTGTTCGATATTCAATTTTCACTTCAATTAATACACAAAAGTTATATAGTTGCTACTAGCAAACTAAACATGCAGCGACTTGAAAATTGTGACAGGATTCTTGTGAAAGGTACTTCTTCTTATATATGCCATATCAAGTCCCTCTGACGTTGGCCATCGCTCTGACATATTCATCCCTATTCCCTGCTACTCGGAAAAACTCTTCGACGCTATGGATTCCCGTCCAATTTCGTATGCTTCTTAGCCAAGAGGCCTGCTTCCTACCAATACCGCGCCTGCCCTCAATCTTTCCCCTCATTATGAGCTGCAATAACTCATAATATTTCCCACGAAGACTATGTGCCATATACTCCAATTTTCTGCTCTTTACAGTTGACAACTACTGTCTGACTGCATTAGTTCTCTGCAGTACTTCCTGGTTGGTAACATAAGCTGTCCACGGAGAATCCTTCTATGCAGTACATCTCGAAAGCCCCCAAGCGGTTAAATATCGCAACCTTTAATGTCCATACCTCAGTGTCGTACAACAAAACCGACCAAATCTAGCACTTTAGCATTCTCTGACCTAGTTTCAGATTAATGCTATCATTTTAATGAAACTTCTTCTGGCTGCTGCTATTCTGCACTTAATTTCTTTGTCAGGGTCTAACTGATCAGTAATGTAGCTTCCAAGGTATTTAGTCTTGTGAATTCTCTCTTACCGCTTGACCGTTGAGATGGAGATTAACATCTGCATATTGTTGGGGGCTAAAGACCACGAAGTTGGTTTTAGATATAATGATGTTAAGGCCTATATCCACCCCTGCCTGCTCAACTCTATCTAATAAGCGTTGATGGTTTTCAATTTTGTCACTCAAGATAACAGTGTCGTCCGCTAATCTGACTATGTTGATAAACTCTCCATTCACATTCCTCCATATGGATGTACATATAAACCTGTTTTGAATATTTTGTTGGAGTAAAAATTAAACAGCAACTGAGAAAGTATGCAGCCCTCTCTCACTCCTCGTTGGATGGCAACATCTTCTGACCTAATCTCTCCAAATGTCACCGATGCCGCTTGTCTCCGATACAATTTTCTGATTATGCTAACGTCTCTGTTGTCAACTCCTGTGTTAAGTAGTGTTTCGTAAAAGTATAATTTAGGTAGGGCCATCTCTTGCCAAGGACAGGTATTTATTATAAAACCTTAGCTTGTCATTTATTTCCAAAGTCATAATTTCTTCGCTCACGTACCGCCACTGCTACAAAGAATTCCCTTCCCATAACGCCCATGTTAGCAACAACAAAAAAATCCGTCGTTTACGGGATTTTCTTTCGTAAGTTTCTTTCCTATTTGACGTAGGGGAATCAAAGAGGAGTAATTATAATTTATCTAATTGCCGCAAAAAGCGTGGGGTTCCCATCCTTGAACCCCATTTTATCCGAGTTCATCTGACGCGCTGTAGAGAGTAAATTGTCGGTACTTACTTGTACGATTGCGATTAAAAATAAGATTAATACCTTTACAATAGGAAAATATGTTGAAGGCTTTCTGAGAAAATACCTGGTTCCATGGGCGTATATAAGGTATGGCAAATGAAGAACTTCCTTCTTTATCCTTAGCTCATACTCTGTATTTTTCTTCCACGGAAAAAAAAACCTAGCAGACCAGTTGATTACAGTTGTCTACACCTTTGCTTTAATTTGTAGGTTGTATAGTGACATATACATGTTCCTTCTTTGTTAAAAAATGGACTGAACCTGCAGCTTTGCCCACAATGGTATTGTCTCCAGATAGCTATTCATAAAATGTATCCTACTTATAGCCCAGGTAAATTTTGACGAAAAGCACTCATTAAACGTTAGGAGGCTGCATTTTGGCACCTACGTAGTTATTTGGACGTAGAATACAATAAAAAAAGTTTTCTGCTCTAAAGTCTTTGCTAAGCTTACAAAATCGAAAATAAAATGAAAAATTTGTTTTTTCACAAATATCTCCAAAAATAAAAAAAAATATCGAAAAACTAATAACACCACATGAAAGAAAAGGAAACTTTACAAAAAAATTGGAAACAGATTTTTTTTTTTTGGTTTTACTATAATTAAAAAAAAAATTATTTAAAATAAAACGGCTGGTTTAACCTCTACAGTTGTAGTGGGAATCATATTTTGAAATTGGCTCCTAAGGGGTGATAGATTTGAAAAATTCAAAATGGCGGATCCAATATGGCGGCCAGAGAGTACGTAATTTTTTTAATTTCTTTTTAAAATGTTTACTAAGGAATTTTTTTGGGGTACGGATTAAGAACCTGAGGACAGATTTAAAAAATCCAAAATGGGTGATCCAAAACGGCAGTCAGTGCCTATAAAAAAAATTAGAATATACTTATTTGTATAAAATATGAAAATATTTAATAATAATTGAATAAATGCAAAACAGCAACCAACACTTAATTTACACTTAATGTTAATTATTTTTCATTTAAAAGATTATTAGTATACAGTATACAAACTACGTGAGCGTCATACAGATGAGAGAAAACAGAGCGGGCAGGTGGCGTTGCGCGCGCATCTCTTCTCCGATCGCCATTAGCAAAATTCCTTCGAGTAATTTAGCATTTTTGTATTTTCAATAACTGTTTTCTTTGTACCTGGGTGTTTAAATGAAAAATAAATACTTACTAAAAGCTTAGACATTTATCTTTCATTTTCCAACTTTAAATATCTTTTCTATTTTATTTTAAGTTTAAGTTGATGATTAATAATAAACAAAAAAATATGTTTATTATGAACACTTTTTTAAGGGCAAAATTTCAAAAGAAAAAAGAAAGTTTCTTTAAGTTTTCAATGATTTTCTAATTTCAAGTATACTTTTAACTGTAATTAAAAAAGTCCGACTTTCTTTGACCAATTCGTATTGCTTTGAACGTAAAATTGCGGCGCGCCACAGCAGGCAAATTTTCATATTTTATTTTAAATAACACAAACAATATAGGTATTTTTAATTATTCTTATACTGAAACTTAAGGTATAATAATATATGCACAAGGATTTTTTTTCACTACTATATTTTATTCTTTTTCTTCTTGTTCCTTCAGCCGCTCTCTACCCACTGTCGGGTATAGGCCTCTCTCAAATCTTTCCATTTTTCTCTATGTTGTGCTTGTTGATACCATAAGCCCTCCGTTAAGCCATCTCTGTTGGGGTCTTCCTATGATTCGCTTCTCACCCCATGGTCTCTAGTGATCTTGCCACTCCACTTATACTTCGCTCTCGCCTAGCCGGCCAGCTCCATTTCAGAGATGTTATCCGTTTGGTGATATCATCCACCTTTGTTTGTTGTCTATCCATTTATTAGTTTTCTTGTCCTTCAAAGTAACATTCAACATCTTCCTTTCCATTTCGGGTGATCTTGTGATCTTTAGTTAAAACCCAGTGTAATGGTAAGATACATTGATTATAAATTTGGGTTTTCGATCAGGAATGTTCATATTCAGTACATATTTCAATTTTCCATATGCTGCCCATCCCATACGTATCCTTCTTTCTATTTCAAGCTGCTGGTTTTCCTTTTCTATCGTTATTATTTGGCCCAGATAGATGTATGTGTTTACTTTTTCTATTGTTGAATGTTCAATCACTATATTTTCATCATTGGTGTCTTCGTTACTCATATACTTTGTCTTGGAGAAATTTATGTCAAGTTCCATTTTTCTTGCTTGGTGGTGGAGATCTGTGATCATCTAGATCATTTAATTTTTATTGTTTGCTATAATTACAATGTTATCTGCGAATCTCAGGTTGTTTAGCCGATCGCCAGCTATCAGAAGGCCATTTTCGTCCCAATTCAGTTCTTTGAATACATCTTCTAAGATCATTGTAAATAACTTAGGCGATATTACATCGCCTGCCTTACTCCTCTGTTCACTGGGACCTTGTTTGTCAGTTCTTGGTTTACCATAACTTTGAGTGTTGCTCGTGCATATATTCTGGCTCTCAGTCCGCTGTATCTGTGGTCTATACGAGCATTTCTAAGAGCTCTTATAAGCGCCCATTGTTCCACTGTGTCGAAAGCCTTGCGAAAATCTACAAATGTAAGCCACATTGGTATATTATATTCGGTGGCCTTCTCGATCAGTATTCTCAATGTGTGCAAGTGCTTAATCGTGCTGAAGCCTGATCTGAATCCAGCCTGTTCTATCGGTTGGTATAATTGTGTTCTAGTTTGTTTCTTATGATTTGTGAGAACAGTTTGTAAACTTGGGAAAGTAAACTAATTGGCCGGTAGTTTTCTAGGTTTTCGGGGTCACCTTTTTTGTATATTAAGATGACTATGGCGTTTTCCCAGTCTTCTGGTATATTTCCACATTTGAGGCATTCATTAAAAAGTTATTTTAATTCATTCATTAGGGCTTCACCTCCGCATTTTAGCATTTCAGGTATAATATCATCCTCTCCAGCCGCTCTTCCACTTTTCATCTGTTGTAAGGCTTTCCTAACTTCAACTATTTCTATGTCAGGAATTGCTTCTGAGTTAACATTAATTCCTCTTTTGTCTGTTGATAAATTGTCCTTTTCAACTACGACATTTTGGTCTTTTGAACTGTAGAGGTCTTGATAGAAAGTTGTAATTCTGTTCTGGATATTTTTCTGGTCATTGATTATGTTTCCTTCTTGGTCCTTCAATTTAATTATCTCACTTTTACAGGCGTTTGCTCTTCTAAAAACCTTCAATCCTTTGTTTTTCTCTATAAGATCTTTAACCATGTTTTCTTTGTATTTGTTTATGTCTTCTTTAGCTGCTTTTCGTACTGTCTTATTCAATTCTGCATATTCGACACTTAATATCTTTCCTTCGTGTATAAGTTGTCTTCGTTGTTCCAACATTGTTTTTGTATCTTCACTGACCTTGTTATTCTTTCGCCTAGTAGGTTGGGGAGCTATTTTTTCTGCGGTGATCTTGAGTGTTTTCAATTATTTTTCTGTTTCTTTCGTTTTATACTTGCTCTTGTAGTTAATGTATTGTTATTAAGGTTGGCTGCAATCTGGTTTGGTTTTCTTTTAGTGTTGATCTCTCTGTTTTATTTGTTTTCTTGTTGTGTAAACGTTTTCGTTCGAGTCTTTTGTTAAAAAACACCTTTGCTCTGTCCAGCCTATGATCACTACCCGTTGTAAATCTATTTTATTAAATATTTGTAATTTACTGTATGGCCGTAATAAACAAAAATTTCGTTTTAAGTTTTACAAATTATAAAGCAACAAAAATAAAAACTATTACTATCATCGGAAAGCTAAAGGTCTCCTTCAAAAAGCTATCTTTTAATTTTTTTTAACACTCTAAAAATAAGTAATATCGATTCATCTTCGAGTGGTGCGCGTAGACTTTCAAATTAATCTGTTTGGCGGGCTACACTTTTCGAATCATCTATCCGAATTTTTAATAAATTCTCACGCTAATAAAAAAAATCTGGAGAAAAATCTATATAATATTTCTTTGTAAAATTTCCCGCTCTTTCACGTGGTGCTATTAGAGCTATATATTTTTTATTTTCCGAGATATTACCGAATAATCGAATTTTTTATTTTATTTTGAATTTCGTGGGCTTAGCGTACATTAAACTTCAGCAAACTTTTCTTTATCGTATTCTATGTCCAAAAAAGTACCTGGATACCAAAATGCAGCCTGTTAACATTTAATGAGAGCTCAAAACCCTTGGCTACTGGGCTATTACGTTTTAGACGCTTAAGGCAAAACATGAACAACAAAGAATTAACATTAGTATTTTTATAGACTTTTGGGCTTATCCTACTAAAAAACGATATGTCAATCTTGTTGAAAATGCGCCTAAAAAGGTTCGAAGACCATGCCAAACAATTACCAACCATTCGCATTGTGTTCCCTATTATCTAAATAATAATAATTTTTAAAATATTCATCTGTGAAGCACTCAAGAGATGGAAACGAAAATGTGAAAGAAGGGGCATACCAATAAATGACCCTTTCTACTCTGCTGTTGACGATTAAGTTCTCGTCGCGGGCGATCAAGACGACGCATGTTATATGTTAAACTTAATATAACAAGGGAGAAAAGTAATCTGGCAATTAAACTCAATACTGTAAAACAACAAAATAACTAAGAACACAAAATCAATCATATACGCACGATGAGCAACTAGAGCCTTTAGGTTTGACAAAAATTACGACAAAATCGGTCATCGCAGCATTTTTCGTGAGTTTAATTTCCCGCATAGAAGAAAATCAGATCTGCTTTTTTACGCGAGATATGCTATTTTTAAAATTTATAAAACTGGTAAATTTAAATAAGGACTAAGAAGGTCAGGTGCGGACAAATATGATGCATACTCGCGGACTAATATCATGCGCGTTCTAATGCGTTAATACTCTTGCACGTATGTTTGTTGTTTGTATATATATATATATATATATATATATATATATATATATATATATATATATATATATATATATATACACAAATACACATCCATATACATACTATATACATAGTCGAACACGTATAATCTGTTTATTTTATATATACTTTTAAAAACTGAATGCATGTTGAGGTACCATAAATATGTTTCCACGTGTGTGTATGTATATCTATATAAATATATATATATATATATATATATATATATATATATATATATATATATATATATATATATATATATATAATATATATATATATATATATATATATATATATATATATATGTGTATATATATATATATATATATATATATATATAATATATATATATATATATATATATATATATATATTATTTATGGGTCTAGCACCCGTGCTGCAGGGAAGTCCCTAAAGCGCTACAGGAGCGACACGTGTGCGGAGAAAGCAATTCACGTTGTTCTTGAATCGCTGTAAATTGTACTCGGTAGGAAACACAGTCCTGGGCTAATTATTCCAAAGAGATGATGTTCTCCATATAAAATACTGCCTGAAAAGCATTGTACGAGGAGTAACAAGCTGAACCTCATACGGATGTGAAGTATTAGCTCGACGTGTACTTCAAACATGCACCGCTCTCGGAGGAATTAAGCGGGCCACATCCTTCGAACACTTTCCATGAAAATATTTGTAGAATAGGCTCAAGTCGCCAACCGTTCTTCGATATTCCAGCGAATCAAGGACGCCGGCCAGTTCCGGGTCTCTAACCAGACGAACAGCTCTTCTCTGAATAGAATCCAACAAATGAAGTGTATATTTGGGAGCCGGAGCCCTAAATATGGGAGCAGTATTCCATAGTTGTTGTGGAGTGTAAAGCTTTCTGGTTCGAAATAATATTCCCAACTTTTGAGAAGCTCTCCTTGCTATGCCTGCAACATGTTCGTGGCAGGACATATTTGCTCCCAAATTAATGCCCAACAAATTGAGTGGCGATGTTAGAGGAATGGAGTGCCCCGGCATAACTATGTCGGGTTCAGCAACGTTAACTTCTTTAGAAAAAACTGTCGCCTGGGTTTTTGTAGGGTTAAATTCCACTTGGTCACTGTCACCCCAAGATAGAATTTCTTCCAGGTCTTTGTTAAGTTGAATACATATAAATTAGATGTTATAAAATTATAATGTCTAAATATTAAGATCACAAACACAAATGAAAACTATCCTGTAATAATCGCTTTTTTCTATTAAACTCATGTTTGTTTTCTTTCATTTACTAAATTCAACAATCGAACATAATTGTGTAACTAAACGCGTTCGTAGATTAGTCTCGCGTGTCTTTTTATAAAAAGCGCATAAACACAAACTTATAATACATTCTTTTATGAAAAATTAAATAAAATATATTTATAAATATTATTAATCTCTGTTTCATTTGTGATATCAACGAAGTAAGTTGAAAAAAAAAAAACATTCTAATTAGAATGCTTTGTGTAGAATTCTTTGTACTGTACTTTTATCCCCTTCCCTTAAAGTTATATTACTACGAAACAATATATTCCGGCCCACCATCAAGGATTATTTGTGTACGAAATTTGAAATCAATATCCCATCTTGTTCGAGAGTTATCGTACCGACAGATATATCGACGGTAATTATTGAGTGGGGTTTTTCGTGATCTAGGAACTTTTTTTTATTTTATTTTGGTTTTTCACCTCTCGTATTCTTCAAAATCTCTTTTCATTTCTTATACCCAACCCAATTTTCCGGTCTTATTTTCATTGGGATCTAACTGGCTTCCTATGTTGGTATTAAAATCTACCAACACTAGCGTGTACTGGCAATGATTTTAATTTATTGCGTTGGCTACCTCTTCATAAAAGGTGTCTATAACTTGTTGTTCATATGTTAATGTTGGGGCGTAAATTTGGGCAATTTTTAGTTTACAATGTTTTGTTGTTTTTAAAATAATATATGCTACTCTATTTGATTTTGCATTATATGTTAGTATATTATTGGTTATCTTTCTGTTTATTATAAAGCCGACTCCTCCGATATTTTCCTGAACCTCCTCTTCTACTCCTTTATAATATATTCTGATTTCACATACATAGCCCCATTATGTCCCATCGCATCCGTTCCAATTCTTCTTCCAACTCGTCCACTTTATCATCTGTGCGCATTGTTCTTATATTGTACGTCAATATTGCCAGGTTCGTCTTTCTATGGCAGCCTTTCCTATCGCAGGTATTCTTAGCACCCTCTGTTCTTTCCCCCACTTGATTGCTGCCGTAACCAGGGGTTCCAGGACTGCTACGGACTAAGAGCCTTCTATTTCTTTGTCTATCCATTAATTGATTGAGGGAAGGTGGCATTAAAACGCCACGCTTGCCAGGCGAGACGGTAAAGGATTTGGGAAGGATTAAAATATCGTATAGATAGATAGGATTAGGGGTGGTTTCCCTTCGTATTAGGACTGAGGGGAGAACCATAGCTCGCGTGGGCAGGGTCGCTTCCCCGAAGTAGGCCTGTCTCTGTCGGGATCACAGAGAGTGCCTACCCGCTACGCTAAAAATCTCTTTTATATAAACCTTATTCCTGTAGAATTAATAAAATGATGATTCGTTATTGTGGCACACTCTTTATATGTGATATATGAATGGTACTGTTCTGTCCTATATCATTCATATAAAAGTCACTTCTTGCTAGCGTGGTTTCTAATTGTGAAGATTAAATAATATCTCTAAGGAAACTTCGCGAAATAATAAACGAAACGTCGGCAAACTACTCCAGTGTGGCTAGGTTTAATCTCAAAAATCTTGATTTCTCTTCTACCAGGTGTACAAGTGTGAAATGTGGATTTTTTTTCTAAAAAAAACATGTTAAATTCGGAAGAATGATGAAAAAGTGCTTTATTCAAAGTATGCTCCATCGCTTGTTATACATTTTTCCCATCTTTCGGGCAATTTGTGAATACCACGCCAGTAAAAATCTTCCCCCTTTGCTGGGAACCATTCATCGAGCCATTTTTTCACATCTTCGTACGAACCAAAGCGCTGCTCAGCAAGTGCATAACCCATCGATGCAAACAAGTGGTAATTGGAAGGAGCCAACTCTGGTGAGTAAGCCGCATGTGGTAGAACTTCCCAGCTGAGTGCTTCCAACCTGTCGCGAACTGGTTTTGCCGTATGTGATGGACCATTGTTATGAAGAAAAATGACTTTGTGTTGCCTCATTCGGTATTCTGGCCTTTTTTTTCAAGCAGCGAACGGTTCAAATCGGTCAATTGTTGTTGGTAATGTTTAGTATTAACCGTTTCACCAGGTTTTAACAGCTTATAATAGACCACGCCCCTCTGGTCCCACCAAACACAGAGCATCGTCTTTCTGCAAAAGCGATTCGGTCTTGCGGTCGATGTGGATGGTGCGCCTGGGTCTACCCATGATTTTTTGCGCTTGGGATTCTCAAAATAAATCCACTTTTCATCTCCTATAACTATACGATACAAAAACGACTTCTTTTTGTACCGAGCGAGCAAAATGTCACACGTGTGTTAGCGCTTTTCCATTTGCCTGTCGTTCAACTCATGTGGTACCCATCTACCGGCTTCTGAATCTTTCCCATCTCTCGTAACCGATTGGAAACAGCTTGTTGACTAACGCCCAATTGCTCGGCGAATGTTGTTTTTGTGTTTGCGTATCATCTTCGTCCAACAATGCTTGCAATTCCACATCTTCGTATTTTTTTGGAGGTTTTCCACGTTCCTTGTCTGCAACATCGAAGTCACCACTTTTGAAACGCCAAAACCATCGTTCACACGTATCTTGCGATGGAGCATGTTCACCAAAAGCTTCTCGAAGTAATCGGTATGATTCAACAGCAGTTTTCTTCAAATGAAAACACAAAATTAATGCTGTCCGCGAATGCTCTTTGTTTGGTATAAATTTCGACATATTGAACACAACAACACAACACTATGCACACACTTTTTGACACACACAGAATTTTGATTTCAGTCTAAATAAAATTTATTTTCTTTTAATGGTTAGTTTTTGTCCTTTCTTAAATTAACCCGGTTGCACCACTGTCTATTTCAATTAACTGAAACTATTTGCGGTGCCTCTTTCGGCTCCAGGAGGCTTTAATAGACAGAAATTATGGGTACTTCGTATTCGAGTGCGCCGATCGGTGACATCTAATGGGTTCCAGTAAAATAATCAGTCTGTAAGGTCGATATTGCGCGCACCCGTGACTGTTATTAAACCAATAAAGAACTATAAGATTATAACGAGAAATTCTTTAAAAGTAAAAATCGAAAGTTACTATCATGAGTACTGAGAAATATACTTATAGTTTTAAAGCTTGATTAGATTGGTCTTGGTACTGGGATAACGAAAATCCTAAAGCTAATTATAAAAGTTTTTTGTCTGTTATTTACAAACGAAAAATGAAGAATATACATTGGCGGTGGCGTATGGGCCAACAGAGGATGCAAAAAAAGGAGAAAAGGAGAAATTCTTCGAGGATTTACAAAAAGAAATAGATGATAGTAAAAACAGCACAATTATCCTAGGAGACCTAAACGGAAGAGTAGGAAACGTAAATAGAAATATCGAGTGGTGCCTAGGAAAGGAAGGGGAAAATGCTAAAAACACAAATGAGGAAAGAATACTAAACTTCTGCATAGAAAACGAGCTGATCATAACAAACAGTCACTTCAAACATAAGGACGTACACAAATATACAAGAGAAGACGCGAGCAGAAAAGAAAATTCAATAATAGATTACTTCTTGGTAACCAAAGATATATGGAAAAAGGTGAGTTACATAAAAGTCAGGAGAGGCGCAGAAGTTGGTAGTGACCACTCTTTAGTGGTTATGAAGTGGCAAAAAGAGACAGTGGTAATGAAGGAAGAGAAAGAAAGAAGAGTGGAAAATAGAAAGATAAAATGCTATAGACTAGAAAGACAGGAACTCAGAGACAAATACCGAAGGCAGATACAACAAGACATGCAAGGCATAACGGGACGGGAAACAATAGAAGATATGTGAACAAAGATAAAGGAGGCAATACTAAAAGCAGCCGAAGGGGCGTGTGGGACCGCAATGATTGTAAACAAAGAATGTAAAAAAACACAGTGGTGGAACGAAAAAATAAAGAACGCAAATTAAAGTAAAAAGGAGAAAATGGAAGAACTACCTAAGTAAGAAGACGCAACAGGATTACCAAGAATATAAAAGAGAAAGACAGGTGGTTAAGGACCTGGTAAAAGATGGAAAGAGAGCAATGTGGATAGAGTTTGGAGAAAAAATGAGGAAGGCGTACAACGAAAATCAAAAACTGTTCTATGGAGCGATGAGCAATCAAAGAAACAATACGAAGTAATATAAAAGATGAACAAGGGACAATACTAACAGAAGAAAAAGAAATAATGGAAAGATGGAGGCAGTACTTCAAGAACCTTTTAGAAGGGAGAGATATTACACAACAAATAAACAGAGCAAACAACTTGAAGCAGACAAGAGGGACGGAGAGAGATGAACATGAAGAAGAGATAACTAAAGAAGAAATCAAAGCGGCAATAAGAAAAATGAAGGCAGGCAAAGCGCCAGGACAGGACAACATAAGGGTGGAAATGATAAAAACCGGAAACGAAGAAATGGTAAGAATATTGCAAATATTGATGCACAAAATATACACGGAAGGAACTGCACCAAAAGAATGGCAAGTGGGAATCATAGTACCCATACACAAAAAGAGAGACAAGAGACTGTAATAACTTCCGAGGAATCACATTACTCAGCGCAGTAGGAAAAACTATACGCACGAGTTGGAGAAAAAGGCTGAGAGAAAGACTGGAGGAAACACTAAAAGACACACAATTTGGTTTCAGACCAAACAGAGGAGTGACAGATGCCAACTTCATAGTCAGGCAAGTGAGTGAAAAAGTCCTAAGAGAAGCAGGAGAAGTACACCTAGAAAAGGTTTTTGATAGAATAGACAGAGAAGATATCTGGAGGAACTTGAAGAATAGAGGAATTGGTGAAAAAAAACAATAAATGGAATAAAATGTCTATATAGACAAACAACAAATTATGTTAGAGTAAGACATGAAAAGTCAGAGAGTTTCGAAACATCTAAAGGCGTCAGACAGGGGTGTATACTGGGTCCACTGCTGTTTTCGGTAGTGATGGACGAGGCTGTAAAAACTGCAAAAGGGCAAACAAAGAAATAGTGGGTAGGGTCCCGGAACATGGGAGAGACGCTGACGATATGATACTGATCGCAAAAAAACGAGAAAAACTTGAACGAAAGCCTAAAAGTGTACAACGAAAGCTTGGAACGCATGAATATGAACATAAATGTGAAAAAAACTAAGACAATAATCATAAACAAGGAGAACAAAACGTATGAAATATATCTAAGAGAAGAAAAGATACAGCAGGTGGAGAGTTTCAAATTTTTGGGTACAATAGTGACGAGGGATTGAGGGCTGGATGGAGAGATTAGGGCGAGGACAGAGGCAGCGGGGAAACTCTTTAATAGTATCAAGAACACATTCCTAGGCAAAAAAGAAATATCAAAATCAACAACAAATCTTCAAAAGTGTGGCGACCCCAATAATTACGTATGGATCTGAAGTGTGGACAACAACACAAAGTCACAGAAGTAAGATACAAAGTATCGAAATGAGATTCCTCAGAAAGATTGAAGGAAGGAGAAAACTGGATAGGACAAGAAACGTTGATATATGAGAAACACTAGAAATGAAGCCGATACAGGAGAAAATAGAAGAAAGTCAGTTGAGGTGGTTTGGACATATACAAAGAATAGGACAGGAAAGACTGATAAGAGGAGTGTATGAGGCAAGAGAGAATAGAAAACGAAGTCGAGGAAGACCACGAAGAAACATGGAGGGAGGAAGTAAGGAGGACAATGGAGAAGAGGGGAGTGAGGTGGGAGGAGGCAACAAGGCTAGCTCGAAATAGAGAAAAGATGGAGAGAAATATGGAAGACTCCAACCTAACCCAACCTACACCGAGAGATATCATGACTAAGGATTAAGTAAGTAAATATTTACAAACGTGGCTTATCTGGTGGCCTTGTGACTTTTCACTCGATGTAAGTACGTTTAAAATACGCTGGGAAATATTTAAAAATAATTTCAAAAATGAGTGTTGTGTTGTAGAAAACTGTGCGAAAATTTAAAATAAATGTTGGTCCTTTAGCGGCCGGTGCAATGAAATTCGTAAAGAATGTTAGTGAAACTGGTATGCTTAATGATAACCTAACCTATTCTCGTACTAGTTCAATACGCGCAAACAAAATTTTTGCTGCTGTTGCCCAAAGTGTGTGTGAAAACCCAAGAACCTCAACTCGTCGCGGATATCAACATCAATCGCACTTTTTTGAAGAGAATTTTGCATAAAAATGGCATATTATTTGCTAACAAGGTTCCACTCACTGAACAATTGAAGCAAAGTGACCCTGTATGGGTCAGTAGTAACATTTTAATATTAAGTAGTTCTTTGCTACCTACATAAATTATTTTATTTATCCAGGGATATCTACAGTCAGTCCAAAAAGTCTCCATACACCACCTGCTTTCTATACTATTTTTCTGTTATGTTTAACTAATTAATTGGAATTATGAGAAAACATGTTTAAATTAATATTTGAAACTTAACCAACGGAGATTAGTATTAAAAACAACTACGGAACATTTATAAGTTGCATCATTGTTATGTGTATGTAAACAAAAATTAGTAATGGTTTGACGGAGTTTAACAGAAAATAACAACTTCGTTTAAACTAATATTTAGTGGGACCGCTGTTGGCCTTGATAATCTCCTGTAACCCTTTTGTCATGTTTGCAACCAGCTTTCTAGTAACTTCTGCTGGCATGTTTTCCCATTCGTTCAATATATTCTGTTTTTTAGTTCTTCTCTATTTAAAACATGATGGTCGATGGGGGTAACATTGGGTGATTGCGGAGGAGTATAAAGCTGCTGTCGCACATTACACTGGTCAACACAAGTCTTGTTTCCTGAATTTTTTTTCTGTTATTGGGTATTTCTATGGCCCTGACTATGAAAAAAATACTCGGAGATTGCTAACAGCTTTACCTTTTGAAATATACAGTTTTATTATTTTGCCAAAAAAATACAAAAAAAATAATATATTATGTTAACAAAATTTCTATTGAACACTAGCAAATGATCTTTTATAAGATTTCCTTGAATGGACGACTTTAGGTAGATCTCGTTACAAACTCCAGCAGTAGTCTGCCATCATATGTGAGTCCCACCGCCCCTGATAACGCTCTTCCATTGTCCGAAGATCCTGATGAAATCTTTCACCCTGCTCCTCACTAAAATCACCCAGATTTTGTGGAAATCGGTCTAAATGCGAGTGCAGGAAGTGGATTTTTATGCTCATGTTGCACCCTAGCTCTTGCAAGTTCGATAGCATGCACTCAACAAGCCTAGGAAGCTACTC
Organism: Pachyrhynchus sulphureomaculatus; assembly: GCA_019049505.1. NCBI lineage: Eukaryota > Metazoa > Arthropoda > Insecta > Coleoptera > Curculionidae > Pachyrhynchus > Pachyrhynchus sulphureomaculatus. The sequence continues at coordinate 140,210,467 of CM032453.1, forward strand.
ATAACCAAAACAAATGAATTCCAAGCTTTGGATTCGACTTCAGTCATTGATTTGACAAAATTAGGATCTTTCGCGAGTTGCCTAATCTGTGGCCCATCAAAAATACCACCTTTCAATTTTTCTGAACTTAATCCTGGAAACTTGCGTGAAAGAAAATTAAAACATTCGCCACTTTTGTCAAGCGCCTTCACAAACTGTTTCATTATGCCGAGTTTAATATGAAGTGGTGGAAGTATGATGCGGTCTCGGCTAACTAAAGGCACGTTTATAACATTTTTTGTAACAACTTTTAGCTCTTCCCGCACTGGCCAAACTTTTTGTGACCAATGGTGTTGTTTGTCACGACTATCCCAGAGACACATGAAACAAGGGAACTTTGTGTACCCCCCTTGTTGACCAAAAAGAAAGTTAACCATTTTCAGATCAACACAAATGACCTATTTTGTGGTCTTAATACTTAATTTTTTCCATAACCTTAGAAACATTTACATATTCTTCTTTTAAAGTCGTCGAATATGCAGTAGGTATAGATCCGTACTTGTTACCGTTATGAAGCAAAACACACTTTAAACTTCTTTTGCTGCTGTCTATGAAAAGACGCCAATCACTAGGTTGGTACTGTTTTTTAATCCCATCTGGTGCAAAATACCACCAACATCGTTACAAAAAACTAAATCCTTCTCTTGAGAAAAATACGGTATCAGATTTTTTTCTCGGGTATGATAAAATGTAATGTTGGTTTCCGGAGTAAGCAAATTTTTTTCTTTTAAACGAGATGCTAAAATTTCAGAAGCTTCTTTTGGTAAGTTCAGATATCCTACTAAGTCATTTAGTTCTTTCTGATTAAATGGTTGAGGCTCTGAAAGGCTACATTTGTAGTCTGAATCAGAGTCTTCACTTGATGTATTTCGTTCGGGTTCACAGAGATTTGGATCATCAGAAGATTTAGATGTGCTGGGTTGTACCTCTTGTGATTTTAATTGATGTCGTTTAACAGAAGATAAGTTAAGATATGATCACTTACTTCGATTTCCAGGGTTAATTCCGTTTATTTTCACAACGCAGAAGTAGCAATCGTCATGATGGTTTCGAGGTTCTCGCCAAATCATGGGTGTTACGAACATTATTGCATCTCTTTTTCCACTGGACCATAACCGTAGACATACCACACATTTCTGGCATACAATATGAGGAACCCATGGCTTGTCCTGATTACACAATTTTATTTTAAAGTATTGATGATACGCAGTTTTCACAAAGTCCGATATAGGTTTTCGATATTTTTGCAAATATATATTCACCACAAATATAGCAAAAACAATCGGGATTAAGCACACAACATCTTCTTGACGAAGCCATATCTAAAACAACAACAAAATATATTTTAGTGTCCAATAGAAAACGAAAATCTAAGTAAAAATAGTAAATGAGGGTAGTTAACTATAACTCAAAAACAAAAGCTGTTAGAGAAAAATTGTTGCCATATTTAAAAAATACGCGTCAATCTGAGATAGAAAACAAAAAAAAATCACAGGAAACAAGCAATTTTCTTTTTTTTGTTGACCAGTGTTATGGATCATCCATTCTCGCACCAAGTTTTCGGTTTCAGATCATTGTCCTGTTAGAAAATGTATCTTTTTTTTTCGAGTGCTCATTTTTGGACACTTTCTCTTAAATTGTCTCTCAAAATGTTCAGGTGCCTCGCCCAGTACATAAACAATATCAATTAATTCTTTTTTAGGAAAATCCATAACTATTACCTTTATACGTCACTTACTACAACAAATTAACCTATTTTTACTTGCTTAATAGACATGTCAAAATTTGGCAATGCATACATTTTTGGTTTGTTTTGGCAACTATGATGTTATAGCGTGTATTAAAAACAAGGGTAAAAATTGAAAAATAAATCAAAAACTATTAAAATAGCTATATGACATACTTCATAAAAGTTGCAGGGTTTTGTAAAATCTATCAAAAAAAATAATAATATACAGGGTAATTTGAGATTTTTCAATTTAAAATAGTCGAAATGTATAAATTTATTTTGAACACCCTGTAGCATCTAACTCAAATTTCTTTACATATATCTTTTTTTTCATCTCTATAGAATGCTCATACTAACTATGAGTATTCCACCTTCAGAAACAATGGCGCTACTGGCAATCTTTTACAAAACTGAAAACTAGTATTTTTTTTTTTTTAATTGAAATATTAGAAAAACTACTAGGTTTAGGTATATAACATTATTAATAAAAAAGTGATAAATTTTTACACAGAATTTAAAAAGTAAATTAGAAAATAGGATGTTCCGTTTAAAAAAAACATGTTATATCGGCCACACTTTTTTGAAGTACCCTGTATACTCAAAAATAATTTTAAACTGTGCACCTTAATATTCCCTAAAACTATTGTATTTAACATTTTTTCGTCATTTCCAAAACAAATGAGATAATGAACTTTACTCTATCGTGGACTCACCCTGTACAGGACAAGCTTGTGGGTAATCGCAGGCGTAGGCGTTCCTCGTCTAGATGGACAGATTTAGTCCTAAAACTCACTAACTCATTAATGGGAAATACGATTAGAATTGCTGAAAATCGGCCCCGATAGTGCCAAACGGTTTCCAGAATCTTAAAGGAACACTACACATCACTTGTGAAGTTGGGATGAGACGAAGATCTATATAGCCCTATACTATTATCTTCTTTGCATACCTTTGTAATAGCCTAATGACTCAATCATTCATCTGTTATTCCACATTTTTTTAAACTTAAAAATGGCCAATTTAAAAGAAACATTAGCCGTAATGATGATAATTCGTTAGGCGGGATATCGTTACCAATTATTTCTTGGCCGGCAGTTTCCAGTGACCCACGTGACCCTCCTTTTTCAAAAAAAAAACAAAACCTAATCAGAGCTACAATTTATATTAATATTGCTCTCTTAATAATTTCCTACTCTGCGATGTTGCTGACAGGCGTAATCTGAACGAGAACGCTCGTTTTGTGACACCCACATTTGCTGTTCAAAGTCCGCCTTGAATAACGTCATCTTGAAAAGGATTAGTTTTATTTCATAAATATAATTATACTGGCTTTAGGCCTAATGGCTTTGGTATGTTTTTTCTGATGTAGGTTTTGTAGAATGACTCTTATTCTGTTGTCCTAGTCTTCATTGGATTTTCGTATTTAACCCAGTCGTCAGAGGCTAATTTTGACCAAAAGCTCTCATTAAATGTGAACAGGATACACTTTGGTATACATATAGTTTTTTTGGGCGTAGAATACGATAAAAAAAGTTTGTTGCTCTAAAGTGTACCCTAAGCCTACAAAATCGAAAATAAAATGAGAAATTCGGCTTTTCGCAAATATTTTCTAAAAATAGAAGATATCGAAAAACTAATAGCACTACTTGAAAGAACGGGAAATTTTACAAAAAAGATAGTATATAGATTGTTTTTTTAGTTTTACCGCCTGGGGCGGCTGTAGGTGGATTGAGTAGCTTACAGTTGTCACTGCCGGTCCCAAGCCCGGACAAAGGAGGAGGGTTGTAGCGGTAGGCCATCTCCCTACCCTATGTAAAAAAGCCTCTGCTAAAAAAACCTAATCCAAAACCTCGGAATCGAACGGATATACGAAGACGAAAACAGCAAAGAGGAAGGACAACGATATGTGGTACATGGAACATACAAGGTCTCTCCAGGAAAGTAAATGAAGTTGTAAAATGATTTAGAAAATCTTCGAGTCGAAATTGCAGTACTGACGGAAAAAAAGAAGAAAGGAAAAGGCTCCGAAAGTTGGAGGCATTACGATCACTTTTATAGTGGAGTGCCCAAAGAAGATAGAGCAAAACAAGGCGTATCCATACTAAAACACAGAAAACTGAGGAAATTCATAACCACCTGGGAACCGATTAGTGAAAGAATCATAAAAATGAATCTCAAAATACTAGGTAATAACACAACCTTACTGGGGGTATACGCTGTCAACGACGACGATCGGGCTAATAACAAGGATTCATTTTTTTGAACAACTAAATGAGGAAATACGCAAAATTGGAAGATCAAGAGAGATATTACTTTTGGGTGATCTAAATGGAAGAATAGGAAGGAAAGAACACGATAAAGTGGCAGGAAAATATGGCGAAGAAGTTACTAACGACAACGGAAGAAGAATTATAGAGATATGTGAACAAAACAACCTTACAATATTAAACGGACACTACCAGCATAGGGATATTCATAAATATACGTGGAGACAAACAACAAGAGATTTAAAAAGTATTATCGACTATATGATAATACGTCAGAGATCTAGATTAAACTTCCTAGATGTAAGAGTCCAAAGAGGGGCTTCATGTGGCAGCGACCACTACCTCGTGAAAGGAAAGATAATCTCACGAACAACACGGGAAAGCAAACTGGAAGATACAAGTACACAGCACACAACAAATGAAACATCAATAAGATATAATACAGACAGCTTACAAAATGAAAGTATCAGAAATCTATACAAGAGTAGACTGGACCAAAAGATACAACGGACGGGATTTGTTAATATAGAAGAAGAATGTAAGTATATAAAGGAATGCCCACACGCAGCCGCACTGGAAGCATTAGGGTGCCAAGAGAAAAGGGAAAAACAGCAAAAACCATATTGGTGGGATGAAGAAATTAAATACGAAATTGAAAAAAAAACGGAAAAGCTATCACAAATACTTAAGTTCAAAGAGCACAAACGACAAAGTAAAATACAAAGAATCCCAAGCTAGAGTACGCAAAATGATTAGTGACAAAAAGAACAACCAATGGGAAAAAAATGCTCAAGACTCAACACTTACATAGGAGGAAGAAAAAGCACAGAAAGCTGGAGACTTCTTAAAAATATGAGAGCAGAACGGAAAACAGAAATCTTCTCACCAATAACACCAAAAAATGGAACCAATATTTTACAAATATGCTAACAGAAGATAGACCAGAGTTCAAAAGTACCCAACATGGAAACCCAAATATAGTTATACGAGGATCCCCAATAAGGATAACAACATCAGAAGTTAAAGAAGTATGTAAAAAGCTAAAAAATGGTAGAGCTCCAGGACCAGGAAACATCCCAGGAGAGATAGTAAAATACGGAACTGAAAAGCTATTTAGCGCTTTGAGGAACTTATTCCAAAGATGCATTAACACATCAGAAGTACCCGAGGAATGGAAAATATCATACATATCAACAATTCATAAGAAAGGAGACAAAAATAATTGCGATAACTATAGGGGAATAACGGTTACAGGATCTATTAGCAGAATATACGGAAAAATACTTAAAAATAGAATAGCAACGGAATACGCGGACGTAGAAGCTGAAGAACAGGCAGGCTTTAGAGCAGGAATATCCACAATAGACCATCTCTTCTCACTGAAACAAATCCTAGAAAAGAAAACCACATTTGATCAGGAAGTCCATGTCTTGTTTGTTGATCTAAAAAAGGCCTACGACAGCGTGCCCCTAATGAGATTGTAGGAAACACTACAACAGAGTAATGTAAGCACCGAAATAATTAAAGCCGTAAAATCCTGATACCAAAACGTAAGAAATAGTGTGAAAACCAAATATGGTATAACAACAGGGTTCCCGGTCACAAAGGGTCTCAAACAGGGCTGCTGTATATCCCCAACGCTATTTAAAATCTATTTGGAGAGTGCACTGAAGAACTGGAAAAGGAAATGCAGCAGTATGGGATTACCACTGGATGACGATACTACATTGTACACGCTATCATTCGCAGATGACCAGGTAGTAGTCGCTCAGGACATCGATGATATGGAATACATGACACGAAAACTTATGGATGAATATGAAAAATGGGGCCTAGAAGTCAATATTAAAAAGACCGAGTACATGTGCGTCGGAGGACAACAGCAGGACTTGAAACTGGCCACAGGACACACCATCAAACACTGTGCCAGTTATAAGTATTTGGGAACGAGAATATCTAGGGACGGAACACTGGAAGAAGCAATATTCGAGAGGAATATCCAAGGAAGAAAAGCGATTGCAATGCTTAATAGTATACTATGGGACAAAAACATAACCATTGAAAATAAGAAGAGAATTTACAACTCAATAGTGAAAAGTATAATAACTTACAGCTCCCAGGTGTGGCCATTAAAGGAAAGAACAGAAAAAATACTAAAAGCTACAGAAATGGATTTCTGGAGACGAGCAGCCAGAAAATCCAGAAAAGACCGCATACCAAATGACACGATAAGGCGAGCTTTAGAAATAAAGCACGATATAGTGGACGAAATCAGAACCCAACAGTTGGTATGGTACGGATATGTACAGAGAAAGTCACAAGACCGACTGCCTAAAAAGATTTTAAATTGGAACCCTCATGGAAAAAGAAAGCGGGGAAGACCACGCCAAAGCTGGAGAGCAGGAATCAACAAGGAAGTACTAGAGAGAGATCTGGAGGAGGAGGGATGGAGAAACCGGGAGGAGTGGAAATTAGGCATCGGAAGACGGAAGACGTTATAAAACCGATTGATATATATATATATATATATATATATATATATATATATATATATATATATATATATATATATATATATATATATATATATATATATATATATATATATATATATATATATATATATATATATATATATATATATATATAAAATATTTAAATGAAATGGCTGGTTTAACCTTTTTAGTTGTAGTGGATCATGTTTCCAACCTCATTTATGACGAAATTAACGTTTTTGTATACCGTTAAATACTTTGGCCGTTAAGAGGTTTCTCGGGGTGCTGATTAAGAATCCGATGACAGATTTGAAAGATTCAAAATGACGGACCCAAAGTGACGGTCAGAGAGTACGTAATTCATTTAATTTCTTCGAGTAATTTAGAATTTTCATGTTTCCAGTAACTATTTTCTTTGTCCCTGGATGTTTAAATGAAATATAAATCTTCTTCTTATAGTGCCATCGCCAGTACTGAAGTTGGGCTGTAATCACGGCGAATTCCTCCCTATCCTGGGCAATTCTTAATAAAGTGTGGGTATCCAGATCTGTCCAATCTCGTATATTTTTGAGCGAGGAACATTTTCGACGCTCCACACCTCGTTTCCCTTCAATTTTCCCTTCCATCAACAACCGGAGCAGTAAGTAACGTAGACCCCTATAAATATGTCCCAAGTAACGAGTTTTTTGTCTTTTAATAAATGACAATAGTTCTCTTTCTCTACCCATTCGACGAAGTACATCTTCATTAATAAGACGCTCTGTCCAAGAGATCTTCAACATTCTGCGCATGACCCATAATTCGAAAGACTCCAAACGATTCATTGATCGTACTCCCAAGGTCCAAGCCTCAACTCCATATAAAAGCACTGGATATATATATAGACCTTTACAAAACGATAACGAGTATCCAAAGAAAGAGTTGAGTCTGTGAGGAGGTGTCTCATTTTGAGAAAAGCCGCTCTAACCATTTCAATGCGAACTTGTACCTCAACTTCAGGATTCAAATCATTAGTTAGTTACCCAACACCCTAGATATTTAAATTTGTTTACTTGTTCTATTAATTGATCGTAAACACGAATATCTGTTTGCAACCGGGGTATTCTTGAAATGACCATTACTTTCGTTTTATTAACGTTTACTCTCATGCCTAAAATATGGCAATAACGGTATGATCAGCGTACCTTAGGCTGTGAATGATTTTGCCATTAACTCTGATACCATCTGTGGCATTCTCTAAGGCCTTCTGGAATATGTGCTCAGAGTATAGATTAAACAGGAGCGGGGAAAGAACACATCCCTGACGAACACCTCTTTTTATTCCTATTTCCTCAGTCTCTCTACTATTTACTCGTATTGTCGCCACCTGATCCCAATATAGGTGAGTAATGAATCTGATCTCATTTTCGTCAAGGCCCATATTTTGAAGCATTTGTATTAATTGTGGATGCTTGACTCGGTCAAATGCTTTTTCGTAGTTGATAAAACACAAGTAAACGTCCTTCCTTTGATCTCTACATTTCTGTAAAAATACACTCAGCCCGAAAAGTGCTTCTCGAGTTCCAAATCCTTGACTAAATCCGAATTGCTATTCGCTAACATCTTGTTCGCATTTATTGCGTATTCTATGATGAATGATCTTAAGCATTACTTTCAAAGCGTGGCTCATTAGGCTTGTATAGGCTACAATCTTAATTGCTGCTGACAAAACAAGCTCTTCACCAGTGGTGTGAGGCTTTTTACATCTGGCTATTTTATGTGCAACTTTGTAAGAGGCAAGTAAAGCTTTTTCATTCACAGACACACATTCACATCTGTTCGCATTTAGCTTTTAGGTAATGGTATGAACATAGATTTAAGCCAATCCTTTGGCAGAGTTCCTGTACTGTAGATGGAATTAATGCAGCTGCACGAGATAGAAATATTTTATTTTCTTCATTTAAAAGTTGAAACATCTCCGCATAAAGATTATCAGGTCCAGGAGCCTTTCCAATTTTTGCATGTTTTATTGCATCCCTAACTTCTGCTGGGAGTATATTTAAAGAAATTCCGTCCGTAATGAGTTTTGTTCTATGAGAAATATAAATACTTTATACTTAGAGCTTAGACTTTTATCTTTCATTTCCCACCTTTAAATATTTTTTTAATTTTAAATTGAGCCAATGCAGCCAAAAAATCTGAAAAAATTCATACGTATGTTTTTTGGGTCACTGAATCCGAATCCGGTATTATTTTTTTCATATAAGGTCTCCTGAAGGTCACTAGAGGTTACTCTGGTTCAGAATTAGAGGTCGGTTACCCTTCATCAGGTCGGTATTAAGGTCATTTGGAAGTCAAATCATTGGATAGCCGCCAAAATAAACCGTTGCACGTGTTTGTTGGAATTCTGAATCGGAATGTTTGTCTTCTTCTCACTCGTGTCTCCAAGAATACACCGGAAGTTATGTCTACTTTAATACTTTGTAAGATTCTGGAACTTCATCGGAACGTTCTGACAATATTCTCATTTTGATTCGTGCCAGTAAGGTCCTCCACATTTCCCGTTATGTGCATCTGTACTTGAAGAGGGAGTGACTTTATAGCATAGCATCTACTATATATAAAAACAACGAAACGGAATTGTTTAAAAATCCAAGAGTCACCCTATTTTCAAAAAGGGTAAAAATATCACACTGTAAAGACAGTGAAATCGTTTTTTTTCTTGTGAAATATTAAAATATTATTCTGATCATCCAAGAATTTTCTCTCTTCGCTTCACCCTTCTGATCGCTCCGTTGGCCAATCCTCCATCTCAAATTTGAAGTTTATGGAGAATTGTAAAAAACGTTGCCAATTAAATTTACAAGAGCCCTAGCGTGTTCCCAGAATTCTTAGAATTTGCTGACTTATAATTCGTTTAAATGCACACACACACACACACACGCACACGCACGCACACGCACGCACACACACACACATACACAGTAATACACACACACACACACACACTCATACACACGCAGGCACTCACGGATTAATTTGTGAAGAGGGATTCACTTTTGGAGGGTGATTAACTTTTGGAGGGGGCTACTGTCAGCGGCGGCGGCGGCGACGACAAAAATGATTTTAATGTATAGTCAGAAATTAAAAATTTACATAAAAAATTAATGTCCTAATCTTTGATATAACTAAATATACTAAGCTAATCATCAATTCGAGCACGTTTGCGTTGGGATTCAAATGACCTCCGAATTGATTTTCTTTTATGGTTTACATTTGTGTCTCTTTTAAGGCTCCAACAGTAGTCAGCTAACGTATTCGTACCCCAAACTCCTTGATATCTTTGTTCAAATACTTTCAGATCTTGATGCATACGTTCTCCTTGCTCTTCACTGAAGTCTCCTAGGTTCTCGGGAAAGTAGTCAATGTGAGAATCTAGGAAATGAACCTTGAGATTTATCAGACATCCTAGTTCCCTGAAGTTATTTACCATTTTCGCAACGATTTCTTTATAATTTGGATCCTTATTGTTTCCCAAAAACTTTTTCGTCACTTCTTTGAAACTTCTCCAAGCTGCCTTTTCTTTGTCAGTCATCTTTATTCTCGAATTAACCGACCTCTAATTCTGAACCAGAGACCTAAAAAACGTATACACCATTTTTTTTCAGATTTTTTGGCCTGCTCATAACTGTTTTATTCCAAATAACCTCAGAATGACCTTGATGTAACCTCTAGTGACCTTCAGGAGACCTTATATGAAAAAATAACACCGGATTCGGATTCAGTGACCCAAAAAACATACGTATGAATTTTTTCAGATTTTTTGGCTGCATTGGCTCAATTTGACCTTCAAATGACCTTGAACCTGACCCGATGAAGGTTAACCGACCCCTTCATCATGATCAGCGATCCCAAAAACCCTAAGATACCTAGTTGGTTTACCGAGTACAAGCCTAGATAAAATGTTGACCTGTGTTATTAATAAGCAAAAAATACGTTTATCGTGAATGCTTTTTTAAGAGCAAAATTACAAAAAAAGAAAGTTTTTTTAAGTATTTATTGATTTTTTAATATCAAGTATATTTTAACTGTAACTAAAAAAAAAAATTGTCCAACTTTGTTTGACCATTTCCTACTGCTCTGAACGTAAAATTGCCGGAGGCGCATTTCAGCAGGCAAATTTTCATACTTTCAAACTCAATTTTTAAACAACACAGGCAATGTGGCTATTTTTAATTATTCTTATATTGAAACTTAAGGTGTAATAATGATATATGCACAAGGATTTTTTTCAATACTATGTTTTATTAAATATTTGTAGTTTACTGTATGCCTGTTAAAATCACGCAAACAAAAATTTTGTTTTAAGTTTTACAAATTATAACGCAACAAAAATAAAAACTATTAATATCGTCGGAAAGCTGAAAGTCTCCTCTTCAAAAAGCTATCTTTTAATTTTTTTTACACTCTAAAAACAAGTAATATCGATTAACCTTCGAGCGGTGCGCGGAGACTTTCAAATTAACCTGTTTGGCGAGTTACACTTTTTGTGTCACCTATCCGAATTTTTAATAAACTCTAACGCTATTAGAAAAAAATCTGGAAAAAAAATTTATGTATACTATTTTTTTGTAAAATTTCCCGCTCTTTCCTGTGGCGCTATTAGTTTCTCGAAGTCTTTTTTATTTTTCGAGATATTACCAATAAACCGAATTTTTGAATTTATTTTTGATTTTGTGGGCTTAGGGTTCATCAAACTTTAGAAAACATTTTTTTATCATATTCTACGCCCAAAAAACTACCTGTGTACCAAAATGCAGCCTGTTAACGTTTAATGAGAGTTCAAAACCCCTGGCGACTGGGTTAATTATTTTGACGCCATATTTATTGTGTACTGTTTATATCCATTCTTTTTTAAGACCGAGGTGATTTTTCTGAGGTTTGGATCTTGGCTTTGTCCGTCAGGCTTATTAATCTAGAAACTAGAAACTAATGTGTTTTACACATTATAATAGTGAGGGATAGTTGTGGAACTCTGCGTTTGAATATCTACTTATATGTCTTGGTTTCCTGTGTACTGTGTGTTCCAAATATCCATCCTAAGGTTTGATAACATGTGTGTTTCATATCTAAATTAAACTGAATTCTCTGATGAGTTGAGGAGCTAGTCTCTACCAAAGTGGCAGGCGAATATGTCATCACAGTATCTAGTTTAAAGCTTCAGTCAAAATATTTGGCTACAAGAATACTCAAGTTTACAGTATTGCTAAAAAGTTTAGGTTCAGTAACCAAGAAGATGTAAGCTTTGATATAACAATCCATAAAAAGCATTTTGAGAGATTACCAGAAATTGTCGCTGAATTGAAAAAGATTAAGGAAAAAGTGAACTTGAGCAAAACGGCTTCAGTCGAGCAAAATTCTTACAGTAATCGATCCATGCCTCTAGACAAGGAGCCGAAAAAAGGGCGTTTTTTAGGATTTTTTAGCGAAACTATTCATTATATAAATAAGGTTTTTGTTTTATATAATAACACATAGCTTAAAATAAAATTTGTGATATTTTAATTTTTAAAAAATGGCAGCGCTAGACCCGTTCCTTTGCGACCCCAATTTTTTAAGAAGCATTGCGGTCTGCACGATTACTGGGAGCTAGAACATCTGAAATCAAAATTTTCAAAGAAATTAGTTTACTAGAGGATCAATCTTGTCTTTGAATAAAGGATTTAGTTTGACGTTTGAAAAATCAGGTTAAAAAGCAATAACACAAAAATAAATTCTTACCTTAAAATGAATCATCGACTCCAGGGCCATATGCTAAATCTTCATCAGCTATTTAAGCTTCTAGAATACTAATTTGTTCTTGTCTATGACGTACTCTAGCTTCTTTTGTACTTTGTAGTAATTGTCGCTGGGCTAGGTCAACTCGTTCTCCGTTCACTTTAGCTGCGTAGTCATGTACATTTCGGCCACAATGAACTCCTATAGCTGTCATTATATTTAACAAAGCCAATTAAAATATAAACTTGAATAACTGCTACGACTGAATTGCTACGAGTGAACTGTAAAACGGTACTGAACATACTCCCAGTTTCGAGTATAGAATGTTAGAATAATAGGTGTGAATGCCTTGTCCCTTCTCAGAAGAGCAATTAAAGGATCTTTTTATATTATATTTTAAAAGAAAACATTTAAAATACATTAAAATCGAGTTAAGGTCGGTGAAGGCTTACCCGAGAGCAGCTTCTCGCTACCTGCTCCGAAAACTCTACTTAACGGCACTTCTTTCAAACTATTATAACTTTGTCAATTTTTAACCGATTTTTATGAAAATATTCTTAAAATATTACACTAAAAGTCAATATAAACATTCAAAAATCGAATTTTTGACCCAGATGACTAGGTATATCCCCTTAATGAAACTTTCTATTTAGGGATTGGTAAATTTGGTAGGTTTGGCCACCAACTAAAAATTTAACTGTATTGGACATCGTTTTGTGAGGCTATTTAGAAGATAAATTAAAAGATGAAAGAAACTCGACAGAGAAATGTCTAAGGGAGAAAATTTAATAAGGAGATCACAGTTTTAAATGATAAAACCAAGAAATAATTTTAACAAACATAGAAAAGTAACAAAGAATGTATAGGAAATGCATGCATAACATAATCAGTATTAGTTAATTTGTTACGGTGATTATGCTTTTTTTTTATGGGTCTAGCACACGTGCTGCAGGGAAGTCCCTAAAGCGCTATAGGAGCGACACGTGTGCGGAGAAAGCGATTCACGTTGTTCTTGAATCGCTGTAAATTGTACTTGGTGGGAAACACAGTCTTGGGCAAATTATTCCAAAGGGATGATGTTCTCCATAGAAAAGCGTTGTACGAGGAGCAACAAGCTAAACCTCATAGAGATGTGAAGTATCAGCGCGACTAACATGCTCTGGGAGGAATTAAGCGGGCCACATCCTTTGAACACTTTCCATGAAAATACTTGTAGACTATGCTCAAGTCGCCAACCGTTCTTCGATGTTCTAGCGAATCAGGCTGCCGGTCAATTCCGGGTCTCCAATCAGAGAACAGCTCTTCTCTGAATAGAATCCAACAAATGCAGAGCGGAGCCTCAAACATGGGAGCAGTGTTCCATAGTTGGTCGACTTTGAGCTTTGTAAAGAATTAACAGTTGTTGTAGAGTGTAAAGCTTTCTCGTTCGAAATAATATTCCCAACTTTTGAGAAGCTCTCCTTGCTATGCCTTCAACATTTTCACGCTAAGACATATTTGCTCCCAAATTAAGGCCTAACAAATTGAGTGACGATGTTAGAGGAATGGAGTGCCCCGACATAACCATGTCGGGTTCAGCAACGTTAACTTTTTTAGAAAAAACTGCCGCCTGGGTTTTTGTAGCGTTAAATTCCACTTGGTTGCTGTCACCCCAAGATAGAATTTCTTCCAGGTCTTTGTTAAGTTGAATGACTTCCTGCTGTCTGCGGATATTCGTCTGAGTAGCCGATGTCTGAGCGTTCAAAGTGAATGAAGAGATAAGCGTACTGTCATCTGCAAAGCTGTAGATTGGATTCTCGATCTTTTTCAGCAGATCGTTAATGTAAATGAGAAATGGAGTAAGAGACAGTATGGAGCCTTGAGGTACACCGGCGTTGATAGTGAAGGTGTTAGAAAGAAATACGTCGACTGCCACTCGTAAAGAATGCTCTTTGAGGAAACATGAGAGCCACAAACAGAACTTTTCAGACATACCATAAGAGCGTAACTTAGCCAACAGCCCATCGTGCCAAACACGATCGAATGCCTTGGATATGTCAAGAGTAACCGCTCGAGATTCTAGAAGTGTTCAATTTCGTTGTTCCAAACGTGTGTTACATAAGTCAGAAGATCTCCCGTTGATCCATTTTTACGAAAGCCATATTGGCGATCGCTAATAATGTTGAATCCTTCAAGATATTTTAGAAGATGCTGATTGATAGCCTTTTCCATGACTTTCGATATTATTGAAAGCAGTACGACTGGTCGGCTATATTTTGAATAAAAAAAATTATCTTCATTGTTGGTTGTTTTTACCTGTTTGTATCATTTTCTAAAGAGAATGTTATATAGCCTTGGAAACGTATTTATGGTAAGCTAACTATTCTTCTTTACTTTTCATAACACCTTGTGTATTCTCGTTGAGCTTGCCATTCGTTATAACAATTCTTGATAAATACTCCGTATGAGTAAGAACCTACCTAAATTGTTACATAATTTTAAGTATTTTCCAAATTGTTAACTTAAAAAAAACGTCATTATCACTCTGTATTATTGTGTAGAAAAAGGATTATTTTTTTTCCGTTACACCATAAAAATATATTGGAGTTTCTAGAAATAACAGTCCTATAAAACTGAGAAATAATACACGGGATGTTTTTTTTAATGTAAAGTTACCACTTCTGTAGTTAATACTTTTGTCTAACTATGGAAGTAAGCGAGTTATATATATACTGGTAATCTTATTTAACGAGATCTACTAAACTGAACCCTCTTGATTGAGTATCATCCCAATTCCTAAAAAGTCAAAATCAATGAAATATGACGATTATCGCTTAATCAGTTCAATGTCCCACGTTTTCAAGATATTCTTGAGAATCATCCATACCAGAATATATAGGAGAAGAAATAGATAACACATAATTCGAATTCCCAAAAGGCATCGGTACACGGGAAGCTTTATTCTCATTAATGTACTGGTCCAGCGTTTTAAAAATATGAATGTAGATGTATACGCTTGTTTTATAGATTACAATAAAGCTTTTGCCTGTGTCATGAACGAGAAATTAACAAAAATTCTAGAAACAACAAATATAGACAACAGAGATCTAAATATTAGTAAAAATCTGTACTGGAATCAATTAGTGGAAGTTAAAGTTGGACTGGAGAAGTCCAAAAGCATAAAAATAACCCAAGAGGTAAGACAGGGATGCGTTCTCTCACCACTTTTGTTCAATCTTTATTCTGATGCTGTGTTTAATGAGGCCATCTATGAATCCATTGAAGGATTAACAGTTAGTGGGAGTACACTGAACAACATACGGTATACTGATGATACTGTTCGATTAGCAAATAATATCAAAGATCTCCAGCAACTGATCAATCAAGTCGTAACAGCCAGAGAAACATCTGGATTAACTATAAATATAAGAAAAACCAAGTGGATGGTAATAACAAAGAAAACTCTACCACCAGAATCCCTCGAAATCAGAGACAACACCGTAGAATAGATCTTCGCATTTAAATACTTTTGAGCCAATATAAATGACAAGAGGGAACCAAGAAAGGAAATATATTCGCGAATTGAACAAGCCCGAGTAACATACATGAATATGAATAAATTTTTCCATCGCATAAGTCTCAAGTTTCGAAATGTACATTTACAGACGTCTTCTTCGAATCGCCTGGGTACAGAAAATAAAAAACACAGAAGTACTTCGGACATATAATGAGAGACCCAAAGGACAAATTGCTACTTTTAATTACTGAAGGCAAAATAAATGGCAAACGATCGATCGAAAGACCACAAAATTCTTGGCTGAAGGACATGAGAAGGTGGTTTGGATGTGCTTCGAGTGATATTTTTCGTGCAGAAGTTTCTGATGTTCGTTTACGTATATGAATCGCCAACCTTCGTGAGGAAACGGGGGTCGTAAGAAGAAATAGTTAATTATTTCCATACATACATTGTACATACATATCTACCAGGTGTACAAGTATGAAATGCGGATTTCAGACAACAAATGGTGCACCAATGCAGTTTGTGCTATAAAGATTTGACACTGCGCCATTTTGTTGTATCATCAACAAGTGTCAGACACGCACGAGTGATAAATTGGAAAAGTGTGTGCATAGTGTCTTTTGTTGTGTTCAATATGTAGAAATTTATGCCGAACAAAGAGCATTCGCGGACAGCATTAATTTTTTGTTTTCATTTGAAGAAAACTGCTGTTGAATCATACCGATTACTTCGAGAAGCTTATGGTGAATATGCTCCATCGCAAGATATGTGTGAACGATGGTTTCGGCGTTTCAAAAATGGTGACTTCGATGTTGCAGACAAGGAACGTGGAAAACCGCCAAAAAAATACGAAGATGTGGAATTGCAAGCATTGTTGGACGAAGATGATTCGCAAACACAAAAACAACTCGCCGAGCAATTGGGCGTTAGTTAACAAGCTGCTTCCAATCGACTACGAGAGATGGGAAAAATTCAGAAGACCGGTAGATGGGTACCATATGAGTTGAACGACAGGCAAGTGGAAAAGCGCAAAAACATGTGTGACATTTTGCTCGCTCGGTACAAAAGGAAGTCGTTTTTGCATCGTATAATTACAGGGGATGAAAAGTGGACTTATTTTGAGAATCCCAAGTGCAAAAAATCCTGTGTAGACCCAGGCATACCTTCCACATCGACTGCAAGACCGAATCGCTTTGGCAGAAAGACGATGCACTGTGTTTGGTGGTACCAGAGGAGCGTGGTCTATTACGAGCTGTTAAAACCTAGGGAAACGGTTAATACCAAACGTTATCAACCACAATTGACCGATTTGAACCGTTCGCTAGTTGAAAAAAGGCCAGAATACCGAAAGAGGCAACACAAAGTCATTTTTCTTCATGACAATGCTCCATCACATACGGCAAAACCAATTTGCGACACGTTAGAAGTACTCAGCTGGGAAGTTCTACCTCATGCAGCTTACTCTCCTTCCGATTACCACTTGTTTGCATCGATCGGTCACGCACTTACTGAGCAGCGCTTTGGTTCGTACGAAGATGTGAAAAAATGGCTCGATGAATGGTTCGCAGCAAAAGGGGAAGATTTTTACTGGCGTGGTATTCACAAATTGCCCGAAAGATGGAAAAATGTATAACAAGCGATCGAGCATACTTTGAATAAAGCACTTTTTATCATTCTTCCGAGTTTAACATGTTTTTCGCATTTCATACTTGTACACCTAGTATACACATACAGAGAGACGTCAAGTTTTATATATGGACTATATCTTTAAATTCATAGTTAACGAATCCTGGGTGAGCTTCACAAGTTAGATGTTTTACCTAATTCTTCGTCGAAATCATTATTGCCCTTTTGTGATTACTGAACTTTCCCATAACGACCAATCTCTACCAGAAACGAGTTCTTTAAAAGAAAAGCTGATCGAATCTATTTTAAGAAAATTTATTTTAAGTTTAATTGACCATTTGTTGACTTGTTTGTGACTTATTTGTATTGTCGTCTTCGAGAGAACGATAACAAAAGGAAATGATAAGTTTAAGTTTTTTTTTTAAGTATTTAATTTTTCTTTATGTAAATTAAAATATTCCGTTAAAAAAATTAACTTTTTTGTCTTATAAACATAGCACAAGTGGAGTGTCCTGACATGACCATGTCAGGTTTAGTAACATTAAGTTTTTAAGAAAAAACTGCCGCCTGGGTTTTTGTAGCGTTAAATTCTACTTGGGTATTATCACCTAAAGATAGAATTTAGTCCAGGTCTTGGTTAAGCTGAAAGACTTCCTACTATTCTTGATGTTGTGCCTTCAAAGTGAAAGAAAAAATAAGCGTACTGTCATCTGCAAAGCTGTAGATTAGGTTCCTGGTCCTCTCCAACAGATCGTTAGTGTAAATGAGCAGGGAGTGGGAGACAGTACGGAACCCTGGGGCATACCTGCCTTGACAGTAAAGGTATTTGAAAGAAATCCTTCGACTGCCATTGTCTCTCCGAGAAAACATGAGATCCATAAACAAAAATTTTCAGACATACCAGAAGAGCGTAGCTTAGCCAACAATCTATCATGCCAAATACACTCAAATGCCTTGAATATATCAAGTATAACCTCTCGAGTCTCCAATGTGTTCAGTTGCGTTGTTATAAACATGTGTTACACAGATTAGAAGATCTTCTGTTAATCTTTGCTTATTAAGGTCACATTCATTGTCGCCAATAATATTTAATCCTTCTAAATATTTTAGAAGATGCTGATTGATAGTCTTTTCCACAACTTCAAGATATAATTGAAAACAGTGCGACTGGTCGGTAGTTGTTTGGCGAGATCTTCTTGTCTTGTTTGGGGTTCAGCTGAACGTAGCGTATTTCCAGCAGAAAAGGGACATTTTCTTTCTGTAAGATAAGTTAAAACTCTTTTACACACAAATTGAACTTTTACCACTGTCTATTTGAGGATTCTTCGATATTCCCACACATCAAACGTATCGATTCGTCTCTTGTCAGCTCGCTTAATGGTCCATATTTCCGATGCGTAAGTTGCTATGGGGACTATGAGGCTAGATAGCAATGTTAATTTCGTGTTTTTTTGTAACAGCCGGATCTTTCCAGACCTTAGTGAGTTTGACTATCGAGTTTCTAGCCATTCGTCGCACGTCTTCTTACTTCCGCTTCACAGCCACCATTGTAAGTTACAAGGGATCCCAAATAGGTGACATGGCCTGCAGCAGTGAGACCAGCAATTTCATTTATGTGTGATAGATCTTCATTACGACTAACAATTATTACTTTTAATTATCAATCTCTAATTTTTGCTAGTGATTTCAAGGCGCTCCATAATTTATTCTAGGTCTTGTATTGACGAAGCAAGTATAACAGTATCATCCACGTATCTAAGGTTACTAGCTTTCTTCCTCCGATTGTCACACCTCCACTCCAGCCTTATAGAAGAGACCTCATTATATGTTCATTATATATGTTAAAAAATAAGGGTGACAGCATACAACCCAGTCTGACGCCTACTTCTACGTTAAAGGGATCAGAAAAAGAATTATTTAGTTTAATTCTACCATTTATGATCTCATACAGAGATCAGATAAGGTGTACAAGGGATTTCCTTGCTGATTAGAATCGGTCACAGTTTGTTCCATTTCTATAAGCGTGGAAGGCAAGGCTTTTGAATCTGTCGAAACATGGGCGATCCTCAGAAGGATAGACAGAGCAAGAATTAATACGAGATATTTTAAACTCATTGAAAATATTTACAAAAGGCCTACATGGCAAGTAATCATCGATGAAAACACGAAGAAGGAAGAGATCAAAATGGAGAACCAGGTCCACTAGGGCGTAAATAAAAAGCCGCCCTGGTAAAATAAAGGTATATACGTCGATAATGTCCGCCTGAATCACCTTCTCCTTGCAGATGATATAAGGATTATTAGTAGAGATATCAATGAAATGAGGACCATGCTAGACGAATTGCAACTAGCATCTGGGTAGACTGGATTGGAATAGTGTCGAAAGAGGACATTAGAGTAGAAGTTGATGGGAAGGTTCTCGAGCTTGTCGATATATTTGAGTAATACTATCAAGTTACGGAAGCAGAACCAAACATCTAAATTATCTCCAGAGATAAGATTGAGCTGGGCAGCATTTTGAAGACTTAACTCTAGTTCAAACTCATAAAGCATCCCCAACAACCTAAAAAGTTTACGATACTTGCATCCTATCTGTGACAACCTATGGGTTGTAAAGAGTGACTTACACGGGGAAGAGTACAGGACCGTTAACCGTGGCTTGTTAGAACTTATCCTAAAGGACTGCAGGAAAAGATTAGAAGAAGAACAAGAGCTCCAGAGATAATAGGGAGAATAGTTTAATTAAAATGGAGATTGGTGGGTCATGTTGCCAGCTAGGACTAGTCCAAATGTAACAGAGTAATATAGTAGCGCCCAAAAATAACAAGTGTGTAGGAAGACCCGTAAAGCGATGGGAGGGTGATCTTCAGAGAGTGACAGGGAGAAATTAGATCCAAACCGGTCTAAACAGGGAGATGTAGAGGATATAGAAGGAGGCTTATGTCTAAAAAAGGATGAACTCGTGCTGAAAAAGAAGTATAAATTACTATTTACCAACAAATATTACTCTGTAAAATCTAACTAGAGACTTAAAAAAGAATTGACATCTAGATAACTAACAACAGTAGCATTAAAGTAGGCGGTTTACCTGCTCGTAGATGTCGAAACTCACACACGTACTAGTCATTTTAAGATTAAATCAAGAGATACGCCCTTTAGGAGTTTTTCAATTTATTTCGTTAAAGAACAAGTAGAATAACACGTAATTTTTATTACAAGTAGTGATAGTCAAGATAAGAAACCTTGCAAAGTCTCTTGCTTCTATAATGTTTTATATATATATATATATATATATATATATATATATATATATATATATATATATATATATATACATATAATAAATAATAATAATAATAATTTTATTTCCTCTTTTCCGCAA
The DNA here is from genome assembly GCA_019049505.1 of Pachyrhynchus sulphureomaculatus. Lineage (NCBI taxonomy): Eukaryota > Metazoa > Arthropoda > Insecta > Coleoptera > Curculionidae > Pachyrhynchus > Pachyrhynchus sulphureomaculatus. The sequence goes on from CM032453.1 coordinate 140,231,261, forward strand.
AAAAACATTAATATTACACTTTACATTATACATTTCAATATTTCTGCTACAAAAAGAAGAAAAAGGAGCTGAAAAACAATTAAAACTGTTCAAAGTTCAACCCCATGTAAATTACATTATCTAGCATAAATGTTCATGAATTAAAGAAAATAATAAAACTAAACGAGATAGAGAGAGGGGGAGAGAAAGAGAGAGAAATGCGACAAAAGTTAACCTAATTAACTAATTGGTTTAAAATACTTTTTATCCGCTTTCTAAATATCTCAGGTTTAAGGGTTTTTAAAGCAACAGGTACGGTATTATAAAGGTTATAAATATTGTAGGAAAAGCTTCTTTTAAAAACAGCCGTTCGGTGAGGTGGGGAGATATGAGTCCACCAAATCTTAAATTCAACCTATGAACGTCTGTTCTACAAATAATTCTATTTGTTAGGTATGGTGGGCAGTTATTAACAACAAAAACATGAAACATTACCAAAGAATGTAGTCTACGTCTATCCTGCATATTCAACCACTTAGCATCCTCTAATTTGTACGACACGGACTGAAATTTTCTTATACCATAAATGAAACGTAAATAGCTCCTTTACACTTTTTTCAATTCTATTTAAGTTTACTTTATCTAAATACATAATATCACAATAATTAAAGTGACTTAAAACAAGAGATTCTTCCAAAAGATGTCGATGTGGGTAAAGCATTTTCAGTGACATATAGGCTCTTTGTATAATATGCCCTACGTGTTCTTTGAAACGCAAATCTGTATCTATTATAACACCTAAATTGAACTATTTTGCAATTCCAAACGTTGACCAGCAATGTTTATACTGATATCACGCTGCAAATGGTCCCTATGTTTACCAAAAATCATGACAGATGATTTATCAGGGTTAATTAGCAAAGCATGGCGCTCCGAAAATTCCACTAAAGCACTTAAATCATTCTTCAGCTATTCTCCAATCACTAGACAAAAAGGAGTACAACAGTTGAGTGTCATCGGTATAGAGATATGACTTGACATGCTTCAAACAAGAAATAAAATTATTCGTATAAATTGTAAAAAGTAGAGGTACCAATATGGAGCCCTGTGGCACGCCACACTTCACCAATTCTCTCGATGACTGTCCCATGGATGTTTCAACGTACTGGAGTCTGTTGCTCAAACAATTTCCAATAAACCCGATAGCACTATTCGAAAAACCAACAAAATTTAGAACAGCTAACAGTAAGTCATGGCATACCATATCAAACGCCTTGGAATAGTCCAAAAGCACCAATATCGACGATTTCCCAACGTCCAAGGCTCTAAATATGTCATCCATCAGACGTAATAAAGTTGTTGTACAGCTGTACCCTTTTCTGAAACCCGACTGATTCATGGGTAAAACAGAGTTATTTTCTAAGAAAAATCTTATTTGCTTATCCAAAATTTTTGAAAGACAAGGTAGGATACTTATAGGACGTAGTTCATTAAAAGATTTAATATCATTTTTTTTTGGTAAGGGTGTAACACGAGCTATCTTCCAGGTATCTGGAAATATCCTCTCCAAAATGCAACAATTCATTATATTAGTAAGGAAAGGTAAAATCCTGGGACAACATAAGCACAACATTTCCAAACCTATAGAGTCCGAACCTGTAGCTAGTGATTTTATACTAAGTAATTAAGATTTTACTTCATCTGTAGTGACAGTAAAAAACTCAAATTTTTCTCCTGTTTGTCTTCATATTATTTAAATAATATTCTATCAAATTTGGATCTGCCTGTCGGTCATTTCTTGAGAATTGCAAAAAATGATCATTAATATCAGAAAGCCTATTTAAGACATCCGGAAGATGCTTAGCTGTAGGTTTATTCACAATATCCAAGTTTCTCCGTCTTTGCCACAGTATTCTGCTGTTACCGTTATTCGCGCAGAATTCTAAATATTTTCTTTTTTCAGTTCTTATAGCAATGTTAGTTTGATTGCGTAACTGTTTATAATAGTTCCAATGTTCTTGATTTGTTGTTCTATTATATTTATGGAACGCTCTATCTTTCAATCTAATCATAGTTTGCACAGTGTCTGTCAGCCAAACCGGTTTTTGTTTCTTTATTACAACGGGTTTTAAAGGAGCCAGAACATCAAAAATATTTAATATTAAAGTGTTCAAGTATGCAACTTTAGATATCAAAATTAAATCTATCAAACTATTCGTTTTATTCGTAACTCTAGTGGGTACGTTAATAATTTGTTGCAAATTAAAAGTTTCTATACAAAAAATAAAATCCTGAACACTTTTTTTACACAAATCTAAAAAATTTAAATTAAAGTCACCGCCACAAAAAATACTACTGCACTCCATTGAAAAGGATGACAGAGAATCTTCAAAGTTATTCAAAAATTCACAAAATTGTCCCTTAGGGGGTCTATATAATGCACCTACAGCATACGACATATTGTTGAAATTAAATTTAACCCATAACTGTTCCAAATGGTCTGTCTGAATAGAATTTAAAACATCATAATTAATATATATATATATATATATATATATATATATATATATATATATATATATATATATATATATATATATATATATATATATATATATATATATATATATATATATATATATATATATATATATATATATATATATTTAAATATATGTTGTAGGATTATTTTCAAAACCGGAATATAATCCTACTAGTAACACTATAAGGTTACGAATTATTGTCAATCGACTTGAATTCCTACAATATTACCGACTAGTTTCAGTATTGCTACATTTTTACTGGACAGAATCAGCAAAATCAAAATAACCCTAAAGCCCACTACACACGATCAAGTAAGTTGGTACAACCAATTTGTCATGCAAGTTAGTCAAAAAAATTTGCCGGTACAAGTTGAGCCCACACGCTCAAGTAAAATAGACAAACCGACAAACTTCTCATCAGTGTGCTCCGGTTGCCAGGGAAGTGTGGACTACGACGGATACTGTGATTTATTATATTATCATATTTGTATGGACTGTTACTGAAAGAGAAGAAGGCTAAAAGGAAATCAAACAGATCAAAATGGACCAAAGAGTAGTTATTTAAAGGAGCACATTATTGCCACACTAACTTATTGAACGAATTAAAGTGTGAGCCCCAAAACAATATGGGGATGGACGAAGATATTTACTTAACATTACTCTCACTTGTTTTGGCCAAAAATAATAAAAAAAGTTGGTGAGTGGGGTGGTTTAAAGATTGGATAACGTCCCATATGATCAAACTTACTTGTCAAGTCATTAGTCTTCCAACAACTTTTCTGATAAATTAAAAAAACAGCCCAATTCGTCATCAAACCATCCAACTCACCAATTTCGCGCCCAGACCATCAAACTGGCTTGACAAGCCAATTGGACCAACTTCCTTGATCGTGTATCGGAGCAATAATAAGCACTGGTCTCAAACGTCAAAATGAGAAATCGGTAGAGTTGCCCACTAATATCGGTATATTTGTACCCAAATCGGTATATGAAAAAAAGTAAAATTTCAATCAATGTTTATTTTAAACTTCTTTATCTTTGTAAAATAATAGGAACTTACAGAATACACTAAACATACAATTAAAACCAATAATAGTAATTATTTTTTTACAATATTTTATATAAATAAAATAAACACTAGTGAATACTAGTAAAACATAATGAAATCGAAATAACAAAAACATAACAGACTAAGTAATTTGTAATTCATTTATTACTAAAGGTATCTAACACCAAATAGATACACAAACTTAAATCTAATTAGTTTTTACGATATTTAGAATCATACTAATATTCTTTAGCCATAGCCCCAGTCATCTTTGAACTAATTTCGAACTCATAACAATTAGCGTCATTAAATAGTCGTTTTGTATGTATGGTAACTGACCAGTGATTGACTCAGTAGACAGCTTATTTCGCTGTTTTGTTTTCATCAGATTAATATGCGAGAATATGCTCTCAACATTAGCGGATGAGTGGGGCAGTGATAAAATAGTAATGAAAGTAGACAACAAAGGAAACATTTGAGTGTCATCGTCATACTTTAGTAAACTGTCATTATCCCAAAATAGTTCTATGCCATCAGGAAATCTTTTAATTTGTTCACAGTTTCTTACAATACGCCACTCTGTATCAATTTGTTGGAAATCATTGTTCTGAATAATATTGGGATAGAGTCTACTAACAGGAATTATCGAAGCAGTTTTTCCACTTTTAGAATTAGTTGGTTCAATTATGTCTAAACTTATTGGATTACTTTTTAATGAAAACTGCGCAGTTATTTGCTTGGAAGCTTCGATATAAAAATCTGGGGATCTAAGTTTCAACAAATTTACTTGATCTGGGCTTAAGTCTGAATTATTCTCTTATTTTTTCATATAAAATATGATGCCTGCATGCCAACTTGGAAATACAAAATCGGTAAAAAAATCGGGAGAATTTCCTTGTATTCTCAGAAATCGTGGAAAAAGTGTTAAAATTCGGTATTTCGGTAGGACAGACTCCATATCGGTAGAAATACCGAAAAATCAGTAGGTTCAAGACCACTGATAATAAGATTATGAACAGCAGCTAACTGAGGGTGTTGAGGGGATGATGCGCGCTTTGGCTAATTCTCCGACGCATGTCCAGCTGACCATTCCATCAGCCATTTGCAAAACAACACATGTAAACTAAGGATGGCGTTTCTTTAAAAAAAAGATCGATTTTTAAATCGATTCGAATAGAACCCTGAAGAATCGATTCACAAAAAAATTGAGACTCAAAAGATCGATTTCTCAAAAATCGATTTTTTTGGACCTTCTTTACGGAAGCATGGAAAATCCTAAAATCTATCTTCTATCATTTTATTTTAAATGTATTTACTCAGCTATAGTTTTAAAAAAATTTACTTTTAATAAATATGAAAAAAGTTATTTTCAATGAAACATTGCTTTTATTATATTTTTTTATTTGTTGAAAGAATAAAGAATGCAAATTGTTATCAATCATATATAATTTATAATTCCCAGTATTTAATATCTAAGCTTTTGAGGAATAAAAGTATGCTTAATCTACTGGGATCCAAACGATTTCGTTCTTCATTTGCGATGTTCCTAGCGACCAAAGAAAGACGCTCACAATACATATGTATTGGGTCACACTGCAAGTGCACAACTGCCTGGGATAAATAGTGGTTAAATTCTTCATTTAAACCATAACCTTCCTGTACATGTGATTTATTTGCAGAGAGGTGTTTTTAACTAATAAGTTGTGGAAATCCCAAATGCCTTTTTCTTTGTTACTTATTCCTGCTTCTTCCTCATCCACAGTTTCATTTTGAATTAATTGTTGTGCCTTTAAAACTTAAAATTAATGAATTTACTCTATCTATTGCTCTGGCATAGAGAATAATAACGATTCTTCTTCTTCTTCTTAAGGTGCCGTATAGATTCCTCTATAGACGTCTGTGCCAAACTTCTCTCATCAGATGAGTCTGCTTAAAGCTGCATTCTGGAGGGAACGAAAATCACTTATTCCTGTCCAGTGATGAATATTGCGCAGCCATGATAGTCTTTTTCGTCCCATTCCCCTTTTGCCTTGAATTTTACCCTGCAGTATCAGACGTTGAACGCTATAACGTACTCCATGAATAATATGACCCAAGTATAAAATCTCTCTCCTTCTTATGTTTTCGAATAATTCGTAATCTTCCAGGTTGGCTCTCTCGATCAACTCCTCATTTCTCACTCTATCTTACTTACTACTTATTTCCTCTTCTGAATAGGTCACAGACCTGTTCTACTTCGTTATTAAGCCACTTGTGCTTCGGATGTCCAGCTGTCTCTCCATCTCTTTGGTGGTCGTCCTTTTGGTCTTGTTTCATGTGATTTTTTGTTCATACATATTTTTATCATTCTCATATCTTCCATCCTTTGTACATGTTCACGCCACTCTCTTCTTCTCTTTCTTCCCCATCTAACTATATCTTCTACCTTACATTGTTCTCTTATGGTGTTGTTACTCACTCTGTCTATAAACTTTTTCCTGTTATTGCTCTCAGTATTTTCATTTCATTTGTTCTTAGTAGCTGTTTGGTTTTGTTTGTGTCTGCTCGTGTTTCTATGCTATAAACCAGTATGGGTCTAACGCAAGTTCTATATATTCTTGTTTTTGCTTTTACACTTAGATCTTTGTTTTTCCAAATTACATCTCTGGGGGGCCCTGATATTGCTGCTGCTTTATTTGTTTGTTGTCTCACTTCTTCTGTTATATCTCCGTAGCTAATAATTCGTACTCCCAGATATGGGAATTTCATTACTTTGTTTGGGGTGTTTTGTGTGTTGTTTTTTTGGTTGTTTGGTTGTTTTTTTTTTTTTTTTGTTTGTTTTTTTTTTTTTTTTTTATGTTTTTTTTTTTTTTTGTTTTGCTCTATTAATTTCCCATTTATTTCTAATTTACACCTTACTGGTTGTTTAGTTATTGTGATGCATTTTGTTTTGTCGGTATTGACTTCCATGTTGGATCTTTCTGCTACTTGTTTGAATTCATAGAGCAGTCTTTGTAGGCCGTGTTCAGATTGTGATATTAGAACAATATCATCTGCATATCCCAGTGTCTTTATTTGTTTATCTCCTAGTTCGTATCCATCATTGACTAGTTTTACTTCTTCAATGATTTTGTCCATTATTATGCAGAATAGTAACAGGCTTAAGCTATCTCCCTGTCTTATTCATGCTTTTATATTTATTTCCTTTGTTAATTCGTTATTACTTCTTACCTTTCTTGTGTTACCGTGATTAAGTTTTTGGATTGTTTGTTGTATTGGGCACGGAATTAGGTGCTTTATTAATTCTAATATATCTTTCAACCCGGCTCTGTCGAATGCTTCCCTTAAGTCGATGAAACAAAAAAATGCTGGTTTCTCGTATTCTATAGCTTTTTCTCTTATTTGCGTCTGTGGTTGATCTGTTTTGGCGGAACCCTTGTTGGTTGTCGCTTATGTGTGTACTGTTTTCTATTTCCCTTTTCAGAATATTTGTGAACACTTTCATAATACTTGCTAGGAGTGTTATTTCTCAATAGCTGCTAGGATCTCTTTTGCTGCCTTTTTTAAATATCGGTATCGTGAAGCTTTTTATCCATTTCTCCGGTATTTCTACTTCCTGTAATATCTTATTAAAGAATGTTGTCATTTCCGATATGTAGCTTTTTCCGGCATATTTAATTAGTTCGTTTGGATCCCATCTTCTCCTAGTACTTTTCTATTTTTAAGTTTCTTAATTGCCATCGATACTTCTTCTCTTCCTATATTGTAGTTTTCGTCTGTTTGTTGTCTACTGTTTATAATTTCTGCTATGTTCTCTTCTTCGTCGGACTGGTTTTCATATAGTTGTTTAAAGTGTTGCTGTCAATCGTTTGTTTCAATATTTGCGATTGTCAAGTATTCGTTAATATTGGTTTTTCTTCTTCGTAACACTTTCCATATCTTTTTTTGTCCTGTGTATGAAATCTCTTTCCATTTCTTTTGTGAAATTTGTCCAATATTTCTGTTTCATTTTCTTAATTTTTGTGATATATATTGTGCAAGTTCTTTGACTTCTTTGGTGAACCACGGAGTATTATATATGTATGTATATCTCACTCTATCAATATAATAAAATAACGATGGAACTAAATAAAATTATTATGTTAAAACTATTGAATGTAGTTTCTATACTATGCAGTCTGTCTAGTAAGAACGTATTCGTATTCTTGAAAAAATATGTTTTGAGAACATTTTTTGCAATTAGTGTATTCTTTGGTGTGCTAATAACGGCGTAATTATCTTAGTCAGTTGTCCAATTGCCTTCTACATCAATAATAGCCTGGCATCTTCGGTGCATGTTGTCGACGATATTTTCTGCATACTCTGCAAATTTTTCGAGTCTCGCGAGACAACTGAGTCAAAGTCAAACGTTGGCCTTCGGCAATTATGAGAGCCACTCTAGTATCTTATCGTGGGAGCGAGCCGCTTCGTAACATGATTTTCGCCCACCAAAGGTTTCTTCAAAGTGCTTCGGAATTTGACATCAGCACGAAGATGTTGTCGAATGATCTCAAGGGACTCATTCAAATCCGATTTTCTTAATTTTTCCGCACCTTGACGCAACGTCAATTTCTGGTCCCGTGTAAACAAAGACACGATTCGTTTTTCGACTTTTGGAGTGACTTTGTCTACCGAGTCACGTTTCGGCAAGTCGTCGATATTTTTTGTCTCGTTAAAATGACACAGACTTTATAATGTATTTAGCGGCTCCGGAATGTGTCATTTTTAGGTCATTTTGGATGGGAACAAAGAAAGAAACAAGTGACTCATTTTGGATTTAATGTGATTTCGACGAAAGTTCGGAATCGACTGATACTTTTACCAAAATGCGTCTTAGACAAAAATTTCCCCTACCGGTTTTTTGTTGAATCGCTAGAATCCCATCTACCAAAAATGAATTATCGCGGACACCTTTTTACTTGACAGACTGTAACTTATACCATTAACCACACAAAATGCAAAAACCGCAATTTTCTCTATTGTTGAATTATTTTTCTCGCAACACCCTTATCTAAAATCTTTTGGGTGTGATACTGTTGCGATTGCAACCATGTCGGCAATTTTAATATTGCTCCGCGCTACCGTAGTCAACTAATTGTTCCAGGGCATTTCGAAAGGTTTTTCATTTTTTCGGTTTAAAATCATTAAAAGGTGTGTCTGTTGTCAGTATTTGATTGTATCGGTGATTAACGAGTAAAAATAAAGAAATTTACTGCTTTAAATCACATTTCTGCCACTTTACTGTTTTGATTTATGTATGCAAAAGCTACTGTAATTTTAACAAAATTTATATTCTGTTAATTATTTCCACATATTTTAAATGTTAACTTCTAAATAAAAATAATATACGAGGCCTTAAGCGCATAAGGGGCGCAACCCACATGCTTTGAAATTGCGTTTTATTTGATTAAACGAACCCCTTAATAAAATCGCCGAAGCCAAAGTAAGAACATTTCAGCAACAATAAACAGATGTACATACACCAGGTGTACAAGTATGAAATGCGGATTTCAGACAACAGATGGTGCACCAATGCAGTTTGTGCTATAAAGATTTGACACTGCGCCATTTTGTTGTGTCATCAACAAGTGTCAGACGCGCACGAGTGATAAATTGGAAAAGTGTGTGCATAGTGTTGTGTTGTTATGTTCAATATGTCAAAATTTATACCGAACAAAGAGCATTCGCGGACAGCATTAATTTTTTGTTTTCATTTGAAGAAAACTACTGTTGAATCATACCGATTACTTCAAGAAGCTTATGGTGAACATGCCCCATCGCAATATACGTGTCAACGATGGTTTCGGCGTTTCAAAAGTGATGACTTCGATGTTGCAGACAAGGAACGTGGAAAACCGCCAAAAAAATACGAAGATGTGGAATTGCAAGCATTGTTAGACGAAGATGATTCGCAAACACAAAAAAACAACTCGCCGAGCAAATGGGCGTTAGTCAACAAGCTGTTTCCAATCGGCTACGAGATATGGCAAAGACTCAGAAGACCGGTAGATGGGTACCACATGAGTTGAACGACAGGCAAATGGAAAAGCGCATTTTGCTCGCTCGGTACAAAAGGAAGTCATTTTTGCATCGTATAGTTACAGGAGATGAAAAGTGGATTTATTTTGAGAATCCCAAGAGCAAAAAATCATGGGTAGACCCAGGCACACCATCCACATCGACCGCAAGACCGAATCGCTTTAGCAGAAAGACGATGCTCTGTGTTTGGTGAGGCCAGAGGGGCGTGGTCTATTATGAGCTGTTAAAACCTGGGAAAACGGTTAATACTAAACGTTACCAACAACAATTGACCAATTTGAACCGTTCGCTGCTTGAAAAAAGGCCAGAATACCGCAAGAGGCAACACAAAGTCATTTTTCTTCACGACAGTGCTCCATCACATACAGCCAGTTCGCGACACGTTGGAAGCACTCAGCTGGGAAGTTCTACCCCATGCGACTTACTCACCAGACTTGGCTCCTTCCGATTACCACTTGTTTGCATCGATGGGTCACGCACTTGCTGAGCAGCGCTTTGGTTCGTACGAAGATGTGAAAAAATGGCTCGATGAATGGTTCGCAGCAAAAGGGGAAGATTTTTACTGGCGTGGTAATCACAAATTGCCCGAAAGATGGAAAAAATGTATAACAAGCGATGGAGCATACTTTGAATTTAACACGTTTTTAAGAAAAAAAATCCGCATTTCATACTTGTACACCTGGTATGTTGTTCTTGCTCTTACCTTATGTCAAATTAAACAGACTCAAAGCTAGTGTAAGTACGTGGCTCGTTTTCAAAGAAATCTTCTTCTTCTTCTCATGCCTTCACCTAATGGAGGTTAGCGACCACTTATTTAAATGCTTCTCTGTCCCTCGCAACATGAAACAACCCCCCCCTACATTCATGCCGGTCCATTCTCTAATGTTTTTTAGCCTCTGGGCTCCCTGCTACCGTCAACTCTTGCCTCCATGATAGTATGCAATAGTGAATATTTGTCGTTTCTGAGTACATGACCTAAGTAGGATGTCTTTCGTACTTTTATGATTGTCAAGAGTTTTCTGCCTTGGCCTATCCTTCGTAGAACTTCCTCATTAGTGATCTTGGCTATCAACGGGATTTTTAATATTCTTCGGGAAGCCACATTTCAAATACTTCTAGCTTCTTAGTATTGTATTGCTTCAACATCTATGTCTCGACTCCATACAAAAGTTGGAACCACACGTAGCATTCTAGCAAACGTTGCAGTACAAGAGTCAACATTTTAAAAATGATTTTCTTGCCACGTCTATTCTGGTTTTAATTTCAGTGTGTTAGTGAATGTCGGATGTGATATAGGTGCCTAAACATTTGCACTTTTCTACACGTTCGATTTGTTTTTCTTCGAGGAATAAGTGGCAATTGTTGGTTTGATGTTGAGAAACGACAATAAATTTTGTTTTTTCGCATTTATCGTCAGATCCATTTCGATACTGTTTCTATTCACATTGTCAACCAATGCTTACAGGTCCTCTAATGTTTCTGCTAAAATCACGGTATCGTCGGCAAACTGAGGGGTGTTTATCACTTTATCCCCAATCCTAATTCCTTCACTTCGTCCTCGTATTGCTTTCTTGAAGATAACTTGGAAATATAAGTTAAACAATACAGGTCACAGTACGCAGTCTTGCCTGACTCCTCGCTGAATCGGTATTTCATCTGTTACTATTTCATTTACTTGTACTATAGCAGTCTGTTTTATTATTTTTATATCTTACTGGTCAAGTTGAATGTTCTTCAGTTGTTCTATCAGTTTGATGTGCTGTACTTTATCAAACGCTTTTTGATAGTTTAGAAAGCATATATAGGTGGTCTTGTTGTACTCTCTACTCTTTTGAAGGAGGATCGTCATTCCAAAAAGTGCTTCTCTTGTTCTCATGCCACCCCTGATCCCAAATTGTAAACTGTCGAGTTGCTCTTCACATTTCTTGTAGATTGTATTTTGTATAGTTTTTAATAAAACATTCAAATGGTGAATCATGAGGCTGAACAACCTGAATTCTTCGCATGATATGGGATTATTTTTCTTTGGCAACGATTGTAATCGTAATCGAATCAAAATTAACACTATACTTTCCCGTATATAGAACGTATCAATTATGTAAACTATGTTGGGAATGTGGAATCTTTGGCACAATGACACTACTCGGTATATATCATCACTACACCAAACACTTTATTTTTGCGCTCGACGAGCGTTTGACTGACTAAAGCTAAACTACAAATTTACCCTATTTATACTTACCCTAATATCTGAATTACTCTGGCGAACCTAATGGCTTAGGCGAAGCCATCAATTCCGATCAAGTAACCAGTAAAGGAGATTATAAGGAATAGGCCCTCCTTTATTTAAACTTCTTTTATATTTTATAATTTCCATACTTTCGTATGCGTTCAACAATCTCCTATCAGATACATTTTTAATTAATCTTAGATTATCTAATGTTACAGTATGATCAGTTTCAAGGGCATGTTCGGCAATGCTAGACTTTTCTGTTCTACTGTTTTTTAAATGTGCTAAATATTCTTTAAATCGTTTTTAATTGACCTTTTAGTTTGCCCAACATACTTTTTGTCGCCATCATTACAACTAATTTCATAAATTCCACTTTTGGGATTTCCTAAGATATTTCTCAGATTGTCTGATGAGTTATAGACTAAAGTGAGGCTTACCTTATTAAATACGTTATTGAGTCCCCTGCTATATTTCGGATTATATGATATGGAAACATACTTGGTCTCATTTTCTTCGCGTGTAAAGAAGGTGGAATTCTGAATATTTAACCTGAACTTATGTCAATTTATTAACTTGTTTACTAAGTCATCGTCATAACCATTAACTCTAGTTAAATTTCTGATACAATTCCTTTCATTATTGAAGTTTACTCTATTCAGAGGAAAAGTGACCAGACGATGAACTAAAAAATGTAATGTGGCTAAATTGTGTTGTTTGCAATGAAATGAATCATTAGGAATATATCTGGTTCTGTGCTTTTTCTATCGATATCAAATTCTAACGTATTATTATTTTTAATAATTAAAATATCTAGAAAAGAAGAAAAGATCAGTTCTCCTTTGTTCTCAATTTCGTAAGTGAATTTAATGGCTATTTAATTTGGAAATAAAATCGTCTATATTTACTTTCTTTGTATCCGAAATCGCAAAAACATCATCCACATACCTATACCATACCCTTGGGAAATACTCAAATTCTTGACTAAGCAATTACCCATAGCTATTCCTTCTTTCTGAACATAAAATTGACTCATATCGAAAATATTTTTGTTTCATACAAAGTTTAGTTAATGTTAACTATTCATAAATAATTTCGTCCTCAAAGTCATTCATCCTAAGTAATTCTTCGAGAGATTGTAAAGTTTCTGGTATTGGCACACTTGGAAACAAAGAAATGACATAAAAAGAAATTAAGATTTTACCTTCATTAAGAACTAGATCTTTTTTTTATTAATAAATTCTAAAAAATTCTTCACTACGAAAGTATTTAATAATAAACTCTCAACTACTTTTGATAACCATTTGGATATCAATCCGATCGATGAAACAATGGGTCGCTTTGCTTTTCCAGGTTTGTGGATTTTGGGTAAGCAATACAACTTTGTTATGGTCAGATTATTTACATTTAATTTAAATTTTAGCGAATCGGGGATAAGGTTCTTACATTTCTTTAAAGAATTTTTAACCTCTGTTATCATTCTCGGTAATGGATTCCTTATTTCCTTTTTATAAGGGCCAGATTTGATAAGATTATCTACACGTTCAAAGTATCACTGTCTTTATTGGATTCTAAGTTAGGCTAGGCCCCTTTCATATAATTTTTGAAAGTATATAAAAATAATTACTAAAACTAATTGTAAACTTATTCTATCTTAACCTAAGTTCTTACAATAGGAATCCTATGCTAACTTAACCTAGGAAATGTGTTTGGTATATACATGAAGTTTCTTAAAGCTAGGACTTAGAACTAAGACTAAAACCACCTTAGACTAAGACTTATGCTAACTTAAACTAGGATGTAACAAGACTTAAATTAGGACTAATTTAAACTTAACCTAGGATGACATTCTACTTGTCACGGCGGGCGAGGGGGGGAGTCATCGTCTTCGTCCGAGAGCAGCAGCGAGTCCGACGGTATAGGGAACTGGCGGCTAGCTTGAAGTGGGAGTCGGAAGGCATCCCTGATGCACGGATTGGGGTGCTGGGACGCCTTCTCGAGGAACTTCTGTTGAGTTTGCCTCATGTGTGCCTTTACGGTAGGCACACCGAGGTCCCTGTGAATTTGACGGTTCCTCATGAACCACGGGGCTCCCGTGATCATCCTCAGGGCCTTGTTCTGTACTGCTTGAAGCTGAGCTCTCTTTGTTTTGGAGAGCTGGCACCAGGTGGGGCAGGCGTACGTGAGGCCTGCCTTCACGATGGAGTTGTAAACTAGTAGCTTAGTCCGAGGGAGCAACTTACTGGAGCGGTTCAGGATGGGGTAGAGCTTTCCCAGTAGTTGCTTCGCCTTCTTGGTTGCAGTGCAGCGTTCAAAGTAATCTTTCTTATCCAATATAACAACGTTATTTCCTTTATCCGCTTTTAAGTAGAAAACATCTTTCTTTCTCAATCCTTTAACAGATTTTGTGTTTTGTTGTGAATTAGAAATTTGTATTGTTAACCATGTTTTTTGATATTTGATCGCGACATGCTTCCCTAACAAATGATGGAACTTTCAATGCTGATTGTAACCATTCTTTGAGGACTATTCCGTTGTTATATATCTTGTTGAGTAATTCTATAAATTACCAAACCGATTCAAATTTGACACTATACTTTCCCGTATATAGAACATATCAATTCTGTAAAGCACATTATCGTATCCCTATCCTAAAAGATTTTTAAAGGCAATGGACCATTTGAAAACCCTTTTCAGGGTATATTTATTAAGAAATTTTTGGCGGTCACGCGCTGATCGTGGTTAAAAAATGCCATTATATGATTAATATTTATAATCCTTTTTTCCTTTCACTTGAAAAATGATAAAAGATTATTGACCACAGGAAACAAGTTTTTGTCGTGAATTCAACTGATAACTCAAATAAATTTATCGGGACTGCAAATTTATCAAAAAGTTCATTTACCGCCTCCAATAGTCGGTTTATTTGATCTTTTTACCTTTTTATTGACATCTGCAGTTCCGGCCCAGGTATTAATTAAATTTATAGTGGTATCACTTAAGTATTTCGGCGGGTCTCCGGTGCTGCTTATTTATGTGGCAGTTGTACGGAGATTTAAATGCCTTATATATGCGCGACGGGTATTGTGCACTTTCGTTTGTTGTTTCCTTTTCAGATTGGTTTAATCCTTGAAGGTACTGTATCTCATCCTTTTAATATTAATAACTAAACTTTCCAGATCAGTTTTATTCGCACCCCTCCCTTTCTAAGCGTATTTTTAGAGCTCTAATAAAATATATTCAAATTTGTTTTTCTGCGCTGACGATACGTCGCTAAAAACCTAAAATTTTTATATGAAGAGAGAAATTACGCTTCTTATGGCAAGACAGCTCATCTATTAGTATTTCTGGCGCTTTCCTGATACGTTTCCATTCCCCTAAACCGTGGTTCCCAATTTTTTTTTTTTAATCGCGACCTTTTTAGATTTTTAAAAAAATGTTCGCGACCGTCCCTTTTCCATCCGCCATATTGGATCAATAAAACAAAAAATAACAGGCCAACTGCAAGTCGGACTTGCGGAATTAGTTTCCCGCACGTTGATTTCTTTTAAAATAACAATTTTTGTTACAGAGGTATAAAATCATCAACGAAGGTAATAAATAAATAAAATAAATAAATAAATATCGTCTTTATATATATATATATATATATATATATATATATATATATATATATATATATATATATGGTATGCGGTCTTTTCTGGATTTTCTGGCTGCTCGTCTTCAGAAATCCATTTCTGTAGCTTTTAGTATTTTTTCTGTTCTTTCCTTCAATGGCCACACCTGGGAACTGTAAGTTATTATACTTTTCACTATTGAGTTGTAAATTCTCTTCTTATTTTCAATCGTTATGTTTTTGTCCCACAGTATACTATTAAGGATTGCAATCGCTTTTCTTCCTTGGATATTCCTCTCGAATATTGCTTCTTCCAGTGTTCCGTCCCTAGATATTCTCGTTCAAAAATACTTATAACTGGCACAGTGTTTGATGGTGTGTCCTGCGGCCAGTTTCAAGTCCTGCTGTTGTCCTCCGACGCACATGTACTCGGTCTTTTTAATATTGACTTCTAGGCCCCATTTTTCATATTCCTCCATAAGTTTCCGTGTCATGTATTCCATATCATCGATGTCCTGAGGGACTACTACCTGGTCGTCCGCGAATGATAGCGTGTATAATGTAGTATCGTCATCCAGTGGTAATCCCATACTGCTGCATTTCCTTTTCCAGTTCTTCAGTGCACTCTCCAAATAGATTTTAAATAGCGTTGGGGATATACAGCAGCCCTGTTTGAGACCCTTTGTGACCTGGAACCCTATTGTTATACCATATTTGGTTTTCACTCTACTTCTTGCGTCTTGGTATAAGGATTTTACGGCATTAATTATTTCAGTGCTTACATTACTCTGTTGTAGTGTTTCCCACAATCTCATTAGGGGCACGCTGTCGTAGGCCTTTTTTAAATCAACAAGACATGGACTTCCTGATCAAATGCGGTTTTCTTTTCTAGGATTTGTGTCAGTGAGAAGAAATGGTCTATTGTGGATCTTCCTGCTCTAAAGCCTGCTTGTTCTTCAGCTTTTACGTCCGAGCATTCCGTTTTTATTCTATTTTTAAGTATTTTTCCGTATATTCTGCTAATAGATCCTGTAACCGTTATTCCCCGATAGTTATCGCAATTATTTTTGTCTCCTTTCTTATGAATTGTTGATATGTATGATATTTTCCATTCCTCAGGTACTTCTGATGTGTTAATGCATCTTTGGAATAAGTCCCTCAAAGTGCTAAATAGCTTTTCAGTTCCGTATTTTACGATTTCTCCTAGGATGCTTCCTGGTCCTGAGGCTCTACCATTTTTTAGCGTTTTACATAGTTGTTTAACTTCTGATGTTGTTATCCTTATTGGGGATCCTCGTATAACTATGTTTGGGTTTCCATGTGGGGTACTTTTAAACTCTGGTCTATCTTTTATTAGCATATTTGTAAAGTATTCGTTCCATTTTTATGGTATTATTGGTGAGAAGATTTCTCTTTTCCGTTCTGTTCTCATATTTTTAAGAAGTCTCCAGCTTTCTGTGCTTTTCCTTCCTCCTATATATGTTCAATTTCTTCATCCCACCAATATGGTTTTTGCTGTTTTTCCGTTTTCTCTTGATACCCTAATGCTTCCAGTGCGGCTGCGTGTAGGCATTCCTTTATATACTTATATTCTTCTATATTAACAAATCCTGTCCGTTGTATCTTTTGGTCCAGTCTACTCTTGTATAGATTTCTTATACTTTCATTTTGTAAGCTGTTTGTATTATATCTTATTGTTGTTTCATTTGTTATGTGCTGTGTAATTGTATCTTCCAGTTTGCTTTCCCGCGTTATTCGTGAGGTTATCTTTCCTTTCACAAGGTAGTGGTCCCTGCCACATGAAGCACGTCTTTGGAGTCTTACATCTAGGAAGTTTAATCTAGATCTCTATATCGTCTTTATTAAGATGTTAATACATGTGATGTGAGTACATATTACCCACACACATCGTGTAGTAGAAAAGGCGAGAATTAACCATCGGTTACTCTTACATCTAACCTCTTCAACACACAACGCGCTTACAAACAAAAATCAAGCAACAATTACATACTAACACAGTAAAATCAATAATCGAGAAGAGACATCAAAATACAAATAAACTACCTCTTAGAATTCTGCTTATTTAACAGCTCATCCCTATATAATTGACGAAGTCGGCCAATAGTGCACGTTTTCAGTTCTGGGTTCATGGTATTGTATATATTTACTGCATTATATGTAAAACTGCGCTGAAACAAGGCAGTGCGATGCTGAGGCATATTCAAGCGATCAGGTCCTAATATACCTATCATGCACCAACTTTCGGGACACTAGCTTCTCCCTTAACCGCTTAACGACTGTACCCGAGATAACTCGGGCACGGTCAACGTTTCGATTTTCCTATGCCCGGGCCTAACTCGGGCATCTCTAATTTTTATGGATGTTATGCGCCATCACCCGAACTGTCTCGTGAAAAGCGGGAATACGCATTTTTACACATTTAACTCAAACCCCTCGGGTCTTGTCGGATTTTTTGCGACTGTTTATTTGATCTTGAGGCAAAATAAGCTGCCAGCGGGTAAATTTAGTTTGTGTTGCGATTTGATAAGTTTTGTTGCGCTGCTTCTGTGAATTAAATTTTACGTGAGTTTTTGTCTACAATAAGTAAATATATTTATTATACCTGTTATTTACATTTTAGTAGCTGAAACCCAAGTACTTAGTATATCATGGACAGGCACGATTATGATCTGTCAGATGAGTCAGAAGTTGACGAACCAATAGACGAAAGTGGCTCTGATACATCTTACGGCAATATTTCAAGTAGTAGCTCGAATTCAGATAATTCGGCGGATTTACTTGAAGCACGTGATTGGTTTGAATTGCAACCTGATTCCCCAGCCCCACCATCATTCCCTTTTACGGCTGTACCGTCTATAAATTGTGTATCCTGCAATGATTGGAACATGTTGGATTTTTTTGAACAGTTCGTTGACGACGATCTGGTTGGCCATATAGTAACAGAAACCAACAGGTATGCTGAGCAAAAAAAAAGAGGAAAAATGTGGTACCCTGTGACTAGCGAAGAAATTAGAGTCTTTTTAGGATTGACAATTTTACAAAGCGTTATAAAAAAAACCAGAATTGCGTCAATACTGGTCAACCGATCCTCTTTTGGTGACGCCCTTTTTTGCCAGTTGTATGAGCAGAAATAGATTTGAGGCTATCCATCAAAACATCCATTTTTCTAATAATGATGAATTTGATGAAGTAACTCATCCAAACCCAAAACTTAATAAAATATGGCCAGTATACGAAAAATTGGTTAGCAAGTTTCAAGAACTGGTCGTACCTGAAAAAAAACCTGTCTATTGACGAAAGTCTCCTTTTATATAAGGGTAGACTTGGTTGGATCCAATACATTCCACTAAAAAGAGCTCGATTTGGTATAAAAACCTATTTACTGTGTGAATCTAAAAGTGGTTATGTATGGAATTTTATCATCTACACTGGAAAACAAACCAACCTTGACAAAGACTATGAAAATCTACCAATTTCGTCGCAAGTTGTCATGACGCTGTCTAAGCCATTGTTAGAGAAGGGCTATTGCATAACGATGGATAATTTGTATAACTCCCTCCAGCTTGCGGATTTACTTATTACAAAGAAAACCGACGTATATGGAACACTAAAATTAACACGGAAAGAAGTTCCTTCAGAGCTAAAAAAAAGAAGCTGACAAAAGGAGAAGTTGTAGCCTTTCAAAGAGGTAAAGTTTGTGTCCTAAAGTGGAAAGACAAGAAAAGATGTTTCTTTGATATCAACCATTCATACGAACACCTGTGTAGAGGTAGAAAAACCAAGAGAGATTATAATAAAGCCGAAAGTTGTCATCGATTATAACGACACCATGGGCGGTGTTGATCGGGTGAATCAACAGTTACCAGACTACAACCTTCCAAGAAAGCGTGGAAAAAAGTATTACAAAAAAATATTTTTTCATTTATTAGATTTGGCACTGTGGAACTCTTTTGTGTTATATCGAAAAACTGGAGGAACAAAGTCAGCACTAGTTTATAGGTTGGATCTAATCAAACAGATCATGGAAAAATATCACCGCACGGAATTTTCTTCTAGAAAAGGACGACCTTCAAGCCAACCTACACCACTTAGACTGACAGGTCGTCATTTCCCTGAGTGTATCCCGGCAACCGAAAAAAAACAATTTCCAACTCGGCAATGTGGTGTATGCTGTAGAGTGCATGATGCCCGCGGCAAAAAAGTTCGAAAGGAAACACGCTACTACTGCCCTATTTGTGACGTACCGCTCTGTGTTACACCCTGCTTTAGAGTATATCATACAGTTAGTACTATTTAGTTGATAAGATAAACCACTTTTTTGTTATTTGGCTCAAATTTTGTTTCAAATTAGCATTTCTTTGAACGCCCGAGTTAATTCGGGTGATGTCAAGAACAGAATTAAAATGTTTTATTTTTTGTGTAAACACTTGTTTTTTTGAAACTTTGAAAAAACATATTTGGTAAGTCCTATTTGCAGATTTAACACATACCATAAAAAAAATCGGGCATTTTGGTCCTACTTTCCCAAATAAATTCGGTCGTGAAGAGGTTAAATAAATCGGGACTGAAGTTCCTAAGAGCCTCATTAAGAATATTACGAAGTGCAGTTGCATAGTATTAGCAAAATTTAACCGTTTTAGCTCATTTAGTTTTAAAGATACATGATCATATTTCCTCAAATGGAATATAAACCTACACCAGACATTCTGTACATACTGCAATCGTCTCCTTGAAAGCGCATACAAGCAAGGATAGTATACAATACTACAATAATGAAATGAAGGCAAGACCAAAGACTCACATAATTTTTTTCTCATCTTAAAATTCAGAATAAAACGATTTGTATATAAAACCTTCATTTTCGCGTAACTTTTTTGCAGGAGCACCCTAACTGGTTCCCTGAATCTGAGATGTGTATCAATGTAAAGACCCAAATTCTTAGCACAATCAGAAAACAGCAAATCCTGATCAGCCAGCCTCAATCTCAAAGCCATGCTCAAGGTTGGTCGCCGATTTTCCTTGCAAAACAATAAAACTTGCGCCTTGTCTGGATTTAGCCTCAAATTATGTTCATCCGAGTAAACTGACAAAGCCATGAGATCCTGATTTAAATTTTCTGCTGCAGACTCACTGTGTGTCATCAGCATACGACTGAACCGATGAATATGAAGCAGTTTGGAACAAATCAAAAGTGTATATAAGAAACAAAAAAGGCCTCAGTATTGAACCCTGGGGCACTTCCGAGATAATTTTACCAGTAGTTGAACAAACATCATTCATTCGCACCCTCTGCCATCTACCCGACAAATAGCTATAGAAAAATTGTACGGAGTGATCAGCGCAGCCCAGATAGTCCAGTTTAGCACGAAGTAGGTTATGATCCAGCACATCAAAGGCTTTCGAATAATCCATCGAAACTGATATAACTGCCATAATTCTGTCAATAGCTCTGATTATGCTATCAGTTAAATTCAATAAAGCCGTTGATGCGCTACGACCCCTCCGAAAGCCAAATCATCAGTGACTTCACAAAACACACCCCAAATGAGTAGTGTTGCTTCGATCTCAGTTCGGAAAGGTCGATTCGGAGTACGCAAAGCGAAACCCGGAGAGAGGCCGGACACTCTAGATTTTTACGGTCCTAGACCGAGAACTAATTAAGTTTAATTAGGCACCTTGCAGTGTTGGAAATCTCATCATGGATTCAACTAAAAAATTAAAAACTTCGATCCGTTTACAGCAAGAGCTTATTAAACGGAAAGATAAAGCTTTAGCCCGTCAGAATGAGGCTATTGCTCAGAAAGATAAAATTATACATCAGATGATGGTGGAAATACAGGAACTCAGAAAAAAGAGAAAAAAGACTCCTGACGACTCTTCAAAAAAGGACGAGGGATCCAGAATGGAGAAGGACGCCCAGTCCTTGGATTCTCCCAGCAACGAGGATGACCCAAGGAGGACGGACACTGAGGGATTCCAGATTGGGAAGAAGAAAACCAAGAGAAAGAAGGGAGTCACCCAGTCTGCTTCTGAAGATGAAGAAGTCCCACCGAAAATGACACCACAACTGAAATAAAAACTTGACGAAGGACCAGGTATTCCACTAGACCAACCTTTGACAATTACAATTTCCCCCCCTTCCCCCAACTCAGTCTGCAACTACTTCAGTTGCATCTGTGGTCCAAAAACCCACTCTTCCGACTAAGATTGCAAAAAGACCTCTCAGGACCAAAGAAATCCTGCCCATTGTGATTAGCAATGCGGCCAAATTTGATAGTATCTCTGGCCATTTCAAGGCCAACAATATTAAATATTCTTCAGCCGTTCTAGTTAGGAATGGCGTTAAAATCTTCCCTTCGTCCGTCGACGACCTCAGGAAGGCAACCGTCCTTCTGGAGAAAAATAAAAAACCCTTTTATACCTTCCGATTTCCGGAAGAAAAATTAAACCACCTGGTCCTCCGTGGTGCTCCTATTCACTTATCGAAAGAATGCATCAGGGATAATCTTGTCCAACAGGGCTTCAGCACTAAAAACATCATACGTTGGACTCATTCCAATGGCAAGCCCATGCCTATGGTACTTATCTTTTTGCCTAAAAATGAGACAGATATTTACAAGGTAATATTCCTTTGTGGTTTTGAGCTCCGTGTGGCAGCTCAGAAAACAAAGTCCTGCAGTATACAGTGTTTCAACTGTCAAACCGTGGCTATCCAGCATCATGTTGTCACATTTCTTCGAAATGTGTGAAGTGGGGTGAAGACCACCACATATCCAAATGCTCAAAAAAAAAGAAGACCCGCCCAAGTGCGTAAACTGCGGAGGCAGTCATCCCGCACCATCCATCACAAATCAAAGTCAAAAAATCCACTTTCAAAGGCTGGGAAACTCAAGACAATTCCCGTCTTGCCCCCAAAAAACAGACGATCAACCCGGTCCCCGCCCAAGCCTCTTCCGAGGCTCTCTTGACCCCTGCGCAACTAGCGCAAATATCCGAATTGTTCAAGGATACTATCCAA
Organism: Pachyrhynchus sulphureomaculatus; assembly: GCA_019049505.1. Lineage (NCBI taxonomy): Eukaryota > Metazoa > Arthropoda > Insecta > Coleoptera > Curculionidae > Pachyrhynchus > Pachyrhynchus sulphureomaculatus. The sequence continues at coordinate 140,253,776 of CM032453.1, forward strand.
GAACAATTAAAAACACTCATGACCCCTGCCCAAATTGACAACAGACAATGAATGGACAACAAAAACCGTTGACACTAAACACTGACTTGACCATCGGCTACCCTTGCATTTAGTATTTAAGGATAAGGCCGTAGTTTAGATGAGCAACTCCTCTCAGTCAAAAGTGTAAACATCACACATAACTAACACAACTGTAACTCAACACTCACCGGAACTTGGGGATTTAGGTTAATTTAGCTTTAAGTGCGGATAAGGTAGATTAGTTCTAGTTATTAGAAAATTAACCTTAGAGTTAAAAACATGCAAACACCTAGACATTAAAAATCTCAGTAAGTAAAAGAAGTAAAGGGATTTCCCAGCTCACAAGGAGTTTTAGTGGGTATATCAACCCTTCAGGTTGGAGAGCTCCATATAACTGAAGCACTTTGGGGCATCCTTATGGTGACGCAGACTACTCCAGAATCCATAAGGCGGATTTCTCCCTGTAAAAAAAACACCAAATGAGTTTTCAACAAAGTATTTTTCTGATCTGATGAACTTGAACTTTTTGTTTTTTTTATATATCAAATAAATTATTAAAGGTAATACACTCGTGATAATTTTCGTTCAGTCTACACCCTGTAGAGAATATTCCAGAATGCATTCTACCAGTTACAACATGTGGTAGCGAAACTTGGGTTCTGACACGGAAAGTTATTAGAAAATTACAAGTTCACTAGAGTGCAATTGAAAGGAAAATTCTGGGTATATTACTTAGGGAGTGCAAACCAAACAATTGGATCAGAAAAAAAACATGGGTCCGCGAGATAATTGAAACGATATCTTCCCCCAAGTGAAACTGAGCTGGCCATATGGCTAGAAATACTGATAACTGGTGCGGAAAAGTGTCCCATGGGGGGAAAAAAGAAGTACTGGCAAACCTCAACAACGTTGGTATGACCATATTAAATGATTTATTGAGGTGTCATTATTTATGCCTATCTGTTTTATTGCATCCAGTTCCTTAATTTTTTTTCTGGTTGTGGTATAGAAAAGGCTCTATGGATCATAGATTTATAAGTAGCTAGCTTGTATGAGGTGGGGCGTGTAGAGTTATAGGGAATAGTTATGTCTGAGAAAGTAGGTTTTCTAAAAATGTCAAACACTAATTTATTCTGTTCACGCACTATTGTTATGTCTAGGAAATTGATTTTTTTATCTGTTTCGACTTCCAGGGTAAACTTCATTCTTGGATGTAGGGTGTTTAGGAATACTAGAGTGTCGTTTAGTTTCTGTTTACTCCCGTTGTAGCATATGATTATATCATCGACGTACCTATACCCGAAGAAGATGTGTTAGGCTAGTTCGGACTTCATGAAATTTTCTTGTAGAACTGACATGAATATTTCTACTAGGAAGAGACTTAGTAGGCTAGCTAACTAGCCCTAATCTTTGTGGGTAAAATTTATTATCAAACTGGAAGTAGTTTTTCTTCTGTGCATAAATGGAAAAGGTTCATAATTTTGGGATGGATGGTAGAATTTATGTTGTTAGATATTAGTATATTGTCTATAATCCAAAGGCATACCTTCAGACACGGAAAAACCAACTTTAATTTAAGCAGCAACAGCCATTTTATTATTTATTGAAAACTTTTTGGAAAACATATTTTTTACAAGCAATAATTAATTAAAAAATATGCAAATAGAAAATTGGCAAAAATTTTCTTTTAATGATTTAAGGTTCCTCATTCTAAATACCATTTAATTGTTTATTTTACTTTACTTTTTTTCCAGAACTTGTTTAACCTAATTTAATCAAAATTTTGTGATCAGTACTTTTCGAGATACGGGGGGGGACAGCAATTTTTCACACTTTTTTAAAAATAATACAAAGAGAGGTGTGCACAAGTATTACATCCTATATATTTTCGAACTCGTATTTTTACAAGCTTTCATTTGACACCCCTGGCCTAGTATTCTTTTTTTTAACTTCCGATTTCCACCCCCGAAGCTAACCCCTTAAGTCAAAATATAATTTTTAAAATGACACGGCTTTGATGAGACCATCAATTCCTTTATTAGTGCCAAATTTTAACTTTCTATGTCAAAGAGTGTCGGAGAAAATCGGGTGTCGGATGGACAGACGTACAGACAGACAGACACCAAAGTGTTCCGAACGGGTTTGAACAAATATATTTTAGTGATATTTTTATAAAGTATTAATTATTAAGTATTAATGATTCATCTGATGATTGAGTTTGCATCTGCTTCACAAATGTTATATTATAATTTTTGGTTGAGTTTTTGTCAAGGCCAATCTCATGTCTTCTTGAACATCCTCCATTCCTGGCTTTTGTCTTGATCTGCAGAAGAGTTGAAAATCCACAGAGGTAAGTGGAAGCAGATGGCACTAATATTCGAAAAGAAAGCACGGAAACTTTGGGATATGAATACGGCATATCACACCAAAATTGAGGCAACTATTTTTCCTAAAATAAATCATGCGCTGAGGAGTCAATTCGCAGCTCCAAAAATTCATCCTGCACTTCACCGAGAATGTCGGTAACATCCAAAAATACATGAAATGGGATTCGTACTAATACAGCTTCTTGTTTAGAGAACTCCGGGAAATAACGTTGTATTTCAGATTCAAGGGCTTGAAGGAGGTTTTTAGTTTCCTCTCTTAGATTATCTACAATTCCCGTCTCCAATTCTTCAATCTTGGTGCAAAGGTGTTGAAACATGGTAAAGTTTTCAAGATTTACTTTACGGCGCCAGTTTTGCAGCTTAAATACGAACGCCTGGATATTATCTCTGAATTGAATAATGTGCATTTCCTTATCCTGCAGTTTCAAATTTAGCTTGCTTTGCTGACCTAAGATATCGGATAAATAAGTCGGATTTCGCCAGACATAAGGAGAGGTGCGTGCACCGGTCGTCCACTGATTACGTCGCATATATCGTGTCTTGCCAAACATAAATAAATTATTAACATTTTAACACCTACCTTTAAATTTTAAAATTTAATTTTGGTTTTTAAAATTGATAACCGGCGACCCCCAAAAAAGCCAAGACGACCCCCTTGTGGGTCGCGACCCACTGGTTGGGAAATAACGGTCTAAAAAGTACTAGAGATGTACCTGCGAGTATGAATGTGAGTCGCCTTTCACTATCAATGTGTTTTTCTCAGTCTGATATATGTTTATTTGATTTAGTCGAATATATGTTGTAATCAAGGGAAGAATAAATTCGGAGATTTTTGAAGAAAAAGAATGTTTTCGCCAAAAATCGATTTTATTCTTGAACATAGTTTCCTGTAAGAGCAATATACTTATTCCAGCCATCTTCTAACATTTGGATATCTTTCATATTTTTTCGAGCTCTCTAAATTAAGCCTCAATTTCCCATTCGACTTCTTCATTTGAACCAAATCTCTTTCTCAGAAACCTACTTTTCAATTTTTTTTAAGGTTAATGGTACAAACAAGCATCAGATGGTTGATAAGCGTTAACAAGTTCTCTGAAAAGTGTAATTCCAAAGATAAAATCATGAAAACAATTTCAAGAATTTTGAAATTTTGAGTTCACGAAAATTAATGTATATGATTCAGAGAAACCTCTTTGGATTATTATTTGTTCCAAAATTTTTGGGAGCGGGTAATCCGAAATTCAAGAACTTGAACGATTTTTGGAAACAGCTTTTACCGGAAATCTATTTTTTTTTATGCTAAAATTTAATAAAAATCATTTTTTTTACTATCTAATACTTCTAGAAAAGGCACACAAATAGTATTGAAAGAAAAGTGTTTGTTTGATAGCAGAATTCTACTTTTGCAAAACTACTATTGCATAGTATTTTTTTTATATTTGTAGTTTTTGTGAGATATGTATGAGAAGCTATCGTTTGGACAACATTCTACCACTTTTTAACGACACGATAAAATTTGTAATTATCCTTTTAATTTTTGAGTTATTGGTCATAATAGGGAACTGCTTTAGCATTAACTTAATACCTTACAAAGTTGGGAATGTGGAATCTTTGGCACAATGATACTACTCAGTATATATCACCACTACACCAAACACTTTATTTTTGCACTCGACGCGCGTTTCGCTAACCATGTTAGCTTCATCAGGAATAATGATTGACTAAAGCTAAACTACAAATCTACCCTATTTATACTTAGCCTAACCCTTGAATTACTCAAGCGGAACTAATGACATAGGCAAGGCCATCAGTTCCGGTCAAGTAACCAGTAGAGGGAACTATAAGGAATAGGCCCTCTGTCTTTATTTAAACTACTTTTACATTTTATGATTTCCATACTTTCGTATGCGTTCAACAATCTCCTATCAGATACATTTTATATTAATCTTAGATTATCTAATGTTACAGTATGATCAGCTTCAAGGGCATGTTCGGCAATGCTAGACTTTTCTGTTCTATTGTAAAATCGTTAAATACTTTTGCAGTGAAGAATTCGTTACAGTTCATTAATAAAACAAAAAATCTAGTAAAGAGTTGATTGAGTGGTCCGTTACTTTGTGACAGTACATTTTAACAATAAAACTACTTAATTACTTTGCTAACTGTCACTAAATATATTTGTAAAGATTTTACAATTGCGTTATCGCGATTTCGTAGTACAACTACATTGTCAAACGCTTAACTAAGACTTAGTTAAGCGTTTGACAATGTAGTTGTACTACGAAATCACGATAACGCAATTGTAAAATCTTTACAAATATATTTAGTGACAGTTAACAAAGTAATTAAGTAGTTTTATTGAAAAAATCTAGTTCTTAATGAAGGTGAAGTCTTAATTTCTTTTGATGTTAGTTCTTTGTTCCCAAGTGTGCCAATTCCACAAACTTTGCAATATCTCGAAGAATTACTTAGAATGAATGACTTTGAAGACGAAATTATTAATGAACACTTAACATTTTGTATGGAACCAAATTATTTCCACTACAACAATCAATTTTATGTTCAGAAAGAAGGAGCAGCTATGGGTAATTGTTTATCACCTTTCATAGCCAATTTATTCATGAGTAAGTTTGAAATCGAAGCCAGTCAAGAATTCGAATATTTCCCAAGGGTATGGTATAGGTATGTGGATGATATTTTCGCGATTTTTGATACAAAGAAAGCGAATATTGGTGATTTTGTTTCTAAATTAAATAGCCGGTATGATTCCATTAATTTCACTTGCGAAGTTGAGAACAAAGGACAATTGCCTTTTCTAGATATTTTAATTATTAAAAATAATAATAGATTAGAATTTGATATCTATAGGAAGGACACAGTAACAGATAGATATATTTCTAATGATTCATTTCATTGCAAACAACATAAATTAACCTCATTACATTTTTTAGTTCATCGTTTGGTCACTTTCCCTCTGAATAGAGTAAACTTTAATAAAGAAAGGAATCGTATTAGAAATATAACTAGAGTTAATGGTTATGACGATGACTTAGTAAATAAGCTAATAAATAGACATAAGTTTAGGTTTAATAATCAGAATTCCACCTTTTTTACACGCGAAGAAAATAACACCAAGTATGTCTCCATACCATATAATCCGAAATATAGCAAGGGACTCAATAAGGTATTTAATAAGGTAGGCCTCACCTTAGTCTATAAGTATCAGACAATCTGAGGAATATCTTAGGAAATCCCAAAGATAAGATTCCTAATTGTGAGAAAAGTGGAATTTATGAAATTAGTTGTAATGATTGTGACAAGAAGTATGTTGGGCAAACTAAAAGGTCAATTAAAACCAGATTTAAAGGACCCTTAAAATACAATAGAACAGAAAAGTCTAGCATTGCCGAACATGCCCTTGAAGCTGATCATACTGTAACATTAGATAATCTAAGATTAATAAAAAATGTATCTGATAGGAGATTGTTGAACGCATACGAAAGTATGGAAATCATAAAATGTAAAAGTAGTTTAAATAAAGACAGAGGGCCTATTCCTTATAGTTCCCTCTACTGGTTACTTGACCGGAACTGATGGCCTTGCCTATGTCATTAGTTCCGCTTGAATAATTCAAGGGTTAGGCTAAGTATAAATAGGGTAGATTTGTAGTTTAGCTTTAGTCAATCATCGCTCCTGATGAAGCTAACATGGTTAGCGAAACGCGCGTCGAGTGCAAAAATAAAGTGTTTGGTGCAGTGGTGATATATACTGAGTAGTTAATACCTTACCTTACCCAATGGATCTACGGCCCTTAAAGAGCCTTGGCCTTCCGCACAATACTTCGTGACGCGACTCAATCTATCGCATGGCGCCTCCCTCCTCGAACTCCCAGTTCCCGGAGGTCTTTCTCAATATCCTCCATCCATCTCTTGCGTGAGCGCCCACACAGACGTCTTCCGTCTGGCTTTTGTCTAAAGGCTTTGCGCTCGTCACGGTTGTCTGGCATGTGCTCGAGGTGCCCAAGCCAGCGCAATCTTCCACTTTTTACTACCGCGACGAGCGAATGATCGTTGTATAGCTGGTAGAACTCCTTGTTTGTTCTTATGCGCGACTCGCCTTGGTCACAGGTAGGTCCGTATATTCTCCGGAGTGCTTTTCTTCCAACGAATTGAAAAGAATTGGTTGAATGGAAATGTCAGATGTGATATTTCGATTTAGTTATTCTTTAGTGTAAGAAAGCCAGTATTTATTTTAAAACTGCGTTGGTGCAAGTTTAGTACTGAGACTATCAATTCACAGAATTTATAGTATAACTTATCTTAAAAGAACAAAACAAAGAAAACTAACGACAAGTCTGACAGAGCATATAGAAATACGAGGCTGGTTTGAAAAGTACGTGCAAAAATAAAAACTACTTATGTGTTTGGGGTAAACCTTTTTTATTTTTCGACATAGTCTCCTTTTAGGCAAAAATATCCATTAGTGTCTGCAATTACTTCCTCGTTTGAATAAAATCTTTGTCCCGCCAGCCATTTCTTTAAATTGGGGAACAAATAGTAGTCCGAAGGAGCCAAGTCTGGAGAATAGGGGGACTGTGAAACGAGTTGGAATCCTATTTTCATTAATTTTGCGACCACAACTGCTGAGGTGTGTGCTGGTGCGTTGTCGTGATGGAAAAGGACTTTCTTGTGGGCCAATCGCGGGCGTTTTTCTTGCAGCTCGGTTTTCAAACGGTCCAATAACGATGAATAATATTCACCTGTAATAGTTTTACCCTTTTCCAGATAGTCGATGAGGATTATCCCTTGCGAATCCCAAAAGACAGTCACCATAACTTTTCCGGCCGAAGGAACGGTCTTCGCCTTTCCCCCTTGGTAACCTATTGTTTAGATTGTTGTTTGGTCTCAGGAGTATAGTAATGTATCCATGTTTCATCCACAGTGACGAAACGACGCTTAAAGTCCTCCGGATTCTTCTGGAACAGCTGCAAACCATCCTTGCAACACTTCACACGATTCCGTTTTTTGGTCAAGCGTGAGCAATCGCGACACCCATCGTGCGGATAGCTTTCTCATGTCCAAATGTTTATGCAAAATATTATGTACCCGTTCAGTCGAGATGCCCACAGCACTAGCAATGTCACGCACCTTAACTCTTCTGTCATCCATCACCATATCATGGATTTGATCAATGATTTCTGGAGTCGTAACCTCCACAGGCCGTCCAGAACGTTCAGCGTCACTTGTGCCCATATGGCCAGTCCGAAAATTTTGAAACCACTTATAAACTATTCTAATCGAAGGTGCAGAGTCACCATAATGTTTATCAAGCTTCTCTTTAGTCCTCCTGAGGCGTTTTTGCCTTTCATAAAGTAATGTTTAATCACCACACGAAATTCTTTTTCGTCCATTTCTTGAAAATCACTCGACTTCCTTGATTCACACGAATGCCAAACACAAAGAAATAGACCAATATGGCTGAAACTTGGTGTGCGTTCATTCAAGAGATGCTACTAACTAAACATGACCTCGATACGCGCCGGTGGTGCCATCTCTCGGACTTTGCACGGACTTTTCAAACCAGCCTCGTACAGATTCAAAAAATATCCAGCCCAGTCTAACTCGGACTTGCGCAATTAATGTTCCTTATGTTGATTGCTTTGAAAATAAAAATTTTCATTACGGAGGTATAAAATGATCAATGATTTCACAAGACACACCCCAAATGACTTTTCTACAAAGTTTTTTTTCCGATCTTCACTGAAAACTGATGACAATGCACTCGTGTTAATTTTGGTTCAATCTACTCTGTGGAAATATTCCAGAATATTTTTAAAAAATTTTAATGAGTAGGGGAGCTAGGGTCTTGTTGTAACAGGGTAAGTAGTAACACGGAATCTGAACTCCATAAACCCATATTTTTTGCTCAATTTAATTCTTAAGTCATGCGACAACACGTCATCACAGTGAGTGTCCCGCATGGCGGCGCAATGAGTAGATGTGTGCACATACTTCATTTTGGCTAGGTAACGCAAAATATTGATTTCATAAAATTTGGCTTTTCGCGTCTATAATTAACTAATTTAAAACTTTTAATTTTGCATATAGTTCCAAAATGTACTTAGTTTTAATATTCTTTAAAAAGAAATTTTTGTTAAATGTAGAATATTATGGTACGTGGCTTGTTGTAACAATATCTTAGGGCACATTGTAACATGGCAACAGCATATGGCCTTTCAATACCGATATCTTTCAAGACAGTGACTTTGCACCATCCTATGTTACTGATCTCCCGAATCCTATTTAAAAGACAGAAAAATTTAACGTTGTATGTTACCTCGAAAATCCAGAGTTATTGCAATCTACTCCCAAACTTGGTATAAGCACTTCCGAAATTATACGTGACATTCAAATTGCAAAAGAATCGGTTCCAAGTTGCTCAGGTTTACAAAAAACATTTTTCACCTTCGAAGGTTAGACCTCTTCCAAAGGCTCCACCGCGAATAGCCGACGCAAAAGAAAATCCACTGTTTTAACTGATACACCTAAACAGAAAGCTTTAAGAAAAGAATATGAAGAAAAAATGACAAAGAGGCAGAAAAAAGATGGTAAACATGGATCAAAATGAAAAGGAAAGAGGAAAGGAAAAGGCAAATCAACAAAAAAGAAAGATGATAAAGAAAAAGTTGAAAAAATAATTTTGAGATCTGATTCAGAACCTGAAACAGAGGAGTGGCATTGTCTCTTTGCGGTGAAGCCTATAGCAATACTGATAAAAAGAAATTCGTAGAATGTATATCATGTAAAATGTGGGCATATGTGAAATGTGCGATAGGAGATAGTATATCATTTATTTGTGTAAATTGTTACTTTGATGAAGACTGAATTTATGTAGTAGTATGTAGCGTCTATTTTTCGAAGGCTGATTATTTTTTTAGATGCTTGTAGTGCAGGGGTGCTCAAACGGTCGATCGCGATCGACAAGTCGATCGCGAGTGCTTTTTTAGTCGATCTCGAGAAAAAAATTCCGATATAGAACTATTCACAGATTTTGTTTTAGGTAACTAAAACAAAATGGAATGAATAAACTACTAAAATTTATTCGATCCACAATTAGGCCAGAATAAACCCCCTCATCACTTTCTTTTATCGTAATAACTCCCTGCTAGCGGCAAAAGGCGGCTTTATCAAAGGAACGCGCGGTACTTGTCAAAGAAGAGCCGCGTTTTTAATTTCCGCCGATTTTTCTAGAAACTTCGGGCGGCGTTTGACGGGAACACTCGAGACTTCGTTCGCGCCGATATAAATGTTGCGCCTGCAGGAATAGGAGTCAGTCTGACTTGTAACTTGAACGCGATACATCGATACAAAGTTTATTACTAAATAGTCCAAAATGAGTGCGGCGAAGAAAAGTAAAACTTATCATTTTAATAACGATTGGGAAGAAGAATTTTTCTTTTGTATGGTAAAGGATAAGTGCATTTGTTTCATTTGCCGTGCGTCAGTTGCAATACCTAAGCGTGGGAACTTAGAGAGGCATCATAAAACGGTTCATAAAAACTATGAAAAGGATTTTCCGTCACAGAGTGAATTAAGAAAACGAAAAGTACATGATTTGATAACTTGTTTGCAAAAAGAACAAACCATGTTCACAAGACCAGCCAAACAGTCAAAAACCTGCAACGATCGCGTCATTTAAAATATCTCATATACTGGCGAAACACAAGAAACTATTTGATGATGGATTGGTTGTGAAGGAAGCATTTATTGAAGCGGGTGAGACTTTATTTGGAGATTTTAAAAATAAAACAGAGTTCTATTAGAGAACGTTATCTCGTCCGACTGTCACAAGGCGTGTTGAAGTCATGAGTCAGGACATGGCAGATAAACTAAAACATGATATCATGGAATGTACATACTTTTCTTTACAGTTCGACGAATTTACCGATATGACAGACATTACCCCAGCTGTGTATTTTTTATTCGAATGGTATTCAATGACATGTCGGCTAAGGAAGAGTTTTTGACAATGATTCCTCTGAAAGGAAAGACCCGTGACGAAGATATATATGACGTTTTCTTCAATTTTGTAACAAACTACAAGCTACCAATATATAAACTAGTGTGCATTATAACCGATGGAGCACTAGCAATGACTGGAAACAAAAACGGTTTTGTGGCATTGTGTCGAGCTAATGATGATTTCCCTTCATTTTTCTCCTTCCATTGCATTGTACGTCAACAAATTTTGTGTTCAAAAGTTCTAAACATGGAGGAGATTATGGGCATTGCAATAAAAATTGTGAATTCTATCCGTGCACGTAGCTTGCAACGATGGCTCTTTAAATTGCAGTTGGAAGATAGTGAGTCAGCTGAACACACATGATTTAGTTCTTCACACGGACGTCAGGTGGTTGAGTCGCGGAAAATTGCTACAAAGGTTTCAAGAATTATTGCCTGAAATAACAGTTTTTCTGAACGAAAGAGGTGATGACTCTCAGATGCTGAAAAACGGAAAATGGCTGACTGATTTGGCATTTTTGACAGACATCACAATGGATTTAAACACCATTAATTTGGAGCTTCAAGGTAAAGAAAAAACTATTATTGAGATGATTAGCGCAATAAACGCATTCAAAAGTAAATTGAAACTTATGATAGATCAACTGAAAAGAAAGGATCTGAAAAATTTTCCGTCTTTTAAAGCAAGGATTCCTCAGTTGAATTATGATATTTATGAGGCAGAATTATCAAATATTTTGGGCTAATTCGAAATACGTTTTTTTATGATTTCAGTAAATTAGCAAATATCGCATCATTTATGAGTTTTTCCTTTTTCATGTAAAAACATTGAGGAATTAGTTACTGAAATAGTAAGTCAGTTTAACATGGACTCATGTTCTGTTGAAAATGAGTTAGTGCAGATTATATCAGATATACATCTCAAAGCCACAGCATCTGATACAAAATTCTGGTGTTTTATATCTGAAGATAAATATCCGAATCTAAGGCAAATCGCCCTTCAACTGACGGCAATGTTTGGGTCAACTTACTTGTGCGAGTCTGCATTTTCTGAAATGAAAATAATTAAGTCAAAATATCTCAATCGACTAACTGACGAACATATGTCATCATGCTTGCGATTAGCACTCGGTAATTACGTACCATCTTATGAAAAGTATGCTGAGGACATGCAGTGCTACGCTTCAACATCCAAAGTCACTCTTTAGTTAAGTTTAGACACTAGAACTCGTTTGTTTTGTAAGAACCAATAAACTCGCAATTTTGAATAATTATGAGTTTTTTCATTGACATTTTAGAGCAGACCTACACTTACCGTGACTAAAAAAATGCATATTGTGCGGAAAACTAATATCTATGCCACGATACACCCTACCTAGTCGACAATCCTGCATCACACTTACTTGCAGCCTCTCAGAGTCGATCGATCGTAGTCTAACAATATTGAGGTAGATCGCCAGCAGTTTAAGTTTGAGCACCCCTGTTGTAGTGTGTTAAGTGAATGAATGATGTGATTCAAAGTGCCATGTTGATTATAAATATAGTTCATCTTAAATCTTTACTGTTGATTGTTTTTGTAAAAGTATGTTTTTGTTTCACTGATGATAAATTTTATAGATAATGTAAAGTTATGTTGGTTTGAAAGATAACAAAATTAAAGCTCAAATATGTATCAAAATTTACTTTATTTTTACTATAACTACCTGCCCCATGGCTGTTAAATCTAGCCCCAAAGACGGGGCAAGTTGTACCAAAGGTTTTTTTTAAGAAAATGTCTGGTGTAAAGTAAATATTAATAACTTTGATCTTATTCCTTTTCGATGTAATAGAGGAATAGTTAGGTTATCGACAGACGCTCTTTTAATGCTAAAACAACAAACAGATATTAAATTAATTTATTTTTTCTAAAAATTGTTACAACAAGCCCCTCGCTCCCCTATTTTTTCGAGATAAGGGGGGACAGCGATTTTTCGTAATTTTTTAAAGATGATACCAAAAAGTGTGCGTAAGTACTATATATATTTTTGAACTCGTATTTTTACAAGCTTTCATTTGACACACTCGACGATCTGGTAATTTTTTTTTTCACTTCCGATTTCTCTCCTCAAACTAACCCCTTAAGTCAAAAGTTACCTTTCAAAATTACACGGCTCTGATGAAGCTATCAATTCCTATATTATTACCAAATTTCAACTTTGTATGACAAATAGTTTCGGAGAAAATCGGGTGTGACAGACTGACAGACGGACGGACGGACATACGAACAGACACCGAAGTGATCTTATAAGTGTTCCGTACGGAACACTAAAAAGAAAATTTTATAGAAGCTAAGAAAACTCTAATTTTTTCTAAAGTAATATTTTATTTATATACACTACTTAAACATAATAATATAGACTAAATAAAAAACTAAATTTTTGTATAAAATATAAAAATATTGATTCTTATAATATTTACAGCAAAATTCAACAAATATCTTTATTTGTTGTGATTATTACCCCATTTTATAAAATATTTAACATAACTTTTAATTATTTAACTACAAACTCCCAATACTTCATCTTCAATAAGTTATAATGTAGGATTTATCTATTTCTTAAAACTTATTAAAATTTATTATTTAAGAGGATTGGTCAGAATTTCTTTAATACATGTTCAAATGAAAATTTAGGTTTCTTCTTTATGTTATAACTTCTACATTACAACGTCACATGAAAATCTTTTCGTGAAAATACAAAGATAGATAATACAAAAGAGATGGTTCGAAAATCTGCTTCGAGCTCATTTTTTTAACGTGAATTAAAAAAAATGATACAAGATATTAAAATGTGCAGTTTAAATGATACCAATCATGTGTGTATGTGATCAAGTATAAAATTTGGGAGTTCGTTAAAAATATTCTTTGCCACATTTCCGGTAAAAATATCTTTTACACACTTCCATACGGATAGAGCGAAAACCAAAGTAATGAGTGTTAGTTGTAATGAAGATTTACCACACATAAATGAAATTACTGGTTTCACTGTTGTAGACCATTTCAACTATTTGGGATCCCTCATAACTAACAATGGTGGCAGTGAAGAGGAAATAAGAAGATGTTTGGCTATGGCTAGAAATTCGACGATCAAACTCACTAAGTTCTGAAAAGATTCAGCTATTAGAAAAAACACAAGGTTAAAATTGCTACCCAGCCTTATATTCACACATAAATGAAATTACTAGTTTCACTGTTGTAGACCATTTCAACTATTTGGGATCCCTCACAACTGACAATAGTGGCTGTGAAGCGGAAGTAAGAAGACGTTTGGCTATGGCTAGAAACTCGACGATCAAACTCACTAAGCTCTGAAAAGATTCAGCTATTAGAAAAAACACAAGGTTCAGATTTCTACCTAGTCTTATATTCTCTCGTTACAATTTACGCATCGAAAACATGGACCATTCAATATGCTGACAAAAGACGAATCCGTGCGTTTGAGATGTGAGCATATCGAAGAATCCTCAGAGTATCATATACCATTCTAATGTATCTATTCTTAAAGAGCTTAGTATAAATGACCGACTTTCAAATAGAATTAATAGACTGTACCTAAAATATTTTGGTCACATTATAAGGAAAGTGGATGCCATGGAACAGCTCGTAGTAACGGGGAAGATAGAAGGTAGAAGATCAGGGAAACGGTCTCCAACAAGATGGTCCGACTAAGTAAGATCTCTTCTTGACATGGGTCTGCACAAGTCAGGTCACGTTGCGAATGATTGTTTAGACAGCAACTGCACGGTGTCACCGATACTCATATTGGGGTGAGAGGATTAAGATAGAGATATCGAGTAGAAACAAGTATCTTTTTTCCAATTCTTTTAAAAAAATATGCTTGAAACAGCAGATTTTTTAGCCCCCTGCGCTTTTGAATTTGATCCACTACATATAATTTCAAATTAGTAACCGCAAATGTGACATTATCAGGCTGTATGCACAAACAAAATAATTCATAACTGAGACGTTTGTCTCCAAGTGATTTGGTTGTCCTAAAGCGTCTCGTCAAGTTGAAAAACTAATTTTATTTTAGTAAAAATTTGAATCATAGTTATTCCAATTTCAACCGATTCCGATACGATATACTCTTTGCTACATAATCACAGAACAAAATTCGTTTTTTTTTGTGAAACAGCCGAATAGTCAGTTAGTTTAGGTTATTTTTATATTAAAATTTGGCGTTTCAATCGTTTGACCAACCCGAAAACATGGTAACAAAATTAGAGTCTTGGTCAAGACGTGTCAGTTAAGCATTTGCAGTCAGGAATTAGTCACTAATTTAAATTCGCCTCCTATTGTTATGGATGTGGACTAAAATTCATTCAAAACTTGTAATTTTTCACAATTTAATTTTTGTATGTCGGCAGCCCTTGAACATCGTGCCAAAAAACCATGCATGTCAGCATTTTCTCTAGACAATTGTATTCAGCGCGGTAGATGAAATGCCGATACTTTCACCCATAAGTCAAGATGAGAAAACGTTTTTAATTGCTTAATGGCATCGGTCAAAAATAACTACTATACATATATATATATATATATATATATATATATATATATATATATATATATATATATATATATATATATATGTATATATATATATATATATATATATATATAATATATATATATATATATGTATATATATATATATATATATATATATATATATATATATATGTATATATATATATATATATATATATATATATATATATATATATATATATATATATATATATATATAGGGTGTCTCTAAAAGGTGTGAAAAAATTCTACCACAAATTCCTGAGGTCAAAATATGACGATCTAACACAACTTACCTCAGTCCAAAAATGGATGATTTCGGAGACACAGAGGGTCAAAAGTTCAATTTAGTTTTAGTTTTTCATAAATAATTTTTTTAATAATTGGTGTATTGTCACAATTTTCCGCTAAAGGGTTTTTTTTGGGGTGAAAAATTGAAATCTGCATTCATTTTCATTGTAAAATTTAGAGGGCGCCACCTGCGGGACTTTGCACACACTTGAAACGAAATAACATTTTTGAGCCACACTGTATTTTACTTTTACATAAAATTTCTTATTCTCCAACGTCTTTTACCTAAAAAAGGTATACCTGGTAAGAGTTGATTTGAGCAGCCGTTCTTAAGATATCTGGATTAAAACAATTCATTTCGTTTATGGCTGGTCTAAATTATTGTGATAAATGAACACAATTTGAAGCGAAGGCGTTATAATAAATTATCTGTCACTAAAAACTGACTGGTGTTAAATCGAATCTAAAACCATTCAAGCATTACATTTTAATCAGAATAGGAGGAATTACGGCCTATCTTTTAGTAGGAGAAATTCGTAAAATTCCTGAAAGACCCTGATTGTGAGCAGTGTTGTTGTTGATGTTTTTGATACATTGTCGTTTTTTTTCCGGTGTTTATGTTTTAAATGGCGAGTAGTACTGGAATATCGTGAAAGTGAATCAGCAAGCACCGTTGAATTGTCAAACAATTTACAAATTAAATTTTCGTCATGGCCGTACAGTATACCAATGAAGATATGTTATTGGTTTTTGGATATTGCCAAGGAAATGGTTTAGAATCTTGCAGAGTACAGTGAAAGATTTCCGAATCGTCGCTTACCGAACCATAAAACCTTCGCGGCAGTTGAAAGACGTCTTCGTGAAACGGGTAGATTTGCGCCTGTTTCTATTAATTATGGTCGTGCACGTACGGTAAGAACTCCAGAGTTTGAGGAAGATATTCTGAATCGGATTAAAGAAAATCCAAAACTCAGCAGCAGACGATTAGGCTTAGAGCTAGGGGTAAGCAAAGATACTGTTAATAGGGTAACCAGAGAACAACTACTGCACCCATTTTATGTTCAACAGGTACAAGATCTTTTACCTCATGCTTCCGCACCACGCCTAGCTTTCTGCCGGTTTATCCAAGAACACAGAAATCAAGATAGGAATGAAGGAAGATGAAACCTGTTTCACGAGAAGTGGCATAACTAATTTGCACAATGAACATGTCTATGCAGAAGAAATTCCTCATGCGACTTAAATAACCCATTATCAGCATGAGTTTAGGATCAATGTTTGGGCAGGAATCATAGACACTTTCATAACTGGTCCTGTCATTTTACCATTTCGACTAAATGGCGAAAATTATGTGGAACATCTGCAAAACGAACTACCAGACTTATTAGATCCCCTGCCCTTGGAACTTCGAATAAGAATGTGGTTTATGCACGACGGTGCTCCTCCACATTTTACGTTAAAACGTATATATATAATTATTTAAACGAACAGTATCCAAATAGATGGATAGGCAAAGGCAATGATGCACCCGCAAATTGGCCAGCTCGATCCCCTGACATGACCCCGATGGATTACTTTTTATGGGGAACTTTGAAAACCCTTGTGTATTCTACGCCAGTTGATACAAAGATGAATTAAGGAGACGTATTCAAACTGGAATTGAGGCTTTGAGAAATGATGCCGAAATGCTCCAAAGAGTCCAATTTAATTTTTTACATTTATTATAAGCATTTTTTTTTAATTAACTTTTTGTTGTTGATAAATCTTATTGACTGTTTTTACTAGAGAATAAAATTAACACATTTACTTGTTTTTTTTTTTAATTTTTGGTGTTATTCTTGTGGCAATGCAATGCAATGGTGAGTTTGGGTAAGAAATCAAAAATTTGCATCCAAATATCCCAAAAAACTCAGCTCATACCAGGCATACCTTTAAAAGCTAGAAAAGAAGAATTTTTATTCAAAATCTAGACAGTTCGCTTCAAATTATGTTCATTTATCACAATAATTTAGACCTAGCCATAAACGAAATGAATTGTTTTAATCTAGATATCTCAAAAACGGCTGCTCAAATCAACTCTTACCAGGCGTACCTTTTTTAGGTAAAAGACGTTGGAGAATAAGAAATTTTATGTAAAAGTAAAATACAGTGTGGCTCAAAAAAGTTATTTCGTTTTAAATGTGTGCAAAGCACCGCAGGTGGCGCCCTCTAAATTTTACAATGAAAATGAAAGCAGATTTCAATTTTTTACCTCAAAAAAACCCCTTTTGGTTGAAAATTGTGACAATACACAAATTATTAAAAAAAATATTTATGAAAAACTAAAACCAAATTGAACTTTTGACACTGTATCTCCGAAATTATCCACTTTTGGACTGAGGTAAGTTGAGTTAGATGGTCATATTTTGACCTCAGGAATTTGTGTTAGCATTTTTTTCGCACCTTTTAGAGATACCCAGTATATATATATATATATATATATATATATATATATATATATATATATATATATATATATATATATATATATATATATATATATAGATATAATATATTTTTTCAATTGCTGAGGAGAAACGTTTCATTTGTTTCTTAATTTGAAGCATCTAACTAATCAAATACAAGATCGGATTGCTTAAATAGGTATAGGTAAGTAGTTGCCAAATAACAGTACAGAAGGCAAACAAATGTACTCTGGGACCAATAAGGAAACAATACCACTGACGTAAAAGAAAAACTAGAAATATACAAGAAATTCGTTGAAGATCTGTTTTGAGGACGAAAGACAAATTGCCTACCGCGACAACTTGCAGCAGTAAACAGGCCCAAATATAACAAAAGAAGAAGTGGTACAAGTCATCAAAAAATAGGAAAACCCTGGTCCAGATGAATTACCAACAGGTACCCTAAAAATAATATAGGAGGAGCAGATAACGGAATTCATAGGAAACTAGAAGCAAAAATAGAAGAAACACAGTTTGGATTCCGAAATGGCGAGGTAAATGAGGATGTTTATGGCTGTTTTGTGAATTACAATAACGCCTTCGACAAAGTTAAACACAACCAACTGGTAGAGATCGCAAAAACACCACCTGTAGCAGCTGAACTTGCGCTGGGAGGGTTTAGAGTAAAAGTGTTAGATGACTACGTATTTATTGGCGTTGGCTTCTGAGAGCATGATTTGGATGTCCCTTCACTCAAGTGTTTAGAGCAGCAGCTTCAAAAATACGAATGATAATAATGATTGCCAAACTCCGCAGCGGAGGTGACACCTAAAGAAGAATAAATTGTCAAATCAGCCAGTGGCGGCGAAGATTTTGAATTTAAAGTTTTTAGCTATATTTGCGTTTAAGTTTTACGTGTTATTATCAAGGGGCACATCTTTCTTCTTTCTTTCTTTTCAACCTGCGCTCATCCACTCCTGGATGTAGGCCTCTTCCAAATCTTTTCATCTCTCCCTGTCCAGAGCCATACTGCTCAAATTTTTTCCCGTGATATTCTGGACGTCGTCTCGCCACCTTCTTTGAGGTCTTCCCATATTCCTCTCGCGCTTCCTTGGGATTCTATCTCTCAAACTCGCTAGCAGCATTACACACTGCGCCATTTGAAGTCTGTTCATCGACTTACGTGTTAGCGACATTGTTTCAAGACCGTACGTGTTCTGAAAATAAACCCGAGTTTACCAAAAACTTCTCAACCAAGACCCACTCTTCGAGAAATTTCTGCCGTTTCCTAGTAGTATTTTTTGTCTGAGGTATATATATATATATATATATATATATATATATATATATATATATATATATATATTTATATATATATATATATATATATATATATATATATATATATATAAATATATATATATATATATATATATATATATATATATATATATATATATATATATATATATATATATATATACATACATATATACATATATATATATATATATATATATATATATATATATATATATATATTTTCTGATGTGTTCTCTAATGGCCGATTTTCAGTGGTAATCCTTATTTCCTCTGGACTCATTACCTTTGTCTTGCTCAGGTTCATTTCCAGTCCGACTCGTGATGATGCATGATGAAGTTCTTCCATCATAGTTGTTAATTTTTTTAGGTGTAATACCGATAAGAACGATATCGTAAATGATTAAGTAGTGTTCCGTCTATGTTAATCCCCTTATTTTGCCAGTCTAAGGCCTTAAAAACATCCTCCAGTGCCAATGTGAACACTTTTGGCGAGGTCGTATCTCCTAGACGTACTCTTTCTTTTTATCGATAGTTTTGGAGTCTCCATGTCTTCGTTTACTAATATTTGGACATACGTATTGTCATAGATATATTTAATAAGAGTCGAGTATCTGATGTCTGTCCAAGCGTTATCTAGGACTCTTAAAACTGCCCACATTTCTATAGAGTCAAAGGTTTTCTGGTAGTCTACGAAAGCCAAATGTAAGGGTATATTATATAAGGGGAACAGTTTTCTATATCACAGAACTTAAAAAAAATATATGTCTTGATAAGGGATGGAGATGAGGCTTTTCCCCGACTAAATATTGCATTTCTTCAATTAGCAATTGAAATAGTAAAAACTGTCACAGAAAAGCCACAACAGTCGTAAATATTATTTTTTAAAAACATATCCTTTTTCACAATAATGTGCCACTTTTAAAATATTAATACTACTATCGGCGGTGTTTCAATATTCACTTGCCCCAAATACTTGTAATAATACAACAAAAATAACTAATAAAAATTAACCCAACTTCTAAAAATAAAAAGTATACTGAAAAGTATACACTTCATCGAGATACAATTAGACACTCGAACTTAAAATCCCTCGTTTTATATAAACAGGTTGTGGTTAGATAAAAGAATTCTAAAAAGATGTAGGGCAATAAAAATATGTTACCTCTTGTTCGAATAATTTTACGAACTAAATTGTGAAGAGCACAAAGTTTTGTAGATATTTCACTATATTAACTGAATAAATCATTTTCCCTATTGTAAAGTACTAAAGTGCCGAATAAAACTTGAATATAAGTAAACAATAATTTTTGGCAATTAAAAAAACTACTTACATCAATAATTTTAAATTAACATAAAATATCACAAATGTAATTTATATATCACTTTACAAAAACAAACATTCACCACCTAATATAAATATATATTGTGAATAATAATTTACAGCACAATAAAAAAATATACATAGAAAGTCAAAATTTCCAAAAATGATAATTGTAGGGTAACTGACGATTGAACAACACCCTTAAATCAATTTTTGCTTGGTCTATTGTACCGATAACCCTATATATTTAGAAGAACGTAAATTTGGAAGATATTTTACGTCCAAAATTTTAATCGTTTGTTAGTAAGACATGTAATAATATTTCCGTCAACTGGACTATGTTGTAAATGAAAAAAATGAATCTAGAAAAGCCCCGCTTGTCTCATACTCTTTTTTCCAAATAATACAAATAATACTGCTAAAAAAACTACAGATTCCTTGAAATATCTCCAGTCCCTTACCCCATAATTTCACACTTATCCATCATTTTCCATTAAGATTGGAGATGGTAAAAAACTCGACCTCAAAAACCCTGAAAACGATACACAGCATTGTCTATTCACTCCAATCCCACCCCATATCTGCTTCTTTATCCGTTATGATGACATGACGATAGATTAAAATGAAATTTGGCAATCTTGCCATTAAATAAGAAGAGAAAAGTGAAACATTACCAATCGAATGTTTGGACCACCACCCATTTTATACCCTTCTTATTGAGCCGTATTTTTTAAACATTGTACATTCTTTTCTTACTCTAAGTAGTGTCCATACACCGAAAATACGCTGGCAATGAATATATTTACGAGTATATATCTAATATATTCATGGCTTCTTTCAAATTTCCCGCCAAACCAATGGTCACGCGACATGTCAAAATCAATTTTTAGGTTATCGGCCATGCAGAACTGACTAATCGAAAAAGAAATTTTGATTCTCTAATAATATAAAAATTTTCCATATGTTGCCGGTTACTGTATATGTATATATATATATATATATATATATATATATATATATATATATATATATATATATATATATATATATATATATAGATATATATATATATATATATATATATATATATATATATATATATATATATATATATACATACATACATATATATATATATATATATATATATATATATATATATATGTATATATATATATATATATATATATATATATACATATATATATATATATATATATATATATATATATATATATATATATATGGGTCGTTTCGCGTCAACGGGACCCAAAAATAGAATTAACGAAAAAAAGTTTCAAGAGTGTCAATTTCTTCGTTTAAAACGTAAGCTTTCAAATGCAATGCAGCCATTTTTGAAAAAAAATAAAGTGGTGGCATAATATGGTAGGGTAAAATACAAACAAATGATGATTTCTAAGTGGAATTAAGTTAACTGAACTCCAAATTGGGACCAAATGTAATATTGATATAATAATTAGAGTAACCAACATAATTTTATCTAATACCAACATGGCGAATCCAATATGACGCAAGAAACCGAAAATTACACGAAAAATGAGCAATTGTGGAGATTTCGCAGTGAGATAGCACTTTTTCTTACCGTAGCACTATCGCTGGCTTATCATATAACACTCTATCGTAACCTAACTTAATGCATCATACCTTACCCAACAGAAAGGAAAAATTGACATAATAAATGTTTAGGCGTCATAACTTACAAAGTAGAAAGAAAGTTTAACCTAAGTTAACCTAATGCAGTAGATTCTAACCTTAAGGCAGTTTAACCTAAATTAACCTAAGTCAACTTAACCTAACTTAGCCTACGACTGTAATCGAAAAACATAAAGCTTCATAGCTTAGACGTCGGGAAGGCAAGTTAGGCAAACATATCCTAAGGCATCATAGCTTACATAACAGAAAGAGAGCTTCACCTAACCGTATCTAAAGCAACTTAACTTAACCTAACCTGAGGCAGCTTAACCTAACATAACCTAAAGCATTATAACTTACACAACAGAAAGGCAGCCTAACCTAGCATTACCTAAGGCATCTTATCTTACGTAACAGAAAGGCAGCCTAACCTAGTACTACCTAAGGCATCTTATCTTACATAACAGAAAAAGATACACACACAAACACACTTTTATGGGATCTAATTGCCTCCACGTCCTCGTCGTTGATCCTGGGTAACGCTAAACGGGTACCATACAAACACATTTTCATTATGAAATTATTGCTTAAATACTCTATACAATATGTGCCATAATGCATTAGGCTATTTTAGGTTAAGAAGCCTTAGGTAGTGCTAAATTGAGCTGCCTTTCTGTTGTGTAAGCTATGATGCCTTATGTTACCTTAGGTTAGGTTCTGTTAAACTGCCTTTTGTTAGGTTAAGATAATTTGCCCTTCTGTCGTGTAAGCTATGATGCCTTATGGTGTTAGCTTAACTTGCCTTCCCGAGATCTAAGCTATAAAGCTTTATGTTTTTTTCGATTAACATGACTTAGGCTAAGTTAAGCTGACTTAGGTTAATTTAGGTTAAACTGCTTTAAGTTAGGCTAGAATCTGCTTCATTAGGTTAAGTTAGGTTAAGCTATCTTTCTGCTTTGTAAGTTATGACGCCTAAAGTTTTATTGCGTTAATTTTCCTTTCTGTTGTGTAAGGTATGATGCATTAAGTTTTCTAAGGTTACGTTGCCTTTCTTTGGAGTATGTTAGGCTTGATTGGGTTACGATAGGTTGTTAATTTATATTATATGTTGAGCCGTGCTCTGGTAAGAAAAAGAGCTGTCTCAATGCAAAGTCTCCATAATTGCTCATTTTTCATGTAATTTTCGATTTTTTGCGCCATATTGAATTCGCCATGTTGGTATTAAATACAGTTATGTTGATTACTCTAATTATTCCATTAATATTACATTTTATCTCAGGTTTGAAGTTCAGTTAACTTAATTCCACTTAGAAATCATCATTTGTTTGTAATTCATCCTGATTTTTTTTGTTTCTAGCCGCCATATTGAGCCACCATTTTGGTTTTTCAAAAGGGCCACGTTGCATTTGAAGGCTTATGTTTCAACGAAGAAATTGACAGCCTTGAATCTTTTTTTCATTAGTTCTATTTTTGGCTATGGGGGTGGCCCCGTTGCAGCGAAACGTCCCATATATATATATATATATATATATATATATATATATATATATATATATATATATATATATATATATATATATATATATATATAAATATATATATATATATATATATATATATATATATATATATATATATATATGTATATATATATATATATATATATATATATATATATATATATATATATATATATATATATATATATACCTAGACCTACAGGGTTGGTTTCATCTTCGGTTACCCCAAAAAATAGTGTTTAAGATAATTTTGGAATACCAGAGACCTATATATTCAGTTATTCACTTAATAATTCTCACTAATTTTACTTTTAAATAAAAATATAAAACTTCTATTACAAATCATACATATACTTCACCCCTTTTCTGTGGAGCAGCATTCTGAGATACCGTTGAAATTTTTCTTAATTTTGGTGTATCTGGAACATTCTGTCCTCCAGCCAACGAACTTAGCGAGTTGGGAGCAGAAGCACTGGGTGTTAGTGAAGAATGACCTTTATCAGTTTCTTCTACGGTAGATAGCTTTGGAGAACCTACATGAGAGGAACTTAATGAAGGGAGGCCTTTATCTCCCGTAAATGTCAACAACGATGCTTGATGAGCATCCAAAGAATCTCTTGCTTCTAGAGATTTCTTGGACGTCACAGAGGCTGTAGTATTTGATACAGTTGACCCAATGGAGTCTTTAGATTGATGTGAAACTTCAGAACTTCCTGAAGACTCACTATTCTCTCCTTGCTCCCGTTCATGTTGCCCTTCTTGAGGCAACTCTGTCAAAGTTAAAGGTTGCATTAGACTACCAGATTTCTGTTGTTCAAAAGCCTGTACAAAAGTAGGATTCCTAATGTTCTGGTTTTCAAAAGCTCGTGCAAAAAGTGGACTATTTCGTGCGGAGTTGATCCCTAGTTGAGTGAGTTGTGAGACTGTCATCGGCACACTAACTGGTGTGGTAAGGAGTGGGCCTAGAGTTGGTGAAAGTACTGCTTGAGCTAGGGCTGCTGTACCGGGCGAGTGGGCGTGGAGGGTGTTGTTGACAGAGCCACTACCGTCTAATTCTTGGATTGGTGATAAAACAACCTGTAATAATTTTTAAAAAATGGAATAGATTAGAATCTTGAGGGAGTTAATAAAATTAAATGACTGGAAAGTCATAAGTCATTTTTTTTATTTATTTTTCCTTTAGAGTTTCAATAACTCAGAACTGTAGAAACTACACACATACCTGTACGACAGGAACGTCATTTGAATTATATCCTGGATAACCGTGAAACTGTTGAGACATTAGTGTTAAATTGGGTGACGACACTGGCGGTTGGTTATTATCAATATTATTAGTGTTATTGGCAAGAGACTGACGATTCTCTCGTTCCACTACTTCCTTTGTGACGTCAGGAGTTGGAATTCGTGGTCGGTTTTTTATTTGCATGGCCGAAGCACCTGCAAATTTTTGATCTAAAATAAATAAATAGATGTCAGATATCAATAAACTACAACAACTAATAAGATAGTTATATAAGTTAACGTTATTCTAAATATCTCAAGATGTATATGTCTGATTGGTTAGTGTTCTGTGAAATGTTCCATTACACAAGTCTGCAAAAAAAAAAAAATTTAGAGCTGTTTTAGTTTTTTTGCGTAATTTTTATATTTTTGGGTGTACTGAATCCGAAAATGACTTTCATTTTGTCATAGAACGTCACGTTTTCTGACAATGTAGGTATCTATGTTAAACAAGTTATCATCTTAAAATAAAAGATAAAAGACTAAAAAAATTTTTTTAAATTTATAATTGCGTAACAAAACTTATTTTTTATCTAAAATACATTCATTAGTAAGCACTAAACACATTTCTTTTTCCCAGTGAGACTCCTTTTGGTACATTTTCGCTTGTAGGAAGCATCTGGAAGGTCTCTCTGAAGCGTCCAACAGTAGTCTGCCATCATTGAGACGCTCCATCTTCCCTCGTATCTTTTTTCCATCTCCTTAATATCTTGGTGAAATCGTTCACCTCTTCACTCACATCTCCTAAATTTTCTGGAAAGTAGTCGAGGTGGGAATGAAGAAAATGTACTTTTAAACTCATTAGGCAACCTAAAGCTTGAAATGCTTTTAACATTCTTTTGACGATTTGTTTGTAGTTAGGGTCTTTGTTATTGCCTAAAAAATTTCTCTATGACCTCTTTAAAGGCAATCCACCCTTCTCTTTGAGGATCCGTCATGGTTGTGATGAATCGTGGATCAGCCATAAGCCGTCTAATATCTGGTCCAACGAAAACACCTTCCTTCAACTTTGCTTCCGAGAGGCCTGGAAACTTTGATATTAAGTATTTGAAGCAATTTCCATCTCTTGGAAGTGACTTTACAAATTGCTTCATCAATCCCAGCTTTATGTGAAGTGGTGGTGGAAGAACTTTATGAGGAGGCACCAAAGTTTCATGCAGGACGTTCTTTTCGTCAACTTTAAGCTCCCTCGGAGGCCAACACTTTTTGGTCCAGTGATTTGCTCGGTCTCTACTCTCCCATAGACACAAAAAGCAAGGGAATTTGGTAAACCCAGATTGTTGTCCGAGCAACATGCCCAAGATTTTTAAATCACCGCACACTTGCCAACCGTGGTCTTTATATTTTAATTTGCAAAGAACCAATTCCAAGTTCTTGTAGGTTTCCTTGAGGTGTACGGAATGACCGACAGGAATGGAAGCATAGAAACCGCCATTATGAAGCAGAACTGCTTTAAGGCTTCTTTCTGAAAAATCTATGAAAATACGCCACTGTGCGGGGTCGTATGAGATCTTAAATGTATCCATCAAACTTTCAATATTGGTTCAATAAACCAACTCGTCCTCTTGGGCAAAGTAGGAAGTGAACTGCTTCTCACGATATCTCAACCAGGAGGAAGACACTCCCGGCAAAAGTAAGTTCCTGCTTTTGAGCCTTGATCCAAGCAACTCAGCAGCGTTTTTGGGAAGATTCAAGTCTTTTACCAAATCATTTAGCTCGCCCTGGGAAAACAATTTCGGACTGCTGTCATCTTCAAATTGAAAACTTGACTTGTCATCAGGTTCAGGTACAGCACCATCTTCGTCAGAACTTGGAATCTCTTCCAAGGTAGCAGGGGCCTTGGGCACTGGTATTTCGGTCCCATGAGGGATGGGACGAATAGCTGATTGCAGATTGGGGTATGAAATGGACTGCTTCCATTTTGAATTATACCCTTTCACATTACACGAACAAAAGTAACAATCATCACTATGGTTCTTTTGCTCGCGCCATACCATAGGAATCGCATATCGGAAAGCTTTTTTCTTGCCCTTAAACCAATTTCGAAGGTCTTCATCGTTTGCAGACTTTATGAGGTGCCCAAACTTTATCCTGATCTCCAAGTTTTAAGCCAAAATACGTGAAGTATACTTTTTTTTACAAAGTCCGTCATTTTAAGTTGTTGCTTTAATACCATATATTCGCCACAAATATAACAGAAACTGTCAGACGAATTCACACACTTCCGCACAGATGACATTGCACTATATTGAACCAAGATCTATAAAACAATGACGAGTTAACACGTAATTGTACCGCGCCACTTTCTACACTATCGGAGCACGCACGTTCTGGTTACAACGTTTATGTTTGTGAATTTAGCTCACACAGGGCGTTCTTTATTTAGAAAGTAATGATAGTTATGCCCTGTATACATTTAAAAACAGTAATCAAAATAAAATTGTACCTATTTATTTATGACTTCAAGTTAGCCCAAAAAAACCATTTTTTATAATAAAATTTTGCGTTTTGCAAAATAACCTGACGTTCTGGAATTTTTTGAGTATTTTTTTAGTTTTCAGAACACTTAAATACATAGAAATCAGTTGACAACATCCAGACAGCATTTTTGTTGCAAACCTGTGTTATTTTCAGTTAGTATCTTTAATTCTAATTTTAATATTGTATTTCTTGATGCAACATTATATACCAATTAGCCCACCCTGAATTCAGAAGAGTACCTGCAGAGAAGGATCCAAAATCAAAGTTCTGAAGATGTCCCGGTAATTTCCTTAAATGAAATTTATTCTGCCCTAAAGAAAATGAAAAAAATAGAGCTCCAGGCGACGACGGTGTGACTCGTGGAGGCGATAAAGATGGGAGGATTATTACTAATAGCCAAAATTCAAGCGCTTCTCAACTTATGTTTGTATAAACGAAATATTCTAGCTAAGTGGAATGATAATTTTACATAAGAAAGGAAATGTGGCAGCCAGGAGAATTATATACCGGTCAGCCTCCTTAACCATCTCTACAAACGGTACCATCCGAATTATAGCAACAAGATTGAAGGCAAAACTTGACTTTTACCAACCCAGGGAGCAAGTTGGTTTCCACTCTGGGTTCGGTACAAACGATCATCTACAATGCTTAAAAACTTTAATAGAAAAACCGTCGAGTATAATCGACCTTTAGTACTGATATTTGTTGACTTTCAAAAGGCGTTTGATGGAGGTGGAGCTACCAGCTATTCTAAGAGCATTATTTTAAGAATGTAGAATCAATCAATGGTGATGCAACATAATAAAAAATATATATGCCAACGTCACAATAACTGTAAATCTACATTCGACAACCAACAAGCTAAAAATAAAAAGAGGGGTTAGGGCGACACCATATCACCAAAACTATTCATTACAGGTCTCGAGCACGCCATTAAAATGTTAACATCACAATAGAAAGGTATACTCATCGATGAAGATGGACTAGTCTACCTACGTTTTGCAGATGATATCGTTATTATGTCACAAAATTTGGTGGAGGCCAAAGACATGATTCTGAAGCTGAGTGATATATCACGGAAATTTGAACTAACAATGAATTTTGAAAAGATTAAAATGGTTCCTACCGACCAGATACTAATTAATAATAATAACATAGAACTAATAGACAAATATACATATGTACCTGGGCCATAAAATCAAAATAAGTATAGATAGTCAGACCTGTGAGTTCACGGGACGTATTATCTTAGGATGGACGGCTTACGGAAGCATAAAAGACATCTTTAGAGCAGACATCTCAATTCCCGTGAAACAGAATGCATTTAATGCCAATCCTAAGCTATGCTGCAGAAACCCTAACTCTGACTAAAGTAACTGCAGAAAAACTAAGAGTGGACAAAGGCGAATGGAGAGATCCATGCATGGCCTGACCTTAAAAGATCCAGTGCTAAATAAAGAGATACGCCGGCGAACTGGAATAGATGACATCATAGAATACATCGTAACACGAAAGTGGAGATGGGCTGGACACATCGCCAGAATGGTGGACGGAATATGGACGAAGAGTAGAGGCCAAGAATTGACAAGCGCAGCCCTTGGTAGAGCTTCTACACGATGAACAGTTGACCTGAAGAGAATGTCAAACGAATTAGGTTGCAACAGCTAAAGATAGAGAAAACTGGAGGCGTTTAGAGGAGGTCTATGTCCGGCAGTGGACTTAAAAGAGGGCTGTATGATTATGATGGTGATGATCTCCTAACGCACCTCTTGTTTGTTTATTATTGTATGTCTTTGGATTAAAGTTAAATAAATAAATTGTACTCAATTTTTTATTATTATTATTTTTAGTCGTAATATATTTATAGGATAAACATTAAAACTCATATAAGTTATTAAAAAACATACAGGTGACCTTGCTTTATATTTATTGGCAATTTTTACGGCTCTTAACTTCCAAATAAGCACAGTTCTGATGGTATAATTTACAAATTAATATAACCACACGTTTATGATAATAACAAGTCGTAATTAGGAACTTTTAATGATTTTTTAAGCGAGGTTGATTCCGGCAAAACTTATAATAATGGGTTTGCAGTAACTGTGGAATTTTTATAAACTATTTATTTACAAGGTTACTGCTTCAAAGATTTAACGACAATTCTGGAGATGACTCAGATTACTAAAGAGTAGAATCCCCTAAATGTAGATGTATATGCATGTTTTATAGATTACAGTAAAGCTTTTGACTGTGTGATGAACGAGATATTAATAAAAATGCTAGGAACAACAAATATAGACAAAAGAGATCTAAATATTAATAAAAATCTGTACTGGAATCAATCAGTGGAAGTTAAAATTAGAAAAATTCGAAAGCATAAAAAATAAACCAAAATGTAAGAAAGGGGTGCTTTTGTTCAATCGTTATTCGGATGCTCTGTTTAATGAGGCCATGTATGAATCCATTGAAAGAATAATAATTAATGGAATTACACTAAACAACATACAGTATGCCGATGACAAATTCCTATTTCGATGAAGAAGGCAGGATTTGGGTATGATATTGGACTCCAAACTGAATTTTCATCTTCGCTTTAATCACATGATTAATAAATCCCTAAAAATTTTGGGCTTTCTTTGCAGGATGGGAAGAAAATCTAACCCTTTTACGCTTCACCTGTTTGGTCTCCAACTTATAACACAAGTCCTCTTGTGAATCGGTTCAGAATAGCTTTATGAAGTTCGTCTCATTGAAATAAACAAAAACAAAAAAAATATTGCCTTACAGTACTTCTCTGTGACGGCCATAAGATGTTAGAAGTATCAGCAAGTCAGCAAGAAGATCCAATGCGGACCTGCTCTTTTTGTATAAAAAAATTAATTCTCTACTCAGTTGTCCCACTCTTTTGGCTCAAATTGACTTCCTTGTTCCTCAGAGGAATACCAGGGGTCAATATACTCTCCCAACACGAGATTTCTATCTCAGGTTTATAAAGCGGACTTTCATTTTTTCAATATCACACTAACTGGCTTAAAACACGTATTATTGCTTTGAGTGCATGGTAATTTTTATGAGACTCATATGCAAGTTCAAAACAAAAAATCATAATAAATTTCTGGTATTTTTGTCCTCTCATGTTTTGCCTGAAATAAGACGCCATCTCCTGTTCAGTACCTAGTAATTTAGTAATCAATTAATAACACAGGGCAACAAAAAAATATTTTTGTTTTGGTGCCTGGGATTTTAGAGCTGATTTTAACTATATTTGGGACGCTAAATCTATACATGCAATCCGTTTTTCTCTATCAGCTCTACTTTTTTAGATACATCAATTTATCTACCAATGTGGTTTTTATTCAGTATATTCATTTATGAGAGTTCTAAAATTATTATATATTCATTAATGTAGGTACAATGGTTTTATTGTCAGTCTGTAATTGAGTAAATTCCAGGTAAATCTATAAATAGTGGAACCATTGCCTATCAGGTACCTGAACTGACCCTTTTAATCACCTAACTCGGGTAAGTCTCGTCAGTTTGTGCGTTCTTACTAATGAGAGTAGATCGAATTCGGCGTGTTATTTTATGTTAAGAAAAGAGTGTTTTTGTGTTATTGAACAGAATTAAAATGAGTTCAGGTTCCAGTTCAAGAAGAAGTTGTGTAAATCAACCTGATGTGTTTTGCTATATATGCGGAGAATACATGTTTCAACAAAACATACAAACTATTACTGACTTTGTAAAGCGAGCGTATCTTGAATACTTTGGAGTTAAGCTTGGTGATCAGGACAAAACGTGGGCCCCGCATCTCGTATGTAAAACTTGTACAGAGCATTTACGGCAGTGGACTACCGGGAAAAGAAAATGTCTAAAATTCGGCGTACCAATGGTTTGGAGAGAACCAAAAAACCACTTCAATGATTGTTATTTCTGTTTAGTAAATACTAATGGAATCAATCGAAATAACCGCAGTAAGTGGACTTATCCCAATTTAGACTCGGCAATACGCCCTATCCCGCACTCAGATGAAATACCGATTCCAACATTTCATCAGCTACCACATATCTCTGATGCCAAATATTTTCCCTCTGATCGCTCTTCTGATGCTAATAAAAGTTCTGATGCTAATGAAACTAACAGTGACTATGAGGGGACGTCATCAGTTCCTCAACGCTTCAATCAAAAATTAAATAAATGATCTCACCAGGAATCTCAATTTATCGAAAAAAGCTTCTGGAGTACTGGCTTCTAGGTTGAACGACAAAAATTTACTGGAACAAGGAACAAAAATTACCTTTTACCGTACAAGAGAAAAAGATCTGCTACCATTCTTTTCTCAAGAAGACAATCTTGTATTTTGTCACGAAATTAGGGGACTCATGAAAAGAAATGGGACTTTCTGAATATATTCCAGATGATTGGCGCCTATTTATTGACAGTTCAAAGCGAAGTTTAAAATGTGTCCTTCTACATAATGGGAATAAATATGGTTCAATACCACTAGCTCACTCAACGAAACTGAAAGAAGAATATAATACCATAGCTTTGGTCTTGCAGAAGATAAAGTATTACGAACATCAATGAATGATTTGTGTAGACTTAAAAATGGTAAACTTTCTTCTTGAGCAGCAAAGTGGTTACACGAAATATCCGTGTTTCTTGTGCCTCTGGGATAGTAGGGACAAAACACACCACTGGGTTAGAAAAGATTGGCCTCAGAGAGAAAACATGGACGTTGGGGAAAAGAATGTCATTAACGACGCTTTGGTTGAAAGAGAAAAAATCATACTTCCTCCGTTACATATAAAGTTGGGCTTAATGAAGCAATTTGTAAAGGCTCTTGATAAGAATGGGTCTTGTTTTGCATATATAGGGGTAAAAATGCATCAGTTGAGCACAGAAAAACTCAAGGCAGGGATATTTGACGGCCCACAAATAAGACAATTAATTAAGGATCCTGCCTTCATAAATTCAATGAATCAAGTTGAACGAGAAGCTTGGACATCATTTGTTGCAGTTGTAGAAAATTTTCTAGGCAAACATAAAGCTCAAAACTATGTTGAAATGGTTAAAAAGATGCTTAATAGTTTCAAATCCTTAGGGTGCAATATGAGTATTAAAATACACTATTTACACAGCCACTTAGACCGTTTTCCAGAAAATTTAGGAGACATGAGTGAGGAACAAGGTGAAAGATTTCACCAAGATATTAAATTTATGGAGGACCGCTACCAAGGAAGTTGGGACATGCACATGATGGCAGATTACTGCTGGAGTTTAAAAAGGGACTGTTTAAAAAACATTCAAGAATGTCGCGGAAAAGAAGCTTTCCAAGTGTTGAGTGACTATTTCATTTCTTCAATGTTTTTTTTTTGTTTGTAAGTACGACATAATATTGTATTTTGTATAACTAAAATAAAATTTCGTATCTACTTTTGTTTACTACACTTACGGATTTGAGTTACAATAATGTAACTTATATTTTTCTAAAATTGTATATCTTAAAAATTTGAGCTCCTAGGTACAAATGAATACGTTATTTGAATTCAGGACATCGAATTGATATAGAATCAGCTCAAAAAACCTCGACACCAAAACAGCTGTTCCCCTGTGTAATCTGTCAATATATCTTTAGTCTAGTTTCAAGGCCTAGAATAAGTACAACTTTAGTTTTTAACTGGTGCAGTACATTTTTTTTTTCTTTAAGTAATGGGTTATCCGCAAAATAAATAAATAAATAAATAAATAAATAAATATATATATATATATATATATATATATATATATATATATATATATATATATATATATATATAATCTATCGCCACCGACTTCTGTTTTAGGCTTCTCGCATCCAGGATAGACCGGCTGTCATCTTAATATCATCTGTCCATCTGTGGCCGCCCTGTGACACGCTTTTTCATATACGATCTCCAGTGTAGGATGATATTGTTCCATCGTCCGTCCGTACATCCCGCCACATGCCCAGCAAAACTCTACTTCGACACCTTTTAGTTTTGTGATGTTCTGTACTGATCTGTTGGTTTGCCGATCTCTTTGAGATATGTTGAGCATTTGTTGTTCCATTGCTCTCTGTGTGATACGCAATTTTTCAATGTTAAGCCTTGTAAGTGTCTATGTCTGAGCCTTTACGTGAACACCTACAGCACACACTGTGGTCACACCCGGGATTTAAGTCTAATGGGGGTTTTCTTACTCTTTAGTACCTTGGATAGCTTCCCGAATGCTGCCCAGCCTAGTCTCCTTCTTAATATTTAAATGCTCTTGTTTTCTTTGTCTAACATAATTTCATGGCCAAAAATACATAACTTTCATTCCCTATATCTCGATTAGAGATTTTTGTTTGTGGGTTGGTGTCACACATTACTTTTATTCTTTGGAGATTCATTTTTAATTCGACTTTGGCCGATTCTCTCTCTCTCTCTCTTTTCCCTCTCTCTCTCTCTCTCTCTCTCTCTCTCTATATATATATATATATATATATATATATATATATATATATATATATATATATATATATATACGAGGCTGGTTTGAAAAGTCCGTGCAAAAATAAAAACTACTTATGTGTTTGGGGTAAACCTTTTTTATTTTTCGACAAAGTCTCCTTTTAGGTTTATACACTTCGTCCAACGATGTTCTAGTTTGTTGATCCCTTCCGAATAATAGGATTTGTCCAAGTCTGCAAAATCCATTAGTGTCTGCAATCACCTCCTCGTTTGAATAAAATCTTTGTCCCGCCAGCCATTTCTCCAAATTGGGGAACAAATAGTAGTCCGAGGGAGCCAAGTCTGGAGAATAGGGGGGATGTGAAACGAGTTGGAATCCTATTTCCATTAATTTTGCGACCACAACTGCTGAGGTGTGTGCTGGTGCGTTGTCGTGATGGAAAAGGACTTTCTTGTGGGCCAATCGCGGGCGTTTTTCTTGCAGCTCTGTTTTCAAACGGTCCAATAACGATGAATAATATTCACCTGTAATAGTTTTACCCTTTTCCAGATAGTCGATGAGGATTATCCCTTGCGAATCCCAAAAGACAGTTGCCATAACCTTTCCGGCCGAAGGAACGGTCTTCGCCTTTTTTGGTGCAGATTCCCTTTGGTAACCCATTGTTTAGATTGTTGTTTGGTCTCAGGAGTATAGTAATGTATCCATGTTTCATCCACAGTGACGAAACGACGCTTAAAGTCCTCCGGATTCTTCTGGAACAGCTGCAAACCATCCTTGCAACACTTCACACGATTCCGTTTTTGGTCAAGCGTGAGCAATCGCGGCACCCATCTTGCGGATAGCTTTCTCATGTCCAAATGTTTATGCAAAATATTATGTACCCGTTCAGTCGAGATGCCCACAGCACTAGTAATCTCACGCACCTTGTAACATTCATTTTTTCCTAGATTTTAAGACCATGTAATGTTACTGATTTTTCCATTTCAAATTGTACTTATTTTCATTTTTGTATCGAACGGTATATTAAACAGAGATTCCAAGACGTTCGGTATATACTGTGTTGTGCGGGTTCCTGACCGAACCTCTCTCGCTACGCCGCGATTGGTGAAATGTTTGATCCGCAGTTTTGATTGGAGCGTCGTGATATTACAGGCAAAAGTCGCACGATTATTTAAGGCTCCGCAGAGCTTGAATCGAGGTTGTTTTCCATCTAGCCGCAACCAGGCAGTACCATCAAGCCGCTGCCGGGCTATTTTCCATCTAGCCGACAGGCTAACAACCATCATGCGAGCTAAGTACCAGTTTCTTAAATAAAAGCCGTAGTGGGCTTTCTAAGTGTTTGCTAAGAAAAAGTGTGAAATCGGGCGTAGTCCATCAAAACAGGAATAAGAACAGTAAGTCAACAAAACTTCCTTCAATAGACTTATCCCGGAGTAGTGCCCTAACTACAATTAAAACAGACTAAAAAGTGAAGTGTAAAGCACGACTTTTCGTCTTCGGGGGTTATAATAGTTTAATTTAAATGTAACAACTACTAGTTAGGCTAGAATTTTTTTGGTAAAACTGTAAGGTTAGAACTTTTTATTTTAAAAAACATGAATAAATTTTCTTTTAGTTGATTAAAGCTAGTGTCTCACTGAATACTTATTTTTCTTTTCAGGATAAGTTGTACTAGACTAATTCTTTTTAGTAATACCCATAAAACCCTTCAGCATTTTTCCATTTTTTTAGCTGAAGTTAGATCCTTTCTATTTTAAAATGGATGGTGCCCAAAATTTTGTACAGCTAAAGCCTTTTAAAAAATAGAAATTAATTCCAAAAAGACGTAAGAAAATTATCTCTTACCCATATCTCTCCACCAAGGAAAACTGAGCTAGTGTGTGTTTAATTTCTTTAGTTATTTTAAAATCAGGGTTCACTCAATTCAGTATCAGAAATTAAAGCGGGTAAGTTCCAATGTAACAAAATTGCGCTCAAGCGTGGGACAAACAACTTCTCACAGGGTACAAAAAAAGATGCCTCAAACTGAGAAACACTTTTTCACATCTTACAAAATGACGCAGTGTACGTGGGGCGCAATTAAACACCTTTTCATAGGCTATAAAATAGCGCTGTCAACGCGGGGCTTTTGGAATTTTATTTTTTAAAAAAGGGTTCAGTGTACTAGCTTTCGAACAAAATAAAAGCTCTAACTTTGCAGATATTTTTATTTCATAATATTTATTAAACGAAACTACACTATAGCAATAAGACAAAAGCAGGAAATTTGTAGAATTTTTTATTTCAATTTATCTGATATAGATATTTGAATTTTGTTGTTGACTCTAAGATAAGAGATCCCTGCTTTTTTTCTTAAAAGCTAGCTTTATAGTCCAGATTAGCAGATGTGTTGGTCGACTTTAATTTTACACTGTTTATTTTGCGGATAGTCGAAGAAAAAACGGTGCGTTTCTTCTCACCTATATTTTGCATGAATATTAAAAATACTTTGCTGATACGAAACGGTATTTGGAGATTTTTTTTTGTTGAAAATTCTTAAGTTATCTTTGTAAAGGAATTTTAATACAAGGCGATACTTTTTGAAATTGTCGAAGATTTTTTTTTAATGTTTGCTAAAGAAGTTTACATATTTTAAGTGCCTTTATATATTTTTTATTTTGACTATTGGGAGCACAGGAGAAATATTTTTACGATTTTTTTTAAACAATTCTTTTAAATTTTATTCATTTATCATGGAAGCCTTCAATTTTAAAGTCAATCACTTACTGGAAAATGAATTAGACTATGAACTGAAAATCCGTCGTACTTTCTTAGAACGTCCGGTCGCGGATAAAAGAAAGATTCTAACGAGGATCTTAAGTAAAGAAATATTCCAATAGATCAGATTGGACTAAATAGTTACAAAAAGTTTCAGATTTTTTTTAAGTCTAATAAAAATTCTCCTTTCAAATTAAAACTCCTGCTTCTCCAAATGGTCACATTTCTCCTTTATTCGTGCATAAATATTTAGATAATGGATCGCATATAAAGATAGATCTATTAGGTGCCCATTTCTCGGCTTTATTTGACTCTGGTGCAAATGCCTCCGTTATAGGTCAGAATGGTATTAAAAATTTTTAAGTCGTTTAAGTATAAAAATATGCCACGTCAAAAATATAAGTGTTACCACTGCAGATGGCAGCCGTCTAAAAGTTTTAGGTACGGTTGAGTTGCCGCTAGTCTGCAATGGTCATTGTTTAGTAATCTCTACTCTAGTAGTACCTTCTCTATCACATACTTTGGTTTTAGGATGTGATTTTGCACAAAAATTCGGAATTTTTGTAAATTTTAAAGATAATTCGTGGTATCCACAGTCCCTAGAAGTCGATTCTAATACAGTTTTAAAGATTGTTATTCAGAAAGTTCTTTAGAAAACCTTTTCTCGCGTCTATGTACCCTAGATGATCTCTCGCGGACGGAACGCTTAAAAGCAGAAAAAGTAATAAGCTCTTTCAATGAAATAAGTAGTAAAGATAGGTTGGGGCCGAACGAATAAA
This sequence comes from Pachyrhynchus sulphureomaculatus, assembly GCA_019049505.1. Lineage (NCBI taxonomy): Eukaryota > Metazoa > Arthropoda > Insecta > Coleoptera > Curculionidae > Pachyrhynchus > Pachyrhynchus sulphureomaculatus. Next base: position 140,291,093 of record CM032453.1, read on the forward strand.
ATCAACATGTCTATAGATACGGCTGATGCCAGTCCTGTAAAGACAAGGCCCATCGCCATGTCTCCGAACATGTCAAAAGTATTAAATAAGGAGTTAGACGAAATGTTGAAACTCGGAGTGAAATCGTCTATGCTTTGACGGAAGAAAGCTCAACGAGGTCAGCAAATTTGATAACTATCCATTACCGAACATCGACAGAATTTTGTAAGGAGTTAGACGAAATGTTGAAACTCGGAGTGATATCGTCTATGCTTTGACGGTAGAAAGCTCAACGAGGTCAGCAAATTTGATAACTATCCATTACCGAACATCGACAGAATTTTGACATCACTCAGGAATGCTAAGTATGTATCTTCAATAGATCTTAGAAAGGCTTTCTGGCAAATTCCTTTAGACAAATCCTCTAAGGAAAAGACCGCTTTTGCAGTAGTAGGCCGAGGTCTATTTCAGTTCGTCACTATGCCGTTTGGTCTAAAGAACGCTGCTCAAACTCAGCAACGTTTAGTGGACGCTATATTTGGTCCGAAATATGAGCCACATATTTTTACCTATCTCGATGATATTTTAGTAACATCGGAAGACTTCGAATCGCATATTCGCTTACTTAAGGAAGTAAAAGATAAATTGAAAGAGGCCGGACTGACGATAAATTTGAGCAAATGTGATTTTTTCAAAACTTCTCTAAAGTTTTTAGGCTATATTGTAGGCTCAAATTCCTTGCGTACCGATCCGGATAAAGTAGCAAGCATGGTTAATTATGCGAGACCTACTAATACTACGGAAGTTAAGCGCTTCGTAGGAATGTGTTCATGGTATAGGCGTTTTATTGAGAATTTTTCTACCTTGTTGTCACCTATTAATGATCTTTTGAAAGGACGAAAAAAAGGACAATCGATAGATTGGACAAACGCAGCAGAAAGATCTTTTATAAAGATTAAAGAGCTATTGGTTTCAGCTCCAATTTTATCCCAACCAGATTTTTCCCAACAGTTTTATATTTCTAGTGATGCTTCTAATACCGGTTTAGGGGGCGTCCTAACACAGAAAATCAATGGTGAGGAAAGAGTGATAGCGTATGCCAGTAGAACTTTATCAAGGGCTGAACGTAACTATTCGGTTGTCGAAAAAGAATGTTTAGCGGTACTCTTTAATATCGAAAAGTTTCGACCTTACATAGAAGGTGTTCCTTTCACGGTCATAACAGATCATTATAGTTTATTGTGGCTTAATTCTATTAAAAACCCTAGTGGCAAACTAGCGCGTTGGGCGATTAGGCTGAGACAACATGCGTTTAAAATGCGTTTTGATATCTTAAAGTTTGTGAGGACTTGTGAAATATGTGGAGCGCAGAAATCTCCAAATGCACTACCTATGGGACTGATGGGAAAAGAGAAAACGGTCAATTACCCTTTTCAAGTAATAGCCGCTGATCTAGTAGGTCCACTTCCACGTTCAAAACAAGGAAATAAATGACTTTTCGTAATTTCTTGCTGGTTAACAAAGTATACCGTGTTATTTCCTTTGAAAAGCTCTAAAGCCGAATGCTTTTTGAAAATTTTAGAAAACGATATTTTTCTAATCCACGGAGTTTCATCGCTTTCGATATGCGATAACGGTACTCAGTTTACTTCTGAGTGTCTTAAGAGCTTAAGTGAGACATATAGTTTTAACATCCGTTTTAATCCCGTGTATACCGCAAGACACGAAGTAACAGGGTTTACACCGTCTTTCTTAGTTTACGGCAGACAGATACCTCTATCTGGATCGTATTATAAAAATTTAGATTTGGATGTCAATGTTGACAGCGAAATAATTCCGAGTAACAGGGGCGCGTACGCCGAAAATTTAAAGGGTTTAAAAGATATTTTCACCGACGTGCGTAGTAGGATACATAAGGCTTATGAACGGAACAGTAAGTCTTACAACCTTAGAAAAAGGGATTTTGCCTTTAATATAGGTGATCACGTTTGGCGAAAAAAAATAAAATTCTTTCCAGTGCAGCAGATAAATTCACATCTAAGTTGGTACCTAAGTATGTGCATTGCGTGATTAGAGAAAAGATTTCAGATTTAGTTTATGGTTTAGTTAATTTAGATGGGACTAAAATAGGACGATGGCATATTAAAGACTTAAAACCATTCAACGGACCTAACCCTAATGAAAGTTTGTCAGAAGAAGAATAGGTTATATTTACATTATCTTAATTGCTTTACTTTATTTTTTTTGATGTTGCTCTGTAGAGGTGACGACCTCGTCTTTTTGACTGTTATAAAAGTTGAGCAGAGAATGGCTTACTTTTATTGTTTATTACTAAGGTTTTGGGTACTGATCATATCCAAACTTAGGTTGATTGTGTTGATGTTTAGCATCGACTCAGCTGTTGCGAGCTTGCGAAAGAGTCACACTCAGGATATATCATAAGACTGGTATGTCGGTGGTCGCGGGATTTGATTTGCTTATGACCCCAAATAATATCCAGTTCTTGACACTTGGAAGCGAAATTTTGATTAGAGGCAATCCAAGGTGATCTTGAGTTAGGACAAGCGCAAGATGTAGCTCGTGTAGTGTGATGTAGAGTCAAAAATTTTTTTTATGAGCAATTTCAAAGTTTGTTACCCGAATGGGTGTATTTTTATTACCTTAATGGTATATGTTGGGTGCAATTAAGAGTAAATTGATTTTGGTCTATCCTGTAAGTCTAAGACTTGGATTATTTTGGTTTAGATCTTCTTCTGAATTGACAAACTGAGGGTATTTTCTATTTTTTTCAGAGCCGTTTAAACGTTACCTTTGAGTCACTAATTTTTTTAAAATTTTTTTGCATAGACTCATAGGCGTCTGATGAGTTTTTTCGGTATACTATCGGATTGATAGGAAATTGAAGTCCTGCAGGAGAACTAAAGGCTGATCATTTACAGGAGATGAGAGCAGAGTAAGACAGTCGTTTCACAAAGAAATGATCAAAATCTGATACCGAGATGAGAACCTTGTCAAGAGAGGCTAAGCGCAGTGAAGGAAGATTCCTAACCGAATTTTTAGATTTCCAAGAGGTAATCTAGGAGTTTGGGCTGACAGAAAACGGTTATGCCTGATACCTGTAGCAGTTTCTTCTAGAGGCTATTGTTTAGGGAGACGATTAACACCATGATCGAATATTTTAGCTGTCAACGATGTTTTCTTCTTGTTTCTGATTAAGCTGGAAAAGCTCTTGTCGTCTTCAAAAGTTGTGTTGCGTTGCCAACAAAAATTTGAGAAATTTTTGCTTCATGTAGCTTTTTAAGCTCATTTTCGTTTTTTTAAAATTTCGTTAGAAGCTTGGTTAAGTCAACCTTGTAAACCTTTTAGGTTGTATCCCATGAGTTATCTGTTTTTACAGGCTGTGATGCACCGGGTGCTAACAGATGCCGTTACGACGTTTGGCAGGGAGTTAGTCTTCCTGAGGAACAGACTGATTGGAAGGGTAGTCTATGGGGGGTGAACGTTTGACCTTTGGGACCTTTAGGGGTTTTGTTACCAATGGTTATTTCTATTTGAACCAAAGGAGAGCCTAGCTACTGTAGTCGACCTCAGCTCCAATTAGCCTATTAGTGGTGACAGGCTGTTGGCAGTAGTGTGTTTCGGAACACCCTATTGATTAAATTTTTTTTGACTTATGGTGGTGTGGTAGACACCGTTTCAGTTTAGTGGATGCTATAATCTACTCCCTTTTGTTGGTGGACACCAGGGTCACCATTTCAGTATTTTATTGTCTCCACCATTCAGTATATCGTGGTGAGGTGTTTGTCTCCTGTTATGTGGGATGGATTGAATGTTTTTCGTTGTTGTTCTAGGGCGAGACCAGTACACGAGGGTTCTTCATGCAACTTGAGGAAGCGCAATGCTGGTTAAGTTTTATATCTCTGTGTAGCCACCCTGAAGAATGACGGAGGGCGTTTCTTCTGGCTCATGTTTCTAGGCAGATTTGTCACTTTGGTGCGATGTGCCGAAGATTTGTTTAGCTTTTGCTAAGAGCTTTCACCAAGCGCGATATGGAGTTGTCATAACCAAGAGTTTGGGATTTGAACTCCTGTATAAATTTCTGTATATATTTCTGTATATATTTCTGTATATATTTCAGTGTATGTTGGTTGCCTGAGGGCATGTGCTCAAAATGCGAGATTTTGAGTCGTTTTGTTTATGGACTCCTATATACAGGATTATGACTTTAGGGAGGTCCTATTTCGAGACTTGCTGTCTCATATAGTTATGTTGGGAATGTTTCCTGGAATGTTAGTTGCGCGCGGACTAATCATTCTGTTCTTAGTGAACATTGCTTTTTGGAGCAGGATCATTCAGTTTGGTGAATTTTAGCTTTTATAGCTATTCACTGTGTTTAGAGTGAATTTTAGCTTTTATAGCTATTCACTGTGCCTATAGTGGTATTGTTAGCTTTTATAGCTGCTCACTATGTTAATGGCGAGATTGTTCTTTTAGAACGCAGACTTTGTGTAGTCGAGGACTATTTACAGAGTGCTTTCTTGGCGAGGAGCCGAGGTTTTTTTCTGGCGATATACCAGAGTGTTTTCTTGGCGAGGAGCCGAGGCTTTTTTTTCTGGCGATATACCAGAGTGTTTTGTTGGCGATGAGCTGACGTGTTTTCTGGCGATTTTTGCATGTCTGGATGTCTCAGGACGTCGACATTGCGCGATGTAGCGTTTTCCCTGGCGATTTTAGCATGTCTGGATGTCTCAGGACGTCGACATTGCGCGATAGAGTGCGATTATTTTCTGATGCGACTAGTAGTGATACTAGAATAGGAATGTTCTCTTAGCGATGAGCTAGAGCATTGATAGCGATTTTTCACGAGCGTTTGTCTGGATTTACATCCAGATGTTTTTCTTAGCCTTGTGCTAAATGGTCTGACAAGACTTTTTCTTTTTAGTGTAAGTGTTTGCACTAGAATCAGTTTTTTATTTTTCTTTATTTAAGAATCTTTATAAATTTCTTTTGCTGAAATAGAAAATTTTCAGACAATCCTTAAAATATTTTAAGGGGGGCGTTCATATTTTATTTCAGTTCACTTTTTTTGATTTAGACAAGAGTCTAGACAAAGTTATATTTTTTTGTTTTGGTAACAATAACAGAGCTGATTCTTTTATATAAGAAGACCGCGATTGTTACTTTGAACAGGTATTTCTTATGTTCATGCAAGGATTTTTATTTACTTTTTGATGTACTTAACCTTAGTGTTTAATTAAGTTAAGTCTAGTTATAAGATTTTTGTGTACATGCAAAGATTTTCATTTGGTTTTCATTGTACTTAATATTAGTGCTTAATTGAATTAAGTCTAGTAGTAAGGTCCGAGTTTGTAATTTTGTTTTAAGTTCTGACCTTAGTATTAAGTGATAGTGTACCACTTTGTACCTTTTCATAAGTAGCCTTAGTTTAATAGACTAGTGTAGTCTATTTCTTTTTGGAAGGGGGTAAATGTAACATTCATTTTTTCCTAGATTTTAAGACCATGTAATGTTACTGATTTTTCCATTTCAAATTGTACTTATTTTCATTTTTGTATCGAACGGTATATTAAACAGAGATTCCAAGACGTTCGGTATATACTGTGTTGTGCGGGTTCCTGACCGAACCTCTCGCTACGCCGCGATTGGTGAAATGTTTGATCCGCAGTTTTGATTGGAGCGTCGTGATATTACAGGCAAAAGTCGCACGATTATTTAAGGCTCCGCAGAGCTTGAATCGAGGTTGTTTTCCATCTAGCCGCAACCAGGCAGTACCATCAAGCCGCTGCCGGGCTATTTTCCATCTAGCCGACAGGCTAACAACCATCATGCGAGCTAAGTACCAGTTTCTTAAATAAAAGCCGTAGTGGGCTTTCTAAGTGTTTGCTAAGAAAAAAGTGTGAAATCGGGCGTAGTCCATCAAAACAGGAATAAGAACAGTAAGTCAACAAAACTTCCTTCAATAGACTTATCCCGGAGTAGTGCCCTAACTACAATTTAAAACAGACTAAAAAGTGAAGTGTGTAAAGCACGACTTTTCGTCTTCGGGGGTTATAATAGTTTAAAATTTAAATGTAACAACTACTAGTTAGGCTAGAATTTTTTTGGGTAAAACTGTAAGGTTATAACTTTTTATTTTAAAAACATGAATAAATTTTCTTTTAGTTGATTAAAGCTAGTGTCTCACTGAATACTTATTTTTCTTTTCAGGATAAGTTGTACTAGACTAATTCTTTTTAGTAATACCCATAAAACCCTTCAGCATTTTTCCATTTTTTTAGCTGAAGTTAGATCCTTTCTATTTTAAAATGGATGGTGCCCAAAATTTTGTACAGCTAAAGCCTTTTAAAAAATAGAAATTAATTCCAAAAAGACGTAAGAAAATTATCTCTTACCCATATCTCTCCACCAAGGAAAACTGAGCTAGTGTGTGTTTAATTTCTTTAGTTCTTTTAAAATCAGGGTTCACTCAATTCAGTATCAGAAATTAAAGCGGGTAAGTTCCAATGTTACAAAATTGCGCTCAAGCGTGGGACAAACAACTTTTCACAGGGTACAAAAAAAGATGCCTCAAACTGAGAACACTTTTTCACATCTTACAAAATGACGCAGTGTACGTGGGGCGCAATTAAACACCTTTTCATAGGCTACAACCTTAACTCTTCTGTCATCCATCACCATATCACGGATTTGATCAATGATTTCTGGAGTCGTAACCTCCACAGGCCGTCCAGAACGTTCAGCGTCACTTGTGCCGATATGGCCAGTCCGAAAATTTTGAAACCACTGTTCTAATCGAAGCTGCAGAGTCACCATAATGTTTATCAAGCTTCTCTTTAGTCTCCTGAGGCGTTTTGCCTTTCATAAAGTAATGTTTAATCACCACACGAAATTCTTTTTCGTCCATTTCTTGAAAATCACTCGACTTCCTTGATTCACACGAATGCCAAACACAAAGAAATAGACCAATATGGCTGAAACTTGGTGTGCGTTCATTCAAGAGATGCTACTAACTAAACATGACCTCGATACGCGCCGGTGGTGCCATCTCTCGGACTTTGCACGGACTTTTCAAACCAGCCTCGTATATATATATATATATATATATATATATATATATATGTATATATATATATATATATATATATATATATATATATATATATATAAATGGGTTGCGTATTAAGGATAGATAAAGGCTACTTGTGGATTGCTTTTTATATAGACTCTTGAGGAGCGGAGTGCCAGAGTATCTGTGTGGAAAGCTGCATTATCGAAGCTCGGTACATCAGCGTAATACTAGGTACAACGACCACTTTCAAATATCTAGGCATCGTACCAGTGTGTTTAAACAATATTTCGGCTTAACGTCTACTAAACTTCTTAACGAGATTCCTGTAGGTATTGGAAAGAATGAACAAAATTAAGTAACTAGTAACGACCATAAAAATAAGAAAAACTCACTACTTCGGACATATAATGAGAGGCCCAAAGTACGAATTGCTACAATTTTACAAATCTAATTATTGAGGGAAAAATAAAGGGCAAACGATCGATCGGAAGACAACAGAATTCTTGGCTGAAGGACATGAGAAGGTGGTTTGGATGTCTTTTCCAGTGAGCAGCAGTTTCTAAAGTTTGTTTAGCTATATGGATCGCGGATGAGCAGATTTCATCGTAAGAAAAAAATTCTTTTACAAACCGAAGAAGTTAACGAATTTCTCTGTTCTTGTTATACACACACACACACAACAGCTACATGCTACATAAAAATGCAACAAATTAAGCTCCCCAGTAGCCCCGCTACGTATTTTGAAGTAGGCAGCAGAAATAGTAGTTGTGGAGAATGAACTATGAACGTCAGCATATCATCCCATGTCAGGGTGTCAGTTTCTTCATTCCGAAGTACTGTCACTCTAAAAACCTCGTACCTGAGTCTTCTCAACGTTTTACATGCACAGATAAAGTGAAGCTGCATCCCTTCATCCTCCAAACAGCCCGGATATGTCGGGCCGTCCTCCATACCCACCAGTGTTTAATGCCTTCTCAACCTACAGTGTCTTGTGAGAAGCTGCTTCCTCGCGAGAAACAAGTTCTTTGTCTTGTCTGCATTCCGGACTTCGATTCCATGGCGCTCTCGAGTACCAATTGGAATATTTATTTAAGACTGCTCCACTTATCGCTTAGATGTAGCTAATGATGGAAAGAAGTCATGGCCCTGAATCTGGTAAGTTGGTCCACCGCCTCGTTGCGTCGTATCTCCCGATGTCCGGGGACCTATATCAGATCAATCTATTTCCTCCTAGGCAACTCAACCAGAGCAACTCTGCACTATAGAGTTAGTGCCGCGTTCGTCCAGATTTTAGCAAAATTACTTTAAGTGCTGCTTGATAATGAGTAGCTGCTAACTATTTACTCACGACACGTGACCACTTCCTCCATGGTAGGGTTTAGTAACCAATATATCGCAGTCAACTTCTCGACGATATTTACCCAGGTGAGCTTACGATCTAGAGTAATACCTAAATATTTAATTTCTTGAGATAGCCACAGTTAACTTAGCGACATTTTTAACTAACTTTCTTGTGCTAACTGTTCGAATAATGAAACAAGCCAAGCAAAATAAAATCAACAACTCCAAGACACTGTATTTAAAAATTAGCTTAAATAAGCTAGTAAAAATAATAAAGTAACAAATTATCTAGTAAAATACAGCTTAGTCAGTCCTCTAACTAATCAGAACCTAGCTGCCAAGCTTTAAATAGTAACCAAGATTCTTGTTTGGGTTTCCGATATTAAAAAACGAAAAATTTGGTAACCATTTGTAATTTACCCAGACCATAATAATATAATAACGGTTTGGGTATATTGGGTCACGGTCTAATGAATATTAGACTATAATTTAAAGATCCCTAAAGGGGGCTTGACACTGTTAGGTTACATATTAGACAACTTACTGGTTCTGAATTTTTGATTTCTTCCAGACCTTCTTCCCACTAACCGGTCATAAATAGACATTTTCTGATGTGGTATTTGAATCTGTCCATTTTCCGGATTGGCATATACGGAATTCCCTCTTGGTCTAGAGAATAGACCACCTGAAGAATACGCTGTCGATGCGGATCGAATTGAGCCCATTCCTGTCCTGGATATTTGTCTGGAAAAACCAATTTTGGCTTTTACGTCGTTCTACTATTGGAGTATCTACACTTTCCTGAAAAAAAATACCTGTTATTAAACTCCATTATTGTAAAAAACCCTCAGAATATAGACTTAACGAAAATCTACACTCTGAGGCCTATTTGGCAAATTTACCAAAAACTACTGGGCTAAATCACGCATTTTTATACCAAAAAGCTTTTTTTTCAACAGTTCAATAAAAACCACCCCTTCTAATTCTTCGGCTATTAAAATTTACCTAAACCAACTGGACATCCAACTAGAATTCACGTAACAGACACAAAAATATTAAAAATTTCTTGGTCACCGACCGGTTCTGACCGCTTCTGGTCACTGGTATCATTGTAGATTACTTCATCTGCATTAAAACTACTTCTTTTCGAAATGATGCCTCTTGTTTTCAATTTTCAAGACTTCTTGCGCTAGTTTACTTTAATTATTGACATTGGTGGTAAGTCACACCCTCATGTTAAGATAACTTACTTTTATGTTGTCGTTCTTGTCAAAAGCCTACATTAGTTTTGTGTCAGATTATCCCATTCTTAAATATACGAGGGATTTAAACCATGAAGTAAAGACGATGAAAAGTTAAATAATGAAGTTAACATACAAAAGTGTATGATTTTAACAACGAAAATCTGAAATTGCATATAGAATTGATAGAAAATAAATTGGAGATTCCAAAACCAGCTGTGCCCTATAGTTTAACCGTTCGTAAAGACTTAAACTTAGCTGAAATGATCGCTACTGGTGATGGAAGTGGTTCATTCAGCCATTGTGAGATAAGGATTAAGGAGGATTAAAAGGCAAGTTTGTGTGTTGGATCTCCCACCATATTTAGATAACTTGACATGTTGTGACTTCTTTCTTTTAATTCTGATGCCCCAACAAAATGAAATCGATACCATACTAACTATCGAAAAAAATTTAAGAGAAAATGGCTATTCTCAATATATATATATATATATATATATATATATATATATATATATATATATATATATATATATATATATTTCTGAAATAAACACCTACTATAAAGAACTCTACAGGTCCAAAATCACACCCAATGAAAAACAAAGAAAACGAACTGCCAGAGACTGTAAAGGGAGTCAATAATGCACTGAAGGAAGTGAAGCATAACAAAGCAGCAGGCCCTGATGGTATTTTATCGGAAATGCTACTCTAGGCCGGAGAGGACTTAAAACAAGAACTGGTCAAACTATTCAACATGTGTCTAGAAACTGGCAAAATACCAACATTGTGGCATCAGAAGTAATACTTCTACACAAAAAGGGAGATATCAGAAAGTTGGACAATTACCGTCCGATTAACTTACTATCTCATATTTATAAACTTTTGACTAAAATCATCTCCAATAGATTAAAAAATAAGTTAGATTCCTACCAGCCATGCGAACAAGCTGGTTTTAGATCCGGCTATAGCACATACAGACAATGAGAAATATCCTAGAGAAGACAACTTCGAACATTATAAAGCCTTCATAGACTATGAGAAGGCTTTTGATTCTGCCGAAACGTAAGCAATCATCAACGGCTTGAGCAATTGTAGAATTGATTCTAGATACACTACTCTACTCAAAGATATATATAGGGAGAGATACTATCTCTCCTAAGCTATTTATTACAGTTCTAAAAGACTTATTCCGCCAACTAGATTGGACAAAGGAAGGCCTAAAGATAGATGGTGTGTATTTGAGTCATTTAAGGTATTGTAGTCATCAGTAATAATCCACATGAGCTACAAGAAATTATAAATGAGACAATTGGTCTTAAATATTAACCAACACTAATAACAACATAGTTATAAATTTGGAAGGAACAGCTCTCGAGATTGCTAAGGATTATGTGTATCTGGGGCAAAAAATTACTACGACAGGAGACAGTGTCTCGGATGAAATTTCAAGAAGAATCAGACTTAGATGGTGCGCATTCGGAAAATTAAGTTATATATTCAAAGAAAAAGCCATCCCAAATAAGTTAAAAGTCAAAATTTATGATCAGTGCATCCTATCCGTAATTACATATGGCGCTGAAACTTGAAAACTGAATAAAGCCGATATACAAAAACTAGCTCGAACCCAGAGAGCATACGAAAGACAGATGATCGGGATAAAACTTAAAGATAGAAAAAGAAACAAGTGGATACGTGAACAAACGAAATTAAAGGATGTTACAGAGCACGTGGCAGAAAGAAAGCGGCAATGGGCTGGAGATGTAGCACGCACGACCGATGATCGATGGACCAAGCAAACATTAGAATAGAGACCACGAGAACAGAAAAGGAGCGTAGGATGTCCCAAAACAGGAAGGCGGGATGATATACAAGAGGGTTGCGGCCATTGGATGGATGACAACAGTTGCAAATAGATTGAAATGGAAATTCAAGGGGAAGGCCTACATCCAGCATTGGTTAGAGATTAGGCTTATAATGATAGTCATATATATATATATATATATATATATATATATATATATATATATATATATATATATATATATATATACTGGTGAGCAAAAAATGGACTCAAACGATTTTGCTTCATTTAACACCGATCCTTGAATTTAATTTTCAAGCAGTGGTATTACTCAATAGAACTTTTTGTGCTCGCTCAGCAACGTACTTGTTGCGCGCTATTCATCGCTATAAAAACACATGCAACTGCCTTTTCCTATCATTTCTTTATCGGAACTTGAACCGTCAATATTTCTGCTATACCTGCTCACTAATTATGTTATCGGAAAATGGATACCACCCCGAAAGAAATGGCACAAGTCATTGCCCTACTGCAAGAAAGGCATAGCCGACGTGTACTCGCTGCGCAACTGCACTTGAGCCAGTCATCTGTCTCCAGAGTCTACAGACGTTACCAAGAGACTGGCGCCTTTGCACGGAGACCAGGATCAATAAGAAGAAGGTGTACTTCGGAGCGAGACTACCGCTTCATTGTCAACAGAACTCTAAGAAATCGTCACTTGACCGGCGTTGAGGTCCAGCAGCAGCTCCGACAAGTTCGTGTCGGGCTGTCAGTCATTGGTCAGTCAGAAGAAGACTTCAAGAAGCTAACCTAACTCCGAAGAGACCAGCTTACGGAGCCACATTGATAGCAGCCCATCGACTCAGATTTGCCCGAGAACATGTCGACTGGACATTGGCGCTCCGTTTTATTCTCCGAAGAGTCCCGAATGTGCCTACATGGCAATGATGGAGGAAGACGAGTCTATAGGAGGCCTAGGGGGGCGCTATGCGCAGGGCTTTATTACTGAAACGGAGGAGTTCTGTCATGGTGTGGGGAGGCCTCTCACTCGATGCAAAACCCGATTTGATTTTCGTGACTGATAAGACCCGTAGCGGTGGGTTAACTGCTCACCGGTACATCGAGGAGATTCTGCAGGAATACGTGGTTCCTTACGCAGAGTTTGTTGGAGATAGCTTCGTGCTAATGGACGACAATGCGAGGCCACATGCTGCTGCATCGGTGAGGCAATACCTGGCGAAAGTGGGAATACCCACATTAGACTGGCCTGTGCGGAGTCCTAACCTCAATCCAATCGAGCACATGTGGAATGAGCTTAAAAGAGGGGTTCGAGCCAGAAATCCAGCCCCTGCATCGCTGAGGGACTTAAAGGTTGCGATGGCGAAAGAATGGGAAAGAATCCCACAGACAGTGGTGACAAAGTTCACCCGCTCCATGAAAAAACGGGCTGGAAGCAGTAATAAGGGCCAGAAGGGCAATACAAAATATTGATTTTGGTTTTTATCAATAAATTTAATTGCTAAACTTAAAATTTGTTTAATTTTTCCTTTGTCTTACTCATATCTTCAATCCTTGTTCTCCTTGTTACCACTTTCAATTATTTTAGACAGTAAAAAGCGTGAGGGATGCTGTGGAATTTGGTATCATTAGAAAGAGAATAGAATGGGCTTTCAAATGATACTAAAATCCGTAAAAATATATGAACACTAAATTCTAGGATCTGTGTTACATGAAGCCAAATAGTTTGAGTCTATTTTTTTGCCCATCAGTGTATATATATACATAGAGTTGGTTGTTTTTCACTTATTTTCCTTACTCAAAAATTTACAAATTCACATACACTACCACTATAAAACAGGCAGAAACAAATTATTTAAAATTCGAAATTGTAGTTTCTCCATTGTAGCGAAAGGAAACAATATTGTTTTGGATATTGCATGGTAATTTTTTTTCTATGGGTCTAGCACACGTGCTACAGGGAAGTCCCTAAAGCGCTACAGGAGCGACACGTGTGCGGAGAAAGCGATTCACGTTGTTCTTGAATCGCTGTAGATTGTACTCGGTGGGAAACACAGTCCTGGGCAAATTATTCCAAAGGGATGATGTTCTCCATATAAAAGACTGCTTGAAAAGCGTTGTACGCGGAGTAACAAGCTGAACCTCATACGAATGTGAAGAATTAGCGCGACGTGTACTTCTAACATGCACCGCTCTGGGAGGAATTAAGCGGGCCACATCCTTCGAACACTTTCCATGAAAGTACTTGTAGAATAGACTCAAGTCGCTAACCGTTCTTCGATGTTCCAGCGAATCAAGGCCGACGGTCAGTTCGGGTCTCCAATCAGACGAACAGCTCTTCTCTGAATAGAATCCAACAAATGCAGTGTATGTTTGGGAGCGGGGCTCCAAACATGGGAGCAGTATTCCATAGTTGGTCGAATTTGAACTTTGTAAAGAATTAACAGTTGTTATGGAGTGTAAAGCTTTCTGGTTCGAAATGATATTCCCAACTTTTGAGAAGCTCTCCTTGCTATGCCTGCAACATGTTCATGCCAGGACATATTTGCTCCCAAATTAACGCCCAACAAATTGAGTGACAATGTTAGAGGAATGGAGTGCCCCGACATAACTATGTCGGGTTCAGCAACGTTAACTTTTTTAGAAAAAACTGCCGCCTGGGTTTTTGTAGCATTAAATTCCACTTGGTTACTGTCACCCCAAGATAGAATTTCTTCCAGGTCTTTGTTAAGTTGAATGACTTCCTGCTGTCTGCGGATATTAATCTGAGTAGCCGATGTCCGAGCATTCAAAGTGAATGAAGAGATAAGTGTACTGTCATCTGCAAAGCTGTAGATTGGATTCTCGGTCTTTTCCAGCAGATCGTTAATGTAATTGAGAAAGAGAGTAGGGGACAGTATGGAGCCTTGGGGTACACCGGCGTTGGTAGTGAAGGTGTTAGAAAGAAATCCGTCGACTGCCACTCGTAAAGAGCGCTATCTGAGGAAAGATGAGAGCCACAAACAGAACTTTTCCGACATACCATAAGAACGTAACTTAGCCAACAGCCCATCGTACCAAACACGGTCGAATGCCTTGGATATGTCAAGAGCAACCGCTCGAGATTCTCCAAAGTGTTCAATTGCATTGTTCCAGATATGAGTTACATAAGTCAGAAGATCTCCTGTTGATCTATTTTTACGAAAGCCATATTGGTGATTGCGTGATATGGTAATAAAAAAATCAATTTTTAGTTAGTTGATAAAAATTCTCTACGCAAAATGTTTCTACGCCTATGTCTGTTTGGAATGTTTTCGAATAACACATCTAATTATTTAGAAATTCTATAATAGAATTTAGTAATTATGTAATATTCTTATTAAAAGTTATTACTCTTTTTTAAAAATATCCACATATTTAAAAAATGATTTTAAAAACCACTTAAGAGGATTTTCATGGGGATTTTTTTTATTACTGTACTAATTTGTGAAATTTAGATGTTGTTTAAATTCCACATTATGCAATCACATAATAATAATTTTATAGAAAGATTGAATCTTCTTGTTCTTGTTGAAGAAGAAAGAGAATTGACACTTTGCCATTTATCTTTAGTCTTCATATGGTGAAATGGCATTTACTTTTTTAAGTCAGAATATAACCTCATTTGGTCATGTATTGTGAGCCGGTCGATTTATTTATTGTGATATTACTTTTTAATTTTTATATTAATGAATAATATGAAACATTCCCATTATACATAAAGGTCCAAGTCTAACAAAAATAGAACGATGTGCAAAGAAATGTCTAAGAAATTTCCAACAAAAAGGAAGTCTTTCCCTTTCCTTTTTCTGTTTTTCTTTATTTTCGTTATAGAACATCAGGTTTTGTTACTTATTTATACTGAATATTTCTATTTACGTTAATCCACCATGGTCTAATTTTTCGATTACACTACAAAAAACCACAATTATTTTTTTTCGAAAGAATCAGGGAACTCTTTTTTGAGAGGTATTCTTACTGCACTCATTGTAGTTTCTAAAGAATCATTAATTTGATGAAAATCGATATTTTGAATGGTATACTTTCTCTCTCTCTCTCTCTCTCTATATATATATATATATATATATATATATATATATATATATATATATATATATATATATATATATATATATATATATTTATTTATTTTTGTTTATTCTTTTAGTATATAGGATTTAGACTTATTCTAGTTTGCATGGTATTACTGGTTTTAACGACATTTCATCTATAAATATATATAAAATGCAACGTCTCTCTGTCTGTCTGTCCGTTAGTGCGCTTAGCACTGAAGAACCACTTATCCGATTTACGTACTTTTTTTTAAAAAA
This sequence comes from Pachyrhynchus sulphureomaculatus, assembly GCA_019049505.1. NCBI lineage: Eukaryota > Metazoa > Arthropoda > Insecta > Coleoptera > Curculionidae > Pachyrhynchus > Pachyrhynchus sulphureomaculatus. Next base: position 140,306,915 of record CM032453.1, read on the forward strand.
CATACATATGTTCTCTGGCCAGGTATAGGCTATATTTTATTACGATAGCTATCATAAGGAATGAGTAGTGACGATAATCGTGTATGAAGTCAGAAAAAAGTTTGCCGCTAGCTCGTTCTCTTGCAATACACAGTCTAAACCATTAAATATGGAACAATATTATGTAGCAGAGAATATCTATAATCTATAATATATATAAAATGCAATGTCTGTCTGTCTGTCTGTCCATTAGTGCGTTAATCACGCCAGAACCACTTATCCCAGTTACGTGTATTTTTTCAAATTCATACATATATTCTTTGGCCAGGTTATATAATAATAATAATAATCTATATCTATATAATATATAAAATGCAACGTCTCTCTGTGTGTCTGTCTGTCCGTTAGTGCGCTTATCCCTCGAGAACCACTTATCCGATTTACGTGATTTTTTAAATTCATGCATATGTTCTCTGACCAGGTTATAGATATATATGTTATTACATCTATAATATATATAAAATGCAATGTATCTCTGTCTGTCTGTCTATCTGTCTGTCCGTTAGTGCGCTTATCACTGGAGAGCCACTTATCCGATTTACCTGCTTTTTTTTTAAACATACATATGTTCTCTGGCCAGGTTATCTATCTATAATATATATATATATATATATATATATATATATATATATATATATATATATATATATAAAATGCAACGTCTGGCCAAGTTATAGGATATATTTTGTTGCGTTAGGTAACAAAAAGAATAAGCAGTGACGATAACAGTGAATCAAGTCGGGAAAAAGATTCTCTTGCAATACACTGCCTAAACCAATAAATATAGAACAATATCATGTTGCAAAGAATATAATATATATAAAATGCAACGTCTCTCTGTCTGTCTGTCTGTCCGTCAGTGCGCTTATTACTTGAGAACCACTTATCCGATTTACGTGTTTTTATAAATTTATACATACGTTCTATATAATTCGATATAAGCCTAGATAATGGGAGATAAGATGAGGTAATGGAAGATAAGTATAAATAAAGGGAGATAAGGAGAAATAATGGGAGATAAGCAGAGATAAGTCTAAATAATGGGAGTTATGGTGAGATAACGGGAGATAAGGAGAAATAATGGGAGGTAAGGAATAGTATTGCGAGATAAGTCGAGATAAGCCTAGATAATGGGAGATAAGGTGAGATAATGGGAGATAAGGAGAAATAATGGGGAGATAAGGAGAAATAAAGGGAGATGAGCAGAAATAAGCCTAGATAATGGAAATTATGAAGAGATAATGGGAGATGAGGAAAAATAATGGGAGATAAGGGAAAATAATGGCAGATATTTTATTACGTTAGATAACATGAGGAATAAGCAGTGACGATAGTAGTGAATCAAGTCCACGAGAGCGAAGCCGCGGGCACGGCTATTTCAAATATAGAAAAATATGTCGCAACTTGGAAAAATCTATGAATACTTACATAATCTGCATACATATCATCCACGATACTTTTCTTATAATGAACATTCGGTAACAAATTAGCGTACAATCCATCCATAGGTTTCACTTTATAAGTTTCAGCAGAACCCTTGGGTTCCTCTTTACGATAATGTTCGGATGCCACTGTGTAAGGAATCTCTTTGGGTACCACGTCATCCCAGTATTGGTCTTTTAGAAGTTCTGGGTGTTCTTCGTGCATTTCGTCGACTATAATATAGGCTGCCTAAAAAAAAATTAGAATATATAAAGCCTGTTTCATTTTGTTATTTCCAGCGTTATCATCTTGGAAAATGTCGAAGTGACAACATGATTTATGTTTCATCATTATGTTATCATTTCTACATTATACAGTCAACATCTCATTTAAGTAAACGAAAAAATTTATTTCCAAAAATTTACCCACCTTTTATGTGAATAGGACATTCTATAAACTGATATGAAGATTATAAGAAGTATTACGATGACAGGGAAAATAAGAATGGAAAATCTTCTCTCTCTCTCTCTCTCTCTCTCTCTGCTGGAATGAACCGAAAATTGAATATACAGCTTTGTCGATAACAGTACGTTCATTTCTTCATTTACCTTAAATGCCCGAATATGAAGTTCCCATGCAAATATCCACAGACAGTAGGATGTTATTCAACTTAACAAAGACTTGAAAGAAATTCTATCTCGCGGTGATAGTAACCAAGTGGAATTCAGTGTTAATTCATCTGAGGCATTTTAAACACGCACGAACAAGCATAAACTCGGACGAATACTTCCGCAATGGTATCTGTGGCTAGCCAATAGATGAAGGTAGGAGGCACACATGCGTGGACCGGCGATCGCAATGCTGCAGTGATCATATTTCAAAACGATACTTACTTAAACAACGCACCTCGTATGCAAATACACCCCTAACTCTTTCAGTGTCCATGAAAACAGAATTCCGGGAATAGAAGAGGTGTGATGGAACTTTAGAAATTGTTGCTACGCCAGTGATTGGTCATATTCGTGCCAAGGTAAACGATGCATATAGAAAAAAAAATAGGATCACTGACATTATGTTATGCGACATATACCGTTTTTATTTCGTGTTGCATGACTGCATTTTCATGAAAAAGCGACAATATTAACGCATTTAGGATTAGTCAGTATGAATTGTTTATTAATCTGATTAAATGTTAAAAAGTTATTGTCAAATTCTAATATATTATAGTGCTTGATATTCCGATTAAAAGTTCTCATGGCCTCAACCAGATTCGACAAACTGTTTTTACGATGCAGGAAATTAAATAATTTTAATTTTAAATCTATGTATGGCTCCGATAATTGCTAAATAATTTATCTTTTGCAAGTAAAAGTACGTACTTACGTCTAATTAGTATAAGTATTATTTAAGTATCATAAAGTTGAGGAAATAGAAAGGCGAATTGTTTATAGTTTTTTTTTACTTTTGAAGAGCAGAAACTTAGTTACATAGTAACTATACCTTCTTTCGAAACCATAGGGAGTAAAAATCTTGTTTTTTAAACTCGCTCTAGCTTTAATTTCTTCTTTTTAAGGTATCAACTTTGTTACGAAGACTAACAATCATGAAAGCTTACGTATAGACTGTCGGGCTAAATAGTTGAATTATCGTACAGTTAAACTGTAGGGTTCGTCACCATTATTCAATATATCCTCCATTCGCTTGAATGACGGCCTGAATTCTCGGTTTGAAGCATCCGAACGCATGCTATCCATGCCGGTAAATGCTGCCTTAATACTAGTCCTTAATGCCGTCACATTGGGATGCCGGAACTAGTTAGTAAGATTCACAAATATACTCCATACATGGTAGTCCCGGGATTTAAAATCTGAGATGTTAATGAGACAATAGCAAATTGTAATTAGCAATTCGCTTTGTTTTAACAGGTTCGGAGAGCATTTATTGTATATTTAGTGTGAATGATTCATATCGCAGGTCTTCCTCGGCAATTTGACATAGTGTTGGCTAGTTTATCCCCACAATTAACGCCATTTTCGAAACGATTGCCCTGAGCGCTCCGAAATCAGCTACTGAGCCCTTTCCACGAGTGCAAGAGTTCCCGCAGCGCGTTTTTTCAAGTGACTTTTCTACGTCGACATCCTGGTACCTTCGTTAGACTGTTTTAAAACCATCCTTGAGACTGTCAAACTAAATACTTGGATTGTCTTACAGTTAAACTATAGGGTGCGTCCAAACGCACGCTATTCATGCCGGTAAATGCTGCCTCAATACCGGTCCTTAATGACGTCACATTGGGATGCCGGAACTAGTTGGTAATATACTCCATACATGGTAGTTCCGGGATTTCAAATCTGGAATGTTAAGAACACAATAGCAAATTGTAATTAGCAACTCGCGTTGTTTTAACAGCGTCGGAGAGCATTTATTGTATATTTAGTGTGAATGATTCATATCGCAGGTCCTCCTCGGCAATTCGACATACTTTTGGCTAGCTTATCCCCACGATTAGCACCATTTTCGCAACGATTGCCCTGAGCGCTCCGAAATCAGCGACTGAGCCCTTTCCACGAGTGCAAGAGTCCCCGCGGCGCGTTTTTTCGAGTGACTTTTCTACGTCGACATTCTAGAACCTTCGTTGGACCGTTTTGAAACCATCCTTGAGTCTGTCAAGCTAAATAGTTGAATTGTCTTACAGTTGAACTATAGTACCACCATTATTTACTATATACACTATTCGCTTGAATGACGGCCCAAATTCTCGTTCTGCAGCGTCCGAACGCACGCTATTCATACCGGTAAAGGCCGCCTTAATATCGGTCTTTAATGACGTCACATTGGGATGCCGAAACTAGTTGTTAAGATTATCAAATATGCTCCATACTTGGTAGTCACTGGGTTTTTGATTTGAGATATTAAGAACACAATAGCAAATTGTAGTTAGCAACTGTTGGCAGCTTCGGAGAGCATCTATCGTATATTTAGTATGAACGATTCATATCGCAGCAATTCGATATACTATTGGCTAGCTTACACGCACAATTAACGCCAATTTCGCACCGATTGCCCTGAGCCCTCCGAAATCCGTGACTGAGCCCTTTCCACGAGTACAAGAGTGCCCGCAGAGGATTTTTTCGAGTGACTTTTCTACGTCGGCATTCTAGAACCTTCGTTGAATTATTTTTAAACCATATAATTTTGCCACAACGTTATAAACGGCTGATTTCGGGCATGCAAAGGACCTGGACCTATTTCTGTTGTTGAACGTCTATCGCGAAGTCCTTTGATGATTGGGGCTCTTCGATTATACCACACAATGCGCATACTGCTTTCAAGATCTCGACCATTTTGAGGTTATGACTGTTTACTAGGAACATTAGGCTTTCTCACATGCCAACAACGACCTATGGCAAAGACACAACATGGCGGGAAATTGAAACTGAAATTTGTCTTGATTTTGATGACTCCTTAGTAGTAAGCTCCGCAACTATGAATGTAGTCCTCGTCCTACACTTTTCCGTTCTTGGAATTTGCTCTTTGGGCTGTATTGATAGAGGCGTTGTCGTGAATAAGCAAAATACCAGTTTCTCGGGCTCTGTCAATTAATTCATCATAATAATTTGTAGTGTTCTTTGAAAGGTAATCAATAAGAATAATTCCTTTTGTATCTCAGAAAAAAGTGGTCATATCATTAGGCGAGTTTCGCTGAGCTTGGAATTTGCGAAATGGCTTATCTCCTCTTTTTTTTCCACCGTACTGAATTTGAATGTGCGTTTTATTTCTGTATAAAATTTGATTTTGAATTGATTTACGTCATAAAGACTGTCAAGTTAACTACACTAATTTTTGTGCCATGGTTATTTACGTCCTTACTAACGTTACCATTAATGTCCGACTGAAGCTTCGGCCACTTTCGGTCAAAAAAAGCACCTTCGGCCAGACATTCGGGTTCCGCCAAAAGCCAGCTGAAGGTTTGCCCGAAGCCGAAGTTTTGCCTACAGCCGTCGGAAAGGCGAAAACTTACGAACTATTACGCATAACGTCAGTGCAGCACATCTCTTATTTGAAAAACTGCAGAAAATGTTATGTTAAATAAGATAATTGAAGTTTGTTTTTATTATGTTAAATAAAAATGACGGTATTACTATATATAAGCTAGAGTAAGATAAAGATAATGTGTGTTTGATCGAGCAAAGCTAAAACTCTAAATATTTAATAAATAATTAAATTTTCTTATCTATTTTTTTTATTGTTCCAAAATAATATTATTCGCTTTAACTAAATTGCATTGTTTAAAATCTGGCTTGGTACTATGGTACTGTTATATTTCATTTCAATAAATAAATATGAATAAAACTGAGTATCGTTTTTGAAAAGGTGTAATTTATTTATTTAAAGTACCTGTATATTTACAATTATTATCAACAGCACATCAAACACATAAAACAAAATAACAGTACAGAGTTTGCATTGTTGCTTTTGGCCATTGTTCTATGATTTCTAAATATGATTGAATCTTCAGCTTCGGCCAAAAATTATAACACAGATTGAATAGTTTTAATAGTATGAAGCTCAGAAAAAAACCTCTATAGCATCTGATACGATTCTATTACGAGTATATTAACCAAATTATTTTATTTATAATATTTGTTTCTAGTACAAACTACATTCACATTTTTACTTATATTTATTATACTTTATGCTCATGGTATATATAGAGTGCGTCAATAAAATCCGGACAAATTTTAATTTAAATTCCCCAAATTATTATGCGCCCACCAGAGGTCGTTGTTGGTGTCTGAGTAAGCCTGATATTTCTATTAAGCGGTCGTAACTTTTAAAACGGTCATGATGTTGAAACCAAGTGTGAGGATCATCTAAGAGCTGCAATCATCAAGACCTTTGCGCCGACTGCTCAGAAACGGAAATAACTGTGTTTTCTGAATATCGGAGATCAGTCGTTTATGAGCCAAATATACGGCTTCAAAGTAGTTTAATGAAGGTTTCGATGTGCCGGTAAGGAAAAATCACTTGAAAAAAATTACGGCGGAGACTACTGCATGCGTCGAAAAAGCTCAATCGCTGATTTGGGTGGGTCCAGGGCGTCAATTGTGGGTATAAGTGAGCAAAAAATAGGTAGAATTACCGAGAAGAACCTTGAATACCAATCGTACACACTAAACATATAACCAATGCTTTCCGAGGCTTCCATTACTAAGCGCATTGCTCGCAGTAACTGTGTTCCTAACAACCCAAATTTGAATCCCTTAGACTACTACGTATGGGCGTAATTAAACGGGTCAATCATAAGTTAGGGTATTCTAATGTGACGTCTAAGGACCGCTATTGAAGCAGCAATCGCTTCCATGGGCAACGGAGTATTACAGCATGCGTGCGAATGCTTCAGACGGAGATGTAAGACCCTCATTGAACCTACTAGTGACATATTGAACAATTGTGCTCTGTACATATTCCCAGGTGCCATGTAAACGAATTTTTTGTAATATTTAATTTTTCATTAACAAAATTTTGTTACAAAAAAAATTTGTTAAATTCGTTCGGATTTTTAGCGCATCCTGTACAACAACTAGAATCAGTCGAGCCTTTTCTTACTCACTCTTGATTCGAAACACATTATACATGGTGCGCGAAATATAAGGAAGAAAGAACTATGTATACAATACTACCACCGGCAAGCAATGCATAAATGTTTTAATTGGGTTTATGTTTCTATCCTTTCCATCGCCTTGAAACAATTCGTTTAACTCTCACAGCACACGATTATGTTTATTAAAGCGAATCACCGATTCATATAATAACAAAATTACGTGTAATTCACTTAAGTGAAACTTATTTCACTTTTAAAATCACTCTTCGTGTCCGCTGTTATTAAATTAATAATAAAATTAAAATGTAAGCAAGTAGAGTCGGTTTATTTATATTTCAAGTCAAATTTAAATTTGTTGTTAGACAGATTCGTTTTTTTACATTTGTTTATTAATCAAATAACAACAAATGCGTTTTTCAGTCATTTTCACATTAACGAAAATGATTTTTATTTTTTAAAAAAATATAAGGTCTCGCTATTCTCTACCAGATGTAATAAAAAATTTCCAATTTTTTTTTGAGAATGACTCAAAAAACGCATTTGTTATATTTGATTAATAAAAATGTAAAAAAAAACGTTAAAATGAGTCCAAAAACTTTTTTAATGGCATCGTAAGCTGGCGTCGAGACTTAAATTTTTAAAAAAATCCATCTTGACTTTAAATTACAAATTCAATTGTTCCCCACTGGGTTCAATATTTTTGTCCCAAAATTTCAAGGTATTTTTGCTATAATAAAAGACATATTTTCTGAAAGTTTCAAGCCGATCGGTTCACTTAGTCAACCTGTGCAATAAAATGAAAAAAAAAACAGTTTCATGCCTGTTTTTTTCTTCAATTTTGTAGGTTATGTACGCACTTGAGCAACCAACGAGGATTTGTTGGAAATTTCATTACAAAGAATTTGATTTTTTTTTGTCTCGGTCCGACTTATATAACCGGAGTTATTTACATTTTAGGCTCAGAAAACTTATCCGGAGACCTTGGGGACCAAGTAAACTGCGCTTACCTCCCTATTACTCTACCGGAGGGGATAATCTCGAACATTTCTCGTACTGTGACATTATGCACCATCATGTTGGTACCATATACGTTCTCTTTCAATTGTTGGTAGACAATTTAGAAACTCAGGGAACTCATTATTTAAAAATTTTAGGTAACGTTCAGCATTCATATCATTATAAAAAAACTTCGTTACGCGGGGTCTAATTTTGAAAGACTTTCGAGAAAATATCGGGGGGGAGGCCGTGTTTACACATTTTTTTGCATATAAACATTGATACGTAAGCGTACGAAAGTCTACTATGCTATTGACAACCACTGATCGAAACTGCTCAGGAGAACTCAGTTCGTTTATACGCATGCGCCGAGATGATTATGCTACATGTACAGTCATAGTAGAATTCCGACCAATAAGGAACTTTACTGTGAAATTTTCATTGCAGAAAACAACACGAAAAGAACAAATCACAAGGTTTTTTAATGCATTTTGTAATTACTGATTATTTAATTCAGATTAGTTTCAGTTAGTTCAGGTTAACAAAAACGGTTACCTCCTGATTTTTTCTCATACATTTTTCAAATTTAGGCCATTTTAAGCCTTCCTTTTTCTGAAAAGCCCGCGTACCGAAATTTTCCCGAAAAAAATGACAATAAATAATTTTGTTATAAGATTAGATTATAACTGAAAAAAATTTGATAAAAGTACGGTACGCGGGCTTTTCGGAAAAAGAAAGGTGTCTTTTTTGGAACAGGCCTAAAATAACGAGAAAAAATCGGGGGAGGCCGTTTTTGCTGACCTGAACTAGTCTGAACTAACCGAAACTAATCTGAACTAAATAATCAGTAAGTAGAGAATACATTAATAATGAATAAAATGTCCTACCTTAATGTAAAAAACCGGTCAAGTGCAAGTTGAACTTGCGCAATTAGTGTTCCGTACGTTGATTGCTTTTAAAATAAACAATTTTGTTACGGAGGTATAAAATGATCAGTGACTTCACAAAACACACCCCAAATGAGTTTTTAACAAAGTTTGTTTCCAATCTTTACTGAAATCTGATGATTTTGAAATTTTTATTTCTTTTTAAATACCAGATAAATTATTAAAGGTAATGCACTCGTGATAATTTTCGTTCAATATACACCCCGTGGAGAATATTCCAGAATTTTTTCAAAATTTTTTGATAAGTACTTTTCGAGATAAGGCGGGGGGACAGCGATTTTTCGCGATTTTTTAAAAATAATACAAAGAAAAGTGCGCGCAAGTATTACATTATATATATATTTTTTACTCGTGTTTTCACAAGCTTTCATTTGACACCACACTCGATGATCTAGTAATTTTTTTTTTCACTTCCGATTTCCCCCCTCCCTAAAACTAACCCCTTAAGTCAAAATTTAACTTCTCAAACTACATGGCTCTGATGAGGCCATCAATTCCTATATTATTACCAAATTTCAACTTTCTATGTCAAATAGTTTCGGAGAAAATCGGGTGTGACAGACAGACAGACAGACACCGAAGTGATCTTATAAGTGTTCCGTACGGAACACTAAAAATGATGTACGTGCTATATTAGTGACTAGAGACCAAGTTAGTTGAGGTTATTTCAGGATAACAAAAATGGCCTCCCCCCGATTTTTCCTCGTAAATCTTTCAAAGTTAGACCATTTTAGGGCTATTCCAAAAAAGAAACCTCCCTTTTTCTGAAAAGCTCGCATACCGAACTTGTACCAAAAATGTAATAATTTTTTAGGAAGGTTAGGCTGACCTCTGCATTTCACCAATTTGTGTGAACGGAGCCTATTCTTCCGAAAACAACTAACAGTTTCGATCAGTGGTTATCAACAGTGATATAAGTTAATTTTTATTTACCGAAAAAACAGTGCAAAAAACGGCTTCCCCTCGATATTTTCTGGTAAGTCTTCAAAATTAGACCATTTTAAGCCGATTCCAAAAAGAAAAGCCTTTTTCTGAAAAGCCCTCAAAACGAAGTTTTACCATATTTTCCTTCAAGAGCAATTATTCCAACGACCTCCCAACAATTGGATACCTTTCATACGGTACGATTTGTTGAGCTCTTAAGTTTATAAACTCCTGATTTATTATGTTTATTAGGCACTGAAAAATAAATTGGATAATTTTTGAACGGGTTTTAAAGCTATTGTTGTCTTTTCGGCTGTAAGAACTTGAGATTTTTTATCTGAAATGGGACCAACATATGTCAGAGGTATGAATGTTTTTCTTTCTTAGTATTCTTTTATGGGATAAATTAAGCTAAAGGTGATTTGCTTTTGTATACGGCTTATTAGGGTATTAATTATTTTAGGTTGGAAGCCGTTATTGAGTGCTATGTTTTTGATTGTGTCCAGTTCTTTTTTAAATTATTTTTACTAACAGAGATATTGAAGGCTCTATGGATTATAAATCTATAAGCTGCCAATCTATGGGAGTTAGGATGTATTGAATCTGCTGGGATGCTGTTCAGTCACGAAGTAACGGACCAATCAGTCAACTCTTTATGAGAACATGAATAAAATACATGATTATTCATACTATTTTAAGGTTCTACATGATATTTTATTCTTTTTTGTTAATTCTAGTTTAGATTCAAGTTTATTTTTAAACATATTTTATCAGAATTTAGCATACAAAGGTAAACGTGCATTTACCAAGGTTAGAGAAATTTACCACGAAATATGAGAAAAACTAAAAATTGTATATTTACCTTGAGATGCCTGTCAATCAGCCAGTTCAACTCAATGTCGTCATCGTCTTCTCCAAATGGATTGATTAATACTTCGGCTACTTTTAGCCATCCGATATAAAAACAGAACTAAAATATAATAGAATATGAAACACTTATTGAGAAATGGCAACATTGTATTTTTCAAAAAAATATTGGAAACAGCTATTTTCTTTAAAAATATTTATATATTTTCAATAATTTGGTTAGTTTAGTTTCTTTTAGGTTGTTGAACATATTTTTTTTTTTTTGTAATTTGTCTCATCTGATAAATTTTATTATAACTTTTAATAGAACAATCTCCATATATATACATATATATATATATATATATATATATATATATATATATATATATATATATATATATATATATATATATATATATATATATATATATATATATATATATATAAATAATATATAATATATATAAAATGTAAAATGCAACATCTCTGTCCGTCTGTCTGTCCGTCCGTTAGTGGGCTTATCACTGGAGAACCACTTATCCGATTTACGTGTTTTTTTTAAAACATAGATATGTTCTCTGGCCGGGTTATAGGCCAAATTTTTTTACGTTAGGTAACATGAGGACTAAGCAGTGTAGATAGTGAATCAAGTCGGAAAAAGTTTGCCGCTAGCGCGTTCTCTTGCAAGACACTGCCTAAACCATTAAATATGGAACAATATCATGTAGCAAAGAATATAATATATATGAAATGCAACGTCTCTTTGTCTGTCCGTTAGGGCGCTTATGACTTGGGAATCACTTATCTGATATATATGTTCTTTTTGTTAAATCATACATTTGTTCTTTGGCCGGGTTATCTATAATTTTCTATAATATATATAAAATGCAACGTCTCTTTGTCTGTCTATCTGTCTGTTTATCCGTTAGTTCGCCTGTCATTCGAGAACCACTTATCCGATTTACATGTATTTTTTTTAATTCATATATTTGTTCTCTGGCCAAGTTATCTATAATCTTCTATAATATATATAAAATGCAACGTCTCTCTGTTTGTCCGTTATAGTGCGTTTATTACTGGAGAACCACTTTTCCGATTTACGTACTTTTTTTAAAAAACATACATATGTTCCTGGCCAGGTTATAGGATATATTTTATTACGTTAGGAAACATAAGGAATAAGCAGTGACGATAATAGTGAATCAAGTCGGAAAATAGTTTGCCGCTAGTGCGTTCTCTTACAATACACTGCCTAAACCATTAAATATGGAACAATATCATGTAGCAAGGAATAAAATATATATAAAATGCAACGTCTCTTCGTCGGTGAGCTTATTACTCGAAAACGACTTATCCAATTTACGTGTTTTATTTTATTCATACATATGTTCTTCTTCCAGGTTATATAATAATAATAATATATAATCTACAATATATATATATATATATATATATATATATATATATATATATATATATATATATATATATATATATATATATATGTATATATATATATATATATATATATATATATATATATATATATATATATATATATATATATATATAATGCAACGTCTCTGTGTCTGTCTGTCCGTCAGTGCTCATATGTTCTCTGGCCAGGTTAAAGGATATATTTTATTATGTAAGGGGTGAATCAGGTCGGAAAAAAGTTTGCCGCTAGCACACTCTCTTGCAATAGCTGCCTAAACCGTTAAATATGGAACAATATCATGTAACAAAGAATACAATAAAGATAAAATGCAACGTCTCTCTGTCTGTCCGTCTGTCCGTTAGCACTCGAGAACCACTCTGCATTCTGGCCAGGTTATATAATAATAATAATAATCTATATAATACATATAAACCGCAACGTCTCTGTCTGTCTGTCTGCCCGTTAGTGTGCTTATCATTCGAGAACCACTTGTCCGATTTACATGTTTTTTTATTTTAATTTTTAACTTAATATTTATCAAAAAAAAATCTATAATATATAAAAGGCAACGTCTCTATGTCTGTCTGTCTGTCAATTAATGCGCTTAGCACTCAAGAACCACTCAGTATATATCACCACTACACCAAACACTTTATTTTTGCACTCGACGCGCGTTTCGCTAACCATGTTAGCTTCATCAGGTTGACTAAAAAGTCAATCATCGCTCCTGATGAAGCTAACATGGTTAGCGAAACGCGCGTCGAGTGTAAAAATAAAGTGTTTGGTGTAGTGGTGATATATACTGAGTAGTATCATTGTGCCAAAGATTCCACATTCCCAACTTACTCAAGAACCACTTATCCAATTTATATGTTTTTTATAAAATATATATGTTCTCTGACCAGATTATAGGATATATTTTATTACGTTAGGTAACTTAAGGAATACGCAGTGACGATAATAGTGAATCAAGTCCACGCGAGCGGAGCCGCGGGCAAGGCTAGTATATATATATATATATATATATATATATATATATATATATATATATATATATATATATATATATATACACACAGTCGAACCTCCAGAACTCCAAATTTTTTGTAAGTGGAAGTTTACTTGTGTTCCCTGCACATTTTCTATATTTACAATGTATTTTGACCTCTCTAACTCGAATTCCTATAACTCGAAAATCTCCATAATTCGAAATCAATAACACCCTCCAGTAACACATCAGTCTCTATAATTCGAATTTTAAAGCACAAAATAAACTTTTGGGACTTTAAAAGATCGAGACGCCACTGGGCCTTCGCTTGCGGCCTTCAAGATTCGTGGAGTTGAGTTGCACTGTCGTTTACTGTCTGCGTGCTTTTTGGAGAAACCCCCGAAGCACGGCGGGGTCTACTGATTTCCGATTTAGATTGGTATAATATAGTGTTGGTAAAATGTCGCCGTCGCAGAAACTTTGGAGTTCGACGAGCGAAAAAAAAAATGAAAAGTGGAATTAAAAAGGGCTATTGCTGAAGAATATGAAATACCGCAGAATACTTTGTCAACCATTATCAAGAATAAAACTGCAATATTACAATTTGGGGCAGAAATTAAAAATCGGGCTAATTTTAAGCGAAATAGGTCCAGAAAAAAAACGGTTAACACTTCAATGATGAAAAGTTTGAATCTACTAGAAGAGAGAATTTTCCCATATCAGGCCTATTGCACCAAAAATTAGGAGAAGAAAGTTTTAAATCTAGTTCAGGTAGCATGAAAAAAAAAATAATGAGAAAATAATTTGACACACAGAGCATGACCTAATTGTTTAGTTTTTGTTAGGTATGGTATAGTGCAAAAAAAAAGTCTGCGGCGAAACTGCTGTTATTGATGAAACAATGTTTGATGCTGGGATCGATGAAACTCTTCTTCTTAGTATGCCTTATCTTGTAAGGACGTTGCCCATCTGATGGGCAGTAGATGTCATGTTTGTCCACTGTCGTATGTTTTTCAATCAGGAGTTGCGGCGCCTTCCTGGTCCTCGCTTACCGATTATTTTTCCTTCACTTATAAGCTGCAAGGGCTCATACTTTTGGTTTCTCATAATATGGGCAAAGTAAGTGCTTTTTCTTTCTTTAACAGCTGGAATCAACTCTCGTTCTTTTCCCATCCAATCAAGTATTTCCACGTTTGTGGTGTGCGCTGTCTAAGGAACACTCAGCATTCGGCGATAGCACCATATCTCGAATAACTCCATTCTTTGTTGGGTTGTCTCTGTAATTGTTGCAGCTTCTATACCGTATAACATGACCGAGAACACGTAGCACCTTAGCACTCTTCTTCTTATTTTTAAGTTTAATTGGCAGTTACAAAGTATGCTGCGTTTTTTATTAAAGGAGCTTCGTGCTTTTTCAATTCTTGAGCGTATTTCAATAGAGTGGTCCCAATCTTCACTAATTACGCTTCCTAAGTACATTATTTTTGTTACCCCTTCAAGTGTTTCTTGATGTACTGTAATATTTATGTTTGTATTAGGATTCTTACTAACCACCATTGTTTTTGCCGTCTGGGTGGTAATTACGGGTTCCGGCGCTATACTGACTGTTGCCTTCTCGATGTTTTGGTCATTCGTTGGTTTAACTAGTAGACCCTTTCTTGTAGACTACATGCATAATTTTAATGTATGTATGTATATATATATATATATATATATATATATATATATATATATATATATATATATATATATATATATCTATATATATATATCTATATATATCTATATATATATATATATATATATATATATATATATATATATATATATATATATATATATATATATATATGTATATATATATATATATATATATATATATATACATATATATATATATATATATATATATATATATATATATATATATATATATATATATATATATACACTCCTGAACAAAATTAACGCAACAATATATTAAATCATACAAATCTCTATAATGAATTAATTTTAATAACTTTTTATGAACATTGGTTACACTAAAAGTTAGAAAAAACACTAGTAGCAAAATTAATGGTGTAACTGGGACACTAGTAGCGTGTGTTGCCTCCTCTACTTCGTATGACAGCGTTTATGCGCCTAAGCATGCTTCTAATTAAATTTTGGATAAAATCCCATTCTGTGTTAACTGCATTTTCAAGTTCCCTCAGGTTTCTAGATGCAGGTATATGACGTTTCACATTTTTCTTAAGGTGATCCCATACATGTTCTCTCGGATTCAGATCCGGGCTTTTTGGTGGCCATTGCATAATCGGTATATCAACTTGATTAAGATAATCGAGTACCTCCCTAGCCACGTGAGGTCGAGCGTTGTCTTGCATAAACAGGAAATTGGGCCCCGCAAAATGAACGAAAGGCATCACATGTTCTATTACAATATTCTCAAGATAGTAGTCAGCATTCATGAATCTCGTACGGACAGGAACTAACTCTGTGCGAGCATCAAAGCAGATGCCACCCCAGAACATAACAGAGCCACCGCCGAATGGAATCCTTGCAGAGATATTGCAAGCAGCAAACCTCTCTCCTGGTCTTCGCCATACTCGCTCACGACCATCTGGATGTTTTAGACTAACCCTAGTTTCATCTGTGAAGAAAACTTGTTTCCAATCATCCACAGACCTGTTTTCGTGATTTCGAGCAAACCGTAACCTGGCAACTCTGTTCTCTCTAGTAAGCAAGGGCGCAGTGGCTGGTCTCCTACTGTTTAATCCAGCTTCATTTAACCGTCTTCTAACTGTTTTAGAAGAAATTGTGACATTGCGAACAGCTTCGAGTTCGTTTCTTATTATAGAACTAGTGACAGTCCTGTTTCTTAAAGCATATTGTCTTATAAAACGTTCATCTAGGTCGCTAGTGTATCGTTTTCGCCCTTGCCCTAGCCTTCTAGAATAAGTTCCTACTTCATTCAAGCGTCTTACCATACGACTTATTGTGGAACGATGTTTGCCTAACAAATTGGCAACATAACTCTGTCAATATCCCTCGTCCAATAAAACAGAGGCTCGCACTACCTCGTGTTCAGTTAAATTCCTTGTTCGATTCATTTTTCTAATTCTTCGGGGTCAAAAATAAAACAGTCTACCACAAAAATGTATTACTTTGAAAAAAGGAACAATTTATAAGCTTACTTTTAAAGAAAATCTATCGCATTATTACAGAAAATTGTTAATCTTCTAAAAAATTCTTTAAAACTGTAAATCTAAACGAATTGTTTTGATTTCTGTCATGAACAACGAAACAAAATATGCATAGCCTACTATTCAAATACTCGATAAACTTTAAAACTGACATAAGAAAAAGATAAATTAATTTTCAGATTGTTGCGTTGTCCAGGAGTTTATATATATATATATATATATATATATATATATATATATATATATATATATATGTTTACTGTTGTGTATTATTTTGTTTAGATCGCATTATGTTTACCTGTAATGCAGTAAAAACGGGGAAATAAATATCGGGATTTTCAAATTTTCCTATCATGGTTTCAGGAGCGTTCGGCACAAATTGTCTTCCTAGGAGAGCAGCAATGAAATATACGTAGAGAGCAAGGGACACCACCTAAAAATAAAATTCTTACGATAATTTAAAGAAAAAACTTTTTTGAATTTAATTATTCCAAAAATGGAGATAATCTGAATGTGCCATCCGTATTATAAGTAAATAGCAAGTATACGTGACGTCGGCACTGTGGACTGCATGATTTGCATAACCAACCTATCCACCACTAACCCAAGTTAAAATCCTGGCGTTTGAATGCGTTTTAGCAATAAACATTTTTACTAGGTTTGGGTAAAATCTGTTCAATATAAAGACACTCAATACACCTGACCCCCCATGTATATTATACTTGATTAACTATGTAGGAAAAGATATATTTTTTTCAGATAAAGGAGGGATAGGGAGGACGTCTCACATGTGAAAGTTAGTAATAAGGGCCATGAGAAGAAGAATATATATATATATATATATATATATATATATATATATATATATATATATATATATATATATATATATATATATATATATATATATATATATATATATATATATATATATATATATATATATATATATATATATATATATATATATATATATATATATATATATATATATATATATATTTAACCAGTTGAACATAACTTTAAGGTAGTTCACTCGTGACAATCGGAGCCAAAAGTATAGTCCGACAGTAAATACCAAAATTTTAAAATGGCGAGTCTTTTATTTTTGTCGGAGACAGTATTCGATAGATGGAAACTTTCATATGCAGACACACACTAATACAATCACACTTTTAATGAAAATAAATGCTCTAGAGAAATAACGTTTTTATAGGTTATATTTATTATACTTTGTGTATGTTTACTCTACTTCTGTTTTGAAAAATTTTAAATACTATTTTGACTTTTGAAATTGTCATTTAAAACTCAGACGGCCGACACTGAATTGACAGCCGATTGAATCCTATGCATATTCTTCACGTCGCATTGATCACATGACTACAAAGATCCATTGATCAGACTTTATCACAGTAATATACTTGAACTCAATGTTAGATATACTTTTTGTTTTGCTGATACACTTCAAAATATAACATATTTTAACATATATACATAACGTAAATTTCACAAAACAAAAAGTTGACACTATATAAATCAGAAATACTGGAAAACACAGACAAAAATACTGAAAAAGGACCGATAAAAATCATCATCAATCTGTTTTTTTTTATAGCGTTCTTCGCCTTCCGGTTCCTAGTTTTCATCCTCTTTGATCTTTCCAATCTCCGGGTCTTAGATTTCTCTCTGACATTGCCCTCCGAACACCTCTAAACCATGTCGCTCTTGGTCTCCCTCTTCTCCTCTTTTCGCTTGGTACCCACTTTAGAACCATCTTTGGTATTCGGTGTTCTTCCATTCTTTCCACGTGTCCGTACCATATAAGTTACCGTTGTTAAATTTTCTCAATATTCGTACCAATTTCCTCAATAATCGTACCAATACCCATAAAAATAAGAAGCCAATATAACATCTAGGATTTCGTTCGTATAAACTCCAAGCATTGTCAGTAATACCCGACTTCCTGCTTCTCTCGACAATCCTGATAAGGGAATAATGCCAATGTATCGAAGTACAATATAATACTAATTATAAATTTGTAGCTTATTATATTCATCTGAGGCTTAGAATTAATGACGTGGGTATAAGGTGAGTCCTACAAAAATTAGGACGCGCACTCGTCCAGGCTCATTCTCACATCCCCTCCATTCTCTATATCTTATATTCGTATCTGTACCACAGTAAACATAAAACACAGTAGCGACAGTCCGACTCGGCACCTTTGATCCCGAGGGGTTCAAGTTTGTAATGATCACATCACCTCCCGCCATATTGCTGGTACGACGCCCGCTAGTTTTTGAAGTATTCAAATTACTTCTTTCAAGAAAAATCCTATTCTGTAGAATAAAAATGAAATTTGCTGATTGAGAGGAAGAAAAAAACGAGAAAAGTTTTTTTAGGAACAATTTTTATTAAGTTCTTATTAAAACAGATAAAACAGGGAAAAAGGTAAAAAATATATTTGGCTTTAACCCTTTTTGCGTTGTTAAACTGATATTTCTCAACTAAACTAAATATTCATTTCGAGAATATATCCTATCCCACCTTCAGCTTCGCATGTATAATGTCAGAAATCATTCTTCTTACATTTCAGCGAGTCCCAGTAATCTGGAGAGATTGAAAATAATAATAATAAAGGGCATAGTATTCTGGAATGGTCAAATATACCATATACCCGCCACTTTTGTCCTCTGCAGATATTACTTCAATGTTCCAAATAGATTTTGACAGCGACACTGCAGCTGGCAAGTGTCAAAATGCCTTGACGAAGAGATTCTATATTGCTAATGCAACCATGCTACCTGATGCTATTGGCGATTTTGATCAAGATGAGAAAATGCAATATATCATTTAACAGCTGTCAAGTTTACTTTGACAGCTGTCAAAGTACACTCGCAGCTGCCAATTAGCTTGCGTGGATATCAGCACTGAAACAGAATTACTGAAAGCATAAGGCGTAGTGTCTTTCTCAAAGATCGAAACTATTAAAATATTCTCATGGCCTCGACAGTTCTGTTCAGCAGTGCTAGCTGTCAAGGTACACTTGAGAACTGTCAAATAACATTTTATATGTTAAAACCGTTACAAGTGCCACCAAGATCATATAGTATACAGAGTTTTCAAGGGAATAGAGTAACCCAATCATCATGACAGTGTTGACTGCCATTTGGCAGCTGTCAATTAGCTTGCGTGGATATCAGTACTGGAACAGCGCCGATCAAGGTATAAGGCATAGTGTTCTTGTCAACGATTTAGAAATTTCTCACGGGTTTGCAAGCTTTATCCATCATTTGACAGCTGCTGAAGTACACTTGAGTGCTGTCAATTAACATATTATGTCAGGCTCCTTACTATAACCAATCCAACCATCATGGTAACACGATTTTTCAATGGAATAGAATATTCGCATTGTTTTGACAATTTCATTCGACATTTGACGGCTGTCCAAGTAAACTTCACAGTTGTCAAAGGAAATTTGACAGCTACCAAAGGAAACTTGACAGCTGTTAAATGATATATTGCATTCTCTCATCTTGATCAGAATCGCCAATAGCATCAGGTAGTATGGTTGCATTAGCAATATAGAATCTATTTGGGACATTAAAGTAATACCTGCAGACCCTAAAAGTGGCGGGTATATGGCGAATTTGATCATTCCGGAACTATGCCCTCAAAACGATGAAAATTTCATTTTGAGTTCATTTTTAGCAATTTTATGGCTATTTTATGCAAAATCCAGATATGATGGACTAAAACGGACCTCGAGTTCGTAATCAGCGACCCAAAAAACCTAACCTAGATCTATTGTAGTCAAAGTAAATTGACAAAAAAAATTTTTTGTGGTCCTGTGTTATCATTTTAAGATGAGATCGTCGTTCTTCTGAACTTTTTTAGAAATAAAATGTATCTCTAATATAAAAACATAATTATCATAATCTTTATATAATATATTGCATACGGAAATTATAGTTTCGTCCGTAATCCCTTTTTGCATATATTAAGACATACATTTTCATCCGGCGTCTTAACTTTCAAATATACACTCGTCCGATGGTACCGCAGGTAAACAGATGGATGATCTTGACCTAATTTGAAAAAACCCATATGAAATAAAAATAATTATGAAATATTTAGGCTTATAGGGGTGGTGTAATCATAACTCATTATTCCTTGAGGTTTGTTTCATTTCACTTCAATTGATTGAATAAATAATGGACATGGAAGGTATAAACGTCCAAACAAGGGTATCTAAACGAGGCAAAGTTATTTTAATTGTAAATAATTATAAATTTAATTTTGCGGACTAGTGAAGTTAAGTGGAGATGCAGAGTTCCAAAATATAAGGCTGCTTTATATACTGTTAACAAAGAGCACGTGATATCAAAGTGTAACCTGACACATTGTCATGCCGAATTAAGTGCATCTAACTTACAAAAACAGTGCGTTCCAGTTTCGGCAAAACGCAAAACCTCAGAAGATATTGGACTTGAACCGAAAAGAATTATTCAGTCTGTTTTGAAAGACAATCAGACCGACTGTTTAACAGTGAAAGATTTAGGGTCTGTGAAAAGAAGCATGGGGAAATGGATCGAGTATTGTTTTGGCCTTCTTTTCCTAGGTAACTATTATTTCAGTATTCATCCGGTTAATATTATCTCAAAATACAAAGATTCGGTTATTATAGTATATCGCTATACTTTATGTAATTAACCTTGCTTTATAATAGTGATCCAGAAATTGTGGGTGAATGCTTTGCTTTTGAGCTAAATGAAATGAGACCTAGCACCAACAGTTAGAAAAATTTGCAGACTACCTCGTGGAAAAATATATAGAAGGCGATGAGCTATTTCCACCTAATATGGGCCGCGAAATTAGCTTCCAGCCAGAGAACAACAAATGTGAGTCGTTTCACTCACATTTAAATAAATGTTTTAATTATAGTCATCCTAATATATTTGTATTTTGGGAAACAATTAAACATTATCAATGTGAAATATACGTATAAATACAGAGTGCAAATAGTTTTAAACGTTTAAACAGTAAGACACAGAAATGAGAAAATTTTGTACAAGAAAATATTGTAAAACTTAATAATAATCAAATTTCTATGCTCCAATATGTAATATTAAATTCACATTATTATAGTTTTTAAGAATATTAATTATATGCAATTATATTTGTTCTAATAAACTTTTCGTATGTACTCGTATTTTGTTATTTAGGTATATTTTAAACCAGGTAATTCGGTCGAAAATGTATACTCCGGAAAATTAGCAGCGGACAAAACTCTATATATTCAGGTAACATTTGACCATTAATTAATGCGGGCGGACGAAACTGTATGTGCCCATTGCATATTAGAAATAATAAATTATGAATAAATTACCTTTTAGAATCTTTGGGAAATCTAAAAAAACTAACTCCTTTGAAGATACCACATATATTTTTACAAGCACTAACTGCACAACAAAAATTTCCTCTTGACATCTTTTTTATAATTATTTTCAATTATAACGTCAAAAGAGTCATTTACTTATTGCAAAATTATTAATAATGAATTTCAGAGCACGTTATAAAAAGATTCTAGTTGAAATCCAGATGTAAACACAACCCGCGGCCGCGCAGGCAGCCATGTTATTGGTATAATAGGGGACACATGCGTGATAAAAAAACAGGACCAAAAAATTGTCATGAGCGTCGCTACTGTATTTTATGTTTACTGTGTCTGTCCTATCCGTTTATAAATTTCGAAATAGCTCCCTACGTCCATTTTTGTCAATGAGAGGAAGTTTTACTGAAAAGAGAATCTTTTAATGTATATGAAATCCTTCCATTATTTTTCAACCGATTTTAATGAAATATAGTGGAAAATCTGGCAGTATCATATATCTACAAGGGCGACAAACTCCATAAAAACTGAACTTTTCGATCTTGAGATATAGATTTTAGATGCTGCCAAGTAAGAGGAAGTTTTACTAAGAAGAGAACATTTCTGTTATCTTTGAACCAACTTTAGTGAAATAAACGGGAAAATCTGGCAGTATCATGGATCTACAAGGGAGAAAAACTACATAACAATTGAACTTTTCGATCTTGAGAAATACCTGCATACCATATACATGAACGTATACATACTGACATACGTTAAGATTTATATATATATATATATATATATATATATATATATATATATATATATATATATATATATAAAGGGAGTGTATACAGTGCCGTAACCAGGTTCGAAGGGAGCAGGAGCAGACAGATATAAAAGCATTTCTTTGAGCAAAAAAAATAAAAAATTAGAACCGAATGTAGTTGCCAATCGACAACCGAGGAAGAAGCTCCTTGAAGACGAAAACATCCCTTGTATTTCAACTTGAAAACCTTAGACCTCCCCCAACACAGTAAAATCAAAAAGAACCATGGAACTTTCAAAACTTCCATCATATAATTAAACGGGGCGTTATTTTCTACATCCATTAGAATAGGAGGGGCATATGCCTTATAACCCCCTCCTAGTTACACTACTGATTGCATATTGTAAGTTTCTATAATACGACATTAAATGAATTAGAAAAAAGCCACGCTTGATAAAATTTCGTTAATTTTAATATTTTTTCCAAAAAATTTTACGGTACCAATGAATAATTACAAAACAGTTATATAACTATACTGTGTTAATATTTCATCCAGGTCTTGACCATATTAACAAAAACACCTAAATTTATCAATTTGTAGTTACCGACTAAGCGGACTTTTTTTGTTTCCGTGTATTGTCAAATAAAATATCTCGACAAGGAAAAAAAAACAAGAAGCAAACAGGAAGAAAACAACTTTTCAGACATAATCATATTGTTGAAGTGACATGGTATTTACAAAAACGAAAAAGCTAAAAAAAAAACGTCACCAAATTGAATTAATTTCAAAATCATTATCCAAGCACTTCAATAATGCATTCAAACACCCATAGGCAACCGGTTTTTGCACTACGCTCGATTCGTATTTACTAGAAGTTCACCTTGAGTAAATGGCAAAGACGTTCCTAAAAGAGACATCGAAACATATGTATCAATACATACCTATGAATGTTGATTATAAACGTTTTGTTTTAGTCTGTTCGACTTAGTAATTTAAGTCTATTCACGTAGTTGTTGACAATATTGTAACCTCTCGCGAATGAACTTTAATTTCGATCCAATAATGTGATAACATTCAAAATGTTTATTGGCTGCTTATTGCAAAATTTCCCTCTTTTGTAAATCTCGCTAAGTATCAAGCCAGTACAAATATTTAATCAAAAACTGAAAACTTCATTAAAATGAGAACGTAAAAAAAATGTAACTAATTTTTATTCATATTAACGGACTTTAAAACAGCTGGTACGTATTTATATAATATTGTTTAAAGGTAATATTTATTTACGTTAATTTATAAAGGTTCTGAAGCTGATGAAATACCTGTCATAATGCTCAAATAATGCGCTAGGGGCTTCGAATCATTGGTATAACAACTAACAACGAAACGAAAAGAATCGTATTTTCAGAAGTTACCAAAAGTGTTCTTCGTATTTGCTGAACCATCCCAAGACGCGTTCGCCGAATCACGGCTCATCAGCTGGGCTAGGTTCAGCAAATACGAGAACACATTTTTAGTTCTTTATCCAAGTAACTAACGGAAAACTATAACAAATAGATGCTTATACTGCACTCTGTCGGCGACTTACTAAGTCTATTCAAGCAGAGCGCTTGAATAGACGTAGTAAGTCGCCGACAGAGTGCAGTTTAAGCATCTATTTGTTATAGTTAATTACTTGGATAAAGGACTAAAAATGTGTTCTGGTATTTGCTGAACCTAGCCCAGCTGATGAGCCGTGATACGGCGAAACGCGTTTGGGATGGTTCAGCAAATACGAAGAACACGTTTGGTAACTTCTGAAAATACGATTCTTTTCGTTTCGTTTTTAGTTGTTATACCAATGCTGCCATCTATGCCTTCGAGCAGTAAGCTCAAGAAAGATGCGTTTCTGCAATAAGTGCCAGCCGTGCTGTGCCGCTCTGCTTGAATAGACTTAGTAAGTCGCCGACAGCGTGCAGTATAAGCATCTATTTGTTATAGCTTCGAATCATGTTGCAAGAACTCCATGAGGCGTCCTTCAAGGTTGGACTAGAAATTAACGCAAATAAAACCAAAAGAGTCTCGAGATATAGATGTGACTGTTGCCAACCAATTGCTCGAAAACGTACCCTCGTGCATATATCTATTTAGGATACAAGATCCAATGGGGACAAGAGAACTAAGATGCAGAAATCTCCAGACGAACAAGTCTTGGTTGGACAGCATTCGGTAAACTGGGACATATAACAAAGTCATCAGTTATCCCGATAAATCTCAAAAGGAAAGGCTTTAATAGTTGTTTAATGCCTGTTCTCACTTATCGTGTAGAAATTACGGCACTAACTCACAAGTCGGCAAATAAGCTCCAAATCACTCAAAGAGCAATGGAAAGGGCCATTATTGGAAAAAGCCTTAAAGACCGAATCAGAAACTAAGATATCTGAGAAAGAACAAAGGTCTTTGTTAAGTTCAATGATTTCCTGCTGTCTGCGGATATTTGTCTAAGTAGCCGATGCTCGAGCGTTCAAAGTAAATAAAGAAGTAAGCGTACTGTCATCTGCAAAGCTGTAGATTGGATTCGCGGCCTTTTTCAGCAGATTGTTAATGTAAATGAGAAAGAGAGTAGGAGATAGTATGGAGCCTTGGGGCACACCGGCGCTGATAGTGAAGGTGTTAGAAAGAAGTCCGTCGGCTGCCACCCGTATAAAAAACGCTCTTTGAGGAAACATGAGTGCCACGGACAGAACTTTCCAGACATACCAGAAGAGCGTAGCTTAGCCAACAATCCATCATGACGAATGCGTTGGATATATCAAGAGCAACCACCTGAGATTCTCCAAAGTGTTCAATTGCGTTGTTCAAAACATATACCATATTACATATGTTAGAAGAGCTCCTGTTGATCTTTGTTTACGAAAGCCATATTAATGGTCGCTAATAATGTTGGATCCTTCAAGATATTTTAGAAGATGCTGACTGATAGCCTTTTCCATGAATTCCGATATTACTGAAAGCAATTGGTTAGCAGTTATTTAGCAAGGTCTTCTTGCTTTTTTTCGGTATCGGCTGAACTGTGGCACATTTCCAGCAGGAAGGAAATATTCACTTTCTTTAGGATAGGTTGAAAAGTCTACAGAAAACTGATGTTAGTTCTCTCGCACTGTTTTTGAGCACTATGGCAGGTATTTCGTCAGCGCCAGAAGCTTTCTTGGTGTCTAGCTTCATTAAAATTCTTTCTATGATACGCTGTCTGAAGACACTATCGGGCATCCTTGACTGCACTGTAGGAATAGTAGGGGTATTTTTCCTTGGAAATCGACAGTAGAATGTGAAGCAAAGAGTTCAGCCGACAAGTTCGCTTTCTCAATAGGTGTTGTTGCAATAGAATTATCTGGCCGTGTGAGTGGTGGTATAGTGGATTTGGTAAAATTCTGACTAACTGCCTTAGCGACTGACCAAAAGGACCTGGAATTGCTGGAATAAGCAAGAAGTTTTTTTCTAATTCGTTGATTGTGCGCGTCCTTGGTTTCGTCGATAACCTCTTTGCATCTGTTCTCGGCACGAACAAAGATGTTACCATTTATGACGTTAGGATTTTCACGACATTGTCGGTAGGCAAGATGTTTAGAAGCAACAGCTTCTTTGCATTTTCAGTGAAACGAACGTCTAACCAAGGGAAAGTCTGCCAATATTCCATGAGTTCTTTCCATTTAGCCGATTTGTAGTGCCAAATCTTGCGCCGTTTAGGCATCCCTCTGTCGCTGATTGGTAGGATACTCGATGTCAAAAACAGTTTATGGTCGGGAGAACCTAACGGCAACGGATAGAAGCGCATGGAAGGTTTTGGAGGAGGCCTACATTCAGGAATGGATGAACACAAGCTGAGAAAGAAGAAAAAAACTCCAAACAATAACCTCAAACGGTATCAATAATATAAACACTAAGATCAATGCGCAATGCGCTTACGCATGCTTTAGTTTGCAAAGATGCAGGAAAGGAACAACTACCAACTATTAACAAATTACAGTGTTGTCACGTTTCATTATATAAAAATGAGATCTAATATATTTAATTAATTTCTAACAAAATAAAATTTCCCATTATTAGAGTATGTATTGTTGTTCTAATTTTTATTTTATTTAAAAATAAAAAAAAATAATATATTTTGTTAATTGATGTTGGATTCAAGACATTTTCGCTGCCAAAGGTTTTTCAGTGATCATTAAAAATATCAAAAATTTTAAAATAAATTTGATTAAAAACAAAAAAATTTATATTTGTGTAGTAAAATTACATAAAAAACAAAATTATGACTATAAGTTTGTTTATTTTAAAGCCATAATAACAAAGGTATTAATTAAATTAAAATTTAACATGCTTTTGTCTCCGATTGTACCTCCCAAACACCCTTAAAGAATAATATTTTTAAAATTCTTCAAATCGGCATCAATTAAAATAATTTGACGAATTAGATGACAACAGTCATAGGCGACAGTAACCCGTTTTAAACTTATTTGTATCTTATTATGTCCCAAAATAGGCATGGATCTAGAATTTTGTCGAGAAAGCAAGGTAGGGTAATCAAAGATTTTACTGGGATGTAAAATTAATTAGGGTATTTCCAAAATCTAATGGGCTAATTATAACGTGTTTAGTTCTTTTTATTATTTTTAACTTCTAAAATGAAAACTTTGTTTTTTTCTGAATCTCTAACATATTTTTCTGACTTTTTAGGTGAATTCACATGTGCTAGCGGTCGCTGAACAGGATGTCATCGGTCATTTGGCCCTTAAGATAGTATATTTCTTGAAATTAACAAAAATAGTCGAAGTAAAATTTAAAAAATTGATTTTTTGCTTATAATACCGATAACTCTGGACTTTGTAAGGAATCTATGCCCATTTGTTAAATGATATAATATATATTTGGGGTCCCTGAACACGATTCGATTGGTTATTTGGTCTTTAAACGCGTATAATTCCCAAAAAACACCAAAAAAAGTGAAAATATCAAAAAAATATGAATTTTGCGTTTTTCATCTCAGTTATTCACTAAAATAAAAAAATTAAGATGTTTTTATAGCATAAAAATATATTTTTAGTTTTTTTAAATAATATTAACCTAACCCAATTTCAAGCAATCTGACAAAACAACGAGCGCTGCCGATCTCGTCGACAGTTGATTTAGATTCCACGTAGTTGTCTCAAATGAAATCGAACAATTATTGATTTTTCTTGTTACGTGAAATACATCACTCAATCTATCGATAAAAATGATCCTTTTTTCTACTGTCTTAAAATAATTAAAATGAGCAACCATTTTTAACAAACATATTCAGAATATAGAGCTTTCAATTTCCTTGCAATACTACAGTCTGTCAAGTAAGAACGTGTCCGCGATAATTCATTTTTGGTAGATGCGATTATAGTGATTCAACAAAAAATCGCGAATCGAATTTTGCGTTTTTCATCTCAGTTATTTACTAAAATAAAAAATCTGAGATGTTTTTATATCACAAAAATATATTTTTGGGTTTTTTAAATAATATTAACCTAACCTAATTTGAAACAATCTGACAAAACAACGAGCGCTACCGATTTCGTCGACACTTGATTTAGATTCCACGTAGTTGACTCAAATGAAATCGAATAATTATTTATTTTTCTTGTTACGTGAAATACATCATTCAATCTATCGATAAAAATGATGCTTTTTTTTACTGTCTTAAAATAATTAAAATGAGCGACTCTTCTTAGTGAAACATATTCAGAATATAGAGCTTTCAATTTCTTTACAATACTACAGTTTGTCAACTAAGAACGTGTCTGCGATAATTCATTTTTGGTAGATGCGATTCTAGTAATTCAACAAAAAATCGGTAGAGGGAACCTTTATCTACGATGCATTTTAGTAAAAGAAGAACTTTCGTGGAAATCACGAAAGATCCAAAACGAGTCACTTGTTTGCGCGTCGGTTCGAGGCAGTTTTTCTTCTTCTTCTTAAAATGACACATTCAACGGCCACCAACTATATTAAAAAGTCGGTATCGTTTGTGAAGAAGTGAGTAAATCATTTTAAAGAGATAAAAAATGTCAACGACTTGCCAAAACGTGGCTGGGTAGGCAAAGTCACTACGAAAGTCGAAAAACGAATCGTGTCTTTGTTTCACGGGACCCGAAATTGACGCTGCGTTAGGGAGCGGCAAAATTAAGAAAATTTTGAATGTATGTCATGAGACCATTCGACAACATCTTCGTGTTCATGATATCAAATTCCGAAACAAGTTGAAGAAACCTTAAATCACGTCGCGAAGCGGTTCGCTTGGGCTCACGGTAAGATACTAAAGTTGTCCTCATAATCGCCGGACGCCAACCCTACTGAAAACGTTTGGTCCCTTGTAAAGAGAAAACTCAGAGAAAAGACTCTAAGAACTCTGACTCAGTTGTCTCGCGAGATTCGAAAAATTTGCAGAGTTTACATACGAGCGGTCACGTTCTTACTTGACAGACTGTTTTTTGTTCCATCGGACGAATACCAGCATTCAAGAATAACTTTAAGAGCTCTCCTGCACTTGCATTCACACTATTCGAAATAACTTTATGAGATTTTAAATGTTTATAAACGAACTTGTAGTGTTTTCTTATTCGATAGAAAAGTTTATTTAAAACATTACTTGAGAAGCCTTCCTTAAATTCATCCAGCAACCACTTTTTTAGTGAAACTTTTACTGCTTTTTTGGCTCATCTATAATATATATAAAATGCAACGTCTCTCTGTCTGTCTGTCTGTCCGTTAGTGCGCTTATCACTGGAGAACCATTTATCCGATTTAGGTACTTTTTTTTTTAAACGTACATATGTTCTTTGGCCAGGTTATCGGCTGTATTTTATTACGATAGGTAACATAAGAAATGAGCAGTGACGATAATAGTGAATGAAGCCAGAAAAAAGTTTGCCGCTAGCGTGTTCCCTTGCAATATACAGCCTTAACCATTAAATATGGAACAATATGATGTAACAGAGAATATCTATAATCTATAATACATATAAAATGCAATGTCTCTCTATCTGTCCGTCTGTCCATTAGGGCGTTTATCACGCGAGAACCACTTATCCGATTTACATGTCTTTTTTCAAATTCATACATATATTCTTTGGCCAGGTTATATAATAATAATAATAATCTATATCTATAATATATATAAAATGCAACGTCTCTCTGTCTGTCTGTCTGTTAGTGCGTTTATCACTCGAGAACCATTTATCCGATTTACGTGTTTTTTTTTAATTGATACATTTGTTCTCTGGCCAAGTTATCTATAATCTTCTATCTATAATATATATAAAATGCAACGTCTCTCTGTCTGTCTCTCTGCCTGTCTGTCTGTCTGTTCGTTAGTGCGCTTATTACTTGAGAACCACTTAGCCGATTTACATGTTTTTATAAATTTATACATATGTTCTATATAATTCGATATAAGCCTAGATAATGGGAGATAAGGTGAGATAATGGGAGATAAGTATAAATAATGGGAGATAAGGAGAAATAATGGGAGATAAGCAGAGATAAATCTAGATAATGGTAATTATGGTGAGATAATGGGAAGTAAGGAGAAATAATGGGAGATAAAGAGAAATATTGCGAAATAAGTCGAGATAAGCCTAGAAATGGGAGATAAGGTGAGATAATGGGAAATAAGGAGAAATAATGGGAAATAAGAAGAAATAATGGAAGATAAGAAGAAATAATGGGAGATGAGCAGAGATAAGCCTAGATAATGGAAATTATGTAGAGATAATGGGAGATAAGGAGAAATAATGGGAGATAAGGGGAACTAATGGTAGATATTTTATTACGTTAGGTAACATAAGGAATAAGCAGTGACGTTAGTAGTGAATCAAGTCCCCGCGAGCGGAGCCGCGGGCACGGCTAGTTTTATAATAATATCATCGAAGCAATATTTATAAAGTAAGTGTCCAAGCACTTTTCTTCATACAGTGGAGGCAAATGCCGTAAAAGGACCACGCACACTTTAAGTGGAAATTGAGTTTCGGTGAAATGACTCCAAATTTTGCATGCTCCTGAACAAAAGTCTCAATGGGTACAACTTGCCAAAATGCTTCCTACCCCTGCTTTTCATCGAACCAACCCCAATCGAAACCAAGCGAATCCAATCGATCATCTACTGACAATTGAAAAATATTACGAAAAACTAATCAAATTTAAGTCACTCGTGTTATTATCTTTAAACGTGTATATTCGTGAAAAAAAAAAAAAAACCCTTCGAGATTCGTCTTTTTTTTCAGGTCTTAGGATTTTTAGATGAAGAAAAACAAATTTTTTTAACTTTAAACATCATCTATAATATATATAAAATGCAACGTCTCTCTGTCTGTCTGTCTGTCTGTCTGTCTGTCCGTTAGTGCGCCTATCACTGAAGAACCACTTATCCGATTTACGTACTTTTTTTTTAAAAAACATACATATGTTCTCTGGCCAGATTATAGGCTATATTTTATTACGATAGGTAGCATAAGGAATGAGCAGTGCCGTAAAATAGTGAATGATGTCGGAAATAAGTTTGTCGCTAGCGCGTGTCTTTGCAATACACAGCCTAAACCATTAAATATGGAACAATATTATGTAGCAAAAAATATCTGTAATGTATAATCTATAATATATATAAAATGTAATGTCTCTCTGTCTGTCTGTCCATTAGTGCGTTTATCACGCGGGAACCACTTATCCGATTTACCTGCCTTTTTTTAAATTCATACCTATATTCTTTGGCCAGGTTATATAATAATAATAATAATCTATATCTATAATATATATAAAATGCAATGTTTGTCTGTCTGTCTGTCTGTCCGTTAATGCGCTTATCCCTCAAGAACCACTTATCCGATTTACGTGATTTTTTAAATTCATACATATGTTCTCTGACCAGGTTATAGGTATATATATTATTACATCTATAATATATATAAAATGCAACGTATCTCTGTCTGTCCGTTAGTGCGCTTATCACTGGAGAACCACAACGTACTTTTTTTTTTTAAACATACATATGTTCTCCGGCCAGGTTATAGGCTATATTTTATTACGATAGGTAGCATAAGGAATGAGCAGTGACAATAATAGTAAATGAAGTCGAACAGCGCTTTTTCTTGCAATACACAGTCCAAACCATTAAATATGGAACAATATTATGTAGCAGAGAATATCTATAATATATATATATATAAAATGCAATGTCTCTCTGTCCGTCTGTCTGTCTGTCCGTCCGTTAATGTGCTTATCACTGGAGAACCACTTATCCGATTTACGTGCTTTTTTTTTAAACATACGTATGTTCTCTGGCCAGGTTATTGGATATATTTTATTAGGTGACATAAGGAATAAGCAGTGACGTTAATAGTGAATCAAGTCGGAGAAAAGTTTGCCGCTAGCGCGTTCTCTTGCAATACACTCCCTAAAGCATTAAATATGGAACAATATCATGTAGCAAAGAACACAATATATATATATATAAAATGCAACGTCTCTCTGTCTGTCTGTCCGTTAGTGCGCTTATCACTCGAGAACCACTTATCCGATTTACGTGTTTATAAATTTATACATATGTTCTATATAATTCGATATAAGCCTAGAGAACGGGAGATAAGGTAAGATAAGGAGAAATAATGGGAGATAAGTCGAGATAAGCCTCGATAATGGGAGATAAGGTGAGATAATGGGAAATAAGTTTAAATAATGGGAGATAAAGAGAAATAATGGGAGATAAGCCGAGATAAGTCTAGATAATGAGAGTTATGGTGAGGTAACGGGAGATAAGGAGAAATAATGGGGGATAAGAAGAAATATTGCGAGATAAGTCGAGATAAGCCTAGATAATGGGAAATAAGGTGAGATAATGCGAGATAAAGAGAAATAATGGGAGATAAGGAGAAATAATGGGAGATGAGCAGAGATAAGCCTAGATAATGGAAATTATGTAGAGATAACGGGAGATAAGGAGAAATATTGGGAGATAAGGGAAAATAATTGGAGATATTTTATTACGTTGGGTAACATAAGGAATAAGCAGTGACGATAGTAGTGAATCAAGTCCACGCGAGCGGAGCCGCGGGCCCTGCTAGTCCTAAATAAAATTAAATATCATAAAAGAGTAATTTAGCAACACATCATAAAAAAGTTTTATTTTTATTTGCATATCAAGAGTTTTTTTTTTGGTATATTCACAATTTTTCACTATATCATCCACATTTGAATATTCTTTAATGTACGTTGGCAGAGAGCATGTAATTGGTTTGATGTGATTTTAAAAGGAAGGATAGTACCTTCCAGTAAACTTTAACATGGTTTTACTGACAAGCTTTTTAAACTGAAACAGGGTTACTATTTCGACAACTCAAAGTGAAATCCAACCTATAGATTTAGCGACAAAGAATTTCCCATTCAACTAAATGTAAAATATTTTTTTTCTATTCAATTAATAAATTTTCAGTTATTTTTAAGTTTCTGTTCTTATATAATTTGTAATGTATCTAATTTACCTGTGTATAGACGAGAGGAACACACACTGTATCATATCCAATAAGAGATCCCAATCTTCGCCTTATATCTGAGAGTTCCTGTAATAAATTCTGCACTATATGATCACTGGTGGTCAATTCTTCCTTTCGTGCTCGTATTATGAGATTCGTTGCCCAGACTAAAGGCATCCAGTATTTTGACATTGGTGTTTTTTGATCCATTAAATCGAAGATCTTTTTTTCGCTTTCCATCATTATACCTATAGAAAAGAAAATAATTAAATATTTTAGTTATAAGAGGATGATGATCAGAAAGCCCCGACAATTGAAAAAGTCATCGTATATTCACAGAAATAATTTTGGTATTAAATTAACACCAGTTTATTTCAAAAACCTTTTCTCTTAATATAGGTCCAAGTACCACAAATATTAATAACTGATTAAAATACACACGTATGGAGAGAATAACAAATGAAGAAATAAGAAACAGAATGAACATCAAAGCCCACACCACAGGTACAATTATTATTTTCTGGATTTTCTTGCAACTGAGCTTAAATTACCTTTTACAGTTTTGAGAACATTTCTTGCATTAATGTATTCTTTGGTGTGCTAACAACGGTGCAATTATCTCAGTAAGTTGTCCAATCGCCTCCTGCATCAGTAATAGCCTCGCATCTTCGAGGAGGCATGCTGTCGACGAGATTTTCTGCATACTCTGCAAATTTTTCGAATCTCGCGAGAAACTGGGTAACTCCTCAGAGTCTTTCCTTTAAACTTTCTCTTTACAAAGGACTAAAGGTTTTCAACAGAACTGACGTCCGACGATTGTGAGGGCCACTTTAATATCTTATCGTGGGCCAAGCGAGCTGCTTCGCGACATGATTCTCGTCCAGCAACGGTTTCTTCAACGTGCTTCGGAATTAATCATCATGAGCACGAAGATGTTGTCAAATGGTCTGGTGGGACACATTCAAACCCTATTTTCTGAATTTTGCCGCTCCTTAATGCATCGTTAATTTCAAGTCCCGTGAAAACAAAGACACGATTCGTTTTTCGACTTTTGGAGTGACTTTGCCTACTGAGCCACATTTTGTAAAGTCGTCGACATTTTTAGTCTCATTAAAATGATTTACCCACTTCTTCACAAGTATTTAGCGGCCGGAAAACGCGTCATTTTAGGCACCTTTGGATGAAAACAAAAGAAAGACTGCTTCGGACCTGCGGGCAAACAAGTGAATCATTTTGGATTTTACGTGATTTCGACCAAAGTTCGGAATCGACTGATGCTTTTACTAAAATGCGTCGTAGACAAAAGTTCTCTCTATGGATTTTTTGTTGAATCGCTAGAATTGCATCTACCAATTATCGCGGACGTGTTCTTATTTGACACGCTATACTGGGTGAAACAGCCAACATGTAACACCCTGTATTTTCCTTATTTTGAAAGTTACATATTTGCATTTTTAGGTACCAGAATGGGACACTATTAGGCTAGGTTATAAACTTAATAAATACTTTTAACTACTTCCGGTTTGACCGGAAGTGACTGCATTTTTAATGGAACCTTGTATATTTTTTTATCAATTTCAATTCACTTTGAAATTCTCTTTCCAACGATGTATCACAAGTTGACATTTGTTTGACAAGTGACTGGCAAAAACTGATTTAAACTCTTAGACTTAGGCAGCCATGGCGGATATACTAGCAATTGTTTTGTATGGAGACATACTTGATGTTATTTTCTTCGCTTGTAAAAAAAGTAGAATTCTGAATATTTAACCTGAATTTATGTCTATTTATTAACTTCTTAACTAAGTCAGGGTCATAACCATCAACTCTAGTTATATTTTTAATACAATTCCTTTCATTTTTGAAGTTTACTCTATTCAGAGGAAAAGTGAAAAAAAGATGACCTAAAAATGTAATGCGGCTAATTTGTGTTGTTTGCAATGAAATGAATCATTAGGAATATATCTATCTGTTACTGTGTCTTTTCTATAGATATCAAATTCTAACCTATTATTATTTTTAATAATTAAAATATCTAGAAAAGGCAGTTGTCCTTTGTTCTCCATTTCGTAAGTAAATTTAAGGGCTATTTAATTTGGAAATAAAATTATCTATATTTATTTTCTTTGTATCAAAAATCGCGAAAACATCATCCATATACCTATACCATACCCTTGGGAAAAACTCAAATTCTTGACTGGCTTTGGCTTCAAACTTACTCATGAATAAATTGGCTATGAAAGGTGATAAGCGATTACGCATAGCTGTTCCTTCTTTCTGAACATAAAATTGACTGTTATATTGAAAACAATATGTTCAATAAACACCATTGAAGAAAAACGATTAAAATGGTATGGACACATAAGACGGAGCGAAGATAATAGGTGGAAAAAGAAAATAACGGAGTGGAGCCCTATAGGGAGAAGAAAAAGAGGAAGACCCAGACGATCGTGGAGAGACGATGTGGACGAGGCTATGGAGGACAGGGGTCTAACAGATGGAGACTGGGAAGATAGAAACGGATGGAATCAAAGGTTGAGAGAAGGAAGACAGCGTCAGCTGTAGAAAATCCTTGATATATATATATATATATATATATATATATATAAACAAAGACAGGAGTAGTCGCGACTGACTAGTTAAGAAAAATATATTCTCAATTTAGTGGGGCTGCAGTCTATATTTAAATTTTTATGGCCTTGGGTAGTGAAACAACCTTTTTTGTTAGTCAAGCTTTCGAAATTATATTTTATATCTTCTTCAGGACATTGGAAAGACAAAATTTTCTTTTTTCCTTATATTGTTAAGTGAAAAATTGCTTTTTTAAGTACATTCATATAGTTGAAAAGAACAAAAAAGAAAGATGGCATGAGAAAAAAGAAAAATGATTGACTTACCAAAGTGGTTTTTCTATAACAAAACAAGCAATCATTTGCACAGAGGGATATTCCCTAATATCTTATTGTTAACTACATAACACAATAATTAAACAGAAAAATATAAAACGGCCAAAATGGCTGGCCTTGATACTCTCTGCTAATCCCGTAAACCAGTAAATTCACAAAAAATTATCAATTTTTTGGCGGCAAAGGTGGAGTGTGATAGACCGATATAACTTTTGTGTAGTGGAGAAGGATAGAAGGTATTGATTCGTTTCGATCTGAGATATGCTTTTAGTTTAAAGCTTATTTACATAGCCAATAGTGTAGTTAATAAAGATAGAAATAGTAGTTGAGAGTGCAGATTTTTTATTTTAATAGCGCATGTGTCAGCCTGCATACGGGGGATAACAGAAAGGAACAATGCATTACAGTCTTTGGAAAAATAAAAATAAAAATATATGTATAATCGATAATATAATGTAATAGAGTGATTAGAAGGAAAAAACATTTTGTCTATGTGTTATTCGTCTGGTGCAGGACGATCAATTAGTGATTGGTATTTTTCTAATTCTAATTTGAGGATGTAACTGTATATGGAACTGAGTCCCTGGGTGTCACTCTTTTTATTCATGGTGTAGGGTTCCCGGTTAATATGGACCATTTCTAAGAAAATTCGTTTGTATTAAGAATCAGAGCGATCCAGGACCTCAGTCTCACCCCAGCTCATCTGATGGTCATTGTTAATGACATGTTGTGCTAAAGCACAAGATTGTACATTACGTCTGCAGTCACTTTTGTGTGATGTAATCCTACCCTTCAGATTTCTGGAGGTTTGACCTATGTACACCTTATTACAATTTGAACAAGGTATTTTGTAAATTACGTTCCAATTTTCATTTTTTAGAAGAGGAGTCTTTGTTTTGGTGTACAGTTTAGAGATAGTTTTGATTTGTCTTTTAGCAATTTTGAAACCAAACGGCTTGAAAATATTAATTAATCTATCAGTAAAATTATCAATATACGGAAGAGAGAAATAAAAGTTTTGATTATTTAATTGAGTCGAGCAATGGTTCATATGAATTTCTAGGTTATTGCTTTGTATTGAGCGTTGTGTAGTAAGTGTTTGAGGTTGCGATTGACGTGTTATTATATTTTCTAGGATGCTGTAAGATGTACTAAAAAGAAATTTATTAATTAAATGAAATGTTATGTAGTTAACAATAAGATATTAGGGAATATCCCTCTGTGCAAATGATTGCTTGTTTTGTTATAGAAAAACCACTTTGGTAAGTCACTCATTTTTCTTTTTTCTCATGCCATCTTTCTTTTTTGTTCTTTTCAACTATATGAATGTACTTAAAAAAGCAATTTTTCACTTAACAATATAAAGGAAAAAGAAAATTTTGTCTTTCCAGATGTCCTCAAGAAGAAATAAATATAATTTCGAAAGCTCGACTAACAAAAAAGGTTGTTTCACTACCCAAGGCCATAAAAATTTAAATATAGACTGCAGCCCCACTAAATTGAGAATACATATATATATATATATATATATATATATATATATATATATATATATATATATATATATATATATATATATATATAATACACCACTTCCCATTGTCAAATACAAATCGGGTTGCTTTGGATGATACTTTGATATTTAGTAAATACGTACACCACGTGATGGTTTAAATTTTATTGTGATATTTATATTTACCCCAATCGTCAGAGGCAAATTTTAAAGAAAAACTCTCATTAAATTTTGGACAGGCTGCATTTTGGCATACAGACAATTTTTTTTGTACGTAGAATACGATAAAAAAAGTTCGCTGCTCTAAAGTATACGCCAAGCCTATAATATCGAAAATAAAATGAAAAATTAAATATTTCACAAATATCTCTAAAAATAAAAGAGACATCAAAAAAACTAATTTGCTACGTGAAAGAACGGGAAACTTTACAAGAAAATAGTACATAATTTTTTTTTTTAGTTTTACCGTAGTTTAAAAAAATTACTTAAAATAAAATGGCGGGTTTTAACTCCTTCAGTTGTAGTGGGAATCGTGCTCCCATCCTCATTTATGATTAAATTGACGTTTTTGTATACCGTTAAATATTTTAAAATTGGCTATTAAGGGGTTTCTTGGGGTGCTTTATACCTAAAGCTCAGACTTTTATCTTTCATTTTCCACCTTTAAATAGTTTTTTTTTTATTTTAAGTTTAACTTGTATGATTAATAATAAGCAAAAAATTATCATAAACACTTTTTTAAGAGCAAAAATTACAAAAAAGTGAAAGTTTTTTTAAAGTTTTTAATGATTTTCTAATATCAAATATACTTTTAACTGGAACTAAAAGAAAATTGTCCTACTTTTTTTGACCATTTCGTACACAGCAATGAGGGTATTTTTAATTATTTTTATATTGAAACTTAAGGTATAGTAATGATATATACACAAGGAACTTTTTAGGGTTCCGTACGGAACACTTATAAGATGACTTCGGTGTCTGTCCGTATGTCTGTCTGTCTGTCTGTCTGTCTGTCACACCCGATTTTCTCCGAAACTATTTGTCATAGATAGTTGAAATTTGGTAATAATATAGGAATTGATGGCCTCATCAGAGCCGTATAGTTTTGAAACTTAAATTGTGACTTAAGGGGTTAGTTCAGGGGGTGAAATCGGAAGTGAAAAAGAAGTTTTTTTACTAGGTCATCGAGTATGGTGTCAAATGAAAGCTTGTGAAAACACGAGTAAAAAATATATATATAATGTAATACTTGTGCACCCTTTTCTTTGTATTATTTTTAAAAAATAGCGAAAAATTGCTGTCCCCCCACCTTATCTCGAAAAGTACTAATCAAAAAAATTTGAAAAAATTCTGGAATATTCTCCACGGGGTGTAGATTGAACGAAAATTAGCACGAGTGCATTACCTTTAATAATTTATCTGATATAAAAAAAAAATCAGGTCATCAGTTTTCAGTAAAGATTGGAAGCAAACTTTGTTGAAAACTCATTTGGGGTGTGTTTTGTGAAGTCACTGATAATTTTGTACCACCGTAACAAAATTTTTTATTTTAAAAGCAATCAACGTACGGAACACTAATTGTGCAAGTTCAACTTGCATTTGACCGCTTTTTTTCAATACTGTATTTTATTAAATATTTTTAATTTACTATATGTCCATTGAAATCATGCGTTTTAAGTTTTACAAATTATAAAGCAACAAAAATAAAAACTATTAATATCATCGGAAAGCTTAAAGTCTTCCTCTTTTAAATTTTTCTTTACGCTCTGAAAACAAGTAATATCGATTAACCTTCAAGCGGTACGCGTAGACTTTCAAATTAACCTCTTTGGCCCGCTACACACCTATCCGAATTTTTAATAAATTCTCAAGCTAATAAAAAAAATCTACATACTATTTTTTGTAAAATTTCCCGCTCTTTTACATGACACTATTAGTTTTTCGATATCTTTTTTTATTTTTCGAGATATTACCGAAAAACGAATCTTGGTCTATAGACTTTCAAATTAACTTGTTTGGCGCGCTACACTTTTTGAATCAGCTATCCGAAATTTTAATAAATTCTTACGCTGATGAAAAAAATCTGGAAAAAATCTATATATTTTTTTTTATAAAATTTCCCGCTCTTTCACGTGGTGCTATTAGTTTTTTAATATCTTGTTTATTTTTCGAGATATTACCGAAAAACGAATTTTTGATTTTATTTTGGATTTTGTGGGCTCAGCGTACATCAAACTTTAGCAAACTTTTTTTTATCGTATTCTATGTCCACACAATTACCTATGTGCCAAAATGCAGCCTGTTAACATTTAATGAGAGCTCAAAACCCCTGGCCACGACATCTGTTAAGAAAGCGAACTTGTTGGCTGAACTCTTTGCTTCACATTCTACTGTCGATTTCCAAGGAAAAACACCTCCTACTATTCCCATGTTGCAATCAAGAATGCTCGATATTGTCTCCAGACAGCGTATCATATTTTTAATTTTAATGAAGCACCAAAAAGGCTTCTGGCTCTGACAGAAGACCTGCCATAGTTCTCAAAACTGTGCGAGGGAACTAACACCAGTTTTCTGTAGACTTTTCAACCTATCCTACAGAAAGGGAATATTTCCTTCCTGCCGGAAATGTGCCAAAGTTCAGCCGATACCTAAAAAAGGCAAGAAGACCTTGCCAAATAACTACCGACCAGTCGCACTGCTTTCAATAATATCGAAAGTCATGGAAAAGGTTATCAATCAGCATCTTCTAAAATATCTTGAAGGATTCAACATTATTAGCGATCACAAATATGGCTTTCATAAAAATAGATCAACAGGAGATCTTCTAACTTATGTAACACACGTTTGGAACAACGCGATTGAACACTTTGGAGAATCTCGAGCGGTTGCTCTTGACATATCCAAGGCATTCGATCGTATTTGGCACGATGGACTGTTAGCTAAGCTACGCTCTTATGGTATGTCTGAAAAGTTCTGTTTGTGGCTCTCATGTTTCCTCAGAGAGCATTCTTTACGAGTGGCGGTCGACGGATCTCTTTCTAACACCTTCACTATCAATGCCGGTGTGCCCCAAGGCTCCATACTGTCTCCTACTCTCTTTCTCATTTACATTAACGATCTGCTGGAAAAGACCGAGGATCCAATCTACAGTTTTGCAGATGACAGTACGCTTATCTCTTCATTCACTTTCAACGCTCGAACATCGGCTACTCACGCGAATATCCGCAGACAGCAGGAGGTCGTTCAACTTAACAAAGACCTGGAAGAAATTCTAAGTTGGGTGACAGTAACCAAGTGGAATTTAACGCTACAACAACCCAGGCGGCAATTTTTTCTAAAAAAGTTAACGTTGCTGAACCCGACATAGTTATGTCGGGGCACTCCATTCCCCTAGCATCGTTACTCAATTTGTTGGACGTTAATTTGGGAGCAAATATGTCCTGGCATCAACATGTTGCAGACATAGCAAGAAGAGCTTCTCAAAAGTTGGGAATATTATTTCGAACCAGAAAGCTTTACACTCCACAACAATTGTTAATTCTTTACAAAGCTTAAATTCGACCAACTCTGGGATACTGCACCCATGTATGGGGCTTCTCTCCCAAACACACACTGTATTTGTTGGATTCTGTTCAGAGAATTGCTGTTCGTCTGATCGGAGAACCGAAACTGACCTGCGGCCTTGATTC
Organism: Pachyrhynchus sulphureomaculatus; assembly: GCA_019049505.1. Taxonomy (NCBI): domain Eukaryota; kingdom Metazoa; phylum Arthropoda; class Insecta; order Coleoptera; family Curculionidae; genus Pachyrhynchus; species Pachyrhynchus sulphureomaculatus. The sequence goes on from CM032453.1 coordinate 140,348,098, forward strand.
GCTGGAACATCGAAGAATGGTTGGCGAATTGAGTCGGTCCTACAAATATTTTAATGGAAAGTGTTCGAACGATGTAGCCCGCTTAATTCCTCCTAGAGCGGTGCATGTTAGAAGTACACGTCGCGCTAATACTTCACATCCATATGAGGTTCAGCTTGTTACTCCGCGTGCAACGCTTTTCAAGCAGT
>CM032453.1:140348385-140376414 GCA_019049505.1 Pachyrhynchus sulphureomaculatus
AGAAGCCTTAAGGAAGGATTTCGTTCGTATAAACTCCAAGCATTGTCAGAAATACCCGACTTCCTGCTTCTCTCGACAATCTGATAAGGGAATAATGCCAATGTACAATATAATCATAATCATAAATTAGTAGCTTATTATATTCATCTGAGGCTTAGAATTAATGACGTGGGTATAAGGTGAGTCCTACAAAAATTAGGACGCGCGCTCGTCCAGGCTCATTCTCACATCCCCTTCATTCTCTATATCTTATATACGTATCTGTACCACAGTAAACATAAAACACAGTAGCGACAGTCCGACTGGGCACCTTTGATCCCGAGGGGTTCAAGTTTGTAATGATCACATCACCTCCCGCCATATTGCTGGTACGACGCCCGCTAGTTTTTGAAGTATTCAAACTACTTCTTTCAAGAAAAATCCTATTCTGAAGAATAAAAATGAAATTTGCTGATTGAGAGGAAGAAAAAAACGAGAAAAGTTTTTTTTAGGAACAATTTTTATTAAGTTCTTATTAAAACAGATAAAACAGGGAAAAAGGCAAAAAATACAAGGAAAAAATATATTTGGCTTTAAACCCTTTTTGCGTTGTTAAACTGATATTTCTCAACTAAACTAAATATTCATTTCGAGAATATATCCTATCCCACCTTCAGCTTCGCATGTATAATGTCAGCAATCATTCTTCTTATATTTCAGCGAATCCCAGTAATCTGGAGAGATTGAAAATAATAATAAAGGGCATAGTATTCTGGAATGCTCAAATATACCATATTCCCGCCACTTTTGGCCTCTGCAGATATTACTTCAATGTCCCAAATAGATTTTGACAGCGACCATATATTTGCAGCTGGCAAGTGCCAAAATGCCTTGACGAAGAGATTCTATATTGCTAATGCAACCATGCTACCTGATGCTATTGGTGATTCTGATCAAGATGAGAGAATGTAATATATCATTTAACAGCTGTCAAGTTTACTTTGACAGCTGTCAAAGTACACGCTCGCAGCTGCCAATTAGCTTGAGTGGATATCAGCACTAAAACAGAATTGCTGAAAGTATAAGGCGTAGTGTCTTTTTCAAAGATCTAAAACTATTAAAATATTCTCACGGCCTTGACAGTTCTGTTCAGCACTGCTAGCTGTCAAAGTACACTTGAGAGCTAACAAATAACATTTTATATATTAAGACCGTTACCAGAGCCACCAACATCATATAGTATATAGAGTTTTCAAGGGATAGAGTAACCCAATCATCAAGACAATGTTGACTGCCATTTGGCAGCTGTCAAATAATACTCACAGCTGCCAAAGTAAATTTGACAACTGTTAAATAATATATTGCATTCTCTCATCTTGATAAGAATCGCCAATAGAATCAGATGGCATGGTTGCATTAGCAATATAGAATCTCTTCGTCAAGGCATTTTAACACTTAACAGCTGCAGAACTGTCAAAACCTATTTGGGACATTCAAGTAATACCTACAGACCTCAAAAGTGGGGGTATATGGTGAATTTGATCATTCCAGAACCATGCCCTTTATACCGTTGAAAATCACATTTTGCGCTCATTTTTAGCAATTTATAGCCATTTTATGGAAAATCCAGATGTGATGGACTAAAACAGACCTCGAGTTCGTGATCAGCGACCCAAAAAACATAACTAAGATCTATTGTAGTCAAAGTAAATTGACAAATATTTTTTTTCTTGTGGTCCTGTGTTATAATTTTAAGATCAGATCGTCTTTCTTTTGAACTTTTTTTAGAAATAAAATGTTTCTCTAATATGGAAACATAATTATTATAATCTTTTATATAATATATTGCATAATAGAAATAAGGAATTATGAATAAATTACCTTTTAGAATCTTCGGTAAATCTAAAAAAACTAACTCCTTTGATATATTTTTTACAAGCACTAACCGCACAACAAAAACTTTATCTTGACACCTTATAAGATCACTTCGGTGTATATCCGTCTGTCTGTCCGTCTGTCTGTCCATCTGCTTGTCCGTCTGTCACACCCGATTTTCTCGAAACTATTTGACGTAGAAAGTTGAAATTTGGTACTAATATAGGAACTGATAGCCTCATCAGAGCCGTGCAGTTTCAGAAGGGAAATTTTGACTTAAGGGGTTATTGATCCAAAAATTTTGAAAAAATTCTGGAATATTCTCCACGGGATGTAGATTGAACGAAAATTATCACGAGTGCATTATCTTTAATAATTTATCTGGTATATGGTATAAAAAAAAAACAAAAATTTCATGGTCATCAGTTTTCAGTAAAGATCGGAAACAAACTTTGTTGAAAAACTCATTTGGGGTGTGTTTTGTGAAATCACTGACCGTTACCTCCGTAACAAAAATTTTTTATTTCAGAAACAATCAACGTACGGAACACTAATTGCGAGAGTTCAATTTGCACTTGACCGGTTTTTTTTTATAATTATTTTCAATTATAACGTCAAACGAGTCATTTACTTATTGCAAAATTATTAATAATGAATTTCAGAGCACGTTATGAAAAGATTCTAGTTGAAATCCAGATGTAAACACAAACCGCGACCGCGCAGGCAGCCGTGTTCTTGGTATAATAGGGGACAAATGCATGAAAAAAAAACAGGTCCAAAAAATTTTCATGAGGGTCGCTACCGTATTGTATGTGTACTGGGTCTGTACTGTCCGTTTATAAATTTCGAAATAGCTCCCTAAGTTTATTTTTACCAATTTTGGGAATAGATTATTAGATGTTGCCAAGTGAGAAGAAGTTTTACTGAAAAGGGAATCTTTTAATGTATATGAAATCCTTCCATTATTTTTCAACCAATTTTAATAAAATATAGTGGAAAATCCGGCAGTATCATGTATCTACAAGGGCGACAAACTCCATTAAAACTGAACTTTTGAATCTTGAGATATAGATTTTAGATGTTGCCAAGTGAGAGGAAGTTTTACTAAGTAGAGAATACTTCTGTTATCTTTGAACCAACTTTAAGGAAATAAAAGGTGAAAATCAGGCAGTATCATGGATCTACAAGGGAGAAAAAGTACATAACAATTGAACTTCTAGATCTTGAGAAATACCTGCATACCATATACCATATCATACACATGAACGTATACATACAGACATACGTTAAGATTTATATATATATATATATATATATATATATATATATATATATATATATATATATATATATATACGAGGCTGGTTTGAAAAGTCCGTGCAAAAATAAAAACTACTTATGTGTTTGGGGTAAACCTTTTTTATTTTTCGACATAGTCTCCTTTTAGGCTTATACACTTCGTCCAACGATGTTCTAGTTTTGTTGATCCCTTCCGAATAATAGGATTTGTCCAAGTCTGCAAAATATCCATTAGTGTCTGCAATCACCTCCTCGTTTGAATAAAATCTTTGTCCCGCCAGCCATTTCTTCAAATTGGGGAACAAATAGTAGTCCGAGGGAGCCAAGTCTGGAGAATAGGGGGGATGTGAAACGAGTTGGAATCCTATTTCCATTAATTTTGCGACCACAACTGCTGAGGTGTGTGCTGGTGCGTTGTCGTGATGGAAAAGAACTTTCTTGTGGGCCAATCGCGGGCGTTTTTCTTGCAGCTCGGTTTTCAAACGGTCCAATAACGATGAATAATATTCACCTGTAATAGTTTTACCCTTTTCCAGATAGTCGATGAGGATTATCCCTTGCGAATCCCAAAAGACAGTCACCATAACCTTTCCGGCCGAAGGAACGGTCTTCGCCTTTTTTAGTGCAGATTCCCCCTTGGTAACCCATTGTTTAGATTGTTGTTTGGTCTCAGGAGTATAGTTATGTATCCATGTTTCATCCACAGTGACGAAACGACGTTTAAAGTCCTCCGGATTCTTCTGGAACAGCTGCAAACCATCCTTGCAACACTTCACACGATTCCGTTTTTGGTCAAGCGTGAGCAATCGCGGCACCCATCTTGCGGATAGCTTTCTCATGTCCAAATGTTTATGCAAAATATTATGTACCCGTTCAGTCGAGATGCCCACAGCACTAGCAATCTCACGCACCTTAACTCTTCTGTCATCCATCACCATATCATAGATTTGATCAATGATTTCTGGAGTCGTAACGTTCAGCGTCACTTGTGCCCATATGGCCAGTCCGAAAATTTTGAAATGACTTATAAACTGTTCTAATCGAAGGTGCAGAGTCACCATAATGTTTATCAAACTTCTTTTTAGTCTCCTGAGGCGTTTTGCCTTTCATAAAGTAATGTTTAATCACCACACGAAATTCTTTTTCGTCCATTTCTTGAAAATCACTCGACTTCCTTGATTCACACGAATGCCAAACACAAAGAAATAGACCAATATGGCTGAAACTTGGTGTGCGTTCATTCAAGAGATGCTAGTAACTAAACATGACCTCGATACGCGCCGGTGGTGCCATCTCTCGGACTTTGCACGGACTTTTCAAACCAGCCTCGTATATATAGATAGAGGGAATGTATACAGTGCCGTAACCAGGTTTAAAGGAGGCAGGAGCAGACAAATACAAAGGTATTTCCTTGAGCAAAAAAAAAATAAAACACTAAAACCGAATGTGGTTGCCAATCGACAACCGCTGAAGGAGCTCCTTGAAGACAAAAACATCCCTTGTATTTTAACTTGAAAACCTTAGACCTCCCCCAACACAGTAAAATCAAAAAGAAACCATGGAACTTTCAAAACTTCCTTCATATAATTAAAGGGGGCACTATTTTCCACATCCATTAGAACAGGAGGGGCATAAGCCTTATGCCCCTCCTAGTTACACTGCTGATTGCATATTATAAGTTTCTATAATACGACATCAAATGAATTAGAAAAAAGCCACGCTTGATAAAATTTCGTTAATTTTAATATTTTTTCCAAAAAATTTTACGGTACCAATGAGTAATTACAAAACAGTTATATAACTATACTGTGTTAATATTTCATCCAGGTCTTGGCCATATTAACAAAAACACCTAAATTTATCAATTTGTAGTTACCGACCAAGCGCATTTTTTTCGTTTCCGTGTATTGTCCAATAAAATATCTCAACAAGAAAAAAAAAAACAAAGAAGCAAACAGGAAGAAAACAAGTTTTCAGACATAATCATATTGTTGAAGTGACATGGTACTTACAAAAACGAAAAAGCCAAAAAAAAAAACCGTCACCAAATTGAATTAATTTCAAAATCATATCCAAGTACTTCAATAATGCATTCAAACACCCATAGGCAACCGGTTTTTGCACTACGCTCGATTCGTATTTACTAGAAGTTCACCTTGAGTAAATGGCAAAGACGTTCCTAAAAGAGACATCGAAACATATGTATCAATGCATACCTATGAATGTTGATTATAAACGTTTTGTTTTAGTCTGTTGGACTTAGTAATTTAAGTCTATTCACGTAATTGTTGACAATATTGTAATCTCTCGTGAATGAACTTTAATTTCGATCCAATAATATGATAACATTCAAAATGTTTATTGGCTGCTTATTGCAAAATCTTCCTCTTTTGTAAATCTCGTTAAGTATCAAGCCAGTACAAATATTAAATATTTAAACTTCATTAAAATGAGAACGTAAAAAAAATGTAACTAATTTTTATTCACATTAACGGACTTTAAAACAGCTGGTACGTATTTATATAAAATTGTTTAAAGGTAATATTTATTTACGTTAATTTATAAAGGTTCTGAAGCTGATGAAATACCTGTCATAATGCTCAAATAATGCGCTAGGGGGCTTCGAATCATTGGTATAACAACTAAAAACGAAACGAAAAGAATCATATTTTTCAGAAGTTACCAAAAGTGTTCTTCGTATTTGCTGAACCATCCCAAGACGCGTTTCGCCGTATCACGGCTCATCAGCTGGGCTAGGTTCAGCAAATACGAGAACACATTTTTAGTTCTTTATCCAAGTAACTAACGGAAAACTATAACAAATAGATGCTTATACTGCACTCTGTCGGCGACTTACTAAGTCTATTCAAGCAGAGCGCTTGAATAGACGTAGTAAGTCGCCGACAGAGTGCAGTATAAGCATCTATTTGTTATAGTTAATTACATGGATAAAGGACCAAAAATGTGTTCTGGTATTTGCTTAACCTAGCCCAACTGATGAGCCGTGATACGTCGAAACGCGTCTTGGGATGGTTCAGCAAATACGAAGAACACGTTTGGTAACTTCTGAAATTACGATTCTTTTCGTTTCGTTTTTAGTTGTTATACCAATGCTGCCATCTATGCCTTCGAGCAGTAAGCTCAAGAAAGATGCGTTTCTGCAATAAGTGTCAGCCGTGCCGCGCCGCTCTGCTTGAATAGACTTAGTAAGTCGCCGACAGCGTGCAGTATTTGTTATAGCTTCGAATCATGTTGCAAGAACTCCATGAGGCTTCCTTCAAGGTTGGACTAGAAATTAACGCAAATAAGACCAAAAGAGTCTCGAGATATAGATGTGACTGTTGCCAACCAATTGCTCGAAAACGTACCCTCGTGCATATATGTATTTAGAATACAAGATCCAATGGGGAAAAGAGAACTAAGATGCAGAAATCTCCAGACGAACAAGTCTTGGATGGACAGCATTCGGTAAACTGGGACATATAAGAAAGTCATCAGTTATCCCGATAAATCTCAAAAGGAAAGGCTTTAATAGTTGTTTAATGCCTGTTCTCACTTATCGTCTAGAAATTACGGCACTAACTCACAAGTCGGCAAATAAGCTCCAAATCACTCAAAGAGCAATGGAAAGGGCCATTATTGGAAAAAGCCTTAAAGACCGAATCAGAAACTAAGATATCTGAGAAAAAACAAAGGTCTTTGTTAAGTTCAATGATTTCCTGCTGTCTGAGGATATTTGTCTAAGTAGCCGATGCTCGAGCGTTTAAAGTAAATAAAGAGGTAAGCGTACTGTCATCTGCAAAGCTGTAGATTGGATTCGCGGCCTTTTCCAGCAGATTGTTAATGTAAATGAGAAAGAGAGTAGGAGATAGTATGGAGCCTTGGGGTATACCGGCGCTGATAGTGAAGGTGTTCCGTCGGCTGCCACCCGTATAAAGAACGCTCTTTGAGGAAACATGAGTGCCACAGACAGAACTTTTCAGACATACCAGAAGAGCGTAGCTTAGCCAACAATCCATCATGACGAATGCCTTGGATATATCAAGAGCAACCACCTGAGATTCTCCAAAATGTTTAATTGCGTTGTTCCAAACGCATATTACATATGTTAGGAGATCTCCTGTTGATCTTTGTTTACGAAAGGCATATTAATGGTCGCTAATAATGTTGGATCCTTCAAGATATTTTAGAAGATGCTGATTGATAGCCTTTTCCATGACTTCCGATATTACTGAAAGCAGTTGGTTAGCAGTTATTTGGCAAGGTCTTCTTGCTTTTTTTTAGGTATCGGCTGTGGCACATTTCCAGCAGGAAGGAAATATTCACTTTCTTTAGGATAGGTTGAAAAGTCTACAGAAAACCGATGTTAGTTCTCTCGCACTGTTTTTGAGCACTATGGCAGGTATTTCGTCAGCACCAGAAGCTTTATTGGTGTCTAGCTTCATTAAAATATTTTCTATGATACGCTGTCTGAAGACACTATCAGGCATCCTTGACTGCACTGTAGGAATAGTAGGGGTTTTTTTCCTTGGAAATCGACAGTAGAATGTGAAGCAAAGAGTTCAGCCGACAAGTTCGCTTTCTCAATAGGTGTTGTTGCAATAGAATTATCTGGCCGTGTGATTGGTGGTATAGTGGATTTTGTAAAATTCTGATTAACTGCCTTAGCGACTGACCAAAAGGACCTGGAATTGCTGGAACAAGCAAGAAGTTTTTTTCTAATTCGTTGATTGTGCGCCTCCTTGGTTTCGTCGATAACCTCTTTGCATCTGTTCTCGGCACGAACAAAGATGTTACCTTTTATGACGTTAGGATTTTCACGCCATTGTCGGTAGGCAAGATGTTTAGAAGCCACAGCTTCTTTGCATTTTCAGTCAAACAAACGTCTAACCAAGGGAAAGTCTGCCAATATTCCATGAGTTCTTTCCATTTAGCCGATTTGTAATGCCAAATCTTGCGCCGTTTAGGTATCCCTCTGTCGCTGATTGGTAGGATACTCGATGTCGAAAGCAGTTTATGGTCGGGAGAACCTAACGGCAACGGATAGAAGCGCATGGAAGGTTTTGGAGGAGGCCTACATTCAGGAATGGATGAACACAAGCTGAGAAAGAAGAATAAAACTTCAAACAATAACCTCAAACGGTATCAATAATATAAACACTAAGATCAAGGCGCAATGCGCTTACGCATGCTTTAGTTTGCAAAGCTGCAGGAAAGGAACAACTACCAACTACTAACAGATTACAGTGTTGTCACGTTTCATTATATAAAAAATGAGATCTAATATATTTAATTAATTTCTAACAAAATAACATTTCCCATTATTAGAGTATGTATTGTTGTTCTAATTTTTCGTGAAATTTCTTGAGATACTCTTTATCATTTATCTTATAAATAAAAAAAAAACAATATATTTTTTGTTAATTGAAGTTGGATTCAAGACATTTTTGCTGCCAAAAGTTTTTCAGTGATCATTAAAAATATCAAAAATTTTAAAATAAATTTGATTAAAAACAAAAAAATTCATATTTGTGTAGTAAAATTACATAAAAAACAAAATTATGACTATAAGTTTGTTTATTTTAATGCCATAATAACAAAGGTATTAATTAAATTAAAATTTAACATGCTTTTGTCTCCGATTGTACCTCCCAAACACCCTTAAAGAATAATATTCTTCAAATCGGCATCAATTAAAATAATTTGACGAATTAGATGACAACAGTCAGAAGAGACAGTAACCCGTTTTAAAACTTATTTGTATCTTATTATGTCCCAAAACAGGCATGGATCTAGAATTTTGTCGAGAAAGCAAGGTAGGGTAATCAAAGACGTAATATATTTCAATGTTTTTAGTTTTAAGTTAATTACAAGATCAAATATTTTACTGGGATGTAAAATTAATTAGGGTATTTCCAAAATCTAATGGGCTAATTATAACGTGTTTAGTTCTTTTTATTGTTTTTAACTTCTAAAATGAACACTTTATTTTTTCTGAATCTCTAAAATATTTTTCTGACTTTTTAGGTGAATTCACATGTGCTTGCGGTCGCTGAACAGGATGTCATCGGTCATTTGGCCCTTAAGATAGTATATTTCTTGAAATTAACAAAAATAGTCGAAGTAAAATTTAAAAAATTGATTTTTTGCTTATAATACCGATAACTCTGGGTTTTGTAAGGAATCTATGCCCATTTGTTAAATAATATAATATATATTTGGGGTCCATGAACACGATTCGATTGGTTATTTGGTCTTTAAATGTGTATAATTTCCATAAAACACCAAAAAAATGTGAAAATATCAAAAAAATATGTATTTTGCCTTTTTTTTCATCTCAGTTATTCACTAAAATAAAAAATCTGAGATGTTTTTATAGCATAAAAATATATTTTTTAGTTTTTTTTGATATTATCCTAACCTAATTTCAAATAATCTGACAAAACAACGAGCGCTGCCGATCTCGTCGACACTTGATTTAGATTCCACGTAGTTGTCTCAAATGAAATCGAACAATTATTGATTTTTCTTGTCACGTGAAATACATCACTCCATCTATCGATAAAAATTATCCTTTTTTCTACTGTCTTAAAATAATTAAAATGAGCAACCTTTCTTAATGAAACATATTCAGAATATAGAGCTTTCAATTTCTTTACAATACTACAGTTTGTCAAGTAAGAACGTGTCCGCGATAATTCATTTTTGGTAGATGCGATTCTAGTAATTCAACAAAAAATCGGTAAAGGGAACCTTTATCTACGACGCATTTTAGTAAAAGTAGAACTTTCGTCGAAATTACATGGGATCCAAAACGAGTCACTTGTTTGCGCGTCGGTTCGAGGCAGTTTTTCTTTATTCCCATCCAAAAAAACTTAAAATGACACATTCAACAGCCACCAAATATATTAAAAAGTGGGTATCGTTTGTGAAGAAGTGAGTAAATTATTTTAACGAGATAAAAAATGTCAACGACTTGCCAAAACGTGGCTGGGTAGGCAAAGTCGCTACGAAAGTCGAAAAACGAATCGTGTCTTTGTTTTCAGGTGACCCGAAATTGACGCTGCGTTAAGGAGCGGCAAAATTAAGAACATTTTTAATGTATCTCATGAGATCATTCGACAACATCTTCGTGCTCATGATATCAAATTCCGAAACAAGTTGAAGAAACCTTAAATCACGTCGCAAAGCGGTTCGCTTGGGCTCACGGTAAGATACTAAAGTTGCCCTCACAATCGCCGGACGCCAACCCTACTGAAAATGTTTGCTCCCTTGTAAAGAGAAAACTCAGAGGAAAGACTCTGACTCAGTTGTCTAGCTAGATTTGAAAAATTTGCAGAGTTTATATACGAGTGGTCACGTTCTTACCAGCATTCAAGGATAACTTTAAAAACTCTCCTGCACTTGCATTCACACTATCCAAAATAACTTTATGAGATTTTAAATGTTTTTAAACGAACACTTGTAGTGTTTTCTTATTCGATATAAAAGTTTATTTAAAACATTACTTGAGAAACCTTCCTTAAATTCATCCAGCGACCACTTTTTTTAGTGAAACTTTTACTGCTTTTTTGGCTCATTTTATAATAATATCGAAGCAATATTTATAAAGTAAGTGTCCAAGCACTTTTCTTCATACAGTGGAGGCAAATGGCATAAAAGGACCACGCACACTTTAAGTGGAAATTGGGTTTTGGTGACATGACTCCAAATTTTGCATGCTCCTGAACAAAAGTCTCAATGGGTACAACTCGCCAAAATGCTTCCTACCCCTGCTTTTCATCGAACGAGCCCAAGCGAATCCAGTCGATCATTTACTGACAATTGAAAAATATTACGAAAAAATAAACAAATTTAAGGCAACTCGTATCTTTAAACGTGTATATGCGTAAAAAAATAACCCTTCGAGATTCGTCTTTTTTTTTCAGGTCTTAGGATTTTTAGATGATGAAAAACATATGTTTTTAACTTTCAACATCATCCTAAATAAAATTAAATATCATAAAATAGTAATTTAACAACACATCATAAAAAAGTTTTATTTTTACTGGCATATCAAGAGTTTTTTTTTTGCATATTCACAATTTTTTACTGTATCATCCACATTTAAATTTTACTCTTTAACGTACGTTGGCAGAGAGCATGTAATTGGTTTGATATGATTTTTAAAAGGAAGGATAGTACCTTTCAGTGAATTTTAACATGATTTTACTGACGAGGTTTTTAAACTGAAACAGGGTTACTCAAACTGAAATCCAACCTATAGGTTTAGCAACAAAGAAGTTCCCATTCAACAAAATGTTAAATATTTTCTTCTTTTCAATTAACAAATTTTCAGTCATTTTTAAGTTTCTGCCCTAACATAATTTGTAATGTATCTAATTTACCTGTGTATAGACGAGAGGGACACACACTGTATCATATCCAATAAGAGATCCCAATCTTCGCCTTATATCTGAGAGTTCCTGTAATAAATTCTGAACGATATGATCACTGGTTGTCAATTCTTCTTTTCGTGCTCGTATTATGAGATTCGTTGCCCAGACTAAAGGCATCCAGTATTTTGACATCGGTGTTTTTTGATCCATTAAATCGAAGATCTTTTTTTCGCTTTCCATCATTATACCTAAAGAAAAGTAAACAATTAAATATTTTAGTTAAAAGAGGATGATGATCAGAAAGCCCACACAATTGAAAAAGTCATCGTATATTCATAGAAATAATTTTGATATTAAATTAACACCAGTTTATATCAAAGGGAGGTTGTCTTAACATCGAACGGGGTTATGATTTTAGCTGTTACAACTACAGTCTGATTTATTCATAAGCCTTTTCTCTTATTGTAGGTCCAGGTACCACAAATATTGATGGCTAATTAAAATACACCACTTCCCATTGTCAAATACAAATTGAGTTCGATGGATGATACTTTGGTATTTAGTAAATACGTACACCACGTGATGGTTCAAATTTTATTGTGATATTTATATTTAGCCCAATCGTCAGAGGCAAATTTTAACGAAAAACTCTCATTAAATGTTAACAGGCTGCATTTTAGCATACAGGTAATTTTTTTGGACGTAGAATACGATAAAAAAAAAGTTCGCTGCTCTAAAGTATACGCTAAGCCTATAAAATCTATAATACATATAAAATGCAACGTCTTTCTGTCTATCTGTCTGTCGGTCTGTCTGTCTGTCCGTTAGTGCGCTTATCACTGGAGAACCACTTATCCGATTTACGTGCTTTATTTTTTAAACTTACATATGTTCTCTCGCCAGGTTATAGGCTATATTTTATTACATTAGGTAACATAAGGAATAAACAGTGACGATAATAGTGAATCAAATCGGAAAAAAGTTTGCCGCTAGCGCGTTCTCTTTCAATCCACTGCCTAAACCATTAAATATAGAAAAATATCATGAAGAAAAGAATATAATATATATAAAATGCAACGTCTCTCTGTCTGTCTGTCTGTTTGTCCATCTGTCCGTTAGTGCGCTTATCACTGGAGAACCACTTATCCGATTTACGTACTTTATTTTTTTAAACATGCATATGTTCTCTGGCCAGGTTACACAGTATATTTTATTACGATAGGTAACATAAGGAATAAGCAATGACGATAATAGTGAATCAAATCGGAAAAAAGTTTGCCGCTAGTGCGTTCTTGTGCAATACATTGCCTAAACCATTAAATATGAAACAATATCATGTAGCAAAGAACATCTATAATATATAAAATGCTACGTCTCTCTATCTATCCGTTCTATCTAGTCCGTTAGTGCGCTTATTACTCGAGAACCACTTACCCGATTTACGTGTTTTTTTTTAATTCGCACATTTGTTCTCTGGCCAGGTTATCTATAATCTTCTATAATATATATAAAATGCAACGTCTCTCTGTCTGTTTGTCCATTAGTGCGCTTATCACTCGAGAACCAGTTATCCGATTTACGTGTTTTTTTCTAGATTTATACATATGGTCAGATTATAGGATATAATTTATTAAGTTAGGTAATAAAAGAAATAAGAAATAGAACGATATTATGTAACAAAAAATACAATATATATAAAATGCAACGTCTCTATATCTGTCTGTCTGTCCCTTGGTGCGCTTATCACTAGAGAACCACTTATCCGATTTACGTGTCTTTTTTAAATTCATACATATGTTCTCTGCCCAGATTATGTAATAATAATAATAATCTATATAATATATATAAAAGCAACGTCTCTGTGTCTGTCCATTAGTGTGCTTATCATTCGAGAACCACACACGATTTACGTGTTTTTTTTTAATTCTTAACTTAATATTTATCAAAAAAAGAATCTATAATATATATAAAAACGCAACGACTCTCTGGCTGTTTGTCCGTTAGTGGGCTTAGCAATCAAGAACCACTTATCCGATTTACTTGTTTTTTTTTTTAAATACAAATGTTCTCTAGCCAGGTTATAGAATATATTTTATTACGTTAGGTAACATAAGGAATAAGCAGTGACGATAATAGTGAAACAAGTCCACGCGAGCGGAGCCGCGGGCACGGCTAGTCGAAAATAAAATGAAAAATTCGATATTTCGCAAATATCTCTAAAAATAAAAAAGATATCAAAAAACTAATTTGCCACGTGAAAGGACGGGAAATTTTACAAGAAAATAGTACATAGAGTATTTTTTTTTAGTTTTGCCGTAATTTAAACAAATTATTTAAAATAAAATGGCAGGTTTAACTCCTTCAGTTGTAGTGGGAATTATGCTCCTATCCTCATTTATGATTAAATTAACGTTTTTGTATACCGTTAAATATTTTAAAATTGGCTATTAAGGGGTTTCTTGGGGTGCTTTATACCTAAAGCTTAGACTTTTATCTTTCATTTTCCACCTTTAAACAGTATTTTAGGGTTCCGTACGGTGTCTGTCTGTCTGTCCGTCTGTCTGTGTGTCTGTCTGTCACACCCGATTTTTCTCCGAAATTATTTATCATAGAAAGTTGAAATTTGGAAATAACATAGGAATTGATGGCCTCATCAAAGCCGTGTAGTTTTGAAGTTTGACTTAAGGGGTTAGTTTTGAGAGGTGAAATCGGAAGTGAAAAAAAAAAAAATTTAGTAGGTCATCGAGTGTGCTGTCAAATGAAAGCTTGTGAAAACACGTGTAAAATATATATATATATATATATATAAATATATATATATATATATATATATATATATATATATATATATATATATATATATATATAATGTAATACTTGCTCACACTTTTTTTTGTATTATTTTTAAAAAATCGCGAAAAATCTCTGTCCCCTCACCTTATCTCGAAAAGTACTGATCGAAAAATTTTGAGAAAATTCCGGAATATTCTCCAGGGGGTGTAGATTGAATGAAAATTATCACGAGTACATTACCTTTAATAATTTGTCTGGTATATAAAAAAAATTCAAGGTCATCAATTTTCAGTAAAGATTGGAAACAAACTTTGTTGAAAACTCATTTGGGGTGTGTTTTGTGAAGTCACTGATCATTTTATACCACCGTAACAACATTTTTTTATTTTAAAAGCAATCAACGTACAGAACACTAATTGTGCAAGTTCAACTTGCACTTGACCGGTTATTTTATTTTAGGTTTAACTTGTATGATTAATAATAAGCAAAAAATGTGTTTATCATAAACACTTTTTTAAGAGCAAAAATTACAAAAAAAATGAAAGTTTTTTTTTAAGTTTTTATGAAGTATAATTTTAACTCTAACTAAAAGAAAATTGTCCTACTTTTTTTAACCATTTCGTACTGCTTTGAACGGAAAATTACCGGCGGCCCACTACACGAGGCAAATTTTCTATTTCAAAACTCACTTTTAAATAACACAGACAATGGGGGTATTTTTAATTATTCTTATATTGAAACTTAAGGTATAGTAATGATATATACACAAGGATTTTTTTTTTAATAATAAATAATAAAATATTTGTACTTACTGTATGCATGTTAAAATCATGCAAATAAAAATTTCGTTTTAAGTTTTTACAAATTATAAAGCAACAAAAATAAAAACTATTAATATCATCGGAAAGCTGAAAGTCTCCTCTTCAAAAAGCTATCTTTTAAATTTTTCTTTACGCTCTGAAAACAAGTAATATCGATTAACCTTCAAGCGGTATGCGTAGACTTTCAAATTAACCTCTTTGACCCGCTACACTTTTTGACTCACCTATCCGATTTTTTAATAAATTCTCAAAAATCTACATACTATTTTTTGTAAAATTTCCCGCTCTCTTACATGGTACTATTAGTTTTTCGATATCTTTTTTGTTTTTCAAGATATTACCGAAAAACAGATCTTGGTCTATAGACTTTCAAATTAACTTGTTTCGCCCGCTACACTTTTTGAATCACCTATCCGAAATTTTAATAAATTCTTACGCTGATGAAAAAAATCTGGAAAAAAAATCTATATATTTTTTTTGTAAAATTTTCCGCTCTTTCACGTGGTGCTATTAGTTTTTTGATATCTTTTTTATTTTTCGAGATATTACCGAAAAACGAATTTTTTATTTTATTTTGGATTTTGTGGGCTCGGCGTACATCAAACTTTAACAAACTGTTTTATCGTATTCTATGTCCACAAAACTACAGCAAAATGCAGCCTGTTAACATTTAATGAGAGCTCAAAACCCCTGGCCACGACATCTGTTAAAAGCGAACTTGTTGCCTGAACTCTTTGCTTCACATTCTACTATCGATTTCCAAGGAAAAACACCACCTACTATTCCCATATTGCAATCAAGGATGCCCGATGGTGTCTTCAGACAGCGTATCATAAAGCGTATTTTAATGAAGCACCAAAAAGGCTTCTGGCGCTGGCTACCTGCCATAGTTCTCAAAACTGTGAGAGGGAACTAACACCAGTTTTCTGCAGACTTTTCAACCTATCCTACAGAAAGGGAATATTTCCTTCCTGCCGGAAATGTGCCACAGTTCAGCCGATACCTAAAAAAGGCAAGAAGACCTTACCAAATAACTACCGACCAGTCGCACTGCTTTCAATAATATCGAAAGTCATGGAAAAGATTATCAATCAGTATCTTCTAAAATATCTTGAAGGATTCAACATTATTGGCGATCACCAATATGGCTTTCGTTAAAATAGATCAACTTGAGATCTTCTGACTTATGTAACACACGTTTGGAACAACGCAATTGAACACTTTGGAGAATCTCGAGCGGTTGCTCTTGACATATCCAAGGCATTCGACCATGTCTGACACGATGGACTGTTAGCTCAGCTACACTCTTATGGTATGTCTGAAAAGGTCTGTTTGTGGCTCTCATGTTTCCTCAGAGAGCATTCTTTACGAGTGGCGGTCGACGGATCTCTTTCTAACACCTTCACTATCAATGCCGGTGTGCCCCAAGGCTCCATACTGTCTCCTATTCTCTTTCTCATTTACATTAACGATCTGCTAGAAAAGACCGGCAATCCAATCTACAGTTTTCCAGATGACAGTATGCTTATCTTTTCATTCACTTTGAACGCTCGGACATCGGCTACTCACGCGAATATCTGCAGACAGCAGGAGGTCGTTCAACTTAACAAAGAGCTGGAAGAAATTCTATGTTGGGGTGACAGTAACCAAGTGGAATTTAACGCTACAAAAACCCTGGCGGCAATTTTTTCTAAAATAGTTAACGTTGCTGAACCCGACATAGTTATGTTGGTGCACTCCATTCCCCTAGCATCGTTACTCAATTTGTTGGGCGTTAATTTGGGAGCAAATATGTCCTGGCATGAACATGTTGCAGATATAGCAAGGAGAGCTTCTCAAAAGTTGGGAATATTATTTCGAACCAGAAAGCTTTACACTCCACAACAACTGTTAATTCTTTACAAAGCTCAAATTCGTCCAACCCTGGAATACAGCTCCCATGTATGGGGCTCCGCTCCCAAACACACACTGCATTTGTTGGATTCTGTTCAGAGAAGAGCTGTTCGTCTGATTGGAGAACCGAAACTGACCGGCTGCCTTGATTCGCTGGAACATCGAAGAACGGTTGGCGACTTAAGTCTGTCCTACAAGTATTTTAAGTTCTCTTGCAGACACCATCGATCATTTACAAAGTAACTATCCAAGTGCCGAAATTGCCATCCTGGGCGACTTTAATGTCCACAATATCAACTGGCTCAAATATTCAAATACTACCGACGAACAAGGTCGTGAAGCTGAATCATTCTCAATCAGTTATGGCTTAACTCAGCTTATTGACGAACCAACACGGATCCCTGATCGAGACGGGGAGTTCGCCAGTCTTCTTGATCTGTTTTTAACCACCAATCCGGAGATTTACACGGTCACCGTAAATCCGCCGTTAGGTTCTTCCGACCATAAACTGCTTTCGACATCGAGTATCCTGCCAATCAGTGACAGAGAGGCGCCTAGGCCGCGCAAGATTTGGCACTACAAATCTGCTAAATGGGAAGATCTCATGGAATACTTTCGAACTTTCCCTTGGATGGACGTTTGTTTTCGATCCGATAACCCATCTGACTGCGCCAGGGAGGTCTCCGATGTTATTTTGGCTGGTATGGAAGCTTACATCCCTTTTTCGAAGAAATGCTCCTCCAACGGCAAGCCTTGGTTCGACCGAAAGTGCAAAGAAGCTGTTGTTTCTAAACATATTGCCTACCGACAATGGCGTGAAAATCCTAACACCTTAAATCGAAACATCTTTGTTCATGCCCGGAACAGATGCAAGGGAATTATCGACGAAACCAAGGAGGCACACAATCAACGAATTAGAAACAAAACTTCTCGCTTGTCCCAACAATTCCAGGTCCTTTTGGGCAGTCGCTAAGGCAGTTAGTCAAAACTTTACCAAATCCACCATACCACCACTCACACGGCCAGATAATTCCATTGCAACCACACCTGTTGAGAGAGCGAACTTGTTGGCTGAACTCTTTGCTTCACATTCTACTGTCGATTTCCAAGGAAAAACACCACCTACTATTCCCATATTGCAGTCAAGGATGCCCGATGTTGTCTTCAGACAGCGCATCATAAAGCGTATTTTAATGAAGCTAGACACCAAGAAGGCTTCTGGCGCTGACGGAATACCTGCCATAGTTCTCAAAAACTGTGCAAGGGAACTAACACCAGTTTTCTGTAGACTTTTTTAACCTATCCTACAGAAAGGGAATATTTCCGTCCTGCTGGAAATGTGCCACGGTTTAGCCGATACCTAAAAAAGGTAAGAAGTCCTTGCCAAATAACTACCGACCAGTTGCACTGCTTTCAATAATATCGAAAGTCATGGAAAAGGTTATCAATGAGCATCTTCTAAAATATCTTGAACGATTCAATATTATTAGCGATCACCAATATGGTTTTCGTAAACATAGATCAACAGGAGATCTTCTGACTTATGTAACACATGTTTGGAACAACGCAATTGAACACTTTGGAGAATCTCGAGCGGTTGCTCTTGACATATCCAAGGCATTCGACCGTGTTTGGCACGATGGACTGTTGGCTAAGTTGCGCTCTTATGGTGTGTCTGAAGGGTTCTGTTTGTGGCTCTCATGTTTCCTCAGAGAGCGTTCTTTACGAGTGGCGGTCGACGGATTTCTTTCTAACACCCTCACTATCAACGCCGGTGTGCCCCAGGGCTCCATACTGTCTCCTACTCTCTTTCTCATTTACATTAACGATCTGCTGGAAAAGACCGGGAATCCAATCTATAGCTTTGCAGATGACAGTACGCTTGTCTCTTCATTCACCTTGAACGCTCGGACATCGGCTGCTCAGGCGAATATCCGCAGACAGCAGGAGGTCGTTCAACTTAACAAAGACCTGGAAGAAATTCTATCTTGGGGTGACAGTAACCAAGTGGAATTTAACGCTACAAAAACCCAAGCGGCAGTTTTTTCTAAAAAAGTTAATGTTGCTGAACCCGACATAGTTATGTCGGGGCACTCCATTCCCCTAGCATCGTCGCTCAATTTGTTGGGCGTTAGTTTGGGAGCAAATATGTCTTGGCATGAACATGTTGCAGGCATAGCAGGGAGAGCTTCTCAAAAATTGGGAATATTATTTAGAACCAGAAAGCTTTACACCCCACAGCAACTGTTAATTCTTTACAAAGCCCAAATTCGACCAACTATGGAATACTGCTCCCACGTTTGGGGTTCCGCTCCCAAACATACACTGCATTTGTTGGATTCTGTTCAGAGAAGAGCGGTCCGTCTGATTGGGGACCCGGAATTGACCGGCTGCCTTGATTCGCTGGAACATCGAAGAACGGTTGGCGACTTGAGTCTGTTCTACAAGTATTTTCATGGAAAGTGTTCGAAGGATGTAGCCCGCTTAATTCCTCCCAAAGCGGTGCATGTTAGAAATACACGTCGCGCTGGTGCTTCGCATCCGTATGAGGTTCAGCTTGTTACTCCGCGTACGACGCTTTTCAAGCAATCTTTTATATGGAGAACATCATCCCTTTGGAATAATTTGCCCAGCGCTGTGTTTCCCACCGAGTACAATTTACAGCGATTCAAGAACAACGTGAATCGCTTTTTCCGCACTCGTGCCGCTCCTGGAGCGTTTTAGGGACTTCCCTGCAGCACGTGTGCTAGACCAATAAAAAAAAAAAAAAAAAAATGGAAAGTGTTCGAAGGATGTAGCCCGCTTAATTCCTCCCAGAGCGGTGCATTTTAGAAATATACGTCGCGCTAATACTTTACATCCATATGAGGTTCAGCTTGTTACTCCAGGTACAACGCTTTTCAAGCAGTCTTTTATATGAAGAACATTATCCCTTTTGGAATAATTTGCCCAGGGCTGTGTTTCCCATCGAGTACAATTTACAGCAATTCAAGAACAACGCGGGTCGCTTTTTCCACACACATGCCACTCCTGAAGCGCTTTAGGGACTTCCCTGTGCCACGTGTGCTAGAGCCATAAAAAAAATTACAACTGCTTGTTTGTGAGATAGGCGCTGTCTAAAATATTTTGCCATTTTTTTACTTGTAGTTTTTTTTCCAGTTTTAATGACTTTTTAAATGAACGTTCAAATACGTCAGGATTTAAAGGTTACTTATTTTCATCAACTAAATAAATAATTACGCCAATTAACAACAAAATTGCAAATAAATTAATCCCGTTTATGTAACAACTTTAATCCAAAAAAATAAATGAGATTCAAATAATTTTATTATTTAACCAAAGTGAGGTAGCATTTTTAACGAGCATGACAAAACTTTTCAGGGAATTTGATTTGCTAAAATTTCATGCGGATTCACGGCGCATTAAATTATCATCAGTGATATTGTTTTAATAATAAAAAAAAAACCATTGAAAACGAGAGGATCAAGACCAATAAACTCAATCAATAGAATTAGAATTTTGATTACCGGATTGGTTTCTATTGTCTATGTCTTGGATATGTTATTCCCCACCCAAAAAAATTAATACGACAAACAATATAAGATAAGAAGGGACAGGTACTTAGTTTTTTTTGTAAAGTTTGGTTTCAGTTGGGTAAACTATACAAATAATAGGTTTCTTCGCTTCACTGAATATCCGGGTTTTGTCCATTATGAATAGTTTTGTTAGTAAACAACTTTTTTTATGAGCATAGCACACGTGCTGCAGGGTAATCCTTAAAGCGCTACAGGGGCGACGCGTGTGCGGAAAAAGCGATTCACGTTGGTATTAAAACGCTGTAAATTGTATTCGGCGGGAAACACAGTCCTGTGCGAATCATTTTAAAGGGATGAGGTTCTAGGAAAATGAAAAACTACCTGGTTACTCTCAGTTTAAGATAGAATTTCTTCCAGGTATTTGTTTAATTGAACGACTTCTTGCTGTTTGCGAATATTTGCATAAGTAGCCGATGTTCCAGCGTTTAAGGCGAATGAAGAAATAAGCGTACTGCCATCTGCAGAGCTGTAGATTAGATTCCTGGTCTTTTCCAGCAGATCGTTATTGTAAATAAGAAAGAGAGCAGGAGACAGGCTATACTGTTACAGTGTTGCTATACTTACTATATTTTTATTATTTCATGCTAAAACTAAAGCTTCTGATATTGTAAAAATAAACGTCATTTGATGTTACGTGTTTTAACTAAAGAAATTAATACACATATGAGGTGAAATCTAACCAACCCAAATAATTTTCTATCCCAAGCCGAAATTTCTGATAATGCCATGAACTTCCGTTAAAATCTGTTTAACTCTTATTAGAGTTTCATTAATACACAAGATATGGTGTAAAAAATCCTTTTTATAAGTAACTGCTAAATTTGATATAACATAAAGCATGATGAAAATTTCGGAAAGAGGGAAATAAAAACACTTTCTACATGAAATAAATATCCCGTAGTTCACTACTCTTTTTTAAGCGCAGAATGTAATAAAATTATCAGTTATTTAATTTTGAGAAACTGTCAACTGTCGCGATGAAAGCTGTTGCTCCAGTTGCGTTGTAGAAGTAGCTCGTCGCAAATATAGTATCACGGCACACCGGCGTTGTTAGTCAAGGTGGTAGAAAAAAAACCGTCGATTGCCACTCGTAAAAAACGGTCCTTGAGGAAACTTAAGAGCCATAAACAGATCTTTTCAGACATACCAGAAGAGCATAGCTTAGCAAATAATCCATCGTTTCGAACACGGTCGAATGCCTTGAATATATCAAGAGCAACTGCTCCAGATTCCCTATAGTGTTCAATTGCTTTATTCCAAACATGTCTTATATAAGTTAGAAGATCTTCTGTTGATTTATGTTTATGAAAGCCATATTATAATGGTCGCTAATAATATTGAATCCTTCAAGATATTTTAGAAGTTGCTGATTGATATGATATGATATATATGATTCCATGACTTTCGATATTATTGAAAGCAGTGCGACTGGTCGGTAGTTTAGCAAGAAAGAAATATTCCCTTTCTGTAGGATAGGTTGAAAAGTCTACAGAAAACTCGTGGTAATCCTCTCCCGCGGTTTTTAGGTACTATGGCAGGTGTTCCGTCAGCGCCAGAAGCTTTTTTGGTATTCTAGACTCATTAAAATTCGTTTTATGATATGCTGCCTAAAAACAATATCGAGGGTGGATTTCCTCGGAAATCAGTAGAATGTGAAGCAAATAGTTCTGCCAACAAGTTCACTTTCTCAACAGGTGTTGTTGCAATAGAATTATCTAGCCGTGTGAGTGGTAGTATAGTGGATTTGGTGAAGTTTTGATTAACTGCCTTAGCGACTGAACGAAAGAACCCGGAATTGTTGGAGCAAGCAAGGAGTTTGTTTCTACTTCGTTGATTGTGTGCATCTTTCGTTTCGCCCGATAATTTCTTTGCATCTGTTCCGGGTACGAACAAAGATGTTGCGATTTATGACATTAGGATTTTCCCCTCCTGCACTTGATCTAATAATAATGAATCGTTTTAGATATTTTAGGAGATACTGACTGATAGCCTTTTCCACAACTTTCGATATTACTGCAGCATATCTTCTTGCCTTTTTGGGTACAGGCTAAACTGTGGCGCATTTTCAGTTGGAGGAAAATATTCCCTTTCTGTAGGATAGGGTGAAAAGTCTTTATAATTTTTTTTCCTGGGTCTAGCTATTGCTTTACGCACCATATATGGTGTTTCCAGAAATTTGAATATATTTTTTAAAAATGTAGAAGCATCGTGTTATTGGCAGCCCTTAGATTCATTTAAGTAACCAAAATTAATTCTGAATAAGAGCTATTACAGTCCATCGACAAAATTTCTTTTTTTGCGCTTCGGAAGAGGAAGCTACAGTAACTTTCAACTCATCACCAGACGAAAATTTGGGGGCCCCTAAGGTCTGTCTTGAAATGTTTGAACAAAAAAAGTCAAATGGCGTTAAATCCAGTCTATAAACTGGATGTTATAACTCGATGAATGAAATGTATTTTTATGATACTTTAAATTGTACGAGCCCTTTGGACCTTACAGTTGCGTTATAACAAAGTTTTGAGCCCTCCAGTAATTAGGACGTTTTATTTATAATGGTCAAAAATAAAAGACAACAGTTTAGGATTTTTTACAAGTAAGCTAATGACTTCTGAAGGAACGTTACTAAAGCATATATCTTTATAATCATCATAATTTAATCATAATTTACTGTTGGCAAGACTGCAACTACTCAGGCAACATGAATAAATTCTAATTATATTTTATTGATAAATATCTACTACCTTTACTATGTACTGCATGTTGCCACAGTAAACATAAAACACAGTAGCGACGCTCAAGAAAATGTTTGGGTCCTGTTTTTTATCACGCATGCTTCCCCTATCTTACCAACAAGATGGCTGTCAGTGCGGTCACGGGTTGTATTTACATCTGGATTTTAAGGAGAATCTTTTTATGACGTGCTCCAAAATCCATTATTAATAATTTTCCAATAAGTAAATGACTCGTTTGACATTATAATTAAAAATAACTATAAAAAAGATGTCAAGAGGAAGTTTTTGTTGTGTGGTTAGTGCTTGTATAAATATATGTGGTATCTTCAAACGAGTTAGTTTTTTTAGATTTCCCAAAGATCTTAGAAGGTAATTTATTCATATTTCTTTATTTCTATTAAGCAATATATTATATAAGGATTATAATAATTGCGTTTTTATATTAAAGATACATTTTAATTGTAAAACACTTGATTTTTCATTATTGTTAATTATTACTTGCTAAAATTCGCTAACCACACTTTCAAAACTCAATCTGGGCATGCAAAAGTAGTAATTCTCCAGCACGAATGAGTTTGAATAAATCAGTGCATGGATTTAATTTTTTATACAAGTAGTATATAGGCACGAAAGGTCATTAGATATATGAAAATTATTATATTAGATTTAACTAATGATAAAATGGGGCAAAAAATATGTTCACTTCATTTTTTAAGTTCAGAAGAAAGACGATCTCATCTTAAAGTGATAATTATAATTATTTTCAATCTCTCCAGATTACTGGGATTCTCTGAAATATAAGGAGCAAGGATACAGTGACTCACAGCTTAAATGATGCAGTCGCTATAAGAAAAGACTAAACTGGTCTCAGTGCCTCTTTATTTATTTGGAAAAAACAACTTATTGAAATTAAATTAGTAAAGAGTCTTCTAAAAAAGTATGAATTACTTTTTTGTCTTAAATATGCCTTACTTCATTAACAATAAATAATTAATTAAATTATATGCGATTTTAACATCACAGCTTAAATGATGCAAAATTCAATATACCAAAATAATTAGAGAAAATAGACTGTAAAATTTGAAATAAGCTTGCTAATATTTGGTCGGGCCTCCCTCATTATCAATAACGGCTTGTAATCTTCTGGACATTGATTCAATCAACTTTCTGGTATACTCCGGGGAAATAGTGTTCCATGCTTCAGTAATTTTTTACTTTTAATTCAGTTTTATTTGATATTGAGGCACTATTTACTTTATTTTTTAATGTCAGCCAAAATAACATTTGGACAGTTATAAAGCAACAAACTGCGGACTCGAAATGACGTGTGCTTTGGATCATTGTCGTGATAGAACCGATAATTGTTTTCAATATCTAATTTTTGGGCACTAGCGACGAGATGCTCCTTAGTATATCCAAGTACACATATTGCTTCATATTCCCTTCGACGAAGTGCATGTTACCTACTCCTGCAGATGACATACAGCCCCATAACATCACTCCACCTCCACCGTGCTTTACCGTAGCTTTCATATTTTTCAATTTTAATTCTTCGTTAGGCTTTCTCCACACTGATATTTTTCCATCGGACCCAAATAAGTTTATTTTGGTCTCAGCAGCAAATATTACTGAATTCCAAAAGTTCAAGTCTTTATTAATATGCTCTCTGGCAAATTCCAATCTCACGCGTCTATTTCTTTGGCTAATGAAAGGCTTATTTCTAGCAGTTCGACCATGTAAATTATTATTTCGCAAAATCCGTCGAACTGTTTCGGGTTACACCTTTTTCCAAACTGTCTTTCCACCTCGGCGCACAACTTTGGCGCACTTTTTTTTTGGATTATTTGATACCTCTCTTAAAATCCATCTTTCATCACGTTCATTGAAGATCTTATTTGGAGCCAACCTTGACTTATTCTCGACTCTATTTTCATTTCAGTAACGTTCAATGATTTGCTGAACAGTTGACGGACATTTATTTACCATTTTGGCTATGTCTCTTTGGTTGTATCCATTCCTGTAATGAGTAATAATTAAATTTCTCTCAGAAATTGTAGTTCGACGACCCATTCTTAAACAATTTCGTTTTATTGAATGTCAAACTAAACAAAAAACAATTGCACTAAGAAATCAAAGCAACGCCGCCTTCGTAAATTTCAAAATGCGATAAGTTTTGACCCCTGTTGTTATTTTGCATCATTTAAGCTGTGACGTTAAAATCGCATATAATTTAATTAATTATTTATTGTTAATTAAGTAAGGCATATTTAAGACAAAAAGTAATTCGTACTTTTTTAGAAGACTCTTTACTAATTTAATTTCAATAAGTTTTTTTTTCCAAATAAATAAAGAGGCACTGAAACCAGTTAGTCTTTTCTTATAGCGACTGCATCATTTAAGCTGTGAGTCACTGTATATTCCCAAAATGCACGAATGAGTTTGAACAAATCAGCGCATGGATTTAATTTTTTATACAAGTAGTATATAGGCACGAAAAGTCATTATATATGAAAATTATTATATTAGATTTAACTAATGATAAAATGGGTCAAAAAGTATGTTCACTTCATTTTTAAGTTCAGAAGAAAGTGATAATTATGATTATTTTCAATCTCTCCAGATTACTGGATTCTCTGAAATATAAGGAGCATGATTGTTGACATTATACGCGCTAAGCTGAAGGTGTTTGGAGATATATTCCCAAAATGAAGATTTTTTCCCACCGGACAATGTCTCTAATAGTTGAGAAATATAAATTCAACAATGATGAATAATGTGCAAAAAGCGTTGAAATCAAATGTATTTTTTCCTTTTATTTTTTGTCTTTTTCCCTGTTTTTAGAGTTCCGTACGTCTGTCTGTCACACCCGATTTTCTCTGAGAGTATTTGTCATTGAAAGTTGAAATTTGGTAATAATCTAGGAATTGATGGCCTCATCAGAGCCGTGTAGTTTTGAAAGTTTAAATTTTGACTTAAGGGGTTAGTTTCGGGGGGAAATCGGAAGTGAAAAAAAAAATTTTTTTACTAGGTCATCGAGTGTGGTGTCAAATAAAAGCTTGTGAAAACACGAGTAAAAAATATGTATATAATGTAATACTTGCGCATACTTGTATTATTTTTATAAAATAGCGAAAAACCGCTCTCCTCCCACCTTATCTCGAAAAGTACTGATCAAAAAAGTTTGAAAAATTTTCTGGAATATTCTCCACGGGGTGTAGATTGAACGAAAATTATCACGAGTGCATTACCTTTAATAATTTATTTGGTATATAAAAAAAACCAAAATTTCAAGGGCATCAGTTTTCAGTAAAGATTGGATGCAAACTTTGTTGAAAACTCATTTGGGGTGTGTTTTGTGAAGTCACTGATCATTTTATACCACCGTAACAAAAATTTTTGTTTTAAAAGCAATCAATGTACGGAACACTAATTGTGCGACTTCAACTTGCACTTGACCGGTTATTTTTTTGAATATCTGTTTTAATAAAGACGTTTCTAAAAAAAACTTTTCTTGGTATTTTTTCTTCCTTTCAATCGGCAAAAATCATTTTTATTCTACAGAATTTTTGAAAGAAGGAATTTAAGTATTTTAAAAACTTGCGGGCATCATACCAGCAATATGGCGACAGGTCGTGTGATCATTACATTCTCGAACCCTCGAGCTTAAAGGTGCTGGT
The DNA here is from genome assembly GCA_019049505.1 of Pachyrhynchus sulphureomaculatus. Taxonomy (NCBI): domain Eukaryota; kingdom Metazoa; phylum Arthropoda; class Insecta; order Coleoptera; family Curculionidae; genus Pachyrhynchus; species Pachyrhynchus sulphureomaculatus. The sequence continues at coordinate 140,375,429 of CM032453.1, forward strand.
CGGAGTGTCGCTACTGTGTTTTATGTTTACAGTGATTTTACTTACCAGAATCGACTAGATGTTGCCACGATGGAAAAACGTTTCTTAACTCTTAAGGACACCCTCATCAAGGTCACTACATATGCCAATACTGCGTACCTAACTATGTTTCGTCTCATCAGTCTTTGTCTCTCACCCTTAAACAAAAAAATTATGTTAAATAAGATATTAGGGATTGACTATTTAACTTTGTCGTCGTAAACTTTCTTGATTTGATTTTAAATAAGGCACTTCCAAAACCAGTATTTTGTTGGGATATAATGCTAGTGCTAGTATCAAAAATTACTATATATATTTACAGAAAATTATATGTACACCCGGAATGAATCAAACCATGTGCTCGAGGCTTCATTCACATGGATACACTATTTACGTCAAAAAATAAAGAATGTGAAAAATATTGCAGAAGTCTCATTACATACGACTAACGCAAACTAACCTCTCAGAGTCTTCACTACATACGTATCTGCATATATGTAATACTCTTATATAGCTCTCTATCTTCATCTGTAAGCGAAGCGAGTGCCATTAAAGAAGAAGCAAGAAGAGAGCAGATTGCTAATGCGCATGTGCGCCTCTTACCATATATACTCTATGCTAGGGGTGCTCAAATGGTCTTTTTGAATCGATCTCGAGAAAAAAATTCCGATATAGAACTATTCACAGATTTTGTTTTAGGTAACTAAAACAAAATGTAATGAATAAACTACTAAAATTTATTCGATTCACAATTAGGCCAGAATAACCCCTCATCACTTTCTTTTATCGTAATAACCCCCTGCTAGCGACAAAAGGCGGCTTTATCAAAGGAACGCGCGGTACTTGTCAAAGAAAAGCCGCGTTTTTGATTCCGCATGATTTTTCTAGAAACTTCGGGCGGCGTGTTTGACGGGAACATTCCAGACTTCGTCCGCGCCAATATAAATGTTGCGCCTGCAGGAATAGGA
>CM032453.1:140376514-140419824 GCA_019049505.1 Pachyrhynchus sulphureomaculatus
TCCTCGTACAACGCTTTTCAAACAGTCATTTATATGGAGAACATCATCCCTTTGGAATAATTTGCCCAGGACTGTGTTTCCCACCGAGTACAATTTACAGCGATTTAAGAACAACGTGAATCGCTTTCTCCGCACACGTGTCGCTCCTGTAGCGCTTTAAGGACTCCCCTGTAGCACATGTGCTAGACCCACAAAAAAAAAACTTTTGTTCGTTGTCTGATAGTTATATTTGTTATTCTATCCTTCCTTGTAATACTCAGCTCTCTCGTTGCAATACTCTCAGTTTGTTTGCTGATTGTTTTGTTAATGTGAGTGTCTCGGCGCCATAAACCTCTCATTTTTAAGCACATTGGCAAATTGCCTTGCGGCGTATCTGTCAGCTTCCCAAAAGGCCTCCATCCCAAACCTAGGCGACGATGTATCTCACAGGTTTTGTTATCTTTGCCAATTTATAATTCATGGCCCAAATACTTGTAATTCTGGACGTGTGCCACCTCGCTTTCATTAAATTTCATATTACTGTTCATAACTAAATTAGTCATAAACTTAATTTTCTAAAAGGTAATATTTAGACCAATTTGCTGATGTTATTTGCAATTAGGCAAGGATTTGTTGAGCATCACCTAGATTGTCGGCTATTATGACAACATCAACAGCAAAGCGCAGGTGATTTAAGTACTCGCCATCGATGTTTATGCCTTTTCTATCCCAAATAAGTTCCTTAAAAGCATATTCTAACACCACCGTAAAAAGTTTAAGAGAGATTGCATCACCTTGTCTGATTCCACGTTCCACTTGGTATTTACTTGTGGATTCATAGAGTCTTATACTTGTCAGTTGGTTATAGCCAGGGCCAAAACACTCTCCTATACTACATTGGACAAATTGTTGTTCCATCTCCAGGATCTACCCATACTCTCTACTGGTCATTCTGTCTATATGTATGTTACATGTTCTATTTCTTTTTCAAGCACCACCCATAAAACGAATCGTACATTTAGAGGTTTGTATGTATAAATAGATCAAAAATCGCCTTTTTAGTATTAATTAGCATATTTAGCAGTTAACATCTTCTTCTCATGCCTTCTCTTAATGGAGCTTGGCGACCACTTCTCTAAATGTTTCTCTGTCCCTCGCAACATGAAATAACTTTTGCTACATTCATGCCGGTCCATTCTCTAATGTTTCTGAGCCAAGACTTTTTATTTCTTCCAACACCCTTTCTACCGTCAACTCTTCCCTGCATAATAGTTTGCAATAGTGAATATTTGTTATTTCTGAAGACATGACTTAAGTAAGATGTTTTTCGTACTTTTATGATTATCAAGAGTTTTCTGCCTTAGTCTATCCTTCGTAGAACTCCCTCATTAGTGATCCTGGGTGTACATGGGATTTTTAATATCCTTCGACAGAGCCACATTTCAAATGCTTCTAACTTCTTAGTAGTGTATTGCTTTAACGTCCATGTCTCGACTCCATAGAAAAGTTGGAACCACATGTAGTATTCCAGTAAACGTAATCTTAGAGCGAGCGATAAGTTTCTGTTGCAGAACATTGTCCGAAATTTTAAAAATAATTTTCTTGTAACCTCTATTTTGGTTTTAATTTCAGTGTCTTGGTCAATGTCGGACGTGATATAGGTGCCTAAATATTTGTACTTTCCTACACGTTCTATTTGTTTTCCTTCGAAGAATAATTGGCAATTGTTGGTTTGATGTTTAGAAACGACCATAAATTTTGTTTTTTTCCGTGTTTATGATCACACCCATTTTGACACTTTCTTCATTCCGGTTGTCAACCAATGCTTGCAGGTCCTCTAATGTTTCTGCTAAGATCATGGTATCGTCAGCCAAGCGGATGGTGTTTATCACTTCACTCTCAATCCTGACTCCTTCACTTCGCTCCCACAATTCTTTCTTAAAGATGACTCGGGAATATAAGTTAAACAATACAGGTGATAGTACGGAATCAATCAACGTACGGAACACTAATCGCGCCAAGTCCTACTTGCATTTGACCGGTTTCTTTAATATTTCATTGAACCTGCCAATTGCACCATTTTATGTAAATTGTACGAGGCTGGTTTGAAAAGTCCGTGCAAAGTCCGAGAGATGGCACCACCGGCGCGTATCGAGGTCATGTTTAGTTAGTAGCATTTCTTGAATGAACGCGCACACCAAGTTTCAGCCATATTGGTCTATTTCTTTGTGTTTGGCATTCGTGTGAATCAAGGAAGTCGAGTGATTTTCAAGAAATGGACGAAAAAGAATTTCGTGTGGTGATTAAACATTACTTTATGAAAGGCAAAACGCCTCAGGAGACTAAAGAGAAGCTTGATAAACATTATTGTGACTCTGCACCTTCGATTAGAACAGTTTTATAAGTGGTTTCAAAATTTTCGGACTGGCCATATGGGCACAAGTGATGCTGAACGTTCTGGACGGCCTGTGGAGGTTACGACTCCAGAAATCATTGATCAAATCCATGATATGGTGATGGATGACAGAAGAGTTAAGGTGCGTGAGATTGCTAGTGCTGTGGGCATCTCGACTGAATGGGTACATAATATTTTGCATAAACATTTGGACATGAGAACGCTATCTGCAAGATGGGTGCCGCGATTGCTCACGCTTGACCAAAAACGGAATCGTGTGAAGTGTTGCAAGGATGGTTTGCAGCTGTTCCAGAAGAATCCGGAGGACTTTAAGCGTCGTTTCGTCACTGTGGATGAAACATGGATACATTACTATACTCCTGAGACCAAACAACAATCTAAACAATGGGTTACCAAGGGGGAATCTGCACCAAAAAAGGCGAAGACCGTTCCTTCGGCCGGAAAGGTTATGGCGACTGTATTTTGGGATTCGCAAGGGATAATCCTCATCGACTATCTGGAAAAGGGTAAAACTGTTACAGGTGAATATTATTCATCGTTATTGGACCGTTTGAAACCGAGCTGCAAGAAAAAACGCCCGCGATTGGCCCACAAGAAAGTCCTTTTCCATCACGACAACGCACCAGCACACACCTCAGCAGTTGTGGTCGCAAAATTAATGGAAAATAGGATTCCAACTCGTTTCACATCCCCCCTATTCTCCAGACTTGGCTCCCTCGGACTACTATTTGTTCCCCAATTTGAAGAAATGGCTGGCGGGACAAAGATTTTATTCAAACGAGGAGGTGATTGCAGACACTAATGGATATTTTGCAGACTTGGACAAATCCTATTATTCGGAAGGGATCAACAAACTAGAACATCGTTGGACGAAGTGTATAAGCCTAAAAGGAGACTATGTCGAAAAATAAAAAAGGTTTACCCCAAACACATAAGTAGTTTTTATTTTTGCACGGACTTTTCAAACCAGCCTCGTATATTACAATTGGCAACATAAAAAGTTTGAAGTGTTGTCATACCACACTGCACGGTGTGTGCGTCGTCACATCGCATCACAATATAGTCTGCTCTTTTAGCACTGTTATATTTAAAAATTATTATCCATCTGTAATTACTATTCAATAAGACGCAACTAAAAATTATTATTAAATTGCTTACTGAAATAAAACATTTATTACAAGGTATTTAGATTCTAATTTGCAAGTAATTTGCAAGCCATACAATTACGGACAAACTGCTTACGACCGTCGAATATCACTTATTTACGTAACCAAAACGTAAAATTAATTGTCTGTGTTCAATTAGATACACGAATAAAAGTCTAGGTAACATGGACATTTAAGAATTAGTATTTTTTTAAACAATCTTATTAGAAATGAAGAAGTTTTACAATTTTCGGATGGTTGGATTGGTTTTTCAAAACAGGAAAGTACGAAATTTTAAATAAAGATCCAACAAATATTTTTCAAAAAGAAATAAAAACAAAAAGGCTAAAGGTATTATTCACGATAAATTGATAAATATGAATCCCCAAACCCCACAACTTTATTTACTAATAAAACTACACAAACTTGACCACCCAATCAGACCAGTTGTTTCGTGGCCTTAAGTCGGTTTAAATAATTAGAAACAATATAAATCTAGAACACCTAACAGCTTAAAACTTTTTTCGGTGGATCGGAAAAGATCGCCGCAGCCAGCATCCCTCGGTTGACCAAGAGTTAATTTGATCTAGCAAAAGCTTTAGACGCCATCGACATTGATTTTTAGGCTTTAACACATCTAAGCGGTAAAATGTTCTGAACATGTATCGTATCACATGACTTAATTTAATCATTGATTAACCCTTTGAGGACAAGTGGTTACCACTGATAACCACCTTTTAAAAATTATATTGTAGCTTTCCTACCGGTTTCTCCAGTAAACCACGATGTTAAATTGTTTGCCTAACGTATCAAGAAGTCTAATCTAGCATGCTTAGGGTTTGAAATGTCCACCAGCGTTTAGTTGACATTTGTAATTGCACGTCGTAGGTAGTTGTGAGTTTTGCAGTACCAATTAGGCTGTTATTTTTCTTATAGCTGGTTATTCTTTAAGAAAATGTCCGGTAAGTACTTAAGATGTATCTATTTACTACATATGAATATATATCAAGTGCAATTTTTGTTTTGCTAAGTTTATAAATACATTTATTTGTGGTGGTTACAAATGCTAACCACTAGAACTATATGTTTTTTTTTAGTGAAAGTGTTTTTTTTTTAAGTGACGCGTATTGCTATTACTATTATGCATAATTTTTCTAATTTTTTGTTTGTTCATTTTTTACAGGTTCCAAAAAAAAATGTTGGTCTTTTGGCGAACTTGAAGCAATGAATAGCACAGATATTTTCGCGATTTTGGATGAAATTCCCAGTGACTGTGAGTCCATTGCATCAGATGTGGAGAGTACTATGGACAACGAAGCCCCCATAGATTATTTACTTTATGATGGAAGGGATGAACTTTTTGATATAGAAGATATTCCATTCATTTTCGAAGATAATGAGCAAGCGAAAGTCACTAAAGAATGGGAGAGTGAGAATGAGTTACTGTTAGAAGTAATTCGTCAAGAAGAACGCGTAAACCAATTTGTGTCTCAGGCAGGGCCTAATGTTCCTGACAACGTTGAAACTCCTACCGATATGTTTTTGTATTTGTTTCCGGATTGTTTCATATCTGAAATTGTTTTTCAGACAAATTTGTATGCCTTACAAAAAAATGGTGGCAGCAACTACTTTATTCCAACCACCAACAAAGAAATAAAATCATTTTTGGGTGTAAACATGCTAATGAGCTTGAAAAAAAAATGCCAAGTTATAGAGACTACTGGTCCTCGAGAGAAGAACTTAGGGATTATTTTATAAGTTCTGTTTTATCTCGTGACAGATTCACCTGGCTTCTAAGTAATCTTCACGTAAATGATAACTCAGTACATCCAAAAAAAGGTGAGGCCAATTATGATAAATTGTACAAAATCAGGCCATTACTTTCTAAATTGACACAAACTCTTGGCTCTGCTTTGAATCCTGGTGAATTTCAATCAATCGATGAATCTATGATCAAATTCAAGGGGGAGAAGTAGTCTTCGCCAGTATATGCCAATGAAGCCCACGAAACGAGGCCACAAGGTATGGATTCGGGCTGATTCTACTGGATTTCTATCTGAGTTCCAAATTTATACGGGGAAAGTTGATCAGTCAGTTGAGAAAAAATTGGGACATCGCGTAGTAAAAGATCTAACAAGGGCTTTAGTTGGCAAGCACCACAAAGTATTCTTCGACAATTTTTTCAACTCTGTAGAATTGCAAAGGGACTTGTTAGCTGATGGCATCTATGCATGTGGAACTGTGCGTAAAGGAAGGAAATATTATCCAGAGCTCAGAGTGGATAAACACATGAAAAGGGACGACATAGATTGGAGAGTTTCTACAGATGGATTAGCAGCACTGAAGTGGATGGATCGAAGAACCGTTTTGTTTTTAGGAAACTATCATGACCCATCCATCATGGAAGTTGTCTCTAGAAAACAGAAAAATGGCAATACAGAAGAAATCCCATGTCCTGTTATGGTCAAACATTATAATAAACATATGGGATACGTAGATCGATTTGATATGCTGAAAAGTATCTATGAAATCGATCGAAAAGCCCACAAGTGGTGGCACCGCATTTTTTTTTACTTTGTAGATGTTTGTGTGTTGTGAACGCGTTCATTTTATTTCAAAATAGAAGTGACTCACGATGTATTACATTGAAACAATTTCGTGTATCGGTTGCTCGAGGATTAATTGGTGCCGTTAATTCGATTTCAAAAAAAAGAAGATCAGCAGAACAAGCACCTAACAAATACAAAAAAAAACATTCCCACTGAGGTACGTCATGATCGTGCTGCACATATGCCTCTTAGATGTGGATCTCTCAGATGTGCTCATTGTAGCACAGCGAAGCATGTGCATCGAACGACCTGGAAATGTTCAACCTGTGATGTTGGTCTCTGTCTCAATAAGGAGAGAAATTGCTTCTTTAAATTTCACGAAAATTAGTTTTGAGTGCCTTAATTCCTAGTGGTTAGTGCTAGAAACCACATCCTGCAGGATAATCCAGGATATTTTTTTACGTGAAATGAACTTTTACTTTGTTTTTGATATTGGTTGAATACATTTTTTCAAAAAAATTCTTCATATCTTTTATTTTTTTTTCTCCGGCCCCAAAGGGTTAATACATGTCACCACTGATATGAAAAATATAACTGTTATAATGTTCTAGATAAAAATAAAATCCCAGGATTAAGCTGTGAGGAAAAAAAAATGTCTAAGTGCACTACATATCGACGAGACACGATATGCAAATTCCAACTGTTTCTTCTTATAAATAAGCTCTTAGACTAATAAGAATAAATAGAGATAAAAAAGGCAATACGTACTTACCGCACCAGGGATACCGGCATTGAGAAATAGGGCCAAAGTATCTGGCCAAGGTAAGAGTCTGTATTGCTCCCACCATCTCTTGACTACAAGAGATACGTAAAATCCTAATACGAAAGACATTGGTATCGTCTCACTTTGTTGGCCAAAATACATTCGTATTCGTTCGAATATTCTGAAACAAAACAAGTTTCGTTATTTTCTTTTCTTTTCAAATTCAAACATGTTTAAAAAAAGAAGCAAAACGGCATTTTACCAAATCATTTACAAAATTAACCCGCCCATGAAACGCGGTCAATTACAATGAAGCAAATAAAATTTTAGTGGCAAAAAAAAAGAAATAATTCCTTCGTAAAGGACGAGAACTGAGGGAGGAAAGAAGGGTAAATCAAACCTCTACAGATATATTTAACGTTAATGAAAATGAATTTTCCACCGTTCACAAAAAAACTTAAAAAGTTCTAGGATCAAAAAGAAAAAAAAAAAACAAATCGGCACAATCATGAGCGGAGAAAGAGGCCTTGTGTTGTGCCAGTGTAGCTGGACAGTTTGTGCCGCCAATGCTTATATTCAAAAGAATGGGACAAAATCCTAAATTTGGGAAGAGCACACCTTCTTAGAGTGTTGTCGCCATTCTAGACACTAGCTATATTAACTTAAACTTATTTGTAAAATTGATGAAACATTTTATAAGCGCCGTAAAGCTGAATATAAAGTGTTACTTCTGCTTAATGGAAATACAACGCAGTCGAAGAAGGTTGAAGCGTTGAACATAGCAAAGGCTAATAAGATATAATAATATTACAACTTATAGGCCTTAATACTAACTGGTTTCAATCCCAAACCTATGAGCTATTATTATATTCAAGCAATAGAAAAATTGTTGAGGACAAATCCATGTCGTCAAGTAACGCAATATCAACTTGCGAGTTTATTTGCAGACGCTTACCAAAAAGCTGCTATCAATGGCCTATGACCAAAAACTTCCTTCCCGAATATTTGTTTAAAGCAGCTATTATTATCATTAAGGAAACAGAGATTACCACATTTAAGTAGCGTGTTTACTTCGGATTTAAACGCTGAAGCTTTAAAAAAAAATTGTAAAACCTTTATGCCCAATATTACAAAAAATACTGTAGAAAAAACTGTGGAAATTACAACATGTCCTTACAATATCATTAAACAAAACTAGGAATTAAAAAAAAAAAAAGAATGTTACCACCGATAACAAAAATAATACTATATAACTAAACCTCCCCTACAAACCTGCCAGTATAAAACCACACTCAGCAGATATCCAAAAAAATTTTTGATCTTAGCGCGCTATTTAAGGTGAATTTTCTGCAATCGGTCTTGCTACAAGAAAGCATCAGTTCCAATATATGCATTGAATTCCATAACACCCCGTATATATATATATATATATATTTTTCCAGAAAAGCTACCAATTAGGCAGCGAAAGCTATATGCATATATATATATATATATATATATATATATATATATATATATATATATATATATATATATATATATATACGAGGCTGGTTTGAAAAGTCCGTGCAAAGTCCGAGACCGGCGCGTATCGAGGTCATGTTTAGTTAGTAGCATCTCTTGAATGAACGCACACCAAGTTTCAGCCATATTGGTCTATTTCTTTGTGTTTGGCATTCGTGTGAATCAAGGAAGTCGAGTGATTTTCAAGAAATGGACGAAAAAGAATTTCGTTTGGTGATTAAACACTACTTTATGAAAGGCAAAACGCCTCAGAAGACTAAAGAGAAGCTTGATAAACATTATGGTGACTCTGCACCTTCGATTAGAACAGTTTATAAGTGGTTTCAAAATTTTCGGACTGGCCATATGGGCACAAGTGACACTGAACGTTCTGGGCGGCCTGTGGAGGTTACGACTCCAGAAATCATTGATTAAATCCATGATATGGTGATGGATGACCGAAGAGTTAAGGTGCGTGAGATTGCTAGTGCTGTGGGCATCTCGACTGAACGGGTACATAATATTTTGCATAAACATTTGGACATGAGAAAGCTATCCGCAAGATGGGTGCCGCGATTGCTCACGCTTGACCAAAAACGGAATCGTGTGAAGTGTTGCAAGGATGGTTTGCAGCTGTTCCAGAAGAATCCGGAGGACTTTAAGCGTCGTTTCGTCACTGTGGATGAAACATGGATACATTACTATACTCCTGAGACCAAACAACAATCTAAACAATGGGTTACCAAGGGGGAATCTGCACCAAAAAAGGCGAAGACCGTTCCTTCGGCCGGAAAGGTTATGGCGACTGTCTTTTGGGATTCGCAAGGGATAATCCTCATCGACTATCTGGAAAAGGGTGAATATTATTCATCGTTATTGGACCGTTCGAAACCCGAGCTGCAAGAAAAACGCCCGCGATTGGCCCACAAGAAAGTCCTTTTCCATCACGACAACGCACCAGCACACACCTCAGCAGTTGTGGTCGCAAAATTAATGGAAATAGGATTCCAACTCGTTTCACATCCCCCCTATTCTCCAGACTTGGCTCCCTCGGACTACTATTTGTTCCCTAATTTGAAGAAATGGCTGGCGGGACAAAGATTTTATTCAAACGAGCAGGGGATTGCAGACACTAATGGATATTTTGCAGACTTGGACAAATCCTATTATTCGGAAGGGATCAACAAACTAGAACATCGTTGAACGAAGTGTATAAGCCTAAAAAAGGTTTACCCCAAACACATAAGTAGTTTTTATTTTTGCACGGACTTTTCAAACCAGCCTCGTATATATAATGACATACAATGTTAATTGTATGTCATTCGTTGTTTAGCTGAAAATTTGATTTTTTGAAGCCTAAAGTCCAAAAATCACTCTGTTCGATTGGACAAAAATTGTATTTTTTTCAGTTTTAACCAATAAAAATATAATCGCCAAAAGATTTTATTTCTTGAATTTCTGATACATTGTTTAGATTGATAGAATTTTAAAATTTATTTGTCGATTTCAAGCCATGTTTTTACTTCTTTCACAACCAATAATTAAAAAATAATGATTTTCATAAAACCACAACTGTCGCACGGACAATTATCGAATATTTTTGCCTCATAGCATGTAGGTTTTTTTAAGGCCACTCGAGGGTCCCAGTTTTATTGCAAAAAAAGAAAAGAAAACTAGTGAATTAATATTTACTAAAGATAGCAGAGACACTGACTATAGAGCAAACAAAAAAAAATAAAAAAACTACAAACATTTTACTAATTAAATAAGCATTAGTTACTTAATGTACTTGTTTTCCTTTACGTTTTGCAATAAATTATGACGCTAGCGTATCCTTTAAAAACAAAAACCACAAAGTGCAAATAATAGGGTAATAATATTCGATAATTATCCGTGCGACAATTGCGGTTTTACGAAAATCAGAATCTTTTAATAATTAATTGTAAAACAAGTAAAACATAACTTGACAAAATAAATGTTTAGATTCTTGTAGTAATCTAATATTTCAAATTCAAAAAATAAAAATTTGGTCAGATTGACAAAATACGGTTTTTGTCCAATCAATCTAAAATTTTGCATAGTACTATAGAACTCTATTCTGAACATTTTTTCCTAATAAATTTTTCGTATATTTTAACAAACAGAGTGCCTTTTGGACTTTAAACCTTAGAAAATTCAAATTTCCCGCCAATTGCCGAATCACAATCGGCACTGCAAAATCAATTCGTGGGTTTCAAGTCATGAAGAATCCAACTACTTTTCTTCTAAATTTAATAATAAAGAAAAATCTGATATGTCGCAGGCTTTCTGCTCTCTGTATATATATATATATATATATATATATATATATATATATATATATATATATATATATATATATATATATATATATATATTATCTCGACTTATCTCCCATTATATTCTCCTATATCTCCCATTATCTCACCATAACCCCATTATCTCTCCTTATCTAGACATTATCTCTGCTTATCTCCCATTATCTCTCCTTATCTCCCATTATCTCACCTTATCTCCCATTATCGAGACTTATCGAGACTTATGTCCCATTATTTCTCCTTATCTCTCATTATCTCACCTTATCTCCCATTATCTAGGCTTATATAGAACATATATATAAATTTATAAAAACACGTTAATCGGATAAGTGGTTCTCGAGTGATAAGGGCACTAGCGGACAGACAGACAGACAGAGAGACGTTGCATTTTATATATATTGTATTCTTTGCTACATGATATTGTTCCATATTTAATGCTTTAGGGAGTGTATTGCAAGAGAACGCGCTAGCGGCAAACTTGTCTCCGACTTGATTGAATATTATCGTCACTGCTTATTCCTTATGTTACCTAATAAAATGTATCCTAGCCAGAGAACATACGTATGTTTAAAAAAAAAGCACGTAAATCGGATAAGTGGTTCTCCAGTGATAAGCACACTAACGGACGACAGACAGACAGACAGACGGACAGAGAGACATTGCATTTTATATATATATATATATATATATATATATATATATATATATATATATATATATATATATATATATATATATATATATATATATATATATATATATATATATTATAGATATTCTCTGCTACATAATATTGTTCCATATTTAATAGCTTGAACTGTGTATTGCAAGAGAACGCGCTAGCGGCAAACTTTGTCCGACTTCATTTACTATTATTGTCACTGCTCATTCCTTATGCTACCTATCGTAATAAAATATAGCCTATAAACTGGCCGGAGAACATATGTATGTTTTTAAAAAAAAAAAAGTACGAAAATCGGATAAGTGGTTCTCCAGTGATAAGCGCACTAACGGACAGACAGACAGACAGACAGAGATACGTTGCATTTTATATATATTATAGATGTAATAAAATATATACCTATAACCTGGTCAGAGAACATATGTATGATTTAAAAAAATCACGTAAATCGGATAAGTGGTTCTCGAGGGATAAGCGCATTAACGGACTGACAGACAGACAAACATTGCATTTTATATATATTTATAGTTATAGATTATTATTATTATTTATATACCCTGGCCAAAGAATATATGTATGAATTTAAAAAAAGACAGGTAAATCTGATAAGTGGTTCCAGCGTGATAAACGCACTAATGGACAGACAGACAGACAGAGAGACATTGCATTTTATATATATTATAGATTATAGATTATAGATATTCTTTGCTACATAATATTGTTCCATATTTAATGGTTTAGGCTGTGTATTGCAAAGGCTCGCGCTAGCGGCAAACTTATTTCCGACATCATTCATTATTTTACGTCACTGCTCATTCCTTATGCTACCTATCGTAATAAAATATAGCCTATAACCTGGCCAGAGAACATATGTATGTTTTTAAAAAAAAAGTACGTAAATCGGATAAGTAGTTCTTCAGTGATAGCCGCACTAACGGACAGACAGACAGACAGACAGTCAGACAGACAGACAGAGAGACTTTGCATTTTATTTATATTATAGATATATATATATATATATATATATATATATATATATATATATAATATATATATATATCTATTATGTTATATATATATATATATATATATATATATATATATATATATATATATATATATATATATATATATATATATATATGTATATTATATTATATATATATATATATATATATATATATATATATATATTTAAATATATATATAAATTATATAAATATATATATATATATATATATATATATATATATATATATATATATATATTATATCTATATCCTATATATATATATATATATATATATATATATATATATATATATATATATATATATATATATATATATATATATATATATATATATATATATATATATATATATATATATATATATATATATATATATATATATATATATATATATATATATATATATATATATATATATATATATATATATATACATATATCAACGGATTAGCTACATTCAAAGAGTAGAGGGACATATGGATACAAAAGAGTCTTTATTTAAGAAAAAAAAGAGAATGGTAAAGGCGAAGCTGCATTCAGAGGGAGGAGCAACCGCCAAAATGAGGGCAGCAAACGACCGGCGAGGATCGTGATGGAAAAAAAAACATTGAACTCTAAAAACTTAAATCTTTTTCAACACACTAAACTATAAAATTGATGATGTTGAAGATTTTAAGAAGAAAACAATACATATATATATATTTATATATATATATATATATATATATATATATATATATATATATATATAATATATATATATATATATATATATATATGAGAATGAGAAGTATACGTGCTTCCTTTCCACTCACGAAAAATCCAACTTTGACTTGATTTAACTCAAATTAAGTTTTCCTTGTATTGCCATCACAATTAATAGAACTAGAAATTTCTTTTTTCTTACCTTTGTTGCTGCTCGTTTAGTCCAAATCGATACAGTAAATTTATTGAATAATATACACATAAGTAGGCTACCAATTCTCTCCATACTAACTTGTATACGCTCCCTCTCCATCTGTAACAAAAGAAAAAAACATTTGTAGTTAGTTCCGAGCAACAAGTTTTTTTAAGTAATTTTAAAAATACAAAGACCTTTCAAAAATGTAGCTTAAACATTTTTGTAAAAAAAAATGGTTCATTTGTTTACCAATACCTTCTTCTCTAAAAAGTTAAAAGGATTAGAAGAATCACTGTAAATGGAAAATTAAAAAACTTAGAATTTATGAAAATTTCGTCTTTTACCTCAAAATATCAATCAAAAAATCGAAACTTTAACTTGAATGATGAAATTTCGACTGTGATTTCTAAATTTAAAATTTAATTTTGAAATTTCAACGCCAGTATCCAAAATTTCAACTACGATATTGAAATTTCAACTTTAACCCGAAATTTCGACATAAGTATGTCATATACCTATTTCTAATAGTTTTCGATTTATTTTGAATTTTTCAATTTTTACCCTTATTTTTCATACACTTACGCTATAACATCATGGTTGCCAAGACACAACAAAAATGTAGGCATTGTCCAATTTTGATATGTCTATTAAGTAACTAAAAATAGTTTAATTTATTGTAGTACGTGACGTATAAAGGTAATAGTTATGGATTTTCCTAAAAATGAATTAATTGATATGGTTTATATACTGAGGGAGGCGAGAAAAATTGTCTTTTGGCAGTAAATCTTTACGGAGCGAAGTACCCTAATAGACGTATGCCATCTAGAAAATCGTTTTCAGTGCTTAATGGAACGATCTGATGGCAGTGGTTGCATCGTATATACGAAACGGAAGGTAGTAAACCAGAATGCTACCAATGAGGAAAAAGATAATATTGAAGATAATCCCCAGGTAGGCAGCCGTTAACTAGCTGACTTATCTGACACATTCCAATCTACGGCTAATCGCACCACGAGAAAATACAAGTATCATCTCTTTCATATGGGACTACACCAAGAATTTCAAGACCGTGATTTTGAACGATGAGTAAACTTTTGTAACACCATGAATGGAGCAATAGAAGCCGATCGAAATTTTTTATCCAAAATAATGTTTTCTGATGAAGCTACTTTTCGCAATAACGGAGCATAACAGCCATAGCATGCATTATTATTGAACAGTTAATCCATTTTGGGTCCGGGAAGTTCAAAACCAAAACCATTGGTCGCTTAATGTATGGTGTGGAATATTAAATTTTCGAATTGTTGGTCCATATTTTTTCCGCGAACCGCTTAACGGGCCTAGATATCTAAATTTTTTGCAAAACGATTTACCCCAGCTTCTTGAAGAAGTTGATAACTTTGAAAGGGAACAAATGTGAATTCAACAAGACGGAGCTCCTGCTCATTACGACCGGGAAGTTCGGGAATTTTTAAACGATCGTTACCCACGAAAATGGATCGGTAGGGATGGATTTATTCAGGCCCCCTCGATCGTGTGACTTAACACCTTTAGACTTGTTTTTGTAGGGCTACATTAAAGATCGTGTTTATGTGAATCCTCCTACAACACTAGTAAATATGGAAAATAGGATACGGGATGCGTGCAGGACAATGTTTATGTTAAGGAAAGTGAAGGAAAATATAGTAAAACGACTAAACATGTATATTCAAGTAGACGGGCATATTTTTGAATATTTATTAATTATTAGATAAGTTAAATTATATTAAAATTATTATTAACTATTTGTTTATGTGTTCACAATAGCATAAGTGTATTAAAAACAAGGATAAAAATTGAAAAATTCAAATTAAATCGAAAACTATTAGAAATAGGTATATGACATACTTAATAAAAGTTGGAGGGTTTTGTAAAATCTATCAGAAAATATAATAATATACAGGGCGTGCCATTTAAAAAATTGAGATTTTTCAATTTAAAATAGTCGAAATGTATAAATTTATTTGGAACACTCTGTAGCATCTAACTCAAATTTCTTTACATCTATCTTTTTTTTCATCTCTATAAAACGCTCGTACCAATTATTAGTATTCCACCTTCAGAAATAATGGCACTACTGGCAATTATTTACAAAACTGAAACCTAGTATTTTTTTGAAATTGAAATATTAGAAAAACTTCTAGGTTTAGGTATATAACATTATGAATAAAAAATTAATTTAAAAATAGGATGTTCCATTTAAAAAACATATGTTATAAAGGCCACACTTTTTTGAGGTACCCTGTATACTCAAAAATAATTTTAAACTATGCACCTTAACATTTCCTAAAACTATTGTATTTGACATTTTTTTCGTCATTCCCGAAAGAAATGAGATAATAAACTTTACTCTATCGTTGACTCACCCTGTACATTTACGGACACCTTTCTCGAGTCTCCTGGTTACCGAAAATAAAAAACACATGCATAAAATGAAAAAATTACTAACAACCATAAAAATAAGAAAAACATATAATCTGGGACCCAAAATATGAATTGCTACGTTGAATTATTGAAAGCACAATGGAGGGCAAGCGATCGATCGAAAGACGGAAAAATTCTTGGGTGAAAGACATGCGAAAGTGGTTTGGATGTACTTCGGGTGATGTTTTTCGAGCAGCGGTTTCTAAAGTTCGTTTAGCTATATAGATCGCCAATCTTCATGAGGAGACTGTAATAAGAAGAGGAAATAGAATCTCCTATACTTGCAGAATTATACTAATTTCTCTTTAGGGCAACGGAATTTCCCCATTTCCCCTACCTGTTTACTGTGAATAGAGACTATTAAATGTTTATTCTATAACATGAACTAGGTATGTAACTACGTAACGGTATCATTTAGGTTTTGTGTTGACCTAATAGCAATAACAGTAATACAAATTATTGTGCCATAAATAATACAATCTAAAATCGGTAGCCTGTTGTAATATACAATAATATTAAAAGTACCGCGTAGTAATCGTTTCATCTTTTTATGTCCATTAAATTTAGACATTTCTAACAGTCAGTGGCGGGTTGGAAATATATATATATATATATATATATATATATATATATATATATATATATATATATATATATAGATATATATATATATATATATATATATATATATATATATATATATATATATATATATATATATATATATATATATATACCAGGTGTACAAGTATGAAATGCGAATTTCAGACAACAGATGGTGCACCAATTAAGTTTGTGCTATAAAGATTTGACACTGCGCCATTTTGTTGTGTCATCAACGCGCACGAGTAATAAATTGGAAAAGTATGTGCATAGTATTGTGTTGTTGTGTTCAATTTGTCGAAATTTATACTGAAGAAAGAGCATTCGCAGACAGCATTAATTTTTTGTTTCCATTTGAAGAAAATTGCTGTTGAATCATACCGATTACTTCGAGACGCCTTTGGTGAACATGCTCCATCGCAAGATACGTGTGAACGATGGTTTCGGCGTTTCAAAAGTAGTGACTTCGATGTTGCAGACAAGGAACGTGGAAAATCGCCAAAAAAATACGAAGATGTGGAATTGCAAGCACTGTTGGACGAAGATGATTCGCAAACACAAAAACAACTCGCCGAGCAATTGGGCGTTAGTCAACAAGCTGTTTCCAATCGGTTACGAGAGATGAGAAAGATTCAGAAGACCGGTAGATGGGTACCACATGAGTTGAAGGACAGGCAAATGGAAAAAGCGCAAAAACACGTATGACATTTTGCTCGCTAGGTAAAAAAGATAGTTTTTGCATCGTATAGTTACAGGGGATGAAAAGTGGATTTATTTTGAGAATACCAGGCACAAAAAATCATGGGTAGACCCAAGCGCACCATCCCCATCGACCGCAACACCGAATCGCTTTGGCAGAAAGACGATGCTCTGTGTTTGGAAGGGACCAGAGGGGTGTGGTCTATTATGAGCTGAAAACCTGGGGAAACGGTTAATACTAAACGTTACCAACAACAATTGACCGATTTGAACCGTTCGCTGCTTGAAAAAAGGCCAGATTACCGAAAGAGGCAACACAAAGTCATTTTTTCTTCATGACAATGCTTCATCACATACGGCAAAACCAGTTTGCGACACGTTGGAAGCACTCAGCTGGGAAGTTCTACCCCATGCGGCTTACTCATCAGACTTGGCTCCTTCCGATTACTACTTGTTTGCATCGATAGGTCACGCATTTGCTGAGCAGCGCTTTGGTTCGTACGAAGATATGAAAAAATGGCTCGATGAATCGTTCGCAGCAAAAGGGGAAGATTTTTACTGGCGTGGTATTCCCAAATTGCCCGAAAGATTAGAAAATTGTATAACAAGCGATGGAGCATACTTTGAATAAAACACTTTTTATCCTTCTTCCGGATTTAACAAGTTTTTTTAGAAAAAAAATCCGCGTTTCATACTTGTACACCTGATATATATATATATATATATATATATATATATATATATATATATATATATATATATATATATATATATATATATATATATATATATATATATATATATATATATATATATATATATATATATATATATATATATATATATATATGTATACGGTGTTTTGGCGTTAAATGTCGAGAGTGGCTACGAAGGCCCCGGTTTGTATGTCCTGAGGGCGTGGCTCTATTGGTCGAACGGTTCCTGCCAATAGAGGCTCGGCTTTGACTGCGCGTTTTCGGTCCTGTGGTTCTTTGTAATGTTTGTGTTGGTGAAGTAACATATGGTTGAATTATTGTTTCTCTTGTTTGACCTATGTATGAAAGGCCGCAGTCCTGACACGGAATTTCATATACACCTTGGTCTTCAAAGGCTATAATGTCTTTTGGTGTTGGTAGAATATCTTTAATTTTTTGATTCGTTGTGTAAATGGTCTCAATTTGGTGTTTTCCTAGAAGTTTTCCTATTTTGTCTGTGATGCCTTTTATATATGGGAGAAATGCTTTTGTAATATACGTCTTTCTTTCCGGTTTGTGTTGTTTATTTAGGGCCCACCAGATCGTGTTTTGATTGTATCTATTTGAAAGTAAAACGTTCCGAAGGAGCTTTATTTCTTGTCGCAAATGTTCTTTGTCTGTTAGGATCTGTGATCGGTGAGCAAACCTAATAGACAAAGAACATTTGTAACAAGAAACCAAGCTCCTTCGAAACGTTTTACTTTCAAATGGATACAATCAAAACACGATCCGGCGGGCCCTAAATAAACAACACAATCTGAAAAGAAAGACGTATACTACAACAGCATTTTTCCCATATATAAAAGGCATCACCACACAAAATAGGAAGATTTCTTGGAAAACACCAAGAATGGTCCAACTATTCTATCTTTAAAAATTCCACACCATACATTGGTTTCAAGCTAGATCTCGAGTTTGGATATTGAAGTTAGGATTAACATCGCTCCACCAGAGCGCTTCGTCAGAGAAAATTATTTGTCTTGCTATAAACCTGTTATCTTCCAACTCTCCTTGAAACCAAGCACAAAATTAAAATCTTCGTTCAAAATTTCCTGCTTTTAAAGTATGGGTAAATTGCGGTTTGTATGATTTAAATTTATTTGACCTTAAAATTTTCGCAACTGTAGTTTTACTCACATTCAATAAAATTCATCTTTTCTGAAGGGAATCTTTTGGCTTTTCTACTACCGACAGCATTACTTGATGTTGATTATCTTCATTTGAAACTCATGCCCGATGTTTCTTTTTAAATTTATTTTCAACACTTCCATAAATCTTGAATTTATTTATTACATATCCTACAGTTGTGAAGTGTACAGTTTTATCAGGGTGTCTATTATTAAAGATTTATGCTGCTTCTCTAAAAGTTGTATAATTATCTCCAACTATGAGAACAATTTCATCTTCAATACTCAATTTTACTGACATTTCTAATTATTGCAAATACAGACTGACGTTGGCTTTGAAGTTTATTGACAGTTGTTAGGTATTTCCAAAGATACGTTTATTTATTTTCAGCCTAAAATTTGTAGTGATCACGTTTTCCTTTATTCAATAAATTATCCGACAATTACTGCCGTGTTTTGCTCTGTATTTAAACACACTTTACTCTTCATTATAAATCATTATTTTTTATTTTTCCTGCACACCATCAAATATTTTAAACTTTTCTTGCTTGATTATGGATTTCCATGTGATACAGAACTTTTTATCAGGAATAATTTTACATACGAGGCTGGTTTGAAAAGTCCGTGCAAAAATAAAAACTACTTATGTGTTTGGAGTAAACCTTTTTTATTTTTCGACATAGTCTCCTTTTTAGGCTTATACACTTCGTCCAACGATGTTCTAGTTTGTTGATCCCTTCCGAATAATAGGATTTGTCCAAGTCTGCAAAGTATCCATTAGTGTCTGCAATCACCTCCTCGTTTGAATAAAATCTTTGTCCCGCCAGCCATTTCTTCAAATTGGGGACCAAGTCTGGAGAATAGGGGGGATGTGAAACGAGTTGGAATCCTATTTCCATTAATTTTGCGACCACAACTGCTGAGGTGTGTGCTGGTGCGTTGTCATGATGGAAAAGGACTTTCTTGTGGGCCAATCGCGGGCGTTTTTCTTGCAGCTCGGTATTCAAACAGTCCAATAACGATGAATAATATTCACCTGTAATAGTTTTACCCTTTTCCAGATAGTCGATGAGGATTATCCCTTGCGAATCCCAAAAGACAGTCGCCATAACCTTTCCGGCCGAAGGAACGGTCTTCGCCTTTTTTGGTGCAGATTCCCCTTGGTAACCCATTGTTTAGATTGTTGTTTGGTCTCAGGAGTATAGTAATGTATCCATGTTTCATCCACAGTGACGAAACGACGCTTAAAGTCCTCCGGATTCTTCTGGAACAGCTGCAAACCATCCTTGCAACACTTCACACGATTCCGTTTTTGGTCAAGCGTGAGCAATCGCGGCACCCATCTTGCGGATAGCTTTCTCATGTCCAAATGTTTATGCAAAAATATTATGTACCCGTTCAGTCGAGATGCCCACAGCACTAGCAATCTCACGCACCTTAACTCTTCTGTCATCCATCACCATATCATGGATTTGATCAATGATTTCTGGAATCGTAACCTCCACAGGCCGTCCAGAACGTTCAGCGTCACTTGTGCCCATATGGCCAGTCCGAAAATTTTGAAACCACTTATAAACTGTTCTAATTGAAGGTGCAGAGTCACCATAATGTTTATCAAGCTTCTCTTTAGTCTCCTGAGGCGTTTTGCCTTTCATAAAGTAATGTTTAATCACCACACGAAATTCTTTTTCGTCCATTTCTTGAAAATCACTCGACTTCCTTGATTCACACGAATGCCAAACACAAAGAAATAGACCAATATGGCTGAAACTTGGTGTGCGTTCATTCAAGAGATGCTACTAACTAAACATGACCTCGATACGCGCCGGTGGTGCCATCTCTCGAACTTTGCACGGACTTTTCAAACCAGCCTCGTATATATATATATATATATATATATATATATATATATATATATATATATATATATATATATAGCTTTCGCTGCCTAATTGGTAGCTTTTCTGGAAAAATTTCCATTTCAACATCATGGTCTTTCTTACAGTTATTTCTGTCTCAAAAAGTGTTTTTAAATAATCTTATTGACAATGTTTTATTTTCTGATACCTGGGTAATTCTCTAATTATCCTTTTATCATGTTTGTTTTGTGATTATACTTGATACCTGGCCAACAAAATGCAAATTTTATTGTATTCACCAGAGATGAATTAACTGCTGAATTTTTATCCAGAAGAAGCTACCAATTAGGAAGCGAAAGCTTGATAACAAAAATAAAATAGCAGATACTAAAGCCTATAGATCTTTAATTGCTCATCTCTTCTCCTCATAATGGTGTTTCCCAATAGTTAAACTTCCGATTTGTTACCAGTGCCCTGTTACTGTTCTCTTTATTTATATATATATATATATATATATATATATATATATATATATATATATAAGGTGTTCTATATGTTTGTAGAAAGAGCAATTAAATTAAAATCGGGATAAATAGCACCCTTAAATAATAACACGTTTAAACTAAATTAAAGAAGTATCAAACTTTTAATGGCCGCCTCTCTCTGTCTGACGTTGATTGAAAAATACTTACCTATACCTATTTTACTATTGCAATCGGTTGACTAATTTATTATTTGCATGCTTCTAAATAAGTAATAGACAACTTGGTTTCTCCAATTCCAATCCAATTATAAATGTCTTAGTAAACACAATATATATAGGTTAACA
Organism: Pachyrhynchus sulphureomaculatus; assembly: GCA_019049505.1. Taxonomy (NCBI): domain Eukaryota; kingdom Metazoa; phylum Arthropoda; class Insecta; order Coleoptera; family Curculionidae; genus Pachyrhynchus; species Pachyrhynchus sulphureomaculatus. The sequence goes on from CM032453.1 coordinate 140,398,157, forward strand.
TTTCACCTCAAGAAAATATCACTGTTTTTGTTTAATTAAACAAACTGTTAAAAAATTAATTGTCACTAATCTTTAGCGACATCAATGAAGCACTTAGGACACTTTTTGTTTTTGGAGAACATTTCTAGACGTAAACATTTCACCGATAAGTGTCATGTCTATCCTCTCCCTTTAATGTATTCTTTGGTGTGCTAAAAATGGCGCAATTACCTTCCAATCGCTTCCTGCATCAATAACACAGGGGAACAGCTGTTTTGGTGTCGAGGTTTTTTGAGCTGATTCTATATCAATTTGATGTCCTGAATTCAAATAACGTATTCATTTGTACCTAGGAGCTCAAATTTTTAAGATATACAATTTTAGAGAAATATAAGTTACATTATTGTAACTCAAATCCGTAAGTGTAGTAAACAAAAGTAGATACGAAATTTTTATTTTAGTTATACAAAATACAATATTATGTCGTACTTACAAACAAAAAAAAAACATTAAAGAAATGAAATAGTCACTCAACACTTGGAAAGCTTCTTTTCCGCGACATTCTTGAATGTTTTTTTAAACAGTCCCTTTTTAAACTCCAGCAGTAATCTGCCATCATGTGCATGTCCCATCTTCCTTGGTAGCGGTCCTCCATAACTTTAATATCTTGGTGAAATCTTTCACCTTGTTCCTCACTCATGTCTCCTAAATTTTCTGGAAAATGGTCTAAGTGGCTGTGTAAATAGTGTATTTTAATACTCATATTGCACCCTAAGGATTTGAAACTATTAAGCATCTTGTTAACCATTTCAACATAGTTTTGAGCTTTATGTTTGCCTAGAAAATTTTCTACAACTGCAACAAATGATGTCCAAGCTTCTCGTTCAACTTGATTCAATGAATTTATGAAGGCAGGATCCTTAATTAATTGTCTTATTTGTGGGCCGTCAAATATCCCTGCTTTGAGTTTTTCTGTGCTCAACTGATGCATTTTTACCCCTATATATGCAAAACAAGACCCATTCTTATCAAGAGCCTTTACAAATTGCTTCATTAAGCCCAACTTTATATGGAGGAAGTATGATTTTTTTTTTCTCTTTCAACCAAAGCGTCGTTAATGACATTCTTTTCCCCAACGTCCATGTTTTCTCTCTGAGGCCAATCTTTTCTAACCCAGTGGTGTGTTTTGTCCCTACTATCACAGAGGCACAAGAAACACGGATATTTCATGTAACCACTTTGCTGCCCAAGAAGAAAGTTTACCATTTTTAAGTCTACACAAATCATCCATTGATGATCGTAATACTTTATCTTCTGCAAGACCAAAGCTATGGTATTATATTCTTCTTTCAGTTTCGTTGAGTGAGCTAGTGGTATTGAACCATATTTATTCCCATTATGTAGAAGGACACATTTTTAAACATCGCTTTGAACTGTCAATAAATAGGCGCCAATCATCTGGAATATATTCAAAAAGTCCCATTTCTTTCATGAGTCCCCTAATTTCGTGACAAAATACAAGATTGTCTTCTTGAGAAAAGAATGGTAGCAGATCTTTTTATCTTGTACGGTAAAAGGTAATTTTGGTTCCTTGTTCCAGTAAATTTTTGTCGTTCAACCTAGAAGCCAGTACTTCAGAAGCATTTTTCGCTAATATTGAGATCCCTGGTGAGATCATTTAATTCATTTTGATTGAAGCGTTGAGGAACTGATGACGTCCCCTCATAGTCACCGTTAGTTTCATTAGCATCAGAACTTTTATTAGCATCAGAAGAGCGATCAGAGGAAAAATATTCGTCATCAGAGATATGTGGTAGCTGACGAAATGTTGGAATCGGTATTTCATCTGAGTGCGGGAGAGGGCGTATTGCCGAGTCTAAATTGGGATAAGTCCACTTACTGCGGTTATTTCGATTGATTCCATTAGTATTTACTAAACAGAAATAACAATCACTGAAGTGGTTTTTTGGTTCTCTCCAAACCATTGGTACGCCGAATTTTAGACATTTTCTTTTCCCGGTAGTCCACTGCCGTAAATGCTCTGTACAAGTTTTACATACGAGATGCGGGGCCCACGTTTTGTCCTGATCACCAAGCTTAACTCCAAAGTATCCAAGATACGCTCGCTTTACAAAGTCAGTAATAGTTTGTCTGTTTTGTTGAAACATGTATTCTCCGCATATATAGCAAAACACATCAGGTTGATTAACACAACTTCTTCTTGAACTGGAACCTGAACTCATTTTAATTCTGTTCAATAACACAAAAACACTCTTTTCTTAACATAAAATAACACGCGGAATTCGATCTACTCTCATTAGTAAGAACGCACAAACTGACGAGACTTACCCGAGTTAGGTGATTAAAAGGGTCAGTTCAGGTACCTGATAGGCAATGGTTCCACTATTTATAGATTTACCTGGAATTTACTCAATTACAGACTGACAATAAAACCATTGTACCTACATTAATGAATATATAATAATTTTAGAACTCTCATAAATGAATATACTGAATAAAAACCACATTGGTAGATAAGTTGATGTATCTAAAAAAGTAGAGCTGATAGAGAAAAACGGATTGCATGTATAGATTTAGCGTCCCAAATATAGTTAAAATCAGCTCTAAAATCCCAGGCACCAAAACAAAAATATTTTTTTGTTGCCCTGTTTAATCGCCTGGTATCTTCGAAACATGCGAGATTTTTTGCATACTCTGTAAATTTTTCGAATCTCCCCGGACAACTGAGTCAAAGTCTTCAGAGTCTTTCCTCTGAGCTTTCCCTTTACAAGGGACCAAACGTTTTCAATAGGGTTGGCATCCGGTGATTGTGAGGGCCACTCTAGTATCTTATCGTGTGCTCAAGCAAGCCGCTTCGCGACGTGATTTTCGCCCAGCTAAGATTTCTTCAACATGCTTCGGAATTTGACATCATTAGCACGAAGATGTTGTCGAATGGTCTCGTGGGGCACATTCAAACCCGATTCTCTTAATTTTACCGCTCTTCAACGCAACGTCAATTTAGGGTCCCGTAAAAACAATACACCATTCGTTTTTCGACTTTCGGAGTGACTTTGCCTACTGAACCACGTTTTGGCAAGTCGTCAACATTTTTCATCGCGCTAAAATTCATCACTTCTTCACAAACGACACCGACTTTTTAGGCCCCTTTGGATCCGAACAAAGAAGGACTGCCTGGAACCGACGCACAAACAAGTGACTCGTTTTGGATTTTCCGTGTTTTCGACGAAAGTTCGGAATCGACTGATACTTTTACTAAAATGCGTCGTAGACAAAGGTTCCCTCTACCGATTTTTTGTTGAATCGCTAGAACCGCGTCTACCAAAACTGAATTATCCCGGACACGGTCTTACTTGACAGACTGTATTATAAGCAGACTTCAAGTGAAAGCGTGCTATTTTTTTTAACATTATCTGTAATCTTTAAACAATAAATATTATCCAAGGTAAATTCTGTCGTTTAACATTCAGAAATACTAGAAAATAAGATTAAGCGAAAGATTGGCAATAAATGGGTTGTCGGGGTGATATTAAGGTGAGAGTGACTCACTGGTTTACCCAGTACTTCTCTAAATAAATAATATTTTTTGCAAGAACAAAAACATAATATTCATTGACCTCAATACATTTGGTCCAGCGAGGTTCCAGTTCTTTTATCCCTTTCGAAAAAAAATTATTTCGAACCGTGCATCATACTAATTTATAGCACAGATAACCTCTTCATTCGATAAAAATGGCCTTCTTCCAAGCCAATTTTTGAAATTAGAAAACGAAAAAAAGTCACTTGTGGCCAAATCTGGGGAATGCCGCGAGTGAGAAACTATTTCGATGCCCAGTTCGTGCACTTTTGCCACTACGAAGGCCGATGTGTGAGCAGGTGCATTGTCCTTGTAAAGGAGCACTAATTGCACGCTAATCTTGATCGCTTCTGCTTCAACTCACTGTGTAAGCGGTCCAATAACATTGAGTAATAACTGTTATATCATTTTCCAAGTATTCAACCATGATGATACCCTGTGAATTCCAAAAAGCAGTTGCCATCACTTTTCCTGCCATTATGCCGTTTTGTTCGATACATTTTATGACCTTCGCCAATCCCCTATTTTGTACTCTTGTAGGTCTGATTTTGTAGAAACTGAATCATTATATATGATATATATATATATATATATATATATATATATATATATATATATATATATATATATATATATATATATATATATATATATATATATACTAGCCGTGCCCGCGGCTCCGCTCGCGTGGACTTGATTTACCTTTATCGTCACTGCTTATTCGTTATATTTATATTATTATATAGCTCGAGGGGCCTTAGGGGCCCATTGTTTGGTTGCATACTTGTCTCCACTTCTTTTTGTCTCCTGTTAGCTTTTCCCAGTGCGGGATTCCCATCAACTCCAGATGTAGATAGAGGTCTACCCTTGCCCCTTCTTCCAACCACTCGTCTTATTAGGGCTTGCTTTACCTGTCTTTCTTCCTTCATCCTTGCCACGTGTCCCAACCATCTTAATCGCTGGCTTCTTATGATTTGGCTTATAAGAGGTTTCATATATAGGCATTTTGATTCGTAGTTTCTCGACAGTTCCTCTTCTTTCCTACCTTCATAGATTCTTCTCAAAGCTTTCCTTTCCCACACCTCCAACGTCTCCTTTTCTCTTGCATTCAGTTTCCACGTTTCGCATCCATATGTTACCGTGGGTCTGACAACTGTCACATATATGTTTTCTTTTGCTTTTCTTGATACATTCTTTGATTTCAATATTGGATTCATTGCCCCCAAACATATCTGTCCTTTCGCTATTCTTTCTTGTATCTCCGTCCTTTCTTGTCCACTTTCTGTTATTGTTACTCCCAGATAATTAAATTTGTCTACGTTTTCAAACACATATCTTTTCGCTAAGTTGTTTATTATATCTAAACGTTTGTTGTTTTTATTATCCTTCTTCTTTGTAATTTCCATGTATTTTGTTTTTTCCTCATTTATCTTAAGTCCTCTCATCCTTCCCCTTTCTTCTATCCTACTTATGGCTTTTTTGAGGTTCTCTTTTGTTCTTGCAATCAATCACTGCTACATCATCCGCATAGGCTAAGCATTGGCAAGTTTGTTGGTATATCGTTCCATTTGTTTTTATTTCTGACTCCCGGATAATCTTCTCTAGTACCAAATTAAATAGACATGTCGACAATGGATCCCCCTGTATTAATCCTCTCTTCACCTTAAACTTGTCTGATACTTTGCCCTCAACCAACACTCTACTTTCTGTGTCATTCAGGGTCATCCTCATCATGCGAATCAATTTACTTGGAATTTTTAGTTCTTCCATTATCTTGTAGAGTCTTTTCTATTTACAGAGTCATATGCTTCTCTAAAATCCACAAAGACCAAGTATAGTGTTCTAAGGTATTATCTTGGATTTGTTTAATCGAAAATATCTGGTCTGTAACCGAACTATTTCTCCTCAATCCACACTGGTACTCTCCCAGAATCGACTCGGCTTTCTCTTCTAGTCTGTTTTTGATAGTCACCACTACTATCTTGTACACGACATCCAGTAAGGCTATTGGTATATAATTAGCACATATAGTTTTTTTTTTCTCCTTTTTTGTATATTGGACAAATGAGATACTCTCTCCAGCTCACTGGCATCTTTTCTGTTTCCCCATATTTCTTGCACTAACCGGCATTTTTCATTTTCCAGATCTACTTCTCCAGCTTTTATCATTTCTACTGTTATATAATTTCCACCCGAGGCCTTACTTTTTTTTGGGTTCTGAGTATTTCTCTTATTTTTTCCCTCCTGCCCTTCAGTTAATTTTGCTTCCTATTTCTCATTCAACTCCTCATTTTTATCTGCATTTAATATTTCTTTAAAGTATTCCGCCCATCTATTCAGTTTTTCTGCCAAGCTTACTGCTAAACTTCCATCTTTTTTCCTTCATATTAGCATTTTGTCTCTGTTTATTCCCTTTGTATTTTAAAAAAAAAAAACATGTAAATCGGATAAGTGGTTTTTGAGTGCTAAGCGCACTAATGGCCAGACAGACAGACAGAGAGACGTTACGTTTTATATATATTATAGATTTTTTTTTGGTATATATTAAATTAAGAATTAAAAAAAAAACACGTAAATCGGATAAGTGGTTCTCGAGTGATAAGCATACTAACGGACAGACAGACAGAGAGACGTTGCGTTTTATATGTATTATATAGCTTATTATTATTCTTATTATTATTATTATTATATAACCTGACCAGAGAACATATGTATGAATTTTAAAAAAACACGTAAATCGGATAAGTGGTTCTCGAGTGATGAGCGCCCTAACGGACAGACAGACAGACAGACAAACAGAGAGAGATACGATGTATTTTATATATATTATAGATGTAATAAAATATATATCTATAACCTAGTCAGAGAACATATGTATGAATTTAAAAAATCACGTAAATCGGATAAGTGGTTCTCGATGGATAAGCGCACTAACGGACAGACAGACAGACAGAGAGACGTTGCATTTTATATACATTATAGGTATAGATTATTATTATTATTATATAACCTGGCCAAAGAATATATGCATGAATTTAAAAAAGACACGTAAATCGGATAAATGGTTCTCGCGTGATAAACGCACTAATGGACAGGCAGACAGACAGAGAGACATTGCATTTTTATATATATTATAGATTATAGATTATAGATATTCTCTGCTACATAATGTTGTTCCATATTTAATGGTTTAAGCTGTGTATTGCAAGGGAATGCGCTAGCGGCAAACTTTTTTCCGACTTCATTTTACTATTATCGTCACTGCTCATTTCTTATGCTACCTATCGTAATAAAATATAGCCTATAACCTGGCCAGAGAACATATGTATGTTTTAAAAAAAAAAGTACGTAAATCGGATAAGTGGTTCTTCAGCGATAAGCGCACTAACGGACAGACAGACAGACAGAGAGACGTTGCATTTTATATATATATATATATATATATATATATATATATATATATATATATATATATATATATATATATATATATATATATATATATATGATATGATTTTATAGAACTATTCAACGTCAAAACTGATCAGAACATTTCCAGGATCCACGTTTATAGTTTTCAAACTTCCAATAAAATGTGAGTTTTTAACAAACGAATTTTTTTCCTGTGGAAAGATAGAAATATATCCTTTTGCTGATAATCATATTGAACAGGCCCAGTGCACTGTTACTGGAACTACCGGTCAGTCAATATGTTTTGAAAGTGACTCCTCCGGAGCATCACTTGAACCAAATATTGAACACCATTTTGAAGCTTCATCTGTCATATGAACACACCCTAAATTTCAAGTCGAATCTATCAAGCCATTCGTTGTTTATCAGCTGATTAAAATAGACGTATTTGAGTATATTTTAAAAATAGAAAAAATGGAATAACGTGCAGTGACAAAATTCTTTGGTTTCGAAGGTTTATCGGCAACTTCAATCCATGCAAAGTTAATAAAAGTCTTGAAGAAGTTTGCTCCTTCATTTTCAACTGTTCATAGATGGACTCTAGAGTTTAAACGTGGTCGCACAAGCGTCAGTGATGATTCACGTTCAGGACGTCCAAAAATTGCAACAACTGAAGAAACTATTGTGCAAGTACAAGATACGGTAATGGAAGACCGTCGATTAACCGTGGATGCTTTAGCTGAGGCTACAGGTATCTCACATGGATCAGTACATAAAATCTTAACTAATGTTTTGGGTATGAAAAAGCAAGATAGGTGCCGCATTTGCTAACATCGGAACAAAAACGCACTCGAGAGAAACTTTCTAAACAAAATTTGGCTCGTTTCAAAAGAATAAAACTGATTTTTTGCCTTGATTTGTAACTATGGATGATGATAAATATTATTGCAACCTTTTGGACCAGCTAGATGAGCAAAATTCATGAGAAAAAACCCGATTTGCAGACGAAAAATTCATCTTTCATCATGACAATGCACCTGCTCACAGAAGTGCTTTGGCAACGGCAAAACTGGTCAGATTAAAGTACGAATTGTTGGAACATCCACCCTATTCGCCAGATCTGACTCCATTTGACTTCCATCTCTTCCAAAATCCCTTAAAAGATTTCTACGTGAAAAGAGATGTCAACAAATAATGAGGAGATAGCATCCGTAGATGGGTATTTTGAAGGTCTTTCAGAAAACTACTTCAGAGATGGGATAAATGGGGTAAAACTTAAAGAGATTATGCTGAAGAATAAATGTATTTCGGCTCATTAATTCATCTTGTTTTATTTCCGCTTTCAAAACTTTTTGACTTACATTAAAAAAGAAATAAGTATATTTCAGTAGAAATGTGTGTATCAGTCATTTTATTGTGCATTACATAAACAAACAGTAATAATTAAAGAAAGTTTATCATCGTGAGTCACTAAAGAATTAATGTTTGTTATTAAACTTGTATACAAGGCATCATTAAAAACTATTTTTTGTATTTGTACTAAATTGGGAATGTGGAATCTTTGGCACAATGGCACTACTCAGTATATATCACCACTACACCAAACACTTTATTTTTGCACTCGTTTCGCTAACCATGTTAACTTCATTAGGAGCGATGATTGACTAAAACTAAACTACAAATCTACTCTATTTATACTTAGCCTAACCCTTGAATTACTCAGATGGAACTAATGGCATAGGCAAGGCCATCAGTTCAGGTCAAGTAACCAGAAGAGGGTACTATAAGGAATAAGCCTTCTGTCTTTTTAAACTACTTTTACATTTTATAATTTCCATATTTTCGTATGCGTTCAACAATCTCCTATCAGATACACTTTTAATTAATCTTAGATTATATAATGTTACAGTATGATCAGCTTCAAGGGCATGTTCGGCAATGCTAGACTTTTCTGTTCCACTGTATTTTATGTGTGCTAAATGTTCTTTAAATCGTGTTTTAATTGACCTTTTAGTTTTCCCAACATACTTGTCGCAATCATTACAACTAGTTTCATAAATTTCACTTTTCTTACAATTAGGAATCTACTCTTTGGGATTTCCTAAGATATTCCTGAGATTGTCTGATGACTTATAGACAAAGGTGAGGCCTACCTTATTAAATACCTTATTGAGTCCCCTGCTATATTTCGTATTATATAGTATGAAGAGATACTTGGTCTTATTTTCTTCGCGTATAAAAAAGATGGAAAAATTTAACCTGAACTTATCTATTTATTAACTTGTTTACTAAGTTATCGTCATAACCATTAACTCTAGTTATATTTCTAAAATGATTCCTTTCTCTATTGAAGTTTACTCTATTCAGAGGAAGAGTGACCAAACAATGAACTAAAAAATGTAATGCGGCTAATTTATGTTGTTTGCAATGAAATGTATCATTAGGTATATATCTATTTGTTACTGTGTTTTTTCTATAGATATCAAATTCTAATCTATTATTATTTTTAATAATTAAAATAGCTAGAAAAGGCAGTTGTCCTTTGTTCTCAACTTCGTAAGTGAATTTAATGGAATCATACCGGCTATTTAATTTAGAAACAAAATCATCTATATTTGCTTTCTTTGTATCAAAAATCGCAAAAACATCATCCACATCCACATACCCTTGGGAAATATTCGAATTCTTGACTGCCTTCGGTTTCAAACTTACTCATGAATAAATTGGCTATGAAAGGTGATAAGCAATTACACATAAAATGAACTGTTATATTAAAAATAATTTTGTTTCATACAAAGTTTAGATAATGTGAAGTATTCATGAATAATTTCGTCCTCAATGTCATTCATCCTAAATAATTCTTCGAGATATTGTAAAGTTTGTCGTATTGGCACACTTCGGAACAAAGAACTAACATCAAAAGAAATTAAGAACTAGACTTTTTGTTTTACTAATGAATTCTAAAGAATTCTTTACTGCGAAAGTAATGGTAAATTCTAGTTCTTTTGATAACAAAAGAACTTGAGAATTTACCATTAAATACTTTCGCAGTGAAGAATTCTTTAGAATTTATTAATAAAACAAAAAATCTAGTTTTTAATGAAAGTGAAATCTTAATTTCTTATTCATTAAGAAAAATTATTTTCAATATAACAGTCAATTTTATGTTCAGATAGAAGGAATAGCTGTGGATAATTGCTTATCACCTTTCATAGCCAATTTATTCATGAGTAAGTTTGAAACCGAAGCCAGTCAAGAATTTAAATATTTCCCAAGGGTATGGTATAGGTATATGGATGATGTTTTCGCGATTTTTGATACAAAGAAAGCAAATATAGATGATTTTGTATCCAAATTAAATAGCCGGTATAATTCCATTAAATTCACTTACAAAATTGAGAACAAAGGACAACTGCCTTTTCTAGATATTTTAATTATTAAAAATAATAATAGATTAGAATTTGATATCTATAGGAAAGACACAGTAACAGATAGATATAGTCCTAATGATTCATTTCATTGCAAACAACACAAATTAGCCGCATTACATTTTTTAGTTCATCGTTTGGTCACTTTTCCTCTGAATAGAGTAAACTTCAATAATGAAAGGAATCGTATTGACATATAACTAGAGGAATCGTTATGACGATGACTTAGTAAACAAGTTAATAAATAGACATAAGTTAGGTTTATTCAGAATTCCACCTTTTTTACACGTTAAGAAAATAAGACTAAATATGTCTCCATACCATATAATCAGAAATATAGCAGGGGACTCAATTAAGGTATTTAATAAGGTAGGCCTCACCTTAGTCTATAAGTCATCAGACAATCTGAGGAATATCTTAGGAAATCCCAAAGATAAGTTTCCTAATTGTGAGAAAATTGAACTTTATGAAATTAGTTGTAATGACTGCGACCAAAAGTATGTTGGGCAAACTAAAAGGTCAATTAAAACACGATTTAAAGAATATTTACCACATTTAAAATACAGTAGGACAGAAAAGTCTAGCATTGCCGAACATGCCTTTGAAGCTGATTATACTGTAATATTAGATAATCTAAGATTAATTAAAATGTATCTGATAGAAGATTGTTGAACGCATACGAAAATATGGAAATTATAAAATGTAAAAGTAGTTTAAATAAAGACAGAGGGCCTATCCCTTATAGTCCTCTCTACTGGTTACTTGGCCGGAACTGATGGCCTCTCCTATGCCATTAGTTCCGCCTGAGTAATTCAAGGGTTAGGCTAAGTATAAATAGCGTAGATTTGTAGTTTAGCTTTAGTCAATCATCGCTCCTGATGAAGCTAACATGGTTAGCGAAACGCGCGTCGAGTGCAAAAATAAAGTGTTTGGTGTAGTGGTGATATATACTTTTGTATTTGTGTATGTAACTATGGTGATTCAAGATCAAAAGTAAGCAGAATATCCCCAGGGTTCAACATTTCAATAAATGTCGTGTTGTCATGTGAAGTAAAATTGCACTTATTACTATTTATGTTAAAACTGCGTGTTTACGAGGAAAATATTGCGTAAATGACTGATTTCTTAAACACGTAGCTGAATTCCTGTTTCATTTTATGAATTGTGTTTATTAACGTTTTGTAAAAAGTGAATGCATTTCCATTTAAGTACATACACTGCGTATAATACAGGTATAATATAAAATCAAGGATATTTTATATCAGACGGGAAGTTCGTCTCACTTCCAAAATTACGAAATTCATTTTAATCACAGATATGCGTGTAAAAAGAGGTTAGCGACCTCCTTTTGTTTCCCTTCTTCTGCCACTATGAGCTTCTAAAACAACCTTGAAAGGTTATGTTGCAGTAGATTCCAAAGCCGATACTTTAAACTGGTTTAACTTTAACCCGAGGCTATTTTACATAACTTAATACCGATTTTATTTGATATATTACTATAACGAGAACACCTGGAAAAGCTTGATGCAACGTGGCCAGATTTGATATTTTAACAGCAGTTCTGCTGATTTCTATTTTTTTCTTTCTTTTTATCATTTGCATACAAATACTAATTTAATTTTGCTTTAAGTTCTATTTGTAATAATAATTCATTTTAAATTGAGTTCTGCACTATTAGTAATCATATTATGTTATGTTTGACCCTTTTCATTTGGTTGAAAACGGCGACATTTTTCGTGCTCTGCGCCTAAGAAGAGGTATGTTTTATATCTTCTTCATTTCCTGAGTGAATGGTGTATATGTGTATGTTCCGAATTATTATTAATTATTGTTTATTTGGGTAGTTCTGGATAATTCTAAGAAGTATAGAGAATAAAAATCCGAATTTTTGAAAATTCGAGGTGTATATAACCCCTTAAACCAATTTATCGCCTCACCACCTGAACTTTGGTTTGGCAACAATGGTCTAAAGGAATATCTTTTTAATGTCAGCAGGTAGATTTGGTTTAATTTCGTCAAGGTCAACGGTTTGATTGATTGGGTTTATACTTTTGCTATAAAAGGCAATATTGTATTAATATGTAACAAGCTTTAAGTTAATTATGGCAGAGGTCGCTTGGTAATTTATAAATTATTGCGTATTAATTACTTTAGATCTTTTATCACTAAAATGAGTCAGCTGAATCGAACAGTCTAAACCATGATGATACAAGAAAATACAGTTAATTTAACTCACCAACTTTTCTTCGGTATAGGTGCGAGGTGTGGCTACAAAATAACCGGACTGATTTTGTTACGCCGATAATATTAGAGCCGCGCAGTTGGTAATGGTGGGGAATTGAGCTTGAATCATACAGATATTAGAATAGAGGAGAGAAAGTATATAGCCTGCTATAAGTGAAAGCGTATAGTCGTTAAAAAGGAAGGAAATAATATGAGTCAATCTGTCTCTCTTACTCGGCGCACGCCCACAACTGCAGGAGATTTCGGACCCGTGCGAGAGTGTTGTGGGCGTTATAGAGACCTACGAACGCACCACGCTTCTCGCTTACCTCCTCTATTCTAATATATCTATGGCTTCAATACTCCCCCGATCTATTTCACCATTTTGATGACCGTGCAGGTTCCAGTTCGGCTGCAGCGCTAGTTTAAACAGGCTCGTGTATTTACTCTGCGTCGGAGAAATGCTTAGTGTCAACGTTGAGTAACAAGTTAACGTGAAATTTCTCGTTAAACTTGGAAATTCTGCTACAAAAATATTGAATTTGTCGCAAGAAGTGCATAGTGATGATTTCTTATCATTAACTCAACTTTTTGAGTCGGGTAAAATGATTCAAAGATGGCAAAGAAGACGTCACAGACGATCCCGCATTGGGCGTCCATGATCGGCAAGAACAGACGACAACATTGAAAAAGTCGATAAGATCATTAGAGAAAATCGATGTGTGAGTGTTAGAACTGTTAGTGAGTTAACGAATATTGGCAAAGAAAGTATTCAGGAAATTTTACATGGCAGTTTTAACATGAGAATAGCGAAAATCCTTTCTGACGATCAAAAGCAAGCTGGAGAAATGCAAAAAACTAGAAGAGTGATTTTTTACAAATACAGTACATCCCTCCAACGGGGCACGTAAATGTACAGGGTGAGTCAACGATAGAGTAAAGTTTATTATCTCATTTGTTTCGGGAATGACGAAAAAATGTTAAATTCAGTAGTTTTAGGGAATGTTAAGGTGCACAATTTAAATTTATTTTTGAGTATACAGGGTTTATTTTTAAATTAATATTATATACCTAAACCTAGTAGCTTTTCTAATATTTCAATTTTTTTTTTAAAATACTAGTTTTCAGTTTTGTAAAAGATTGCCAATAGCGCCATTGTTTCTGAAGGTGGAATACTCATAATTGGTACAAGCGTTCTATAGAGATGAGAAAAAAGATATATCTAAAGAAATTTGAGTTAGATGCTACAGGGTGTTTAAAATAAATTTATGCATTTCGACTATTTTAAATTGAAAAATCTCAAATATTTTAAATGGCACACCCTATATATCATTATTTTTTCAGATTTTACAAAACCCTCCAACTTTTATTAAGTATGTCATATACCTATTTCTAATAGTTTTTATTTTCTTTTCAGTTTTTCAATTTTTACCCTTGTTTTTAATACACTTATGCTATTGTAAAAACATAAACAAATAGTTAATAATAATTTTAATATAGTTTAACTTATCTAATGATTAATTATTATGACGTAATAATGTTCAAAAATATGCCCATCTACTTGAATACACATGTTTAGTTGTTTTACTATGTTTTCCTTCACTTTCCTTAGCATAAAGGGCGTTATTGTCCTGCATGCATCCCGTATCCTATTTTCCATATCCACTGGTGTAGTAGGGGGATTCACATAAACACGGTCTTTAATGTACCCCAACAAAAAGAAGTCTAAAGGTGTTAAGTTACATGATCGAGGGGGCCACTGAATGAATCCATCCGTACCAAAGTAAAATCTCCATTTCTTTTTCCTCATTGGTAGCATTCTGATTTACTACCTTCCGTTTCGTAAACTCAACGCTACCACTACCATCAAACCGTTCCATTCACTGAAAAGATTTTCTAAATGGCATACGTCTATTAGGGTACTTCGCTCCGTAAAGCCTTACTGTCAAAAGACAATTTTTTTCCCGCCTCGCCCGGTATATAAACCATATCAATTAATTCATTTTTAGGAAATCCATAACTATTACCTTTATACGTCACTTACCACAACAAATTAAACTATTTTTACTTGTTTAATAGACATGTCAAAATTTGACAATACCTAAATTTTTGTTTTGTCTTGGCAACTATGATGTTATAACGTGGGAAATGGAAAACTATTAGAAATAGGTATATGAAATACTTAATAAAAGTTGGAGGGTTTTGTAAAATCTATCAGAAAAAAAATAATAATATACAGAGTGTGCCATTTAAAAAATTTGAGATGTTTCAATTTAAAATAGTCGAAATGCATAAATTTATTCTGAACATCCTGTTGCACCCAGCTCAAATTCCTTTACATATATCTTTTTTTTCATCTCTATAAAACGCTCGTACCAATTATGAGTATTCCACCTTCAGAAACAATGTCACTATTGGCAATTTTTTACAAAACTGAAAACTAGTACAGTCGACACTGATTATAGTGAAACTCTATATAGCGAAAAACTCTTTATAGTGCAATTTTTTCAAGACCTAGAATATTTTAATGAAATTTCATATAAAAAGTCCTGCATATAGTGAATCTGTAAAATAGTAACACTCTATATGATAAATTTTTTACCGGAATTTTATGTATAAATTTTTAGGCATTTATTGAGATCTTGGCCATTTTTATGGCGCATTCTTTTGAAAAGGTTCTTAACGCGTTTATAACTCCTAATAGTTGGCAATAAATCAGGTAGATTTCTGTGAGAAACCCGGGGAATAACCCATTTTATAGAAACCCGGGGGAAAAAAAACCCATTTTATAGTCGAGGCCTAGTAATTCGCAAATTCAGGTTCAGTTTCTTTTTGTTTAAGAATCAAGTAAGATGTCCAAGCGAGTGTGTTTAAGTTTAGCTGAGAAAATTAAAGTTTTGGAGGAAGTTGATAAAGGCTGCAAAAAAATTGATGATGCTGCAAAATTTGGTGTTTCTCCAAGTTGCGTCTCTCTGATAATAAAAAGTCGCGACAGTATCATCAAGAAACCTAGTGTTCCAAGCAGTCGAAAACGAGTACGGGTGAGTACTTACGAGGATGTAAATAAAGCAGTTTTACGATGGTTTCAAGTGGCCCGTACGCATCAAATCGTACCAATATCGGGAAATTTAATAAAGCAAAAGGCTGTACAATTTGCTAAAGAATTTAACTGCGTTAATTTTCAAGCTAGTGAAGGGTGGTTGAGTGCCTGGAAGACTCGAATTCAATTGTTTTCAAGACGGTGTCTGGCGAGAATGCAAGCGTTAGTCAGGAGGACTGTGACATTTGGACTGAAACTGTTTTAAAAAGTGCATTGAAAAAGTACAAACCAAAAAACGTTTTCAATTGTGATGAAACGGTTTGTTTTTTAAATGTTTGCCAAATAAAACTTTTGCTTTTAAAAGTGATAAATGTTTTGGTGTTAAAACAAGTAAAGAAAGGGTGACACTTATGGTTGGAGCAAACATGGATGGCTCAGAAAAACTGAAATTACTGCTCATAGGTAAAAGCAAAAATGCCTGTTGATTAAAAGGAGTTAAATCTCTAGAGTTAGATTACGCCAATAATAAAAAGGCATGGATAACTTCTGAGATTTTCGAAAGATGGATCAAAGAACTGGACACGAAAATGAAAAGCCAAAAAAGCGAAAGATTGTGATATTTATAGACAATTGTCCTGCACATCCAGTTACTGTAAGTAAAAAATTAAGGAATATTGAATTGATCTTTTTTCCACCAAACATGACCTCCAAATTGCAACCTATGGACCAAGGTATTATAAAAAACATAAAGCATCATTACCGAAACAGAATTGTTCACAAAATTGTTAATGCGATTGATAACAACCTTCCAGTCCAAAAATTGATTACCCTTAAAGAGTGTATAACCGAAGTCCCTAAAGTATGGAGTGAAAATGTTTCTCAGAAAATTATCAAAAACTGCTTTTCTAAAGCAGGTTTTACTGAAAAAATTGACGAATGGGAAGAAGAAGACGAAATGGATCTCGGTACCTTAAAAAGGCAATGGGGTATTCTACAAAAAACTGCTACCGTCGACGCAGATTTTTTACTTGAAGATTTCTGATAAATCGACAATGATGTTGGCACGACAGATCTCTCAACTGACCAAGACATAATTGACGGTATAAAAAGTATAGAAGATCATGAAGCAGAAACTGAAACCGGGGAATGTCCTGCTAAATTTAGTGAAAATGAAATAAGAAATGCATTTGACATTGTGCGAACTACTCTCAGGGGCCAGGAAAGTGTACCTGATCAAATCTTTATGCATTTGAATAAATGCGAGAATTTTGTTGAGCAACAATTAATTTTCAAAAGTAATGTTCAAAAGAAAATAACTGATTATTTTTCCTAGTACGTATGTACGTAGTATGTACATATGTATTAACAGATTTCGTATTATTCTTTTTATTTCGTATGTAGTACATACATACATAAAGTCCGTACGTTGTACGAGGCTGGTTTGAAAAGTCCGTGCAAAGTCCGAGAGATGGCACCACCGGCGCGTATCGAGGTCATGTTTAGTTAGTAGCATCTCGTGAAAGAAAGCACACCAAGTTTCAGCCATATTGGTCTATTTCTTTGTGTTTGGCATTCGTGTGAATCAAGGAAGTCGAGTGATTTTCAAGAAATGGACGAAAAAGAATTTCGTGTGGTGATTAAACATTACTTTATGAAAGGCAAAACGCCTCAGGAGACTAAAGAGAAGCTTGATAAACATTATGGTGACTCTGCACCTTCGATTAGAATAGTTTATAAGTGGTTTCAAAATTTTCGGACTGGCCATATGGGCACAAGTGACGCTGAACGTTCTGGACGGCCTGTGGAGGTTACGACTCCAGAAATCATCATTGATCAAATCCATGATATGGTGATGGATGACAGGAGAGTTAAGGTGCGTGAGATTGTTAGTGCTGTGGGCATCTCGACTGAACGGGTACATAATATTTTGCATAAACATTTGGACATGAGAAAGCTATCCGCAAGATGGGTGTCGCGATTGCTCACGCTTGACCAAAAACGGAATCGTGTGAAGTGTTGCAAGGATGGTTTGCAGCTGTTCCAGAAGAATCCGGAGGACTTTAAGCGTCGTTTCGTCACTGTGGATGAAACATGGATACATTACTATACTCCTGAGACCAAACAACAATCTAAACAATGGGTTATCAAGGGGGAATCTGCACCAAAAAAGGCGAAGACCGTTCCTTCGGCCGGAAAGGTTATGGCGACTGTTTTTTGGGATTCGCAAGAGATAATCCTCATCGACTATCTGGAAAAGGGGTAAAACTATTACAGGTGAATATTATTCATCGTTACTGGACCGTTTGAAAACCGAGCTGCAAGAAAAACGCCTGCGATTGGCCCACAAGAAAGTCCTTTTCCATCACGACAACGCACCAGCACACACCTCAGCAGTTGTGGTCGCAAAAATTAATGGAAATAGGATTCCAACTCGTTTCACATCCCCCCTATTCTCCAGACTTGGCTCCCTCGGACTACTATTTGTTCCCCAATTTGAAGAAATGGCTGGCGGGACAAAGATTTTATTCAAACGAAGAGGTGATTGCAGACACTAATGTATATTTTGCAGACTTGGACAAATCCTATTATTCGGAAGGGATCAACAAACTAGAACATCGTTGGACGAAGTGTATAAGCCTAAAGGAGACTATGTCGAAAAAAATAAAAAAGGTTTACTCCAAACACATAAGTAGTTTATATTTTTGCACAGACTTTTCAAACCAGCCTCGTATCTTTACACGTGCGTCATAGTTTTCAGGCAATATCCCAGACGACTATTATATTTTTTGTCTCTTTTTACCAATACCTACGATTTATTGGTGAAAAGAGACAAATAATATAATAGTCGTCTGTTATATGGCCTGAAAACTATGACGCACGGGTAAAGATATAACGTACGGACTTTATGTATGTATTTAGCCCTGTACATGCTATGTACTATTTAAACTTTCAAATGTTTAATAAAATCTTTTCTAATAATTCAATTTTGCATTTTTTTTTTGTTGCTTGTACCTTATAAAATACAAGTAAATGATTACCAATATAAAATACGTACATAGTAATATATACGGATTTTTTCTTTATACAGTGAAAAACTTTCTATAGTGAAATTTCGGTCAACATTTTGGTCTTTCACTACATAGAGTGTCGACTGTATGTTAAAAAAAAAAATGAAATATTAGAAAAAACTACTAGGTTTAGGTATATAACATTATTAAAATAAAAAGAGTAATAAAAATTGTATGCAGAATTTAAAAAGAAATTAGAAAATAGAATGTTCCATTTAAAAAAAATATATGTTATATCGGCCACACTTTTTTGAAGTAACCCTGTAGACTCAAAATAATTTTAAACTGTACACCTTAACATTCCCTAAAACTATTTTATTTAACATTTTTTAGTCATTCCCGAAACAAATGAAGATAATGAACTCTATCGTTGACTCACTCTGTACTGTTACTTGTCCTGGGACATACGTTTCAATATTTGCTACAAAAACTTATACAAATCAATTTAGTACTGTAATAAAAAATACCAAATAAATATTGTTATATACTTCTTCAATTACAAAGCAAAAATTTCTAGGAAAGTTTTTAGTACTGATTAGTATGCATACCTTTAGTTCTTTTGTCCATATCGGTTTACAAGTCAAGTAACACAGTAACACGTGTCAGTTGGTAGTACTTATATTTAAATGTAAATGTCGCATGTAGCATTATTAATATTTTCCAAGTAATTAATTAATTAGTCTTCAAAAGGACTGTCTTCACCGGTGAATAAGATATAAAATAAGTACCGAATTTGACTCTATCGCACTGAAAAATCATATACATGGGGTCAGAAGTCCTGAGACTTTGCAAGACTCAGAAGATTCGTGTAAAATTTTTATGACATTTTTTCTATTAGTTTGTGAGTTACAGCTGTTTGAGCGACGCTACTTTCGATTTTTGCAAGACGATGGAATAAAAAAAATTGCTTTTTGATGGGAAAAAATACCGTCAGAACCCAAGAACGGCGTGAGAAGTGTTATGGCACATCTGCTTCGTCGAAAGCAACTATATGTCAATAATTTAGGGAAACTCAAATGCTTATGATAATTTTTTTTTGCGCTACAAACGAATTCTTGTTCTTCTTCTTTCTACGTTAGGACCATGTCCTGTGTTCACTTCAAAGGTTTCCCAGAAACAATTGCGATGATGAAGACCAGCTCTCATACCATCTTATTGGTGGTCTTCCAAGTGGTCGAGGTTGTGTTTGATCGCTTCTCTTTTGCAACCTTAGCCAACCGGTCATTTGGCATTCTGTCCATATGGTCTCTCCATTCTCTTCTGCTATTCCTTGCCCATCTCACCACATCCTGTATTTCACACATTTCCCTTATTTCTTCACATCTCTTCCGGTCAAATAAGGTATGTCCTGTTATCGATCTAAGTGTTCGCATTTCTGTTGTTCTTAGGAGTCGTTTTGTTATTGTGTTCTCGCTCTGGTTTCTATCTCGTACGTCATGATCGGTCTTACGCATGTTTTGTATATTCTTACTTTGCTCCTGGTGCTCATATATTTGTTTCTCTAATTTATATCTCTTAAGTATCTTGATATTAATGATGTCTTTGTTGTTTGAGTTTTTTTACTTCCTCCTTAAGGTTTCTGGTACTTGTTATGTTTGCCCCTAGATATTTGAAGGACATCACTTGTTCTACACTCTGATCATAAATCGCGAGTTTGCATCTTTTCGGTTCTTTAGATATTGTAAGGGATTTTGTTTTCTTTACAGATATTTGCATATTCAACACTTTTTGCTGTTTGTTGGAACTTATGTAGGAGTCTCTGTAAGTTATCTTCGTCTTCTGATATGATTACTGCATCATCGGCGTAGCATATTATTTTTATTTCTTTGTCTCCCAATCGATATCCTCTCCCAGTTTTCTTTACTTCGTTTATAATTTCATCCATTATGATGTTAAATAAGATTGTGCTTAGGCGATCTCCTTGTCTGATTCCAGTTGTCATAGGTATTTTATTGCTTAATTTATTTGCCACTCTTACATATGTGTGGTTGTTGATGTTCAACTCTTCGATAGTTTTTATTATATTCGGGTGAATTCCCTTTTTTGTAGTAGGGTTATGACATCAGTTAACCGTACCCTATCGAATGCCTGGGTAAGATCAATGAAACACATAAAGGCTATCTTATTAAACTCTATGGCTTTTTCGGTAATTTGGCGGATCATAAATATAGCGTCTATAGCAGACCTGTTCTTTCTGAATCCTTGCTGTTCTTCACACGTTCTTAATTTCGTCCATGCCCGGGGCTTTTCTGTTTTTTAGTTTCGCTGCCATGTGATGTATTTTATTCAAGGAAATGGTCCTATTTGGTTGGGCAACATTTTCATCTTCATGCTATATTTCCTGTGTTAATGAATTGGTTTCTGATGGACTATAGTGTTTTTCGAAATATCTTTCCCATTCTTCCTCCGTAATTTTTGTATTTTGTATATACTCATTTATTGGTTTTTTTCTATTTCTCAGTAGATTCCATATTTTTTTTGTCCTCCGTACAGATCATGTTCCATATCGTTCGAAAATTTCTCCCAATGCTCTCTTTTGATTCTCTGGATATTCTCGTTGGCCCTGTTTCTTACATTTTTATAATCATTGTATGTTATAGCATTGGATCTGTATTGTAGGTACGATTTTTTTTTTTCTTCAGCTAATGTCTTAACTTCTTATTTGAACCAAGGCTTTGTGTTTGGTTTTCCCCCTTTCTTTATAGTCCTTCTTCCAAATTCTGCTTCTGCTGCTTCTAGCATATTAGTTTTTAGTTTTGTCCATGCCGTTTCTACGTCATCGGACTCTCGAATATCATTTGTGGCTATTTTTTTTCTGTTAACCTTTGTTGATATAGATATTTGGTTGAGTCGTCGGATAGAGATTCTATATTGATTTTGCTTATTTTGTCCGACGGGTTGACTACGAAGTCGTTGCATGG
>CM032453.1:140419924-140427424 GCA_019049505.1 Pachyrhynchus sulphureomaculatus
TGATGACATAATAAAACGGCGCAGTGTCAAATCTTTATAGCACAAACTGCATTGGTGCACCATCTGTTGTCTGAAATCCGCATTTCATACTTGTACATCTGGTAAGTAGAGTTCATTCAAACAGATTTTAATTGACTCTTAATTACATTTGTCATTACTACCTGATAGTGCCAGACCCGTATGCCGCAGCCTGCTCGTACTTAATCCTTAGGCATAATCAGGTAAAATAAAAATAATAACCATATGGCTCGGAGAAATTCAGATCACTTTTGTTAAAGTTCCATAATTCAAATTCAAAAATCTCTTAATTCTTACAAAATTATTTGGTATAAAGATTGACTTGCATACTAACTATAGCTAATATAATATTCTAGTAAAAGCACATTCGTCAGCTTAACGGCTGGCTGGTGTTCGTGTCTTGGTAAACCATTCCCCATGCACATAAAAATATTAATTATTCATTTCCGAATGACATTCTTTAATGACTTTTGTGGTTTGGATTATTAGGAAGAGTTTTTTGTTTTTGTTATTTATATTTATGTGGTTTTTTATCTAAATTTGCTGGGAAAATTGTTTAAAAAAAAGCCAGCTCGATATTGATAGGTATACGGTGTTATTAATGCTATACTTAATTGTTAACTTTTTAATCTCATTCACTCTCTCTCTCTCTTCCATAAGTTCACTTTCATATATCTCTCTCGCACCTATATTCATTCATTCGCTCGGTTTACCTATTTGTTTATTTACAGATCTTAACAATTTGTTACATATTTATAAAGAAATCAGACAATAAGTTATGAAAACAGCAAGAAAATCCGGATGTTTAAGACACGTAACCTGGAAAATAGGTACCTCAGAACAAAAAGTAAGGTGAAAATAGTAAGGCCGATAATAACCTGTACAGCAGAAACACGAGCTGACACAAGCAAGCAATTGATGCGGACAACAGAGATGAGTACCCTAAGAGCAATAATGGGGAAAACAAGAAGAGATAGAATAAGAAACAAAGATGTAAGAGAAGAATGTAGGATTCAAAATGTTGTTAAGTTTGTGAGAGTGAGAAGAAAAGAATGAAACGATTCAAAGAGCAGAGGATGACAGAATAGTGAAAATAGCGAGAGACCACAGGTCAGCAGGAAAGAGAGTTCTAGAAAGACTCTTGAAACGATGGAAAGAAAGTTGGATGTCTTCGTCAACAGGAACGCCATAAAAGAAACGAGTGAAGAAAAACAGGCTGCAGCCTAAATAAAAGAAGAAGAAGAAGAATATACATGGTATATACAAAAAGTTCTGAAAGGGTCTACTCTGGTGTTACTAAGGAAAGTTAGATAAGAATGTCTACTTACAGACCTTCAACGAGCGATATATCCTGAACCAAAACAAATTATAACACGTAGGCTGAAGAGTTTATGATCTGACACATAGACGTCGCCCTTTTCAAAAAATCCATATGATTTTTAGAAAGCTACAATGGTTTTAGTGACGCTACTGTTGATATTTTCCAAGCAATAGAAAAAATCGAATTTCGTGTGTTGATTACACTGTTTTTTGATAGGAAAAAATACTGTTCAAACAAAGCAATGACTCAGTAAGTGTTACGGGGACTCTGCCCTTAGAAAATCACTCATCATTTACTATTATGCTGAATTTAAACGCGGTCGTACAGATACAAACGATGCTGAACGCTCTGGACACCCAAATGAGGTGGTTACACCGGAAAACATAAAAAGAATCCACAAAATTGTTTTGGATGACCACAAAGTGAAATTACACGAGATAATTAAGACCCTAAAAATATCAAAAGAACGTGTTGGTCATATTTTGCATGAACATCTGGACGTGAGAAAGTTCTATTCAAAATGAGCACCGCGTTTGCTCACAGTGGACCAAAAACAACAACGTATTGATTCTGAGCGCTGTTGGGACCTGTTTAAGCGCAATAAAAAGGATTTTTTTTCATGTGATATGTAACAACGGATGAAACATGGATCGACCTCTACACAGCCAAATCAAATCGCCAGTCAGTTGAGTGGACAGCAGCCGATGAAAGCCGCCCGAAGCGATCAAAAACCAACAGTTGGCTGGGAAGGTTTTGGTCTCTATATTTTGGGATGCGCATGGAATAATTTTCATCGACTATGCTGAGAAGGGAAAAACCATCAATAGCGAATATTATATAAAGTTACTGGTGCGTTTGAAGGCAGAAACCACAAAGAAAAGGCCCTAAATTAACAAAAAAAAGTGCTGTTTCATCAAGAAAATGCACCGTGTCATTAGTCAATGATTACGATGGCAAAATTACATGAATTAAAGTTCAAATTGCTCCTCATTCATCATATTCTCCAGATTTGGCTTCTCGCGACTATTATCTATTCGCAAACCTCAAAAAAATGCTCGTGGGAAAGAGATTTGGCTCTAATGAAGAAGTGCTCGCCGAAACTGAGGTCTATTTTGAAGGCAGAGACAAATCCTTCTACAAGAAAGATATAGAAATGTTAGAAAAGCATGTACCGCTGTTAAAGGAGACTATATTGGTGAATAAAGTCGAATTTTGCAAACATAAACAAGTTACATGACATAAGTAACTATATCCAAGGTGCGCGATATTGTTGAAAAGCCAGTGCTCAAAGAACGTAGTGTCCCTACATTGAATCCTCTAAAATCACGTTTAAAGTCAAACGAAACTAACATATCATGCAACCCAATCAGCCTCCGCAACGCTCTACTTGAGATGGTTTTTAAATATCAGTTAACAAATAAAAGAAAAACCATTATGGGATTTGAAAGATCAAGAAAATGAGGGTTTGGATATTTGTAATCTATCAAAAGATATAGAGCCGAAAATCGACCCATAATTTACCAAGACGAAACTTGGTTGGCCACAAGTGATAGTGTAAAAAAGTGGGGGTCATATTGTTTTATGATTGCCGCCATATTATTGAAATTTTAATCCTATAGAACATATATGGCACCAAATTACGTGAAAGTTGAAAATACAACGCAAAAGGTTTTACATTTAATAAAGTTGGAAAAATTCTATAAATCGTTAAAGTTGAAAATTCCTATATTTGTGTACAGAATGATGTTGAAATAATCATAAGAAATTTAAATTATGACATTGACACCGAACTAGATATGAATAAATGTTAGGATCTAGTTTTTCCCTTTTTCTATTTCTTATATGAAACATCTTAATAAATGTATGAATTATATGTAGTTATCTGATATTTTTACCTTTATACTTGATAAATAAATATTTCTACATTTTTTCTGTACCCGTTAATAGTTCTAACCACATTAAGTTCGACCCTGAGGTACTATGGTATTCTCCTATAATAATATATACGACGCAGGATTGCCAGTTATCTATAATCTATAATATATATATAAAATGCAACGTCTCTCTGTCTGTCTGTCTGTCCGTTAGTGTGCTTATCACTGGAGAACCACTTATCCGATTTACGTACTTTTTTTTAAAAACATACATATGTTCTCTGGCCAGGTTATAGACTATATTTTATTACGATAGGTAGCATAAGGAATGAGCAGTGACGATAATAGCGAATGAAGTCGGAAAAAAGGTTGTTGCTAGCGCGTTGTCTTAAAATACACAGCCTAAACCATTAAATATGGAACAATATTATGCAGCAGAGAATATCTATAATCTATAATATATATAAAATGCATTGTCTCTCTGTCTGTCTGTCTGTCCATTAGTGCATTAACTCGAGAACCACTTATCCGATTTACGTGTTTTTTTTTTTAATTCATACATTTGTTCACTGGCCAGGTTATCTATAATCTTCTATCTATAATATATATAAAATGCAAAGTCTCTCTGTCGGTCTGCCTATCTCTCTGCCTGTCTGTCTGTTTGTTCGTTAGTGCGCTTATCACTGGAGAATCACTTATCCGATTTACATGCTTTTTTTTGAACATATATATGTTCTCTGGCCAGGTTATAGGATATATTTTATTGCGTTAGGTAACATAAAGAATAAGCAGTGATGATAATAGTGAATCAAGTCGGAAATAAGGTTACCGTTAGCGCGTTCTCTTTCAATACACTGCCTAAACCATTAAATATGGAACAATATCCTATTGCGAAGAATATAATATATATAAAATGCAACGTCTCTCCGTTTGTCTGTCTGTTCGTTAGTGCGCTTATCACTTAAGAACCACTTATCCGATTTACGTGTTTTTATAAATTTATACATATGTTCTATATAATTCAATATAAGCCTAGATCATGGGATATAAGGTGGGATAATGGGAGATAAGTATAAATAATGGGAGACATTGAGAAATAATGGGAGATAAGCAGAGATAAGTCTAGATAATGGGAGTTATGGTAAGATAATGGGAGATAAGGAGAAATAATGGGAGATAAGAAGAAATATTGCGAGATGAGTCGAGATAAGCCTAGATAATGGAAGATAAGGTGAGATAATTTTGAAATAAGGGGAAATAATGGGAGATAAGGAGAAATAATGGAAGATGAGCAGAGATAAGCCTTGATAATGGAAATTATGTAGAGATAATGGGAGATAAGGAGAAATAATGGGAGATAAGGGGAAATAATGGCAGATATTTTATTACGTTAGGTAACATAAGGAATAAGCAGTGGCGATATTAGTGAATCAAGTCCACGCGAGCGGAGCCGCGGACACTGCTAGTGTAATATAAAATTGTCAAACACAGTAAATTTCAATTTGGCAACTTTGGATCTTATATATTATTGCAGGCAATTAGTCAAACGATATATGTCGAAACGAAATTAACCATAACTATTATTCACATAACCATAAATTGAAAATAAAATTCCCCGACTTTTCCAGCTTTGTCACAATCATTAACTCATTTTTTCCTGATCTGAGCAATTCGTCATAGTTAAATAGTCAAGAAAGACAAATAAACAAGTTTATACGTAAACTGTTTGAAAATAAACTTTAGTACAAAATTTTCTTTTAAATTATAAAGTAATGCTGGGCAACAGCAATATTAGGCGTTACATACACAAACAGATCTTACAAAGTCCCTGCGCAGGTAGATTTATCTAAGACTTACAGTCATTGCATTATATCTATGAGCTTCTTTTTTTTTCTCTACAAGATACAGTTGGCATAATTTTGAAATATTTGAGATGCTCTTGCAAAACTTTCAAGTATCCTTCTTTATTTAATTTCCCATCTATTTTCACCAAATTACTTAGCTTGTGCTTGCAAATTTTTCCTGTTTCGTTAGTTGAGCGGCACACAACTATCACAATCAGTATAAGCCTAATTCTATCCAATGCTGGATTTCCATCTCAATCTATTTGCAGCTGTTGTCATCCATCCAGCGCCCGCAACCCTCTGTATATCATTCCACCATCTTGTTTTGGGACGTCCTACGCCCTTTTCTATTCTCGTGGTCTCCATTGTAATGTTCACTTGGTCCATCAATCATCGGTCACTTTCTTTCTGCTACGGGCTCTATAACAGCCTTTAATTTTGTGTGTTTACGTATCCACTTGTTCCTTTTTCTATCTTTAAGTTTTATCCCGATCATCTGCCTTTCGTGTGTTCTCTAAGTCCGAGCTAGTTTTTGTATACCGGCTTTATTCAGTGTCCAAGTTTCGGTGCCATATGTAATTACGGGTAGGATGCACTGATCGTAAACTTTGGCCTTTAACTAATTGGGATGACTTTAACATTGAATATATAACTTAATTTCCCGAATGGGCATCATCGAAGCTTGATTCTTCTTAAAATTTCATCCGAGACACTGTCTCCCGTCGTAGTAATTTTTTGCCCCAGATACACATGTCCTTAAGAATCTCAAGAGCTGTTCCTTCTGAATTTATAACTATGTTGTTATTAGTATTAGTTAATATTTTTGTTTTACTTTTATTCATCTTAAAATCAGTTATTTATGATTTCTTCTAGACTGGATTACTACTGATGACTACAATATCATCTGCGAACCTTAAATGATTCGGATACGCACCATCTATCTTTAGGTCCTTCTCTGTCCAATCTAATTGGCGAATAAGTCTTCTAGAGCTGTAATAAATAGTTTAGAAGAGATTGTATCTCCCTATCTTACACCTCTTCCTATACGTATTTGTTCTGTACTAGGTTTTATGTAAATCTTTACGTTTTCATATATATCTTTGAGTAGAGTAGTGCATCTAGAATCAATTCTACATTTGTTCAAGCCGTTGATGATTGCCTACATTTCGACAGAATCAAAAGCCTTTTCATAGTCTATGAAGGCTACGTCAAGTTCGAAATTATAATCATTGCTCTTCTAAAGGATATTTCTTATTGTCTGAAAGTGCTTCATTTAAACTGAAAAATGTAGAATTTGGATTCATCCGTATAAAGGCCAGTTTCTGTGTGTTTTAGCACATTGTAAGGTGTTTTGTGAAATGAGAAATGAAAAGAGGGGTACGTCAAGGGGACACCATCTTGCCGAAATTGTTTACGTTGGCGCTAGAAGCACAATTTCCATGGACGAGTAAAAGTATAGATATAAGAGGAAAGCAACTCAATCATTTGCGATTCGCGGATGATATGTACTTATATCTAACAACAAAGAAAGATTGGAAGAAATTCTCGACGAATTTAACAGCAAGTCCAGAGAAGTCTGAAGGTCTGAAGATAAATATCCCCAAAACCATGTTCATAATAAATAACGGCTGTGATAAAGAACCAGTACTGCACATTGAAAACGAGATTCATACGTATGCCTAGGACAAAAATAGTAATATCCAAAAAAAATTTAAAAGCGGATTTGTCAAGGAGAATATCATTGCTTGGTCAGCGTTTAACAGATTGTGGAACATCTTCCTTTTCAATGTCCCAAATACACTAAAAGCGAACACATTTGATCATTGCATGTTGCCAGTATTATCATACGAAACGAAAAAGTAGGCTTTAAATGAAGAAATTATAAATCGCCTACAAGTATCTCAACGAGCTATAGAAAGGAAGATGTTGGGAATATCTTTGAAGGATAGGCTGACTAATAAAGAAATTCGAGGAAGGTCGAAGATAACTGATGTAGCTGAGAGGGTAAACAGTTGAAGTGAAGCTGAGCGGGTTATATCGCCAGACTCTGATAATCGATGGACTCATAAAGTAATCAACTGGAAGCCTTGGAATGAAAAAAAAAAAATAGAGGACGCCCGCAAACCTGGTGGTCTGACGACATTCAAAAGACTAATGAGATACAACTGTATAAACAAGGCACAAACCGAAGAAGATGGTCGTACTTAGGAGAGGCTTAAGTCCGACGATGGACTGCATAGTTGATGATAATGATGATGAAGGTGTTTTGCTTATGTCTGATTGTTAGTTTCGGTTTCCTGGCTCCAACTTATCCTCTTAAGCCTACAAACAGCACTTGCCTCTTAACAGTGATCGTCCAGATTGGTTCAACACGAGTTTTGTGTAAAGCAGCTGTACATCGGAGAGCAGTTAAGCATTGATTTTGTCTAGACATCACTGTGAT
>CM032453.1:140432424-140471189 GCA_019049505.1 Pachyrhynchus sulphureomaculatus
CTTGGGTTATTTTTATGGTTTCGGTTCTTGGCGATATTTAGATCTCTTTTGTTTATATTAGTTGTTTCTAGAATGTGTATTAATTTCTCATGTATCATATAGTCGAAAGCTTTATTGTAATCTATAAAACACGCGTATACGTTCACATCTTTATATCGCTGGAGTAGTACATTTAATGAGAATAAAGTTTAGCCGATACCAAGGCCTTTTCGAAATTTAAATTAGATGTTATCCATTTTTGTTTCATTTTTTCTGTAAACTATTGCCTGCCAAATATCATTAATTATAGAAAAAATATAGATTCCTTCAGGTTAATAGATGGCGTCACATGAAAATCAGGCATAGTTTTTAAGCAACTGAGGAATCAGGGTATTTTTAAATTCACGACACAGTTGGTAAACCTGATTTCCGTAAATAAACAAAACTTATCTCAAAATCTGACAATGAACAGTGACAAATACGACGTTTGGTAATTGAAATTACGTAGACGAAAGTCCGATAGTACACCCATACGATAGAATCACCCAGTACAATTCCCCCTTTAGACAAAAACCCTAGCCACCGTTTCTCAGTTTATACTGTAACTGGCAATGCTCGCGGCTCCGCTTGCGTGTACTTCATTCACTATTATCGTCACTGCTTATTCCTTATGTTACCTAACGTATTAAAATATATCCTATAACCTGGCCAGAGAACATATATATTTTATAAAAAAACACGTAATTCGGATAAGTGGTTCTTAAGTGCGAAGCGCACTAACGGACAGACAAACAGACAGAGAGACATACTATAGATTTTTTTTTGATAAATATTAAGTTAAGAATTAAAAAAAAAAAAAACACGTAAATCAGATAAGTGGTTCTCGAGTGATAAGCGCACTAACGGACAGACAGACAGGCAGACAGAGAGACATTGCATTTTATATATATTGTATTATTTGTTTTTGTTTGTTTCATATTTAACGGTTTAGGCAGGGTATTGCAAGAGAGTGCGCTAGTGGCAAACTTTTTTCCGGCTTGATTCACTATTATCACTGCTTATCTTATCTCTTATTTCTTATATTACCTAACGTAATAAAATATATCCTATACCCTGGCCAGAGAACATATGTATAAATCTAAAACATAACACGTAAATCGGATAAGTGGTTTCCGAGTGATAAGCGCACTAACGGACAGACAGACAGAGAGAGAGACGATGCATTTTATATTTATTATAGATTATAGATTATTATTATTATATATATAACCTGGAAAGAGAACATATGTATGAATAAAATAAAAAAAACACGTAAATCGGATAAGTGGTTTTCAAGTGACAAGCGCACTAAAGAGACGAGACGTTGCATTTTATATATATTATAGAAGATTATAGATGACCTGGCCCCAGAACAAATGTAGAATTAAAAAAAAAACATGTAAATCGGATAAGTGGTTCTCAAGTCATAAGCGCACTAACAGACAGACAGAGAGACGTTGCATTTTATATAGAATATATTTTTTGCTACATGATATTGTTCCATATTTAATGGTTTAGGCAGTGTGCAAGAGAACGCGCTAGCAGCAAACTTTTTTTTTTTTTTTTTTTTTTTCCGACTGGATTCACTATTATCGTCACTGCTTATTCCTTATATTACCTAACGTAATAAAATATATCCTATAACCTGGACAGAGAACATATGTATCTTTTGAAAAAAAAAGCACGTAAATCGAATAAGTGGTTCTCGAGTGAAAACCTGAACTAACCTGAACTAACGGACAGACAGGCGGACCAACATAGAGACGTTGCATGTTATATAATTATAGATATTATATTATAGGTGAGGTGAAAAATGACATCGGCTATATACCCGGTGAGTATAAATTGAGAAACAGTGTTATTGGTGATATTATCAATAACACTGATTGATTGATTACTGTGTACCATCATTAAGCGCCATTTTTCATTTCCATTTTTGGTAGTACCTCCCACCTAAACTTCCATTTAAAATGTCAATATTATTATTTTTTAATTTTGTAAACCCCTTTAATTTGGTAATATTTTTTAATTTTTGTAAACTTAGGATGCATAAAAGCACCACTAGACGCACTAAACGGACGAATTAAAGAACTCTTATTTACCTCATAGCCTCTTTCACCTTCGCATCTATGAGGCAGTGGCGGAGTAGGAGATCGAGGCTAAAAGGGCATCGCCCTCATCCCCTAAATTGGAAAAATGGCCTCCTGTCATCGATTTTTTTTGGATAAGAGGGTTTTTTTTTCCTTGAAATGGTGAATGCCCCTCTCCCTTCTAAACGAACTCTTGGATTCGCCTCTAATATCAGGACTTCACCAGTACAATACATACACCACTTGCTAAAAAGTTCATTCGCCGACCGAAATAGAAAGTATTTAAAAATTCATTCATACCGCTGCGATTACTACAACAGGATTATTAAATGAAATTTATTTAAATATCTCGCGCTAGCCAGACGCCTTTTAATATTTAAAACTTCTTGTCACATAATAATGGAATTCCTTTTCTAAAGAAACATGATTTAATTTTCACTTTCTCCCGAATCTAACTCATTTCAAAGCAAAACTCGCTTTTTAGGTCATTCGTATGCACGAAAAGTCGTTAAAATTGGAAAAACGCAAATGTAATAATTTAGAAATGTTCGACTAATTAATTTTCAGACGCTACTATCTTGTTAGTTCGTGTGGTTACATTTATCACTATACCCAGCGTCTCAGAAAAAATGGGCAATATCTCAGCTCGAACTTCTTTTAATGGTATGAGAAGACTATTTACACGCAATGATTTGTCAATCCGACTAAAATTTAGATTAGCCAAGTGCTTCGTATTCCCTGCTATATGATGTAGAATCGTGGACGATGACGGAAACACTAATGAAAGAAAATGAAGCCTTTAAGATGTGGGTGTACCGCCGGATTCTGGAGAGTTCGTGGACCGACCATATCACCAACTTAGAAGTTCTGCGCCGAATAGGCAATGACAAAAAAATTGCACTCATAATTAAAGGGTGAAGGCTTGAATATCGTGACCACGTCATGAGGCATAATAAACACAGTCTTTTGCTACTGGTAATACAGAGAAAGATAGATAGCAAACTAGGTCCAGGGAAAAGAAGACAATCTTAGCTATATATGGTAACATAAAACACTGGTTCGAACTTACATCTATTCAGCTGTTTCGAATTCAATTTGCTAAGTTAATAGCCAACATCCGAAATGGATAAGGCACTGGAAGAATATGGTAACTTCGTTACGCGGACTTTTCAAAAAAAGGGGTTTTTTTTTGGAAAAGGCTTAAAATGATCTAATTTTGAAAGACTTACGAGAAAATATCGGATTGAGACCGTTTTTACACGTTTTTTTAGTGTTCCGTACGGAACACTTATAAGATCACTTCGGTGTCTGTCCGTCTGTCCGTCTATCACACCCGATTTTCTCCGAAACTGTTTGTCGTAGAAAGTTGAAATTTGGTAATAATATAGGAATTGATGGCTTCATCAGAGCCATGTAGTTTTGAAAGCTAAATTTTGACTTAAGGGGTTAGTTTTGGGGGGTGAAATCGGAAGTGAAAAAAAAAATTTTTTACTAGGTAATCGAGTGTGGTTTCAAATGCAAGCTTGTGAAAACACGAGTAAAAAAATATATATATAATGTAATACTTGCGGGAACTTTTCTTCGTATTATTTTTAAAAAATCGCGAAAAATCGCTGTCCATCCGCCTTATCTCGAAAAGTACTTATCAAAAAATTTTGAAAAAATTCTGGAATATTCTTCACGGGGTGTAGATTGAACGAAAATGATCACGAATGAATTACCTTTATTAATTTATCTGGTATATAAAAAAAATCAAAAATTTCAAGGCCATCAGATTTCAGTAAAGATTGGAAACAAACTTTGTTGAAAACTCATTTGGGGTGTGTTTTATGAAGTCACTGATCATTTTATACCTCTGTAACAAAATTTTTATTTGAAAAGCAATCAACGTACGGAACACTAATTGTGCAAGTTCAACTTGCACTTGACCCGTTATTTTTAATATAAATACTGATACGTAAGCGTACGAAAGTCTACTATACTATTGACAACCACTGATCGAGACTGCTCGGGAGAACTCGGTTCGTTTATGCGCGGAAAACACGAAAAGAAGAAATCACAAGATTTCTCTTTAGAATAGGCCTAAAATGATCTAATTTTGAAAGAGTGAGAAATCGAGGTAGGCTTGTTCTTGCTAACCTAAACTAACCTTGGTCTCCAGTCCCTAATATAGCACGTATAGTATATCATTTTTTCACATTAATGTACGACATTTTTTTTTCATTATTTTTATGTATTTTGTAATTGCTGATTATTTAATTCAGGTTAGTTTCGGTTAGTTCAGGTTAACAAAAACGGTTTCTTCCCGATTTTTTCTCATAACTTTTTTCAAATTTAGGCCATTTTTAGCCTATTTTAAAAAAAATCTTCCTTTTTCTGAATATCCCGCGTACCGAAATTTTACGAAAAATAATGAGAATAACCAATTTTATGATAAGATTAGATTATAACTGAAAAAAATTTAATAATTTTTCTCTCTACATTTCACCCATTAGTGTGTACGGAGCCTGTTCTTCCGAAAACCACTGACTGTATCAATCAGTGATTATCAACAGTTGTCAGTGATAATTTTTGTTTATCAAAAAAATGCAATATCGGCTTCCCCCCGAAAAAAAAACACCTCTTTTTCTGGAAAGCCCACGTAACGAAGTTTTACCAAGAATATATTAGGAATATAAATTAGTCATAATAACACTATAAGTTTCTGTCACTTCCAGGCCACAATAGACATTAATCATTTCCAAATCATGGTGGTATTCACCGGCTTGTCAAATGGTGTCAGGTGCCAAAACATAGATTTGATTCCACTTTGCTCCCAGACGAAGTGTCGATTCTGTGAGTCGTGGTGTTTTCTTGTACTTCAGGTAGGGGACTATTCTACCCCAAGATCCCTTCTCGTTT
The DNA here is from genome assembly GCA_019049505.1 of Pachyrhynchus sulphureomaculatus. Lineage (NCBI taxonomy): Eukaryota > Metazoa > Arthropoda > Insecta > Coleoptera > Curculionidae > Pachyrhynchus > Pachyrhynchus sulphureomaculatus. The sequence goes on from CM032453.1 coordinate 140,437,434, forward strand.
ATCCAAAATTGAAAACGGCATTAGCCTTGATTAATTACTTACTTAATCCTTATGTCTTTCTACCCCTTTAGGGGTGTAAGGCCCGTGGTATTGAGTTATTCAATATTTGTCATTTCGACATTTCCTTCCACCTCTTTTTATCCTGTGTGGCTCGTCTTGCGTGTTCCCACTCTATTCCTCTTCTGGCCACTGCCTCTCTAACATCCCCCAACCACCTTTCTCGGCCGATGTCTTGTTCTTTTCTTGCTTACCTTGGTTTTAAACACTTGTCTAACTATTCTTTGTTCAGGCATCCGTTCAACGTGTCCATATCATCTCAGTTGTGCTTCCTCAACTCTTTCCACCATTGATTTCAGGTTCAAATTCTTTCTGAGGTGTATATTCCTAACCCTATCCATCCTTGTTTTGTCCTTCATTGTCCTTATGAGTCTCATTTCTGTAGCCGTTATCTTTCTCTTCTGTCTTTCTGTCATTGTCTATGTTTCTCCTCCATATAAAAGTATTGGTGTTGCAACCTTCTCAAATACTTGGGCTTTAATATTTTTTAGTACCTCTTTCTTTCCTATAAATGTATTCCTTATACTCTTAAATAATCTTCCGCCTGTTATTATTCTATCCTTGTTCTCCTCCTCCATCCTTCCATCCTCTGAAATTATTGATCCTATATATTTAAATTTCTCTACTTGGTCCAGCCTTTCTTCTCCTATCTTTATTTCATGTTGTCGTTTTTGTTTTTCTATTAGCATAGTCTTCGTCTTCTGTTTATTAATTTTCATGTTTATTTTTTTCAATGCTTCTTTATACATCCGTATCTTTTTATTAAGCGTTTCCTCTTCTTTTGCTATAATAATCATATTATCTGTATAGCATAGTTCTGATATTTCTATCTTTTTCATTTTCCAATAGCCTATCTGGTATGGTCTTACCCTTTTTTTTGCTTCTTTTATTGCTTCATCCAGAACTATTGAGAAAAGCATGGAGCTCAGGATACATCCCTGTCTATGGCCCATAGTTGTTTCAAATATATTAGATCTGTCTTGTCTTCTTTTTATATAATTTGTTTATTCTCTGTATAAACTCTGTACGCCCTTTATTATTATTTCTGATATTTCTGTTTTTCTCAGTGTTTCCCATATGCCTTCTCTTTTAATCTTGTCGAAAGCCTTTTGTAGGTCTATAAAACCCAAGTGAATTTCCCTATCTTCTTCTATTGCTTTTTCACATAAGTGCCTCATTATAAATATTTATTATAATTAGCCTGATTAAAAACTTAATTTACTGAACTACATCGAAGTCCGATAGAAGAAGAATATGTCAATAGCATCTAGGAGAAATTAAAAAGAAATTTAAAAAAAAGAGCATTTAAAGTACTAAAAGTACCTAAAATAAACCAACAGCACCATAGTTCTGTAAAGAAATCAAAGAGTAAAGCAATCAGAAAAATAGAGGGCTGCCTTTTTTTTTTTTTTTTTATGGGTCTAGCACACGTGCTACAGGGAAGTCCCTAAAGCGCTACAGGAGCGACACGTGTGCGGAGAAAGCGATTCACGTTGTTCTTGAATCGCTGTAGATTGTACTCGATGGGAAACACAGTCCTGGGTAAACCATTCCAAAGGTATGACGTTCTCCATATAAAAGACTGCTTGAAAAGCGTTGTACGAGGAGTAACAAGCTGAACCTCATGCGGATGTGAAGCATTAGCGCGACGTGTACTTCTAATATGCACCGCTCTGGGAGGAATTATACGGGCCACATCTTTCGAACACTTTCCATGAAAGTACTTGTAGAATAGGCTCAAGTCGCCAACCGTTCTTCGATGCTCCAGCGAATCAAGGCCGTCGGTCAGTTCCGGGTATCCAATCAGACGAACAGCTCTTCTCTGGATAGAATCCAACAAATGCAGTGTATGTTTGGGAGCGGAGCTCCAAACATGGGAGCAGTATTCCATAAATTATCTGACAGCATCAACTGCAGAATAATAAAAGAATTATAAAACTGTCCGTAACGCCACCACATCATTAGTCAGGCAAATCAAAAACGAGCACTGGTGAACCAGTATCGGAGAGAGACGGCGAATACTCTAGTCAATAAGATCTAAACTTTTTTATGAGAAGGGCATACTTGGGGCAGCGAAATCCCTAAAGTGCCACAGGAACAGTGCGTAAGCAGAAAAAAGCGTTTGGCCTTGAATCGCTACAAATTGTACTCCATAAGAAACACAATCTTAGACTATTATTTCACAGGAATAAGATTCCCCATAGAAAAAAACTCTTGAAAAGGATGCTACGCAAAACGTGTTTTTATTCCTTATATATAGTTTGGTTTGCCGCCCCTGAATGATATACCTAGCATTTTTCTTTCAATTACTCTCTGGTGAACATAATTTTCTAATAATCGTCCTTGTCAGAACTCATGTTTCGATACTACATGTTTTTTACTGGTAGAATACATTCATTATGTACTTTAATTTAAAGGCAATTTGGACTGAAAGATTTGCTTCATTTTACCGGAACCACACATCCCAGTACCAGATTGACTTCCAGTTCTTGATTTAGATTTCCGAGTGTTGCCGTGTATGAATATTGCGTTATTAATGGTTATTCATTTTTTCGCCATGAATTTGGTTGGTTTGGCTTCCGTTCGAAATTCTTGAAGCATTTCTTTAAATTCGATTTCGTTTTCGGTAAAAAGTGCAATATCATCAACAATTCTCAGATTGTTAAGTCTCTCTCCGGATATGTCAAGTGCACTGTTTTCCCAGTGAAGGCTCTTGAAGATATCTTTTACTACCCTGGTGAATATTTTGGGTGATATGATACGACCCTGTCTAACACCTTTATTTATTTTTACTTCCTTGGTATCCTCGTGTAACTTTCAGTTTTGATTGGTCATTGATTTTTCTCTGTATGTTAATATTCCTTTGCTCGACTCTTGCGTTTTTCATCGTTTTCTCAATTATCCAGAATTCTACTGTGTCAAAAGTTTTTCAAAAGTAGACAAGTGCCATCCAGTCTGTGATATTGTATTCAGTTACCTTTTCTATAAGTTGTCTGATCAATCTGTAGATGTTCAATTTTGCTAAATCTTTCTCGGAAGCCTGCTTGTTCCTTAGGTTGGTAAGTTTCAAACTCCCTTTCTAATCAATTTGTAATTATTTTCATGAATAATCTGTATATTTGCGATAGAAAACTTATTGACCTATAGTTCTCTAACCCGTAGGCTGAAAAGTTTTTAGTCTAGCTATTTAAAACACTTTTTTTGCAAAATTTGACTTTATTCATCAGCATAGTCTCCTTCAAAACGGATACAATCAGTCCAACGCTTTTCTAATATTTCTATACCTTTCTTGTAGAAGGATTTGTCTTTGCCTTCAAAATAGGCCTCAGTTTCGGCGATAACGTCTTCATTAGAGCCAAATCCTCTTTCCTCCAAGCATTTTCTTGAGGCCTGCGAATAGATAATAGTCGCTAGGAGCCAAATCTGGAAAATACGTTAGTTAAGGAAGCAATTCGAACTTCAGTTCATACAATTTTGCCATCGGTGCATTGTCTTGATGAAAAAGCACTTTTTCTTGTTCATTTGGGGCCGTTTCTTTGCGATTTCTGCCTTCAAACGCACCAATAACTTTAGATAATATTCGTTGTTGATAATTTTCCTTCCTCAGCTTAGTCGATGAAAATTCTTCCATGCGCATCCCGAAATACAGAGGCCAAAACCTTCCTAACCGACTGTTGTGTCTTTGGTCGCTTAGGGCGGCTTTCACTGGCTACTGTTCACTCAGCTGACTGCCGGTTTGATTCCGATGTATAGTAGTGGATCCATGTTTCATCCATTGACACATATCGCATGAAAAAATCCTATTTTTGCGCTTAATCAGCAACACGTTGTTGTTTTTATTCCACCGTGAGCAAACGCGGTAATCACTTGGAACTGAGCTTTCTCATGCCCAAATGTTCATGCAAAATACGACCAATACGTTCTTTTGATATCTTTAGGGTGTCAGCTATCTCACACAATTTCTCTTTACGATCATCCAAAAAAAAATTGTGGATTTTTTTGATGTTTTCCGGTGTAACCACCGCATTTGGGCGTCCAGAGCGTTCTGCATCATTTGTATAAGTACGACCGCGTTTAAATTCAGCACACCAGTAAATGATAAGTGATTTTCCTGGGACAGAATCCCCGTAACACTCACCAAGCGATTATTTTGCTTGAACGGTATTTTTTCCCATCAAAGAACAGTGTTTAATCAACACACGAAATTAGATTTTTTCCATTGTTTTGAAAATATCAAAGTAGCATCACTAAAACCACTCTAACTTGTAAACTAATCGAAATATCATGAAATTTTGACACTTATCATTTGAAGGTTGGTACTTCCTAGAAGTACGGATTTTTTGAAAATGCGACATCTGTGTGTCAGACTAAAAACTGTTCAGCCTACGTGTTAAATTGCTAGGATCTCCTTTTTTGTATACCAATATAATTATGGCAGTTTCGCGATCTTTTGGTATCACTCCTTTGATTGTATATTTATTGAAGAGTTTTTTAATTAATAGCGATCATTCCACTTTTAGGATAGCCTGCAGGATGTCGTCTTCTCCAGCTGCTACTCCATTTTTGATTTGGTTGATCGCTTTTCCAATTTCTTCAACTTCGCCGTCTGGTAGTTCTTCCGAAACGATGTAAAGTATCCTTCGGTTATCCCCTCTTGATCTTTCCAACGCTTTCTCATCGGTTTTCGATCAGTATTGATTTGCATAGAAGTATTTCTGTTATTTGACTTTGCTTGCTAATTCTAGGTTGTCATAATTATCTACGGGCTTTAGCAAATGCGTCTTAAGGTATTTCTTACGAGTAACTCTTAAGAGTAGTTTTGCTTGAAATTTTGAGAAATAATAGATTTTAGTATCATGCATTCACTGCTTCAATATAAAGATGGTTTACCACGGCGTTTTGCCATAATTAACTGTAGAAGTTTCAGATGTTTAACACGTATAAGATAGGAATAAATACTTTTTCTTCGATCAAAAGCATGCGTTTTTTACAATTTCTGTTATCGTATGTGCATTAAAAAGTAAAAAGTCACAAACAATTATAAATACATAAAAAAAACTACTTTGCTATCGTTTGTTAAAATATGAAGGAAATTTGCCACCTGGTTGTTGCAAAAATATTAGATAAATATTACTTTTTATAGAATTTTATGGAGTGAATTTTGCGGGCGTTTTTAAAATTTTAAATCATATATAGTCCGGGGGTTCATAACCAAGCCTTTGGACTTATCGAGGAGCGGCAGATAAATATATCACTTATTAAATATGACAAAACCAAAAAATACAACTTATAGATCCAAATTCCGATTTCTGTAGTGGTTATGGAAGGAGAAAGTTGCAAAAAGTTGAGGGTAAGTGAGCCCATCACAGAGTGGCAGTTTTTTATGAGGATACTATGGCTTTAATATCTGCCACGGAGACCGGTTTCTGCTGGAGTAAACTCAAAAAATGAACTCATCGCTGAGTGGCAGATATTCAAGATATAGTTAGTTTGGAACTCAAAAATAAGTGAAAAAATATTATTTGCTATAGATCCTGGTTGTTTGAATTTCTACGAATTTTTGAACCTGTAGAGTTTTTGGACCCACCTGAACTCATTCGAGAGCGGCAGATAAATGAACCAATGTTCAAATACTATAACACGAGGTGAAATCCCAAATATGTGCCATGAAGTCCAGTCCCTGCTTTTATCAGCAGAATTTCTGTATTTTTAATGCAAAGTTTAAGTTATAAACAAATTGATTTTCTCTATTCGCATTCTTACTTAGCTGTGATACATGAGTTTATATGGTTTTTGACACGTGAAAGTCGAATTTCTAATCCATTTTTGCTAAAAATTTATTAATTTTTGTTACAAATAAATAATTTTTTTCTGTAATAACTTCATATAATATTATTTAACTCGCTAAATTTAAATTCTCTATTAATTTTTTCAAAAACTAAATTATTTTATTATTATTTATTAGAATTATATTAATTTTTCTTTGGGAATTTGGCACAAATATTTTTATTTAATTGCATATAAATAAACTTATTAGCTCTTAATTTTTAATTAATTAAATTGGAAAAATGGTTTAGAAATTCATCTAAAAAACTTGGGTAGAGCTCGTTAAAATTTTGCTGTTATGGAGATAAATTGTATGAAATTCTGATTATTAGCATAATTGTTTATAATAAATTATTTATAATAATAGAAAGTTTTTGCAAAAATAGATTCAGTAGGCCGAAATATGTCTAAAAAAATTTGTGTGGAGCGCTTATTAAACTTAGATTTCGTTATTATAAAAATAAATTATATCAACTTACTTTTTTTTAGATAATTGCTTAAAAAATTGTTAATAACAATTTGTAACATTCATTTTTTCCTAGATTTTAAGATCATGTTTATGTTAGTGTTTTTCTCCTTATAATTCACATTTTTTTTCCATTTTTATATTTGTTGCAGTGTTTACTAACTTTTAAGCAGTGTAGTTCACTCGAATTTAAGAGCCGTTTATATTACAGTGTGCATTGCGGGTTTTCTACCGGATTTATTTAATTCGTTTCTAATGCGTCGATTGGCTAGACATTTGTATCCGGGAAGTAGCCATCTTGAAGACGTGATTTATACGGAAGGGAGAAAAATATTTAAGGGTCCGGATGACACGGATCAAGGCTTTTAAGTTATAAACAAATTGATTTTCTCTATTCGCATTCTTACTTAGCTGTGATACATGAGTTTATATGTTTTTTGACACGTTAAAGTCGAATTTCTAATCCATTTTTGCTAAAAATTTATTAATTTTTGTTACAAATAAATAATTTTTTTCTGTAATAACTTCATATAATATTATTTAACTCGCTAAATTTAAATTCTCTATTAATTTTTTCAAAAACTAAATTATTTTATTATTATTTATTAGAATTATATTAATTTTTCTTTGGGAATTTGGCACAAATATTTTTATTTAATTGCATATAAATAAACTTATTAGCTCTTAATTTTTAATTAATTAAATTGGAAAAATGGTTTAGAAATTCATCTAAAAAACTTGGGTAGAGCTCGTTAAAATTTTGCTGTTATGGAGATAAATTGTAGGAAATTCTGATTATTAGCATAATTGTTTATAATAAATTATTTATAATAATAAAAAGTTTTTGCAAAAATAGATTCAGTAGGCCGAAATATGTCTAAAAAAATTTGTGTGGAGCGCTTATTAAACTTAGATTTCGTTATTATAAAAATAAATTATATCAACTTACTTTTTTTTAGATAATTGCTTATAAAAATTGTTAATAACAATTTGTAACATTCATTTTTTCCTAGATTTTAAGATCATGTTATGTTAGTGTTTTTCTCCTTATAATTCACATTTTTTTCCATTTTTATATTTGTTGCAGTGTTTACTAACTTTTAAGCAGTGTAGTTCACTCGAATTTAAGAGCCGTTTATATTACAGTGTGCATTGCGGGTTTTCTACCGGATTTATTTAATTCGTTTCTAATGCGTCGATTGGCTAGACATTTGTATCCGGGAAGTAGCCATCTTGAAGACGTGATTTATACGGAAGGGAGAAAAATATTTAAGGGTCCGGATGACACGGATCAAGGCTTTTTTTCAACATGAAGCCGTAGTGGGCTTTTTCCAACATGAAGCCGTAGTGGGCTTTTTTCCAACAAGTAGCCGTCGTAGGCTCTTCCCATCATGTAGCCGCAAGAGGCTCTTTCCATCGTATAGCCGCAGCCAGGTTCTTTTTTCTCAGCCAAAGTAAGGGCTTTTCTTTTTTTTAGAAAGCCGCCCAGTAGGCTTTCACTATCAAATAGCCGTACTGATATATTAGTGATGGAGTAGTGTGAAAACGGTTTTAGTGCTCAATTCAAGGCTTTTTCTTTGAAATATCCTGTTTATTCCCAGAGCTTTAGGGGCCAAAGAAAAGTTTAGTAGCCCAAAGGGAACTGAAATAACCAAGGAGGAGACACCTGTGTTTTGAACATCCCACCAGGACAGGCCTAAGAGCTCGTAGGAAAACCGTAAGTCATCAGAATATCCATCCGTAGACCCATTTTCCCGCTGATAAGTGCGTTTCATATCATATAGAACTGATAACCTCACGAACCTTCAACACCGGGTGTAGTCAAGTTTTAATTAAAAAATCCTGATTTAAGGACTCTATCTAGCAATACCACCTATTAAGCTAAGGTTTTTTTTGTAATACAGGATAATAACAGAACCGCAAAGTAAGAACTTTTAATTTAGTCATTAATAAACCTTTTTTTTTCTCTTGTTTAAGGCTAGTGTTTCACTATACTAGCTATTTTACTTTTCAGGACAAAAGGGTTGTACCATATCAAAATTTTCTTTAACAACTACATAACCCTTCAGTGTTTTTTTCATTTTTTTAGCTGAAGTAGGTCCTTTCTATTTTAAAATGAATGGTGCCCAAAATTTGTACAACCAAAAATTTTAAACAACTATAGAGACTATTTCCAAAAGACGTACAAAAATTATCTCTTACCCATATTCTACCAAGAAAAACTGAGCTAGTGTATGTTTAATTTCTTTAGTTCTTTTAATATTAATACCCACTCAATCCATTCTCAGAAATTATAAAAAAAAGTATAGAAAGGAGAGGCTACAAAAATAGCGCCTCAATGTGCGGGAGAAATTAACACGCCACAAATTAATAGGTCATTTTTTCAAAAAACTAATTGCAGATCCGATTCTGCGACCCAAAAATACATAACGTACACTAGAGTGAGGCCGCAACGCTCAAAGTTCCGTACGTTGATTGCTTTTCAAATAAAAAATTTTGTTACAGAGGTATAAAAAATGATCAGTGACTTCACAAAAACACACACCAAATGAGTTTTCAACAAAGTTTGTTTCCAATCTTTACTGAAATCTGATGACCTTGAATTTTTATTTTTTTTTATATACCAGATAAATTATTAAAGGTAATGCACTCGTGATAATTTTCGTTCAATCTACACCCAGTGGAGAATATTCCAGAATTTTTTCAAAATGTTTTGATAAGTACTTTTCGAGATAAGGCGGGTGGACAGCGATTTTTCGCGATTTTTGAAAATAATACAAAGAAAAGTGCGCGCAAGTATTACATTATATATATATATATATATATATATATATATATATATATATATATATATATATATATATATATACTACATGGCTCTGATGAAGCCATCAATTCCTATATTATTACCAAATTTCAACTTTCTATGACAAATAGTTCCGGAGAAAATCGGGGGCAGACACCGAAGTGATCTTATAAGTGATCCGTACGGAACACTAAAAAATATATAGAGCGAAATTACACTGCAAATTAAATAAATATATAAATCTGCTTGTAACTGTTTCAATGGTGATTTGAGCGTCTCTCGAGACACTGGCGCATGTGTATAGTACAGGACGGGCGCGTGCGTTGTAGAACAGGCGCGCGCATTTTAATGAAGAACCAGACTCTATGGCAGATAATGTTATTTTTATGTACCTCAACGAACATACTAAAATAAATTACATTCGCCCCTCTATGAGTTCAGGTGGGTCCATTTTTCTGCAACTTTGATCCGTTATAACTTTGGATTGACCCAATATCCATGACAGATATTTATTTTTTAGTCATATTTCACTGAAATGAAGCTATACCCAAAATATCTGCCACTCAGCGTTGGGTCGTCCACCAACTTTTTCTTGCAGCTTTAACGCGTATTTCCAGGAACATTAACCAGAGTTGAGGCTTTAAACTACCTGGAGAGACTAAGGGAGGCATAATTCACAAAGTGATACTATTAGCTAACACTCTTCGATGAGCATTTTGGTACGGAGCTCCCGGACTAATATATGCAATCCATTAATACATGATTGTGTACGGCGGGAAGGAAGCGAGAAGCTACGCTGCCACACTGATTATACTTCGAAAACCAAATTATTTAGCGTCTTTCTCTAACATAATGCTCTATCTGTCTTCTCGTAAGAAATACCTTAAGTTGTCCTCTGTTAAGTAATCAAGTCATAAGAAACTATTGTTAAATTAAGATAAAATGCTAGAAACAAATACGTTCCAACATCACGACTTCTCAGCCACAAAGCAATTGAAATTTAACTCGTATCACGATGTTTAATTTTAATTGCCACTTTCATAAAATTTATTATTGTAGAAATATTGTTTAACAAATTAAATAAATTTTATGAGTTTTCCTTGTTTGCTTTTGTACGATTGTGAGACGTAAAATATTATATATTTTTTTACGTATTTTTAGAAATGACTAGCATTCGTAGCATGGATTAAACGTGTTCTATTATTGAGGTAACAAAGGGCATAACACAAGTCACATAAGTTCTATTACTTACTTAAAATGACTTAAATTGTATGTAAATAATACAATGCAATCGGTGACCGTAACTAAAAATGGTAACTGCATATTCAAAAATCTTAGCTAATGATGTGGGAATCGCACAACGGAGCATATTGAGCCCAATCCTGTTCATAATTTTTATAAATGATCTTTACCTATTACTGAAGTCTCCAAATCAGCATATTGTAAAGCAGGGGTGCTCAAACTTGAACTGCTGGCGATCTACCTCAATATTGTTAGACTACGATCGATCGACTCTGAGAGGCTGCAAGTAAGTGTGATGCAAGATTGTCGTCTAGGTAGGGTGTATCGTGGCATAGATATTAGTTTTTTCCGTACAATATGCATTTTTTTTTAGTCAAGGTAAGTGTAGGTCTGCTCTAAAATGTCAATGAAAAAACTCATAATTATTCAAAATTGCGAGTTTATTGGTTCTTACAAAACAAACGAGTTCTAGTGTCTAAACTTAACTAAAGAGTGACTTTGGATGTTGAAGCGTGGCACTGCATGTCCTCAGCATACTTTTCATAAGATGGTACGTAATTACCGAGTGCTAATCGCAAGCATGATGACATATGTTCGTCAGTTAGTCGATTGCGATATTTTGACTTAATTATCTTCATTTCAGAAAATGCAGACTCGCACAAGTAAGTTGACCCAAACATTGCCGTCAGTTGAAGGGCGATTTGCCTTAGATTCGGATATTTACCTTCAGATATGAAACACCAGAATTCCGTATCAGATGCTGTGGCTTTGAGATGTATATCTGATATACTCTGCACTAACTCATTTTCAACAGAACATGAGTCCATGTTAAACTAACTTGCTATTTCAGTAGCTAATTTCTCAATGTTTTTACACGAAAAAGGATAACGCATAAATGATGCGATATTTGCCAATTTACTGAAATCATAAAATCGTATTTCGAATTGGCCCAAAATATTTGATAATTCTGCCTCATAAATATCATAATTCAACTGAGGAATCCTTACTTTCAAAGACGGAAAAATTTTCAGATCCTTTCTTTTCAGTTGATCTATCATAAGTTGCAATTTACTTTTTAATGCGTTTATTGTGCTAATCGTCTTAATAATAGTTTTTTTTTTTCCTTTACCTTGAAGCTCCAAATTAATGGTGTTTAAATGCATTGTGATGTCTGTCAAAAATGCTAAATCAGTCAGCCATTTTCCGTTTTTCAGCATCTAAGTGTCATCACCTCTTTGGTCCAGAAAAGCTGTTATTTCGGGCAATAATTCTTGAAACCTTTCTAGGAATTTTCCTCGACTCAACCACCTGACGTCCGTGTGAAGAACTAAATCAGTGTGTTCAGCTGACTCACTATCTTCCAACTGTAATTTAAAGAGCCGTCGTTGCAAGTTACGTGCACGGATAGAATTCACAATTTTTATTGCAATGCCCATAATCTCCTCCATGTTTAGAACTTTTGAACACAAAACTTGTTGATGTATAATGCAATGGAAGGAGAAAACTGAAGGAAAATCATCATTAGCTCGACACAATGCCACAAAACCGTTTTTGTTTCCAGTCATTGCTGGTGCTCCATCGGTTGTAATGCACACTAGTTTATATATTGGTAGCTTGTAGTTTGTTACAGAATTGAAGGAAACGTCATATATATCTTCGCCACGGGTCTTTCCTTTCAGAGGAATCATTGTCAAAAACTCTTCCTTAGCCGGCATGTCACTGAATACCATTCGAATAAAAATACACAGCTGGGCAGTGTCTGTCATATCGGTGGATTCGTCGAACTGTAAAGAAAAGTATGTACATTCCATGATATCATGTTTTAGTTTATCTGCCATGTCCTGACTCATGACTTCAACACGCCTTGTGACAGTCGGATGAGATAACTGAAGTTCTCTAATAGCAGACATAATCTCTGTTTTATTTTTAAAATCTCCAAATAAAGTCTCACCCGCTTCAATAAATGCTTCCTTCACAACCAATCCATCATCAAATGGTTTCTTGTGTTTCGCCAATATATAAGATATTTTAAATGACGCGATCGTTGCAGCTTTTGATTGTTTGGCTGGTCCTGTGAACATGGTTTGTTCTTTTTTCAAACAAGTTATCAAATCACGTACTTTTCGTTTTCTTAATTCACTCTGTGACGGAAAATCCTTTTCATAGTTTTTATGAACCGTTTTATGATGCCTCTATAAGTTCCCACGCTTAGGTATTGCAACTGACGCACGGCAAATGAGACAAATGCATTTATCCTTTACCATACAAAAGAAAAATTCTTCCTCCCAATCGTTATTAAAATGAGTTGAGTGAGAAGTTTTACTTTTCTTCGCCGCACTCATTTTGGACTATTTATTAATAAACTTTGTATCGATGTATCGCCTTCAAGTTACAACTCAGACTGACTCCTATTCCTGCAGGCGCAACATTTATATCGGCACGAACGAAGTCTCGAATGTTCCCGTCAAACACGCCGCCCGAAGTTTCTAGAAAAATCGGCGGGAATCAAAAACGCGGCTTTTCTTTGACAAGTACCGCGCGTTCCTTTGATAAAGCCGCAAGGGGTTATTACGATAAAAGAAAGTGATGAGGGGTTATTCTGGCCTAATTGTGGATCGAATAAATTTTAGTAGTTTATTCATTACATTTTGTTTTAGTTACCTAAAACAAAATCTGTGAATAGTTCTATATCGAAATTTTTTCTCGAGATCGACTCAAAAAGCACTCGCGATCGACTTGTCGATCGTGATCGACCGTTTGAGCACCCCTGTTGTAAAGTATGCAGATGATACAAATTTAATTATCAGCTGTAAGATTATAGAAGATCTCATAACCAAAACAAAAGAATTTCTTGATAGGGTGACTGATTGGTTTTGCACAAATAAATTGGTAGTAAATAAAAGAAAAAACAAATTTCCTTTAGTTTAAAACAAAACAGTCAAATATTGCTGTGCCAGGACATATTGATTTTGATAATGAAAAATTTGAACTAACCCAACATGCTAAATTTTTGGGAATTTACATAAATAAACATTTGGACTGGTCATATCAAATAACTCAATTATGTAAGAAATTAAACTCAGTGTGTTATGGTATAAGGGTTTTAAGTAAATATTTGAACGAAACTTCTTTCAGAATACTATATTATGCCAATTTTGAATCGGTTCTTAAGTATGGTATTATATTCTGGGGAAGGGATAGTATGGTAGAAAAGTCTTTATTATTCAAAAACGAATTTTGAGAATCGTAAAAAAAATTAATTATCGACAAAGCTGTAGATCGGTGTTTAAACATATGGGCATGATAACCGTGTATGCGATATACATTTACGAAAATCTAATGTTTCTCTTTCAAAATAAAAATCTATTTGAATTTAAATCAGAACATGGCTGTAACACTAGAACAATGGATTTTAAATATTTAGTACATAGACTTACAATTACTGAAAAATCACCCCTTTATATGTGTGTAATTTTATGGAATGCCCTACCAAACTAAATCAAAAGTATTAGCTCTATCAAAAGATTCAAAGCAAAGATTAAGAATGTATTTATGACCGCAGAACCATATAGGCTTAGGAATTTTTGTCCGGATTTGTAATTATTTGTTATATTTTCTTTATTTTGAGGTCATTTTGTTTCATACACTATGTATATGGATTTGAAATAAAGCATTTATTTATTTATTTACTATTAACCCAAAATAACCTACCGGTATAGCCTGTCTCAAAATATAAGATCCTGATTTTTGCCGTTTTAAGTGGGCAATATAAAAATTCTGACCTTTTGTTTATGATAGGTTGCAGAGATAGACTTAAGGATTTTATGCATTAATGCAAATAAATAAAATTACACTGGTCAACAAAAAAAAGAAAATTGCTTGTTTCCTGTGATTTTTTTTTGTTTCTATCTCAAATTGACGCGTATTTTTTAAATATGGCAACAATTTTTCCCGAACAGCTTTTGTTTTTGAGTTATAGCTAACTACCCTCATTTACTATTTTTACTTAGATTTTCGTTTTTTATTGCACACTAAAATATATTTTGTTGTTGTTTTAGATATGGCTTCGTCAAGAAGATGTTGTGTGCTTAATCCCGATTGTTTTTGCTATATTTGTGGTGAATATATATTTGCAAAATATCGAAAACCTATATCGGACTTTGTGAAAACTGCGTATCATTAATACTTTAAAATAAAATTATGTAATCAGGACAAGCCATGGGTTCCTCATATTGTATGCCAAAAATGTGTGGTATGTCTACGGTTATGGTCCAGTGGAAAAAGAGATGCAATAATGTTCGTAACACCCATGATTTAGCGAGAACCTCGAAATCATCATGACGATTGCTACTTCTGCGTTGTGAAAATAAACGGAATTAACCCTGGAAATCGAAGTAAGTGGTCATATCCTAACTTATCTTCTGCTCAACGACCTCAATTAAAATCACAAGAGGTACAACCCAGCACATCTAAATCGTCTGTTGATCCAAATCTCTGTGAACCCGAACGAAATACATCAAGTGAAGACTCTGATTCAGACTACAAATGTAGCCTTTCAGAACCTCAACCATTTAATCAGAAAGAACTAAATGACTTATTAAGAGATCTGAACTGACCAAGAGAAGCTTCTGAAATTTTAGCTTCTCGTTTAAAAGAAAAAAATTTGCTTACTCCGGAAACCAACATTACATTTTATCGTACCCGAGAAAAAAATCTGTTACCATATTTTTCTCAAGAGAAGGATTTAGTTTTTTGTGACGATGTTGGTGGTATTTTGCAACAGATGGGATTAAAACAGTACCAACCGGTGATTGGCGTCTTTTCATAGACAGCAGCAAAAGAAGTTTAAAGTGTGTTTTGCTTCATAACGGTAACAAGTACGGATCTATACCTATTGCACATTCGACGACTTTAAAAGAAGAATACGTAAATGTTTCTAAGGGTATGGAAAAAATTAGGTATCAAGACTACAAATGGGTCATTTGTGTTGATCGGAAAATGATTAACTTTCTTTTAGGTCAACAAGGGGGTACACAAAGTTCCCTTGTTTCATGTGTCTCTGGGATAGTCATGACAAACAACACCATTGGTCACAAAAAGTTTGGCCAGTGCGGGAAGAGCTAAAAGTTGGTACAAAAAAATGTTATAAACGTGCCTTTAGTTAGCCGAGACCGCATCATACTTCCACCACTTCATATTAAACTCGGCATAATGAAACAGTTTGTGAAGGCGCTTGACAAAAGTAGCGAATGTTTTAATTTTCTTTCACGCAAGTTTCCAGGATTAAGTTCAGAAAAATTGAAAGCTGGTATTTTTGATGGGCCACAGATTAGGCAACTCGTGAAAGATTCTAATTTTGTCAAATCAATGACTGAAGTCGAATCCAGAGCCTGGAATTCATTTGTTTTGGTTATGAGTAGCTTCCTAGGCAAAAAGAAATCTGACGACCATGTCGAGCTTGTTGAGTGCATGCTATCGAACTTGCAAGAGCTAGAGTGCAACATTAGCATAAAAATCCACTTCCTGCACTCGCATTTTGACCGATTTCCACAAAATCTGGGTGATTTTAGTGAGGAGCAGGGTGAAAGATTTCATCAGGATTTTCGAAAACTGGAAGAGCGTTATCAGGGATGGTGGGACTCACATATGATGGCAGACCACTGCTTGAGTTTGCAATGAGATCTACCTAAAGTCATTCATTCAAGGAAATCTTATAAAAGATCATTTGCTAGTGTTCAATAGAAATTTTGTTAACATAATGTATTATTTTTTTTGTATTTTTTTGCCAAAATAATAAAACTGTATATTTCAAAAAGTAAAGCTATTAGCAATCTCCCAGTATTTTTTTCATAGTCAGGGCCATAGAAATACCCAATAACAGAAAAAAAAATAAAGGAAACAAGACTTGTGTTGACCAGTGTTATTAGTGTTTTTGGAGATGTTTATTTATAGATGCATGTAAAAACAAATGGATAAGAAGTACAAATATACAGTTTGAATAAATGGGGTTTACAAGAGGGGACATATTGTATAAATAAAAATATATTTTAACTTAAGCCTAATTCGGTTTCACTATCACTGTCATCAGCCGAGGTAATTATCAGTGGTTTTATATTATTACTATATAACAAATGGATAAGAAGTACAAATATACAGTGTGAAAGAATGGGGTTTACAAGAGGGGACATATTGTATAAATAAAAATATATTTTAACTTAAGCCTAATTCAGTTTCACTATCACTGTCATCAGCTGAGGTAATTATCAGTGGTTTTATATTATTTACATAAATATATGAATCTTCAACTTTAATAACGTGCTGAATGGAATTCTTCCAGCTTCCACAAGGTATATCATTTATAACTTTTTTTACTAATTGAACTCCTGACACGCTTAAAGTAGGAGAAACATTTTGTGCCCTTATTTTACTTGATGCCAAATATGTTCAATTGGATTAACAACAGAATCGGACTGTCACGACTGTGTTTTATGTTTACTGTGACCCAACCTTGTGTACGTCTTTATTAAATACCAACTAGTATCCATAA
Organism: Pachyrhynchus sulphureomaculatus; assembly: GCA_019049505.1. Taxonomy (NCBI): domain Eukaryota; kingdom Metazoa; phylum Arthropoda; class Insecta; order Coleoptera; family Curculionidae; genus Pachyrhynchus; species Pachyrhynchus sulphureomaculatus. Next base: position 140,454,378 of record CM032453.1, read on the forward strand.
CAACCGCATTTGTTCTTGTCAAGGGGAAGTTATCTTGGCTAACTAGTTATTAATACTCATTAGTATAAAGTTCGTTAGTATGCGCGACATTTCGCCATCAACATCATACCTGATTAACTATCGGCGCACTTCTAAAAGTTTCGGTACACGTGTCTGCATTTCTGTTTATCAATTTTGAAATAGCTTCACAGATGTCACAATGTAATTATATTTTGTTGGGGATAGCTTTTATTTCTCGTAATCATAGTGATGAAATCATTTAATTTACCGTCCGAGAAAAAACGTGAAATAATGAAATTACTATTAGCATCTTATTGATAACAATGGACCAATCATTTCTACGAACATCAATACTAATTAAAACTAAAAATCGAGATTCGCTAAATATTGGAAAATATTTGTAACCAACATTTTGGTATAAAGTAAACGGTGCTCCGTCATCCATGTCAAACCTTATTAATGATGTAAGAGATTTTTAAAACTTTGAACAAAAGTATTCCTCGATTTGTTTGCGATGTTTCGTCTGTTTTTAAGCCATTGTTAATGAAATTTCATGAAAAACTTGATGAAACAATGTACGTGTATTTAGAAGAAAACTACTAATATATATAACACGTAGGCTGAAAAGTTTTTGGTCTAGCTACTTAGTCTTCTTCGTCTATTCCTTTGCCTATGAGGGCGTCGGACTTTGCTAGTTCATTCTTCCACCCATCTCTTCCAGTTTTTTTTCCGGTCATCGGCCAGCATCTTCATTTCATTTAGTGTTTTTCTCTTTCGCCTTCCTATCTCCTCTGCCCGTTGTATCCATATCTTTCTCGGTCTCTCCCTTCTCTTCCTCCCTCCCGACCTTGCTTCCAATACTTTTTTTGCCAGTCTGTTGTTGTCCATTCTTAATACCAGTTCAATATTCTTTTGTTTTTCTTCCCTTCTATGTCTTCTTGATTTAGTTGCCGCCTGATGTCCTCATTTCTTAATCTATCCATCCTTGTCTTTCCAGCTATTTTTCTCAGTTGGTTCATCTCTGCCGCTGTCACCGCACTCTCGTGTTTATTTACACTCACCCAGCATTCGTATATTAGCGTGGGTACTACTAGTTTATTGTATATCTGGAGTTATACTTTTCTTTAGATCTCTTTATTCAGAGCATAATATATTTTTATGGTTTTCCTTATTCTGTTTGCTATCTCTAGATCTATTTTCCCATCATCTGATATCAAAACTCCTAGGTATTCATAGCTGTTACTCGTTCTGTTTGTTGTCCCTTGCATTTTATCCCCTCTGCATCCATTGATGTTTTCTAATTTATTATCATATATTTAGTTTTTTCCTGTATTAACCTCCATCTTCATTTTTCCCATCTCTTTCGTCCAAATGTCGATCAGTGTCTTCATTTTTCCCTTTGTGTCCGCGATCAGCACTATATCATCTGCTTATAGGATTCCATCGAGTTGGATCGGCAGCATCTGCCTATATCGTATGGTTGTCGAGTTGGATCGGCAAGCATCAGCCTATATCGTATGGTGGTCCTGGAGTCTTGTTGTTCTTTTCCTTGTATTTTTCACTATTTTGTCCATTACTAATATAAACAATAGTGAGCTAAGACTGTCTCCTTGTTTTATTCCTCTTCTCATCTCAAATTTTCCAGATCTTTTCCCATTCGTCTTCCTGTTTAAAATTTTTCTTCATCTCTATTGTTGCGGTCTTTATTTGTTGTGTTTTATCTTTCATGACCCTCAGTTCCTTCCTCTTATTTCTTCTCATCCTTCTTATCCTGCTCCAGAATACTTTATTATTGCTTTTGTGCTGCTGGTTTAGTTCTTCTCCAAATTTCTTCCAGCTATTTCTTTTTGCTTCTCATACTTGTATTTTTATTTTGTCTCTCTGTTTGATGTATTCATTCCTATCCTCCTTTGTCCCCGTACTGCTGTATTTCCTCTATGTCTCTTTCTTTTGTCTTGTCATTGCTTTCAATTCTCCATTCCACCAATCTGTTTTTTTTTCTGTTTTTGATTTGTCTTCGTATTTCCACAGCTCTGTTCTGCTTTCTTGCGTATTACTTGTTTAAATAATTCCCATTGCTGTTCCAGTGTTCTGTCAGGGTATTTCTCCTTTAGTTGTCTAAAAACTTGGTCCGTTTTTTCTTGATATCTCTTTCGATTATCTAAATTTCTTAATCTTTGAATTTTTGTAACAAACATTTTGATATAAAGTAAACGGTGCTCCGTCATCCATGTCAAACCTTATTAATGGTGTAAGAGGTTGTAAAAACTTTGAACAAAAGTATTCCTCGATTTGTTTTCGATGTTTCGTCTGTTTTTAAACCATTTCTAATGAAATTTAATGGAAAACTTTGTGAAACAATGTACTCGTACTACTAATATATATAACATGTAGGCTGAAAAGTTTTTGGTCTAATTACTTAAAACATACTTTATTCATCAACATAATCGCCTTCGAGAGCAATACAATCATTCCAGCGCTTTTCTAACATTTCTATACTTTTATTGTAAAAGGATTTGTCTTTTCCTTCAAAATAGGCCTCAGTTTCGGCGATAACTTCTTTATTGGAGACAAATCTCTTTCCCACGAGCATTTTTTTGAGGTCTGTGAATAGTCACTGGAGAACCAAATCTGGAGAATATGGTGGATGAGGGCGCAATTCGAACTTCAATTCATGCAATTTCACCGTCGTAATCATTGACTTGTGACACCTTGCATTATCTTGATGAAAGAGCACTTTTTTCTTGTTCATTTTAGGCCGTTTCTTTGCGATTTTTGCCTTCAAAGGCACCAAAATCGATGGCCTGAGATTGAGGAAACTTTTCACAAAAAAGAATCTTTTTATACAGTGAAACTTTAAAAACTAACCTCAAGATTAAAAACCAGTAAATATTTTTCGCAAAAATAGAGTCCGCAATAAAAAATATACAGTTCTACAAATGGTTTGGATATTTTCAATGGGGCCAAATGAGCACAGGGGACGAGAAACATTTGGGAAGGCCATCTGAAATCATTGTGGCAGAAAACATCACAAAACATGATATGCGATTAGGCGATAGAAGATTGTACGTACGTGAAATCGCTGTGACCATAGGAATCTCTAATAATCTGGTTCACAATATGGTGCATAAAGACCTACAAATGAGAAAGCTTGCGGCAAAATGGATGCCGCGATTGCTCTCTATAGATCAGTTAGGTGAACGGTTATGTTCCACCAATTTACAACGGTATCAAAGAAATTCCTATGAATTACACCAACCAGTAATCAAGGGACGGTCGAAACATTGGATAGCTAGCAAAGAATAAGCCCTGAAGGAAGCTAAAGGAGTTCCGTTGGCATTAAAGATCAAGTAGACTGTCTTCTAGTACGACATTATCTTAAAAAGAAGAAAATAATGACATGAGCTTACTACATATCTCTGCTCAATTGTTTAAATACAGAAATAAGAAAGAAACTTCCCCATCTGGCAAGGACAAAAGTGCATTTCTATTATAAGAATGTCCCAGCACATTCGTCTGCATTGACAACTGAAAAATTGCTCAAATTGAGGTATGAACTTCTTCCTCAACACATATTCGTTAGATCTGACCCCCCTCTGACAATCATCTGTTTCTGAACATGAAGAAATAGCTAGAATGCAAGAAGAACGAAAAAGTTATAGCAGAGACGAACGTCTATTTTGCAGACCTCAGCAAAGAGTACTACCGGTACTGCGTAAAGAAACTACAGCAGCAATCTGCCACGGGTAAAATACGCAGATGAAACGATGTTGAAAATTAAATAAAAAGGTTTTTTCATAAAATATGAGTTTTCAAACTGCCTCATACTTACATACATACACACCGATATACATACAGACAAACTTTGTTGAGTTTTATGTACATAAAAATGCTTTTTCAAAGTTCAAATGATATTTAATTGAAATCTAATGTAGTAAATAAATATTGAAAACTGTAATGTAATGTAATATAATACCTAAACTTGAAAGATGCATATTTCAGCAACCACCAAATTGATTTTCACGAACAAGGCAACCGACAAGGCCGCCCTCTTATGAAGAGTGTCACCAATGCGTAGGTCATTCTTGTAATAAATTGCCTTACTATTTCCATGTAGGTCAATGGTACAAATCTGTTTTGAATTTCGCGCTATAAAATTTACGTTTCACTTAAAAACACTGTCTATATGTTGTTTATTAAGTGATATTTTAATAGTGGATGTACGAGGGGGTTCTACGACTTGTATCTTGGCTTGTTAAAATGCATTTTTAGTGTTCCGTACGGATCACTTATAGGATCACTTAGGTGTCCGTCCGTCAGTCTGTCACATCCGATTTTCTACGTAACTATTTCATATAGAAGGTTGCAAATGGGAACAAATGATGGCCCAATCAGAGCCGTGTAGTTTTAGAAGTTAAATTTTGACTTAGGAGTTAGTTGTGGCGCTGAAATCAAACGTAAAAAAAAATCTTTTTCCCAGGACATCGAGTGGGGTGTTAAATGAAAGCTTATGAAAACACAAGGTCCAAAATATATAGGACGTAATACTTGCGCATACTTTTCTTTGTATTACTTTTAAAAAAATGACCAAAAATCCAATTTACAAGTCTGGAAACAGGAATGATGTAAGGAATTATAGAAGTGTATGTAATCAATCCAGTATTCCCAAATTGTTTGATTTCCTAATATATAAGCAATTATCTTGGTCCTGCAGGAACGTCATCTCTTCGCGACAACATGGATACCAACCACGTCGTTTATGAATCATACTTGTTAGAGGCTCTGGAGGAGGCTGCCCAGGTGGATGCTGTCTATACCGACTTTTTCAGGGCATTCGATAGGGTTAATCACGACCTATTATTAGCTAAGCTTGAGGTATTGGGATTCGATGATTCTCTCCTGGGTGGTTGAAGACATATTTAGACGGGCGTGAATATCAGGTTAAAATTGGCAATGTGCTATCAAATAAATTTATAGCAGTGTCTGGAGTGCCACAGGGCGCCCATTTGTTTGTCAATGATATTGCCGGTCATATACTGAGCTCTGATTTCCTTATGTTCGCCGATGATCTTAAAGTGTTTAAGGAGGTTTTGAACGTGCAAGACGTCCGGGACTTGCAGGCGGACTTGGATAGACTTGTAAATTGGGCTGAGGTAAACTGTCTACAGCTTAATGCATCTAAATGTAAATCTGTTAGCTTCTTTAGAAGACATAAGAATGTCAACAGTAATTATGTTATTAATGGAGCAGTGTTGCACAGTTTGGGCAAAATCTGGGAGTATTATTTGATTATCGTCTCTCATTCTGTGATCATCTATAATATATATAAAATGCAACGTCTCTCTGTCTGTCTGTCCGTTAGTGACCTTATCACTGGAGAACCACTTATCCGATTTACGTACTTTTTTTTAAAAACATACATATGTTCTCTGGCCAGGTTATAGGCTATATTTTATTACGATAGGTAGCATAAGGAATGAGCAGTGACGATAATAATGAATGAAGTCGGAAAAAAGTTTATCGCTAGCGCGTTCCCTTGCAATACACAGTCTAAACCATTAAATATGGAACAATATTATGAGTAGAGAATATCTAGAATCTATAATATATATAAAAATGCAATGTCTCTCTGTCTGTCTGTCTGTCCACTGGTGCATTTATCACGCGAGAACCACTTATCCGATTTACGTCTTTTTTTAAATTCATACATATATTCTTTGGCCAGGTTATATAATAATAATAATAATCTATACCTATAATATAAGCAAATTGCAACCTCTCTCTGTCTGTCTGTCTGTCCGTTAGTGCGTTTACCCCTCGAGAACCACTTATCCGATTTACGTGATTGTTTAAATTCGTACATATGTTCTCTGACCAGGTTTTAGATATATATTTTATCACATCTATATATAAAATACAACGTCTCTCCGTCGGTCTGTCTGTCTGTCCGTTAGTGCGCCTATCACTGAAAAACCACTTATCCGATTTACGTACTTTTTTTTTAAAAACATACATATGTTCTCTGGCCAGGTTATAAGCTATATTTTATTACGATAGGTAGCATAAAGAATCAGCAGTGACGTAAAATAGTGAATGATGTCGCAAATAAGTTTGCCGTTAGCGCGTGCCTTTGCAATACACAGCCTGAACCATTAAATATGGAACAATATTATGTATCTGTATATGTATAATCTGTAATATATATAAAATGCAATGTCTCTCTCTCTGTCCATTAGTGCGTTTATCACGCAGGAACCACTTATCAGATTTACCTGTCTTTTTTTAAATTCATGCATACATTCTTTGGCCAGGTTATATAAAAATAAAAATAGTCTATATCTATAATATATATAAAATGCAATGTTTGTTTGTCTGTCTGTCTGTCTGTCCGTTAATGCGCTTATCCCTCGAGAACCACTTATCCGATTTACGTGATTTTTTAAATTCATACATATGTTCTCTGACCAGGTTATAGGTATTTATTTTATTACATCTATAATATATATAAAATGCAACGTATTCTGTCTGTCTGTCCCGTTAGTGCGCTTATCACTGGAGAATCACTTATCCGATTTTCGTACTTTTTTTTTTAAACATACTTATCTTCTCCGGCCAGGTTATAGGCTATATTTTATTACGATAGGTAGCATAAGGAATGAGCAGTGACAATAATAGTAAATGAAGTTGGACAAAGTTTGCCGCTAGCGGGTTCTCTTGCAATACACAGTCCAAACCATTAAATATGGAACAATATTATGTAGCAGAGAATATCTATAATATATATAAAATGCAATGTCTCTCTGTCCGTCTGTCTGTCTGTCTGTCCGTCCGTTAGTGTGCTTATCACTGCAGAACTACTATCCGATTTACGTGCTTTTTTTTAACCATACGTATGTTCTCTGGCCAGGTTATAGGCTACATTTTATTAGGTGACATAAGGAATAAGCAGTGACGATAATAGTGAATTAAGTCGGAGAAAAGTTTGCCGCTAGCGCGTTCTCTTGCAATACACTCCCTAAAGCATTAAATATGGAACAATATCATGTAGCAAAGAATACAATATATATAAAATGCAACGTCTCTCTGTCTGTCTGTCTGTCCGTTAGTGCGCTTATCACTCGAGAACCACTTATCCGATTTACGTGTTTTTATAAATTTATACATATGTTCTATATAATTCGATATAAGCCTAGATATTGGGAGATAAGGTGAGATAATTGGAGATAAGGAGAAATAATGGGAGATAAGTCGAGATAAGCCTCGATAATGGGAGATAAGGTGAGATAATGGGAGATAAGTATAAATAATGGGAGATAAGGAGAGAAAATGGGAGATAAGCAGAGATAAGTCTAAATAATGTGAGTTATGGTGAGATAATGGGAGATAAGGAGAAATAATGGGAGATAAGGAGAAATAATGGGAGATAAGGAGAAATAATGGGAGATAAGTCGAGATAAGCCTAGATAATGGGAAATAAGGTGAGATAATGGGAGATAAGGAGAAATAATGGGAGATAAGGAGAAATAATGGGAGATGAGCAGAGATAAGCCTAGATAATGGAAATTATGTAGAGGTAATGGGAAATAAGGAGAAATATTGGGAGATAAGGAGAAATAATGGGAGATATTTTATTACGTCGGGTAACATAAGGAATAAGCAGTGACGATAGTAGTGAATCAAGTCCATGCGAGCGGAGCCGCGGGCCCGGCTAGTTACATGTATATAATTAACAAGTCTAGTAAGATTTTGGGACTTATATATAGAAATCTCAGGGATTTATCATTGTCCTCATTAAAGATCCTGTACTGCACTTTGATGAGGTCTGTTCTGGAGTGTTCAGCGGTTGCCTGGTCGCCAATGTTTGAAGTACATAAGTACAATCTCGAAAAAATCCAGAACATGTTTTTACGACTGTATGCTTATAAGAATGATATGGCAATAGCAAACCTTGATTATACTATTATTAGGGGCCATCTGAACTTGAATCTGTTAGCTCATAGACGTTTGATGAGTGATCAGTATTTTCTGTATAAGATAATTAACGGATTGATAGATTGTCCTACTTTATTGTCATTCGTAAAATTTAATGTACCTCAAAGACATTTAAGGCAAACTGAATTGCGTTTCATTTCACATTTTCGGCCGTTCTGTTATTGATATGGTTATATTGTAAAGTATTATAAATACATTATAATAAGAGGTGTACCCGTATATTTTCAAATAAATATATAAAATAAAAAAATATTTGTACTCCCACCCTATTTCGAAAAATGCGGATCAAATTTTGAAAAAATTCTGGAATAGTCTCCATAAAGTGCAGATTAAGCGAAAACTATCACGAGCTAACCTAACACCGAAAAGAACAACTAACGGACCGAAATTGACAGCAGCCCATTGCCAAGCACGTCTCAGATTTGCCCGAGAAAATGTCTAATGGACTTTACAGCAATGGCTCTCCGTTTTATTCTCCGACGAATCCTGAATATGCCTACATGGCAATGATGGAAGAAGACGGAAGAAGACGAGTCTATATGAGGCCTGGAGAGCGCTATGCACAATGCTGCATTACTGAAACGGTAGCCTACGGAGGAAGTTCTGTTATGGTGTGGGGAGGCATCTCACTGGATGCGAAAACCGATCTTGTTTTCGTGAGTGATGAGACTCGTAGCGGTGAATTAACTGCTCACCGGTACGTCGAAGAGATCCTACAGGAACACGTTCGTTGTTTGATAATTTATCGGGCAAAGAAAATATTTGAACGACAAAATGGTGAAGGTTTATTTCGTCGAAAGTTGTGAATATAACCGGGGCTTAGACCCACTGCTTTAAGACCGACCGAAGGGATAGGTACCGAGACAAAATAATTTTATTTTATTTGTTTATAATTAGACAAATGTTTAGGTAGTAAAAATTTGTTTTAAACTTTTACTACTAGATTCTAGATTGAGCTAGATTCATTTATTGGCTATTTGATAGCTAAGATACTACTATACCTTATTGACTAAGAAAGATACGTTGAAATGCATATTGGATTTTTAGATATGTACATGTTCGGGGCCTAATTAACTCAACCTAGCTAAGGATTTTGTTTCATTTTAAAAGCAATCATCGTATGAAACACTAATTGCGAAAGTCTGATCTTCACTTGGTCGATTTTTTCCAACGTTGGTAACAGGAGTACCAATCGGCAAACGCGGACGGGGGTCTCTTAAAGAAGAAAGGGAACTCTAAACTCTTCCTTTTTTTTTCAGCAGAGTAAACTCGAAATTAAAACCGGGCGATGGGAGCATTTTTCGCAAAAAAGAACCCTTCCCCTCACCTATCGTTGGCTATGTCCCTGCATGTTTTATATTATTAATTCGGGAGTACTGTAAATTGTGATTTTAACAACTAAGGAAATTAGGTAGGGGTACTACCAAACAAGACATATGAAATCTGTTTCAATTCTTCCCTAAATTAAAAAAGTCACACTTTCTTTCATAAATCTTAGCGAATTAAAAGGATACTGTAAATGGGCCAAAATAATATACACACGGTGTGTCTCAAACTAAATAGAACTTTTTCAAAATCGCCAATAGTGGTGACGCCACCTATTAGATGTAATATGCGTTGGAAAGGTTACATTTTTCACTGACATTATGTCTAATTTTCATGATAATTGAATGACTGGAAGCTGAAATACTGCGCCTAAAGTGACAGTTTGTTTTGGCTAGCGGTCAAAAAATGAACATCGAACCTAGAACGAATATTAAGCTTTGTGTAACACGTGGTAAAACATTTACCGAAACATATCAATTCGTGAAACATGGATATAGTGATGACTATCTATCCCGTAGCATGAATATGTTTGACACCTAAAATTCATGATAACCGAAGAAAACATCGGAATTTTCAGTGACTCTACAAAGACTTTTTAATATATTTAGCGGCGGTGGAATGTGTGATTTTAGGCCCCTTTGGAGGAGAACAAAGGAATACTATCTCGAACCGACGCGCAAAGAAGTGACTCATTTTGGAATTTACGCTTCGACGAAAGTTCGAAATCGACTGATACTTTTACTAAAATGCATCGTAGACAAAGATTCCCTCTACCGATTTTTTTGTTGAATCGCTTCTACCAAGAATGAATTGTCGCGTACACGTTCTAGCATGACAGACTGTAACTATTTACATAATTATATTTTGTCGTATTCTAATGCCATTAATATAATTAAGACTTATCGTGCCAGAAGGCAGACAGACAGACATAAAGAAATGCAAAAATCTCAGAATACAATGCTTCCTTTTAGCAAGGGAAGTAAAAATTGATTAGAAAATAATAAATTTCCGAATGGATGCACCAAGAAAACATGAACTTTACTATTTCAATGCATATTTTCTAATAATAAAAATAAATAGATTAGTATGATACTCAATTGTAGTTCTATAATTAATATAAAAACTATAAATCTCTACTCCAATAAATTGTCTTGACATATAAAATGATATTAACATAACAGCTGAAATCTTCATTGCAATTCATAAAAAAGGAATTAAATATGTCCAAAGCTTCAATACAACTGCATTTTGATTGAGCCTGTAAGGCTTGGAAAGATTTACGTACGGCTGGTAAAACAAAAATGGGTCGACGACCAAAAATTGCCTCGAAACTCAATATTGTGAAAGACTTGATTAAAAGAGTCAAAAAAGGACAAAAGCTTCAAATATTTCATTGTGACTGGCAATGAGACATAATATTTTCAATATAGTTCAGAAACCAAACGCCAAACCTCTGAATGAAAGTAGCCAAGCGGAGAAATCTGAAAAAAAGTCAGAAGTAAAGACAATGTTGATTTGTTTCTACGATTCGAAGAATATAGTGCACATATCATGAAAGTGGCAGTTGGTGACTTCTTCTTCTTTCTTATATGGTGTATCATACAGGTAGGCAAACAGCCTGTTTTATCCCCACCTTTTCGGAGGTCTGCCCCTAGTTCTTTTTACCGCAAGGTAGTCTGATTTCGTCCATCTGATCTACGTGCTTATTCCATTGTTTTCTTCTAATTCTGGTCCATTTGGATATTTCTTGAATCTCACTTAGCTCTTGTAGATCTTTGTTGCGCGTTCTGTCGTTGATAGTTTTTTCATATATCTCCCTAATCACCTTCATTTCTGTTGTCCTCATCATTGTGCTGCGATTCATTCATGCGATATGTGACAATAGATGAAACATGGATCCACCACTATACACCGGAATCCAATCGGCAAACAACTGAGTGGACAGCGACCAAAAACACAACAGTCGGCTGGGAAGATTTCGGCCTCTGTATTTTGGGATGCGCATGGAATAATTTTCATCGATTATGCTAAGAAGGGAAAACTATAAATAGCGAATATTATATAAAGTTTTTGAAGCGTTTGAAGGTAGAAATCGGCAAAGAAACGGCCTCAAATGAACAAGAAAAAAGTGTTCTTTCATCAAGACAATTCACCGTGTCACAAGTCAATGGTTACGATGGCAAAATTGCATGAATTGAAGTTCGACTTGCTTCCTCATCCACTGTATTCTCCAGATTTGGCCCCTAGCAATTATTATCTATTCGCAGACCTCAAAAAAATGCTCCTGGGAAAGAGATTTGGCTCCAGTGATATATATATAATATATATATATATATATATATATATATATATATATATATATATATATATATATATATATAAGAAGTTATCGCCAAAACTGAGGCCTATTTTGAAGGCAAAGACAAATCCTTCTACAAGTAAGGCATAGAAATGTTAGGAAAGCGTTGGACTGATCGTATTGCTCTTGAAGGAGACTATGTGATGAATAAAGAAAAATGTGTTTTAAGTAGCTAAATCAAAAACTTTTTAGCCTACGTGTTTACCTTTACTCTGCGAATGCCTGCACTACATTCTAGACAATATAAAGAATCATTAAAACCAAATAAAATCGATTCACCCCTAAACATAATAAATAAATTTTGCCAAAATTGGCTAAAGTCATTTTATTTGGTGTTTTGGTTTTCATTTTGAAAAAGACCTGTTTACTTTAAGACATACTGTATTTACTTCCAGAAGGGATAGTCGGTTAGAATTTTTGAAGTAGATCAGTTTTACTATGTTGAGAATGTGGAATCCTTGGCACAATGACACTACTCACTACTACAACCAAACACTTTATTTTTGCATTCGACGCGCGTCTCGCTAACCACGTTAGCTTGATCGGAGCAATGATTGACAGTCATCATCGCTCCCGATGAAGCTAACATGGTTAGCGAGACGCGCGACGAGTGCAAAAATAAAGTATTTGTTGCAGTGGTGATATATACTGTGTAGATCGTTTTAAAGTAAGGTATGAAGACAAAGTTACGAAGTTTTTAAGATAAAGAAGAAAGAAGGCTTCAGAGGGAGCGTGAATTTCAAATGATCATTATGGGTAAACGAACGTGATTTTTTAATGTTCCAGAAACAAATTTTATGAACTGATCGCTTGGAAATAAGTACTAATAGAAAATATTTCGAAAATTAATTATCAGGAAAGAAGCATTGCTAGAAGGTATCCATATAATCTTGATGATATCAAGAGTCAGTTCCGATGGGCACTATTAGTACAGCCTCCTGAGCAGAAAGCATATCTCCAAAAAATATTACCAGAAGAATTTAGATCTGCTTAGAGACAACCGAGATAACTTCTGCTTGGGAATTATCACGGTTGATGAAACATTGACCAAGTATTATGAACCTGGAGTAACTAAGAGTTCATGCAACAGGAAACACAAATTTGAAACTCGAAAGAAATTTCTTATACAAAATTTAGCTGAAAAGATTAGGGCGGCAGCTTTTTGGAACACGGAAGATTCTATTCATAGAACTGATGCCCATAAATCATGCAGATGACAGAGCTTAACCATCCACACTATAGCAGAAACTTCTTGATTTGACGACCTTCTGTTTTTGCAACCTAAAAATATTTCTGATATTTTGTCAATATCGTAGTCAAAGACACTGCAAACGGAATTTCTAGAACGTCAAAATGTTTATTTCTATTCTGAAGACAATCGATCACCGGCGATCAAGTATATTGAAATCATTAACCGAAATAAAGTAAGTTTTAACATTAAAATTCACACATTCAAGCAGGTAATTTTTTTAACCGCGCCTTGTATTTATGGTTTTAAACAGGATGTTATGCATACCTGGTACGATTTAAGAGATTACTAAAGTTGGGTTAAATAGCCGTTACGTTGGCTAGAACCAGTTTAATTGAATAAAGTTAATTAAATAGCTACAGATTTAAGTTAGACACAGTTAATCGATAATACGTATTACTATTACAAAATATACTTTATAATGGACAGTTATGCCAATAATATATATATATATATATAATATATATAATATATATATATATATATATTATATATATATATATATATATATATATATATATTATATTATATATATATATATATATAGGCTATCAGGTTTCTAAAACAGTAATTGATTTCGGTCTTGTTGTAAAGCAGTATAAAGCTCATCATATAAAAGTGACTGTGCCTCGGCATAAAGCAACTGAAAGAGAAGCAGCGAAATACATAATAAAAGTGGGCTTAATAGGTCACCTTGAAAGACTCCTCTCCTAAAAGTCACAGCCCTAAGAACCCCGCACTAATCTTATGGAAATTGGATCCCGGTCAAAATCGGCTCAAAATGTAATATGTTATGCTTCAAGCCATTCTGGTCACAAGCTCCAAAATGGATAGATTAGGAATTATCTAGCATGGGATTGGTAAAAAAAACCGCTGAGAAAATGTCATTTTTTTTAAGGACTTATTTTGACTGGAATATGATATTTTACGAGCAATTCCAATGGGATTATATGTTTTTTGACTTGCTAATTATGAATATAATAATTATTTTGACCATTTCCGCTCCTACTTTCGAATATTGGCCCTTTTGTCCATTTCTAGAGTATTTTTAGTGTTTCCGTAGGGAACACTTATAAGATGACTTGTTTGTCCGTCTGTCTGTTACAAATACCCGATTTTTCTCCGAAATTATTTGTCGTAGAAAGTTGAAATTTGGTAATAATGTAGGAATTAATGGCCTCGTCAGAGCCATGTAGTTTTAAAAGTAAAATTTTTTGACTTAAGGGGTTATTTTTGGGGGGTGAAATCGGTGCTAGTGCAAAAAAAAATTTTTACTAGGTCATCGAGTGTGGTGTCAAATTAAAGCTTACGAAACACGAGTAAAAAATATACATATAATGTAATACTTGCGCGCACGTTTCTTTGTATTATTTTTAAAATAACGCGAAAAAATCGCTGTCTCCCCCGCCTTATCTCGAAAAGTACTTATCAAAAAATTTTGAAAAAATTCTGAAATATTCTCCACGGGTGTAGATGGAACGAAAATTATCACGAGTGCATTACCTTTAATAATTTATCTGGTATATAAAAAAAAAATTAAGGTCATGAGTTTTCAGTAAAGATTGGAAACAAACTTTGTTGAAAACTCATTTGGGGTGTTTTGTAAAGTCACTGGTCATTTTATACCTCCGTAACAATTTTTTTTTTTATTTTAAAAGCAATCAACGTACGGAACACTAAATGAGCAAGTTCAACTTGCACTTGACTTGTTATATTTTATTTAATTCGCCTAGAACATATTTTTGATAAAAATTCTAAGGGAATTTTATGTTTTTGAGTTAATAATTACGAATATAAATAATTATTTTAAACCAATTTGATCCTACTTTCCAATATAGCCTTTTTTTGGCCCACTTTTGGCCCTTTTCTAGATTTAATTAGACTAGAACATATAAAAGTTATATTTTATTTTCAACAATTTCTAAGGAGATTGTTAAGAAAGAATAGTGAAAGTTATATGGCCAAAATACACGCTATTCGAATTATTATAGAATGTTTTTTCCCAAAAAGTGTGTTCTGGGCGAATTAAATCTAAAAAAAAAACTCCAGAAATGGCCAAAATGGCTAATATTCGAAAGTAGGAACGAAATGGGTCAAAAAAATTATTATTTTATAATTAGCAACCCAAAAAACCTATAATATCGTTGGAATTTTTCGTAAAATCATATTCTAGTCAAAATAAGTCCTTAAAAAAAAGCCAAAATAGCATTTTCTAAGCGTTTTTTTTACTAATTCCACGCTCGATTTTCAGCCGATTTGACGGGGATACAATTTCCATAAAATTAGTCCGGGGTCCTTTCTACCTTTTAGATATCTGGTGTTATGGTAAATTTAGTTTTTCCAATGCGACATTAGAGGTTCCATAAAGTTGATCAAAGGAAGTGCTACTTTTAGCCATCCTAACAGATGAAGGATCAGTTCGTGAGATATTATGTCTAATGCTTTCCTATAAAGAATTCATGGACAATTTTTTTTTGTATTGCAAGGAGTTCTGGGTGATGTATCTATCAATCAGAAGGTTTTCCTTGCAACTTTTCACATCCTTTTCTTCATCCACGCTGCTCCCTGATATTTTAGTTCAATAGTACTAAGTAATCTGTTGTTGATAATGCGAGTGAATATTTTGTAACAAGAGTTTAAGCACGTCCATAGCTTTTAGGGTTGATCAAGTCGCCCTTTTTGAAATAAGTACAGTTCTTCACTCTACAAGTCACTTAGGAATTGGTTGTCCATCAATTAAATGCTATGTTGGGAATGTGGAATCTGTGGCACAATGACACTACTCAGTATATATCACCATTACACCAAAGACTTTATTTTTGTACTCGATGCGCGTTTCGCTAACCATGTTAGTTTCACATGGTTAGCGAAACGCGCGTCGACTGCCAAAATAAAGTGTTTTGGTGTAGTGGTGATATATACTGAGTAGTATCATTTAAATAGGCATTAAATATTCTAGCGAGATGTTCGTGGGTGCTAGAACAATTTTTTCTACCAAAAATTATTGATAGTATCTGGTCCTAGAGCGGCAAAGCTCCTCGTTAATGGCATTAGAAACCTCTTCCTTTGTAATCGCATAATTAACTTCGTTCTGTTATTGGAACTGTAAGCAATAAGTCCTGATTCAGTCTAGGGCCGGAGTGTCTAGGCTTAATGGTTTCTTTGTGTCAGAAATGCCTTTCCAGATTGTGATTACTTGTTCTATGAACGGCGGTGTTTCAACTGTGGATGTTTCTTGCTAAAGTATTATTGTCGTTTTCGTCGTTTGGATCACAGCAAATCGCCCACGTAGCACAGTGATAAATAGATCATATTGTTACTAAAATAAACGCATTGATATATGTATTTCGTTACAGCAGCAGAATAATTAAATTAATGATCATATAATATTATTATGTGGTCGGCAATCATAAACATAAGATACCTAATACAACCATAGTATACAACCATCAATTGAAATCACTAATTATTATTGTTCAGCCTAAAAAAAGGAAGTGTAGCAATAATTTTTCACTACGAAAAAGGAAGTTAAAATGATAAAAACATGTTACCAAACCAAACAATAATAGCAATCCGATACTGGAACCCGATAATAATTTTTCTTTTTAGTTTTTGGATTTATTATGAATATGATGTTGTTTTCGGTGTTTTTGATGAATTAACTATTGTATTTTTTTTTGGTGCTAGTTATTAGTGTTCCGTATAGATCACTCCGGTGTCTGTCTGTCCGTTCTGTCACACCCGATTTTCTCCGAAACTATTTGGCATCTTCTTAGTGTGCCTTATCTTCTAAGGACGTTGGCGATCCCACATTTGCCCATCTGATTTTATCTATTGCTACTCTAAACTGTTTAGTACATGTCATGTTTGTCCCACTGTCGTAAGT
>CM032453.1:140471289-140541606 GCA_019049505.1 Pachyrhynchus sulphureomaculatus
AGCGTGATAAAAAACAAGACCTAAAAATTTCTTTGAGCGTCGCTACTGTTTTCATGTTTACTGTGGTATCAGTTTGTCTTATATCTCTTTCTATTATTATATAGAATAGTGATTTTATTGAGATATATTGTAGAAGAAGCGTTTTGGTATGTGTATTTTAAAATTTGTACGTAGCGGCTATTTATTCTTGCGTTCTGGAGAGATTTCATTATTGCCTATTGCTCTATAGGGTCAAACCCTTTTTGAAAATCAACCAATGCCATGCAGAGGTCGAAGTTATATTCCATTGCTTTTTCTGTTGGAATCTTCGTTGTTAAAAGATGATCGTATATACTGAACTGTTTGACAGACATACTTGCGGCGCTTCTAAAAAAATAAAACTAGAACTGTTGACATTAGTAATTTATATGACGTTATATTATACATAACTGGGTTTTCACATGATTCTGTGAATTCATTTTGCAAATAATTTCCGGAACATTACTCACTTCCATTGATTTTTTCTAAATCTTTGGTTTTTTTGATAACGGTAAAATCCTAAAATTAGATCATTTTTCAATAATATACCGATACAGGGTGTCGTTTTATTGAAGGATTATTTTTACCTAGTTGCAGTACTAAATAAATAAAGTCATTTCTTCAAATGGATCTCTATCTCTATATACAAAGTGATTATACTATTTTTTTGTAAAATTTCTCGTTTTTTCACATGGTACTCTTAGTTTTTCGATATCTTTTTTTATTTCTCGAGATATTTGCGAAAAATCGAATTTTTCATTTTATTTTCGATTTTGTAGGCTCAGCGTACACTTTAGAGCAGCAAACTTTCGTATTCTACGTCCAAAAAACTACCTGTATATCAAAATGCAGCCTGTTAATATATAATGGGAGCTTTTCATCGAAGTTTGCTTCTGACTTTGTATAGTATTAATTCAAGATTAGTTTCATTTAGAGTGAAAACAGCGAAGCGAATCCTTTTTCGCGAATTATAATTTCTTTTTTAGCATATAAACACTAACTTTTTAAGATTAAGAGAGGAAGATTATTTTGTACATTTTATCATTTTTAGTGTTCCGTACGGAACACTTATAAGATAACTTCGGTGTCTGTCTGTCTGTCTGTCACACCTGATTTTCTCCGAAACTATTTGACATAGAAAGGTGAAATTTGGTAATAATATAGGAATTGATGGCCTCATCAGAGCCATGTAGTTTTGAGAATTAAATTTTGACTTAAGGGGTTAGTTTTGGGGGGTGAAGTCGGAAGTGAAAAAAAAAAAATTTTTTACTAGGTCATCGAGTGTGGTGTCAAATGAAAGCTTGTGAAAACACGAGTAAAAAATATATAAATATAATATTATACTTGCGCGCACTTTTCTTTGTATTATTTTTAAAAATTCGCGAAAAATCGCTGTCCCGGGCCTTATCTCGCAAAAGTACTTATCAAAAAATTTCGAAAAAATTCTGGAATATTCTCCACGGGGTGTAGATTGAACGAAAATTATCACGAGTGCATTAACCTTTAATAATTTATATGGTATATAAAAAAAAACAAAAATTTCAAGGTCATCAGATTTCAGTAAAGATTGGAAACAAACTTTGCTGAAAACTCATTTTATTATTTTTAGGTTTCGTGTGTGTTTTGTGAAGTCACTGATCATTTTATACCACCGTAACATAAATTTTGACTTAAGGGGTTCGTTTTGAGGGGTGAAATCGGAAGTGAAAAAAAATTTTTTTTACTAGGTCATCGAGTGTGGTGTCAAATAAAAGCTTGTGAAAACACGAGTAAAAAATATATATATATAATGTAATACTTGCGCACACTTTTCCTCGTATTACTTTTAAAAAATTCGCGAAAAATCGCTGTCCCCTACATTATCTCGAAAAGTACTGATCAAAAAATTTTGAAAAAATTCTGGAATATTCTCCACGGGGTATAGATTGAAAGAAAATTATCACGAGTGCATTACCTTTAATAATTTATTTGGTATATAAAAAAAACAAAATTTCAAGGTCACCAGTTTCAGTAAAGATTGGAAACAAACTTTGTTGAAAACTCATTTGGGGTGTGTTTTGTGAAGTCACTAATCATTTTATACCACCCTAACAAAAATTTTTATTTTTTAAAAACAATCAACGTACGGAACACTAATTGTGCAAGTTCAACTTGCACTTGACCGGTTTTTTTTTAAATAGGTTTATGTTCTAATTAAAATTTTAAATCATTACCTGACAGTTGGTTGACACATGAGAAACCGACGAAAGCCGGTGATCTATTCTTGATGACCTTCGAGATACATCAACCGTAGCGGAACTTTTCGATTGAGCATCTTGGGATTTTAATAAGAAAGATATTTAAAAAATAACTGTCAAAAATGAAACTATAATTTTCGCCCGATTTTATGAGAAATTACTAAATTATGCTAAATAGGGACAATATTATATCTGCGGCCATTCTAGCTGCTAAATGGCCAAAAGAAGTAACGATATTTTTAATATCTAGTCCTTTAAACATTATATCGGGCCCATCGATACAACAGAGAAAATTGATTTTAATAGTAACGGCTAAAAATTAGCGACAATTATTTTTACCTAGCGACAGTAGATAGTAAAACTTATCGATATGCTATTGATATATCGATAGTTATCGACTATTTTTTTATATATCCATAGTTAATATTTTCGATATATAGTCAGTCCAAAAAGTCTCCATACACTACCTGCTTTCTATACTATTTTTCTGTTATGTTTAACTAATTTATTGTTCTATGAGAAAATATGTTTAAATTAATATTTGAAACTTAATCAACGAGCATTAGTATTAAAAACAACTAGGGAACATCTTATTTAGAAGTTACCTCATTGTTATAAAAATGTAAGTAAAATTAATGTCAAAAAAGTCTCCATACACTCAAGAACTGCATTGAAAAAAACACGTTAGAATCACCAGCATTTTATCAAGTTATCTATTTCCAGCTAAACTGAAAACAAAAGCATAGTTTTCGGTCATACTTTATGATCTGTCACTTGTTGCTGGAAATTTTGCAGTGGGTTTTCAAAGTAATATTAAAAATAACCGGTCAAGTGCAAGTTGAACTTGCGCAATTAGTGTTCGGCACGTTGATTGCTTTTAAAATAAAAAAAAATTGTTACAGAGGTATAAAATGATCAGTGACTTCACAAAACCCACCCCAAATGAGTTTTCAACAAAGTTTGTTTCCAATCTTTACTGAAATCTCATGACCTTGAAATTTTTGTTTTTTTTTATATACCAGATAAATTATTAAAGGTAATGCACTCGTGATAATTTTCGTTCAATCTACACCCCGTGGAGAATATTCCAGAATTTTTTCAAAATTTTTTGATAAGTACTTTACGAGATAAGGCGGGGGGACAGCCATTTGTCGTGATTTTTTAAAAATAATATAAAGAAAAGTGCGCGCAAGTATTATATTATATATACATTTTTTACTCGTGTTTTCACAGGCTTTCATTTGACACCTCGACACGCAGTCAAAATTTAAACTCTCAAAAACTACATGGCTCTGATGAGGCCATCAATTCCTATATTATTACCAAATTTCAACTTTCTATGTCAAATAGTTTCGGAGAAAATCGGGTGTGACAGACAGACAGACAGACAGACAGACATACACCGAAGTGATCTTATAAGTGTTCCGCACGGAACACTAAAAAAATGAGCGAGAGGAATTGTGAAATTCCATTTCAAGTTCAAAAGATTATAACTGATTTGTGGAAAAATGGAAAATCGTACAGAAATATAGGAAAAATTGTTAAAAAGTCGCATGCTATTGTTCAGTACATTTTCCGGACTGTTGTGTGTATCGTAAAGCAGTAGGATCAAAATATGTTATTTTAACGCA
This sequence comes from Pachyrhynchus sulphureomaculatus, assembly GCA_019049505.1. Taxonomy (NCBI): domain Eukaryota; kingdom Metazoa; phylum Arthropoda; class Insecta; order Coleoptera; family Curculionidae; genus Pachyrhynchus; species Pachyrhynchus sulphureomaculatus. The sequence continues at coordinate 140,475,176 of CM032453.1, forward strand.
TCATAGTTTATCGATTTTCGTTTTAAATTTTAACTTGAAATCTTAGCAGAATACTAAGATACCATATTTTATTTCATCATATTAAAAAAATTACATTATAGAAATTATTACATGGATTAAACAGCTGTTTTGCATCAGAAGAAGCTATAGTATAGCGAAACGCGTCATACAGTTTCAATGAAACTAAATAAAGTGGAAATTTGACAATATTAGTCTTTCAGTACATTTGTAATTAAATTTATGTTTTTAATGGGCACAGCATTCACGTTGGTCTTTAACCTCTGCAAATTGTATTCATCCCAGAGGTCCTCTATAAAAACGATTTTTAAACAGAATGGTACCGGTAGTGAGAAGCTAAACTTTTTACGGATGTGATATATTACCGTGACGTATATTCCTAGCCTGCACCACCTTGAAAGAAATTAGACGGGCTACATTCATCGAATATTTTTCATGCAAGTATGCTAATCGCCATTCTTCGATGGTTTAAGGAATTAAGGTTGCTGGTGAGTTTTGGATCTTCAATAACAGCTCTATTGTATCAATAAAATGGAATAAAAGTAAAGTTAGTTTAGGAGCAGAGCTTCAAACGTAAAGGGTCTTCCATTTGGGACTTGACAACTTTGAAATTTCACTGTGAACGCACCCTTAAGCCAATCACCGAACTGTTAACGCCAAAACATTCAGTAAAGTCAACATTTTCATCATGGTGAAGTACACGAACGAACAACGTTTACAAATAATTAAAATTTACTACCAAAATTTGGAGTCGGTGACTGCAACTTTAAGAGCGTTAACGCCAATTTTTGGTCGTAATTCTCGTCCCAGTAGACAAGCAATTCATAGTCTAGTGAAAAAATTTGAGTTAACATATTCGCTGCTGGATGTTCCCGTGCCAGTGAGACAACGGGTTGGTCGGAGTGGCCAGAATATTGCTGCCGTTCAAGCATCCATCTCAAACGAACCAAAACAATCGATTTCACGGCGTTCTCAAGAATTGGGCATCGCTCAGACCACACTATGGCGAATTTTGCGAAAGGATCTTGGCCTGCACCCTTATAAGTTAAAGTTAACTCAAAAACTAAAGCCACTCGATCATATGAAGCGACGTACGTTCTCGAATTGGGCTCTAGAAATGTTAGAAGAAGATGACCAATTTCATCGCAAAATCATCTTTAGTAATGAAGCGCATTTTTGGATAAACGGCTTCGTCAACAAACAGAATATGCGTTATTGGTCAGGTGAAAACCCTCATGTGCTTGAAGAAACATCACTTCATCCACAAAAACTTACTGCTTGGTGCGGTTTTCATGCCGGTGGTGTCATTGGGCCGTTCTTTTTCGTTGATGAAAATAACCGTCACATTACAGTCAATGGAGATCGCTACAGAGGTATGTTGCAACGTTATTTTCTTTGATCAATTGCATGGGCTAGACATTAATGATATGTGGTTTCAACAAGACGGCGCCACAAGCCACACAGCGGGTGTAACAATCGACTTACTGCAATCTAAATTCGGTGAACGTGTTATATCGAAAAATGGTCCCGTCGAATGGCCGCCTAGATTGTGTGATTTAACACCTCTGGACTTCTTTTTATGGGGGTACGTTAAATCATTGGTCTATGCTAACACGCCTGCGTCGTTAGAGGAGCTCAGAGCCAATATTGAAAGAGAGATAGCGGCCGTTTCCGTCGAAATGTGTGGCCGAGTCATCGAAAATTAGGTTCAACGACCGCTGCAAACGTGCCCGTGGCGGACATATGAATGAAGTCGAATTCCATACATAAATATTTTGATTGTACTTCAAGCCGAGAGTAAAATTTTCGAAATATCTCAAATGGGTTGCGTTTTATTTCAAAAAAAAGTTGTCAATGGAAGATCCGATAGTAGTAATCCATCGTTAGCTGATTTTGAGCTCTGTGTAGGATTAAAGTAGTGGACCATCGACAAACGATATTAACATCTTGAATGGAATGATAGTAGAAACAATAGTGAAATATAGAAGAATATTAAGAAGCGATATAAACGCAATCAAAAAAGAGATAACCATACTAAAGAAGGAAATCTCGAAAGCAATTAGAAAGGACATGAGAAACTATACCAACGAAAAAATTTTGAAAACTATTGAGGAAAACAAAAGCGGGAACGTGATGAGACGCAAGCTTATCAACGGAAAAAATGAAATCGGCAAACTTAGGGACACAACTGGCAACCTAATATCGAACAGGGAAAAATTGTTACAGATTGTAAAAAAGTTTTATCAAACATTTTGTACCAACTAGTCCACCCCGGATTCAAAAGAGTACCTGCAGAAAGGGTCCAAAATCAAGGTTCTGACGATATCCCGGAAATTTCTCTAGATGAAAGTCTTTTTCATAATTTTCGATATTACTGCAAGCAATGCGATTACTGGTTAGTAGTTGTTTGTTAAGGCCTTTTTACCTTTGTGGGTTTCAACTGAACTCTAACGTATTCAGCACAACTTGAAGTTGACAAAGACATGTTCGTGAATTCGAGCATTAACAAGGGAACAATTCGAACGATTTTAACAGAAGATCCTGCTTCAGTTTCGAAAAAACTCTACGTATACTTAGGGAAGAATGTTTTTTTAACTATTCTCGAGAGTTTTGCCAGCCCTCACTGTCATATATTGTCAAAAACAATGCCCTTCCTAAGCCACTATCAAAAACTGGCGCGGATTTCAAGAGATGAAGAGCGGATATCAGTAATAGACACCGTGCTGAAAGGCTCGGTTCTGTGTCTACCCGAGTGAATATTGAGGCTAGGCTTGAAGCGATTTTCGAGAAACGACGAATTGAGCTGAAACGTATAGCAGATATTCTAAACATTTCAAATAAACGTGTTTTTCACATTGTCCATTTTGATAATAATGAAGAATATTATAGTTCATTATTAACTAAACTTTGCGAAACAATTGTGGACACACGCCTAGGAATGTGTCTAAAGTAGTGTTGTTTTTGCAAGACAATGTACCTGCATGCCATTGCAAAAAATGAACGAATTTTGCTTTGAACTGATTGATCATCCGCCATATTCCCCTGATTTAGCTCGCTCGGATTATTACCTATTGTTACAACAAAAAAATACACAAGTTTTATTTAAATAAAGAAGTAATAAATGTTGTCGGCACAGTAAACATAAAACACAGTCACGACAGTCCGACTCTGAACCTTTGATCTCAAGGGGTTCGAGTTTCTAAGGATCACATGACTTGTCGCCATATTGCTGCGAGTTTTTGAAATAGTTCTTTTTTAATTCTGTAGAATAAAAATGAATTTTGCTGATTTAAAGGATTAAAAAAACAAGAAAACTTTTTTTAGAAACATTCTTTTATCAAGTTTTTATTAAAACAAATATATAAAAAAAACTGAGAAACAGGCAAAAAAATGCAAGGAAAAAATAGACTTGGCTTCAACGCTTTTGCAGGTTATTAATTGAAATATCTCATGTTGAATTTTTATTTCTCAACTATTAGATATATTGTCCGGGCAAAAATGTTCTTTTTGAGAATATATATCGGCACACCTGCAGCTTCGCGCTTATAATGTCAACAATCATGCTCCTTATATTTCAAAAATCTGGAGATATTGAAAATAATTTTAATTATAATTTAATAATCGTCTTTCTTATGAACTTAAAAATGTAGTGAACATACTTTTTGCTCTATTTTATCATTAGTTAAACCTAACATAATAATTTTCATGATTGTATGCTACTTCTGTAAAAAAATTAAATCCATGCATTGATTTATTTAAACTCGTTCGTGCTGGAGAATTACTACTTTTGCATGCCCGGATTGAGTTTTGAAAGTATGGTTGGCGAATTTTAACAGATAATAGAACTTAACTCTAAGAAACATTCGGCCCTGAGTTCAGAAAAAAGAGTACAAGTGGAATAACATAAACCAATACTTGACCAATCGAATCTTACCTGTGGGCGGAACCTATTACGATTATTATTAAGATGGCCGAATTATGGGTGCAGATTTAAATTTGTAAAGTGTGAAGCATAGGGAGTGTGACGATATTTTTCAAAAATATTGTTAACAATTGGCAATATTTGTAAATGGGCCGGTATACATTCTGACCAAAGAAATTTCACACAAATCTTTTCTTTTGGTATAAAATAATCGATTATAAAACTATCGTGCGCAACATAACGAAAATTGAAGCAGTGTGTATATCCACGGCCCAATTGTAAAGCCGTTAAAGGTGAAAAAGGCAAACATATCCTCGCAACTCTTTTGTATTGTTACCGGTAAGATTCTAACCTATAAATGTCTAATATTTACATTTCAATTTTTGTATGATAATTAATTTTTTACAATGATTATAGTAACAAAGTAAATGTTTTAATCTGCACTAATATCAAATGTATCTGGAAAGTAAAACGTCAAGAGGTATTGGAATCATTCGAACCGGAAAAATTTTAACTGGTTTCAAATCAAATGCCAATTCACTTTAGAGGTTAATATTTATTAACTATTTATGATTTTGAGTGAATACAAAATAATTGAGACAGTATTTTATGAAAATCAAATCTGAAAAATGTTATCTAATAAGGAAATTTTGTTTGACACATGTACACAAATTACAAAACAAAAAATGATTATTCAAGAATAAATAATTTTACCTACCTACAAGAATGTAATCTTCTTTTTTAAAATGTTTAGAACACACTTTAGCATCAATTGGGATTTTTCGATCAATTCGGAAAACTTTTTTTTCATATTTTCAGTCTGTCAACTTTCTCCACTTACCCAAATGCATTAGTAATATTTATATAACCCCCATTCGCTTTTGGAAATGCATGAAAAACTATCTTTAAATCCTTTTGCAGGCGATTTTCGTAATTTGAAACACAGCATGAAAGTCAACACGAAAAGGAAAAATTTTGGAGTTCATTTTTAAGAAAATTTGTAATATTTTTAAAAAAATAATTTACATAAACGCTTATGACAGATTTAAAAAAGTTTAATTCCTGAAAAAGCCGCGAGATGTCGTATTGAATAGGTAAGATCCCAATAATAAAACATCAACTGTTTTACAAATAAAATGTATCTCTAATATGAAAACACAATTATCATAATCTTTTTACAATATATTGCATAATAGAAATAAAGAATTACGAATAAATTACCTTTTAGGATCCTCCTTTGGAAATACCACATATATTTTCACAAGCACTAACCGCACAACAAAAACTTCTTCTTGACGTCTTTTTATAAATATTTTCAATTATAACGTCAAACGAGTCATTACTTACTGGAAAATGATTAATAATAAATTTCGGAGCACGTTATAAAAAAATTCTTTTTGAAATCCAGATGTATACACAACCCGCGACCGCGCTGGCAACCATGCTGTTGGTGTGATAGGGGATGCATTGGTAATAAAAAACAGGACCTAAAAATTTTCCTGAGTGTCGCTCCTGTGTTTTATGTTTATTGTGTTGTCGATTTGACTGGTTTACAAACCAAAAAAAATATTTTTTTACAAGGTCCACAGTTACTTTATAACTACTGAACTAGGTATATAAAATTGAAAGAAGATTGTATTGAATAAACACTTTTTGTTTTTGAGATTTGCTTGTTCTTTCTATACTAGGCTAGAAAATATCAATACGTCTTCATGTGACTACTATGTTCCATATAAAACGCAGTAAATTATAATACAAACAATGATATTCGTAAAATTGCGGCCACAAGAAAATATTTCCAAGAGAAACGTGAAACTTATTTCTTAGCATTTCATCTTAGCCAGACATTCAACTTCTCAAAACCGTGCTGGTTAAAATATTTCTTGACATTTCTCGAAACCAATTATCCAAATCTAAAGCATACAAAAAAGTTAAGTACTAGATCCTGGTCGGTATTCTCTATTGTACCGACCATCCATCTAATTATTTTAATAACCACTTATCAGTTTTAAGTATTCACTGCTATTTCGTTTGGTATGTAACTTGTCCATCAATTTCAAATTCTTTACACATCGTCCTAAAAAAACCATTTGGAATATTAGACTAGGCGTGGCAAGAAAACATTTACTCTAATTAAAATTTAACGGTGATAAATATTTCACATTAAAAATGTATTGTGCCAATTTCAGCTCAAGTTATATAAATGATTTTTTAATAATAAACTCGAACCTCTAAAGTTTTCTTGCTAGGAATTGGGTATTTTTCCACTGTTTTTACTTCTCTCCACACACATCAACAGGTCCTTGCACGCCAATACACACCATAAATCGTACCATAAAAATAAGAAAAACTCAATACTTCAAATTGCTACATTTAATTTATTGAAGGTAAAATAAAGAACAAGCGATCAATCGGAAGACGACAAAATTCTTGGCCGAAGGACATGCCAAGGTGGGTTGGATGTGCTTCGGGTGATATTAATATGAGCAGCAGTTTCTAAAGTTTGAAAAAGAAGAAGAATTAATTATGAACAGCTACCAGGTGTACAAGTATGAAATGCGGATTTCAGACAACAGATATAGTGCACCAATGCAGTTTGTGCTATAAAGATTTGACACTGCGCCATTTTGTGGCGTCATCAACAAGTGTGCACGAGTGATAAATGGGAAAAAGTGTGTGCATAGTGTTGTGTTCAATATGTCGAAATTTATACGGAACAAAGAGCATTCGCGGACAGCATTAATTTTTTGTTTCCATTTGAAGAAAACTGTTGTTGAATCATAATGATTACTTCGAGAAGCTTATGGTGAACATGCCCCATCGCAAGATACGTGTGAACGATGGCTTCGGCGTTTCAAAAGTGGTGACTTCTATGTCGCAGACAAGGAACGTGGAAAACCGCCAAAAAAATACGAAGATTGCAAGCATTGTTGGACGAAGATGATTCGCAAACACAAAAACAACTCGCCGAGCAATTGGGCGTTAGTCAACAAGCTGTTTCCAATCGGCTCCGAGAGATGGGAAAGATTCAGAAGACCGGCAGATGGGTACCACATGAGTTGAACGACAGGCAAATGGAAAAGCGCAAAAACACGTGTGTTTGCTCGCTCGGTACAAAAGGAAGTCGTTTTTGCATCGTGTAGTTACAGGGGATGAAAAGTGGATTTATTTTGAGAATCTCAAGCGCAAAAAATCATGGCTAGACCCAGGCGCACCATCCACATCGACCGCAAGACTCAATCGCTTTGGCGGAAAGACGATGCTTTGTGTTTGGTGGGACCAGAGGGGCGTGGTCTATTATGAGCTGTTAAAACCCTGGGGAAACGGTTAATACTAAACGTTACCAACAATAATTGACCGATTTGAACCGTTCGCTGCTTGAAAAAAGGCCAGTATACCGAAAGAGGCAACACAAAGTCATTTTTTTTTCATGACAATGCTCCATCACACACGGCAATACCAGTTCGCGACACGTTGGAAGCACTCATCTGGAAAGTTCTACCCCATGCAGCTTACTCACTAGACTTGGCTCCTTCCGATTACTACTTGTTTGCATCGATGGGTCACGCACTTGCTGAGCAACGCTTTGGCTCGTACGAAGATGTCAAAAAATGGCTCGATAAATGATTCGCAGCAAAAGGGAAAGATTTTTACTGGCGTCGTATTCACAAATTTTCCGAAAGATGGAAAAAATGTATAACAAGCGATGGAGCATATTTTGAATAAAGCACTATTTTTCATTCTTCCGAATTTAACATGTTTTTTTTAAAAAAAAATCCGCATTTCATACTTGTACACCTGGTAAAACAAGGATGCTGAGCGCTTTTACTGACTGTACCAATTCTGCCGCATGACGAATATATTATCTCAAAATTGTTATTGGTAACAAGAAAAAATGTTATGTAACACTTTTAAGAAGTATTTTTTTCCTTGTTTCGCCGTAACTAACCAACTTTTAGTTTATATTTTTCATGGTAAATTGTGAATGAATTTGAATTTAATTGAATAAAAAGTACATCTCAAGGTGATGGATTTGCAAATTTGCATTGAATGTTTTGAGTTGTTATTATGTAAATAAGAAGCGTTTTTATTGCAGCGTAATATAATTTAATAAGATTTTAAATGATAAAGATAATTAAGTTGTTATTTCATATCCTCCGCTTCTTTGGGTTGTCAGATTCAGTCTGCTCTCATTAATAGTTAAAGAGATAGATGGATACATAGATACGCTTACACGAAAAAAGAATTAAAAAAAAGTAAATTATGACTATGTTAGGAATGTGGCGTCTTTGGCACAGTATATATCACCACTACACTAAACACTTTATTTTTGCACTCGACGCGCGTTTCGCTAATCATCATAGCTTCATTAGGAACGCTGACTTTTACCTTCTTTATACTTAGCCTAACATCTGAATTACTCAAGCGGAACTAATGACATGGTCGTTTGTTCCACACCCTATGCGGAAACCTGCCTACTCTTTTAAAAGAAAAAACTCAAATTTATTTGTCAGTATTTTAGTGAATAATTTGTACATGACTCAGGAAGCTAATGGGTCGATAGTTTGTAAGGTCTATAACAGGGGTGCTCAAACGGTCGATCGCGATCGACAAGTCGATCGCGAATGCTTTTTGAGTCGATCTCGAGAAAAAAATTCCGATATAGAACTATTCACAGATTTTGTTTTAGGTAACTAAAACAAAATGTAATGAATAAACTACTAAAATTTATTCGATCCACAATTAGGCCAGAATAACCCCCTCATCACTTTCTTTTATGTAATAACCCCCTGCTAGCGGCAAAAGGCGGCTTTATCAAAGGAACGCGCGGTACTTGTCAAAGAAAAGCCGCGTTTTTGATTCCCGCCGATTTTTCTAGAAACTTCGGGCGGTGTGTTTGACGGGAATATTCGAGACTTCGTTCGCGCCGATATAAATGTTGCGCCTGTAGGAATAGGAGTCAGACCGAGTTGTAACTTGAAGGCGATACATCGATACAAAGTTTATTAATAAATAGTCCAAAATGAGAGCGGCGAGGAAAAGTAAAACTTATCATTTTAATAACGATTGGGAGGAAGAATTTTTCTTTTGTATGGTAAAGGATAAGTGCATTTGTCTCATTTGCCGTGCGTTAGTTGCAATACCTAAGCGTGGGAACTTAGAGAGGCATCATAAAACGGTTCATAAAAACTATGAAAAGGATTTTCCGTCACAGAGTGAATTAAGAAAACGAAAAGTACGTGATTTGATAACTTGTTTGAAAAAAGAAAAAACCATGTTCACAAGACCAGCCAAACAATCAAAAGCTGCAACGATCGCGTCATTTAAAATATCTCATATATTGGCGAAACACAAGAAACCATTTGATGATGGATTGGTTGTGAAGGAAGCATTTATTAAAGCGGGTGAGACTTTATTTGGAGATTTTAAAAATAAAACAGAGATTATGTCTGCTATTAGAGAACTTCAGTTATCTCCTCCGACTGTCGCAAGGCGTGTTGAAGTCATGAGTCAGGACATGGCAGATAAACTAAAACATGATATCATGGAATGTACATACTTTTCTTTACAGTTCAACGAATCCACCGATGTGACAGACACTGCTTAGCTGTGTATTTTTATTCGAATGGTATTCAATGACATGTCGGCTAAGGAAGAGTTTTTGACAATGATTTCTCTGAAAGGAAAGACCCGTGGCGAAGATATATATGACATTTTCTTCGATTGTGTAACAAACTACAAGTTACCAATACATAAACTAGTGTGCATTACAACCGATGGAGCACCAGCAATGACTGGAAACGAAAACGGTTTTGTGGCATTGTGTCGAGCTAATGATGAGTTCCCTTCATTTTTCTCCTTCCATGGCATTATACATCAACAAGTTTTGTGTTCAAAAGTTCTAAACATGGAGGAGATTATGGGCATTGCAATAAAAATTGTGAATTCTATCCGTGCACGTAGCTTGCAACGACGGCTCTTTAAATTGCAGTTGGAAGATAGTGATTTAGTTCTTCACACGGACGTCAGGTGGTTGAATCGCGGAAAATTCCTAGAAAGATTTCAAGAATCATTGCCCGAAATAACAGCTTTTCTGGACGAAAGAGGTGATGACACTCAGATGCTGAAAAACGGAAAATGGCTGACTGATTTGGCATTTTTGACAGACATCACAATGCATTTAAACACCATTAATTTGGAGCTTCAAGGGAAACCTATTATTGAGATGATTAGCGCAATAAACGCATTCAAAAGTAAATTGCAACTTATGATAGATCGATCTGAAAAATTTTCCGTCTTTGAAAGCAAGGATTCCTCAGTTGAATTATGATATTTATGAGGCAGAATTATCAAATATTTTGGGCCAATTCGAAATACGTTTTTATGATTTCAGTAAATTGGCAAATATCGCATCATTTATGAGTTATCCTTTTTCGTGTAAAAACATTAAGGAATTAGCTACTGAAATAGCAAGTCAGTTTAACATGGACTCATGTTCTGTTGAAAATGAGTTAGTGCAGATTATATCAGATATACATCTCGAAGCCACAGCATCTGATACAAAATTCTGGTGTTTTATATCTGAAGATAAATATCTGAATCTAAGGCAAATCGCCCTTCAACTGACGGCAATGTTTGGGTCAACTTACTTGTGCGAGTCTGCATTTTCTAAAATGAAGATAATTAAGTCAAAATATCGCAATCGACTAACTGACGAACATATGTCATCATGCTTGCGATTGGCACTCGGTAATTACGTACCATCTTATGAAAAGTATGCTGAGGACATGCAGTGCCACGCTTCAACATCCAAAGTCACTCTTTAGTTAAGTTTAGACACGTTTGTTTTGTAAGAACCAATAAACTCCCAATTTTGAATAATTATGAGTTTTTTCATTGACATTTTAGAGCAGACCTACACTTACCTTGATTAAAAAAATGCACATTGTGTGGAAAATTAATATCTATGCCACGATACACCTTACCTAGATGACAATCACACTTACTTGCAGCCTCTCAGAGTCGATTGATCGTAGTCTAACAAATATTGAGGTAGATCGCCAACAGTTCAAGTTTAAGCCCCCTGGTCTATAAGGTCTAGAAGGTAGTGGGTAGACACCCCTCTTACGATCCCGGTAGAGGGCAGGTTTACTTTAGGGTTGCGACCCTACCTTACGCGAAGCAATGATTTCCTTCCACTTCTTTCTTTGGGGGGAAATCATGATCATTTCCACCCTATTCATCCAAAATCACCCTACATCCTATCCCTACATCCTTATCCATTCGCCAAACCGTTTGGCCAATGTGGCGAATCTATTTCTAAACCTCCCCTCCTAAAAATGACGAGTTTAAAAACTTCTGAAATGGTACCCCAGGTAGGTGCCTCAGTAAATGACAAATCCTATACCTTGTAAGAAGTCTGCCTCAAGGATTTTGGGGAGGTAAAAACTCATTAAATTTACCACCAAAAAATAACAGATCTGACAATCACATATTACAGCTACTTTATATAGTAACATAAAATGCAAGAACTTTATCAACGGATGAAAAACTTATAGAATTAGAAGAACTCGAACGTATAAAGTGGAATATAATTGGTTTAAGTGAAGTCCGTGGAACTGGAAAGGACCAAATCATACTGAACTCTGGAAATTATCTATTTATGCAGGTGAAGAAATTTTGATTTAAGGAGCCGGCTTCTGGGTAAATAAGAAACATGTTGGTAAAATACAAAGTAAAAGTAACTTACCTATATTCAGCGCAGAGTAACATACTCTTGATCAAATTAAAACACTGTATCACCAATCTTTCAAATAAAAAAGTAATTCCTTCATCTGTAAATAAGTAATATACAGATAAATCCAGCGTAGGCTTAATAAATTCGATAAAAGAAAAAGGGTGAGTATCCAACATCGGTTCTGGTTAAGAAACCAGTAGAGAGGACTATAAGGAATATGCCTTCTGTATTTATTTAAACTACTTTTACATCTTATAATTTCTATATTTTCGTATGCGTTCAACAATCTCTTATCAGATACATCTTTAATTAATCTTAGATTATCTAATGTTACAGTACGATCAGCTTCAAGGGCATGCTCGGCAATGATAGAATTTTTTATTGTACCGTATCTTAAGTGTGCTAAATGTTCTTTAAATCTTGTTTTACTTGACCTTTTAGTTTGCCCAACATACTTTTTGTCGCAATTATTACATCTAATTTCATAAATTTCACTTTTCTCCCAATTAGAAATCTTTTCTTTGGGATTTCCTAAGATATTCCTCAAATTTGACTTACAGGTTAAGGTGATGAAGCTTACAAGGTTAGCAAAACGCGCTTCGAGGGCAAAAATAAAATATTTGGTGTAGTGATGATATATACTGAGTAGTAAATTATTACTGATAAAATAAATAAAATACAAATAAAATTACAATACAATACGAAATATAGTATACAGAAGATCAACATATCCATAAATACATATTACAAACAAAATAAACAAAATGAATTTACCCAGTACAAACACGAAAGTCTAAAAAAAAACTGAATTTGAATCACTAATAAATAATTATATTATGTATTACAACTTATTATCATAATTTTAATAATACATAAATCGAGCAAGGAAAGCTCTTCAGATATAATTAAAATTGAAAACCGAAATCCCTCACTACATATGATTTTTTCTCAAGTTGGAATTAAATCAAAAATAAAACAGTTTTCAGACTCCTCGCCGCCAAGATCCAGAAAATCACATGATATTCCTAAAACTGACAAACGTTTACTGGCTATAAACGAAGTACACGGGTACATTAAACGAATAAAGTTCAAATGTTAAACATGTTGATAAAATATTGCTCCATAGATGTCGCTTTCAAAACTTATTGACTGATCTGATGTATATATATATATATATATATATATATATATATATATATATATATATATATATATATATATATATATATATATATATACAGTAATACCCCGCTTAGCGCGACCCCGTTACGCGCGGTTTCACTATAACGCGAATTTCAAATTTCGCGCTCATGTAGTCATTAACTTCTCTATGGTCGCGGGGGGACCCCCGCTTTCTCTGAATATTCTCTTTGAAGAATTGGGAATTCCCTGTCCTTCGACTTTGTTCTATGGGGATTTCCTCGTTCGTTTCGTGTGTTCATTTGTTCCGTAATGTTAGTTCGGTCGGCTGGCAGTTTTGTTTTAATATTTATTGGAGATACATACATACATAATTTAACCCTACGTTAAAAATGCCGCCTGTAAAGAAAAAAGAGCGTAAAAGCGTCACTTTGGAATTGAAGATGAAAGTGTTAAGAAGAATGGAAAATGGAGGCAAAGCAACAATTGTTGGGAGAGATTTTGGACTCTCAGAATCGACTGTGAGAACGATTTATAAAAATCGGGAAAAAAATTAAAATCTCCAGCGAAGGTTCAACACCTATAAGTGCAACAAAACTTTCTCGTTCGAGATCATCTATCTTAGAAAGAATGGAGAAATTACTGTCAGTCTGGATCGAAGATTTGAATAAGAAGAACACACCACTAAGTCAAGATCTCATATGCACAAAAGCAAAATCTTTGTATGAGATGCTGAAAACAAAAGAAGGAGAAGGGAGTGCCACTCCGACTTTTGCTGCCAGCAGAGGCTGGTTCCATCGGTTCAAGCAGCGTTCTAATCTTCACAATATCCACATAACAGGCGAGGCGGCCAGCGCGGACATTCAAGCTGCAGCTGAGTTTCCAGACAAGTTTCAAGACTTCGTTAGACGAGAGAAAATTCCTGCTTGTCTCATCTTCAATGTTGATGAGACCGCACTTTACTGGAAAAAAATGCCATCTCGAACATTCATTTCTAAGGAAGAACGTCAAGCCAGTGGTTTCAAAGCTGCGAAAGATCGACTAACACTTCTGCTGGGTGGTAATGCCACTGGTGATTTCAAACTGAAACCTTTACTAGTGTACCATTCAGAAACACCCCGTGCAATGCGAGGCACAGACAAGACAAGTCTACCAGTTGTGTGGCGATCAAACAGAAAGGCGTGGGTTACACGGGAAATTTTTCAAGAATGGTATTCTAATAGTTTTTGCCCATCAGTCAAATCATACTGTGACAGAAATGGGCTTGAACCTAAAGTTATATTACTCTTAGACAATGCCCCAGGACATCCAACCTCACTTGATACGCCCAGAGACTTAAAAGTGTACGTAAAGTTCCTTCCACCAAACACTACGTCAATATTACAACCTATGGACCAGGGAGCAATAGCAAACTTCAAAGCTTATTTCCATCGCCGCACTTTTAGCCAACTAATTCATGAAACTGACGGGGAAGGAAGACAGTCTATGCGAGAGTGGTGGAAGTCATACAACATTATGAAGTCTATTCACAACATAGAAGAGGCTTGGAAGGAAGTTAAAATGAGTTGTATGAATGGGGTGTGGCGTAATCTTTGGCCAGATGTAGTGGAAGCACCTAGAAGAATTGTCCAGATGCAGAGACAAGTGCTTGAAGACATTGCTGCAATGATTGAGGGGTCTGAACTTGAAGATGTCACGGTAGAAGATCTCGTAGAACTTGTAGCAACGCACGACGATCCTATTAGCAATGAAGATCTGATCGAGTTACAGAATAATCCTATCTACGATGAGGAAGAACAAGTAGAAGAGAAAGTTTTATCTTCAGGGGAAATACAAAATGCACTTTCAAAAATTTATTCAGGTTTGGACATATTGCAGAGTATAGACAATAATGATGACCGTGTCTTGACCGTGTGTCAAACAATTAAAAACAGTGTTGGGTGTTATGAACGTATTTTACAAGAACGTAAACAAAACGTTACCCAAAAGACAATAGATGTATTTTTCCGTAAAAAATAAGAGTATGTATTGCATAAAGTGTTCTTAGAATTAAAGTGATTGATTAAAATGATTTGTATTTTTTTGTATTAAATTTTGACTATGTTTAATCATAAACCTCGATATACGCGAATTTCAGTTAACGCGATTTTTTTTCGGAACGTATCCCTCGCGTAAAGCGGGGTATTACTGTATATATATATATATATATATATATATATATATATATATATATATATATATATATATATATATATATGTATATATATATATATATATATATATATATATATATATATATATATATATATATACATATACGAGGCTGGTTTGAAAAGTCCGTGCAAAAATAAAAACTACTTATGTGTTTGGGGTAAACCTTTTTTATTTTTCGACATAGTCTCCTTTTAGGCTTATGCACTTCGTCCAACGATGTTCTAGTTTGTTGATCCCTTCCGAATAATAGAATTTGTCCAAGTCTGCAAAATATCCATTAGTGTCTGCAATCACCTCCTCGGTTGAATACAATCTTTGTCCCGCCAGCCATTTCTTCAAATTGGGGAACAAATAGTAGTCCGAGGGAGCCAAGTCTGGAGAATAGGGGGGATGTGAAACGAGTTGGAATCCTATTTCCATTAATTTTGCGACCACAACTGCTGAGGTGTGTGTTAGTGCGTTGTCGTGATGGAAAAGGACTTTCGTGTGGGCCAATCGCGGGCGTTTTTCTTGCAGCTCGGTTTTCAAACGGTCCAATAACGATGAATAATATTCACCTGTAATAGTTTTACCCTTTTTCAGATAGTCGATGAGGATTATCCCTTGCGAATCCCAAAAGACAGTCGCCATAACCTTTCCGGCCGAAGGAACGGTCTTCGCCTTTTTTGGTGCAGATTCCCCCTTGGTAACCCATTGTTTAGATTGTTGTTTGGTCTCAGGAGTATAGTAATGTATCCATGTTTCATCCACAGTGACGAAACGACGCTTAAAGTCCTCCGGATTTTTCTGGAACAGCTGCAAACCATCCTTGCAACACTTCACACGATTCCGTTTTTGGTCAAGCGTGAGCAATCGTGGCACCCATCTTGCGGATAGCTTTCTCATGTCCAAATGTTTATGCAAAATATTATGTACCCGTTCAGTCGAGATGCCCACAGCACTAGCAATCTCACGCACCTTCACTCTTCTGTCATCCATCACCATATCATGGATTTGATCAATGATTTCTGGAGTCGTAACCTCCACAGGCCGTCCAGAACGTTCAGCGTCACTTGTGCCCATATGGCCAGTCCGAAAATTTTGAAACCACTTATAAACTGTTCTAATCGAAGGTGCAGAATCACTATAATGTTTATCAAGCTTCTCTTTAGTCTCCTGAGGCGTTTTGCCTTTCATAAAGTAATGTTTAATCACCACACGAAATTCTTTTTCGTCCATTTCTTGAAAATCACTCGACTTCCTTGATTCACACGAATGCCAAACACAAAGAAATATCGTCGTATATATATATATATATATATATATATATATATATATATATATATATATATATATATACATTTTCTATAAAAAAAATTTTTTCTTGAACCTTCTCGATATATATATATATATATATATATATATATATATATATATATATATATATATATATATATATATATATATATATATATATATATGATTCTGTGCTTTTTTTTTATTTCTTAGGATTTCGGTTCCACTTATTAAAACAACTTATTCTATATTATTTAGTCTTTACTGACGTTTCGCCTATTTTTTTGTGGGTATTCTCAAAGTATCTAAAAATCTTTTAAAAAGTTTTAGGACACATTTTACAATTTAAAATTAAAATTTTGGTACCAGTTACGTCACGCTATAAAAACAGTTTACACAGTTTTTTTTTTTATATATATAACTAATTTAAAAATATGTACTGTAATTATACTGTTTTTAAAACTAATACAAAAAATATTTACTGAAATATTCGATTTGGTATATGGTACCTACCTAATAAACTCAGTATTTTTCATACACAGGTCGTTATTGATCGAAATATTGGATGTTTACTAGTTTTTAAAGGTGAGATTAAAATTTTTAAACCAAAGGCACGATTTATTTTAATCTCACCTTTACAAACTAGTAAACATCCAATATTTCGATCAATAACGACCTGTGTATGAAAAAAAACTGAGTACGTAGCATATACCAAATCAAATATTATATAATTACCGTACATATTTTGAAATTAGTTACATATATAAAAAAAACTGTGTATACTGGTTTTATAGCGTGACGTGAATTGTACCAAAATTTTAATTTTTAATTTTAAATTGTAAAATGTGCCCTGAAACTTTTTAAAAAATTTTTAGATACTTTGAGAATGCCCACAAAAAAAAAATGGGTGAAACGTCTGTAAAGACTTAATAAAATGGAATACGTTGTTTTAATAAGTAGAACCAAAATCCTAAGAAATAAAAAAAAAGCACAGAATCATATATATATATATATATATATATATATATATATATATATATATATATATATATATATATACCATATATATGAAAATTATAATCGATATTTGATTTCGCTCTAGAGTCATCATGTTAACCGAAAGCCTATCTTTCTTTTACCGCGATAACTCTCTACTGAAGTCAAATATCGATTATAAGTTTGATAAGACCTGTGAGAGGATCCTAAATATGCGTTAAGAAATCTCGGTAGGTAATTGTTATCATGTTAACCGAAAGCCTATCTTTCTGTTAACGTGATAACTCTCTACGGAAGTCAAATATCGATTATAAGTTTGATAAGATCCTAAAGATTCGTTAAGAAATCTCGGAAGGTAATTTTTAACGAATACGATGCTTCCATTGGCAAGGGAAGTAGCTTTACATTGCATTTTGAAAAGACAAAGTTTGCTGCACTTATTTAAATTGTAAACAGAGTTCATTATTGTTTAATAAAGTATTGCCACATGATTAATAAAATAAACAATATACACACTCTGTCCAAATATAAACCGAAATTTTATTAGAAAATAAATTTAAAATATTATAAAATCATTTTTTTCAATTTCTCAGCTTTCGTCATGGTTAATCATTTCCTTAAAGCGGTTTTCTTAAATCGGCTTTCGGGGTACTGTTGAGATTTGTGGTCACTGAAGCTTGAACAATTTCAGTGGAGTTACATGGCTGTTTTTTTATAGGCAGATGAACGCGGAGGAGAAAAAAATATGTCACAGGGTACCAAATCGGGTAAATACGAAGAGTGATCCAACATACAAGCTTGGTTTTTTGCTCCAAATTTGTTTCATAATACACGAACGAACCGCGTTCTACTACTAACAACGATCGTTTCAATGCAGATGAAAATCTTGTCAGTCATTTCTGGTTTCTTCGATGATGTCCATATTTTATTGAATTTTATTTCCAGTTTTTGTTCAGAACTCATTTTTCAATCATTGATCAAAGTACATTTCCACTCTTGCACTATAACTATTCAATTAAGGAAAGAGATGACAGAAAACAGCTTTCACAACACCAATGAAAGTTGCTGCTAAAAAATATACAATAAATGTTTTTCCCTCTGAACTAAAGTTTTTTTGGACGGAGGGTGTACATTATACAAAAGCATCGTTAAGATAATAAAGAAATTAAGTATCTGAGCAAATATTTTAACATCTAGCAATTAATGTAGGTAGATTAAAACAATGTGACATTTATGTTTGAGGTAGAATATAATTATGACGTGGATTTATTCAAATAAGCCCAACCTTTGAAATGGTATGAACAGTATATTTGCTATTCCGTCACTTATTATTTCTAAATAGATTTTTCTTGTATACATATATGTTAACTGTCAGCATTTTCTGTATGGAAAAACCCCCGTTCCAGGCCTGGTTGAAGAAAATTAGGATAGGCCGAATGATGCAATATGAGAAGGAGAATATTAATTATTGATAATTGGGTTCAGGCAGACTGACTTGTTTACATTACGTAGATTAAACTATACTTAAATTACTGTTATTGATATGTCTCAGATCACCAAACCCTTGAGTTTGTTTTATGTGACAGGGAGGCCATATCTGTCACACACATTATAAAAACTGTTTATGTAACCTTAATGAGATTTAGGTAACGGGATACTTTTGGTACGCACTATGAATTAGAATAGTTTAGAGAATCGAAGTAGTCGGCCAGCTTTGTTACATGTCTGAATGCAATTGTTAATAAAAGTTATTGTTGTCGAAATCGCCCAAAAGTGTTTAAATTAATTTTTTTTGAAGTACAAGTATAAAATGCGGATTTTTTTTCTAAAAAAACATGTTAAATTCGGAAGAATGATAAAAAGTGCTTAAGTCAAAGTATGCTCCATCGCTTGTTATACATTTTTCCCACTTTCGGGCAATTTATGAATACCACGCCAGTAAAAATCTTCCCCTTTTGCTGCGAACTATTCATCGAGCCATTTTTTCACATCTTCGTACGAACTAAAGCGCTGCTCAGCAAGTGCGTAACCCATCGATGCAAACAAGTGGTAATCGGAAGGAGCCAAGTCTGGTGAGTAAGCCGCATGGAGTAGAACTTCCCAGCTGAGTGCTTCCAACGTGTCGCGAACTGGTTTTGACGTATGTGATGGAGCACTGTCATGAAGAAAAATGACTTTGTGTTGCCTCTTTCGGTATTCTGGCCTTTTTTCAAGCAGCGAACGGTTCAAATCGGTCAATTGTTGTTGGTAACGTTTAGTATTAACCGTTTCCCCAGGTTTTAACAGCTCATAATAGATCACGCCCCTCTGGTCCCACCAAACACAGAGCATCGTCTTTCTGCCAAAGCGATTCGGTCTTGCGGTCGATGTGGATGGTGCGCTTGGGTCTACCCATGAATTCTCAAAATGAAGCCACTTTTCATCCCCTGTAACTACACGATGCAAAAACGACTTCCTTTTGTACCGAGCGAGCAAAATGTCACACGTTTTTTTGCGCTTTTCCATTTGCCTGTCGTTCAACTCATCTGGTACCCACCTACCGGTCTTCTGAATCTTTCCCATCTCTCGTAGCCGATTGAAAACAGCTTGTTGACTAACGCCCAATTGCTCGGCTAGTTGTTTTTGTGTTTGCGAATCATCTTCGTCCAACAATGCTTGCAATTCCACATCTTCGTATTTTTTTGGCGGTTTTCCACGTTCCTTGTTTGCAACATTGAAGTCATCACTTTTGAAACGTTGAAACCATCGTTCACACGTATCTTGCGATGGAGCATGTTCACCATAAGCTTCTCGATGCGATCGGTATGATTCAACAGCAGTTTTCTTCAAATGAAAACAAAAAATTAATGCTGTCCGCGAATGCTCTTTGTTCGGTAGAAATTTCGACATATTGAACACAACAACACAAGACTATGCACACACTTTTCCAATTTATCACTCGTGCGCATCTGACACAACAAAATGGCTCAGTGTCAAATCTTTATAGCACAAACTGCATTGGTTTACCATCTGTTGCCTGAAATCCATATTTCATACTTATACACTTGGTATATATATATATATATATATATATATATATATATATATATATATATATATATATATATATATATATATATATATATATATATATATATTTATATATGTATATATATATATATATATATATATATATATATATATATATATATATATATATATATATATATATATACAAAGATGGACGAGGAAAACGATGGAATTGATGTCACTGGGAGAAAAAGAAATTCAGGACGGCCCGTACTAAAATACAGGATGGGCAAATGCAGCACAGAACATAAACAGATGGAGGGAAATAAAAGAGAAGTATGTCCACTCCAAGGTTCCGCATGTTTACATCCAGGGACGATCCAACATTAACAGTGGACTCAAGGAAGGGCGACTAGAAACAATGAGTTAGGATTTGGTTGAAATATTACTAGCAGACCACGTGCAATCAATCGGATTTTTAGCGGCGCAGCACGGACGCGGGATACGGTAATTTTTTTCATGCACTATCGTCAAAATTTTGTCCAGTGTTTTCTACTTGTCATTACCGCACTCACTGCAGTTTCTAATGAATCACAAATTTTGCTGGACACGATGTTATGACTGTCTATTCTTTCTGTTCGGATACATTCATAGACAACGTTAGATAGACAGAGAAGGTGAGGCGGCAGTTAACACTTCATTTTATTTTTTCTTACCTTTATACTAGACACTTTGCAAAATTGCCTCATCTATTTTTTATTAATATGACCTTGTAATTTGCCTTAAGTTAATGGTAATTACTCGAATTAATAGTCTAATATACTAAAACCAAACGAGGTTTTGCTGAGTGATTATAAACCCATCACGTAATATTAAAAACTAATAAGTTCGTCTACCAGTGGCTGTTGCCACATGGTACACGTGCCTAAAAAAATAAAATTAAATTAGTGTTGTGTCTGTAGACACCATGACAGGCAACTAATATAAAAAACCGATTACACATAATTATGTTTCGTTAAATTTATGCAAGGTGTATCATAAACAAATTCAGTTTAAAATTATTTATAGAAAAAATACCCGGACGAGTGCAAGTTAGATTTGCGCAGTTAGTGTTCCGTACGTTGATTGCTTTTAATAAAAAAAATTTTGTTACGGAGGTGTAAAATGGTCAGTAACATCACAAAACACACTCTAAATGAGTTTTCAACAAAGTTTTTTTCCGATCTGTACTGAAAACTGATGACCTTGAATTTTTTTTTTTATTTTGAATTAAAAGGTGATCGACTTCATCCCAGGGTTCGGGGTGATGTCGATCACCCATTTTTAAAATGCATATTTCCCACTTAATGACATAAACCTTAAATAAACAAACTATACTTTAAAATAAAAATATACAGGCAAAAATAAAACTAAAAAACAGAATTCAAAAAATTACGAAATGAATGAACACACAAAAATTTCTCACTGGAGTGTTTCCATTTCGTTTTTTCTAAGCGAGAAGAAATGTTTGCCCCGCTTTAGTGGTTTTAAATGAACTTGTCGGACAATCTGTTCCCTGTTTATGACAGACTCATCCGGAATATTTGGATAAATGAAAAACAAAGATTTCATGGATGGATGTTTACGCAGTGTACTTACAACTATCTCAGTCCCTGATATTTCAATAATTTTAGCGATATAAAATCGATCTCTCTTATTTGTTTCATATTTTGTGATGATAAATTGTCCTATACCCCAATTCCTGGATGAATCAAGAATAATGTTGGCTGGCTCAGCAGAACTTTCTCCAATTTCATAATCATTTGTGGTGATATGCTGTTCCTCCGCCTCCAATGTCTGTAAGTCATCTTCCTCTTCGCTGTCGCTTATTTGCCTCTTACGTGTTTTGGGTTGCTTGCAACTGCTCTAGTTCTCTTTTTCCAAGTCTTCTGTGCCTATGCTTTTACCAGCGGCTATGTTTAGTCTTTTTCCTCGCTTTGGAGCATCATTAGGCCCAGTTTTGAGCTCGTGTAGATAATCTACAAGCACTGCAGTCATTGAAGTTTCTGCCACGTTTCCTTCCTCTGGTGTAGTAGGCTCTTTTCTTTTTATTTTTGCAAGAACAGCATCGGGATTGAAGGGGACTAGGCCGCAGGCTTTAAATCCAGCTAAAATATTGTTCATTTCGCGAACCCTAAGTCGTTCAACCGTGGTTTTCAACATCCTAGGAAATATAGTTTTTGGTAAAACCCCCCTATTCTTTAGTTTCCATTCCTTCAGTGCTCTTTTCCATGACGCTTTGAGAGGACGAAAATATGCCACGTCCAGTGGCTGGAGCATGTGGGTCGAATTGGGGGGAGTAAGACAAACTTAATGTTGTTATTTTCGCACTCTTGAATGACACGGACAGTAATATGACTTTGCAAGTTATCTCCAATAAGCAACTTGGTTCCTTCTAATTTTCGGAAAAATGGAAGTGCTACGGTCCTGAACCAATCGTCAAACAATTCAGAATCAAATCATCCCTTTGGAGACCTGTTGTAAATTGCTCCTGGTAATCCGCCCTCCTTCCAACCTTCATAAATATGTTTGGCTTTGTACACTGTATAAGTAGGGAGACGAGTTCCATCAGCAGCTATTGCGAACATAACTGTTGTGCTGCTTTTGGTGGTGTCAAGCGTCCTGTAGGCGTGTTTGCTTCCTTTCTTCATTACCACTTTAACCGCTCCGGGATCGTCAACGAAGTTTGTTTCGTCATAGTTTACAACGTTTTGTGGTGGGATATCTCTGATTATATCCGCCACATTTCGGAAATATTCCTCAACAATCTCGTATGTTACAGCGGCTCTCACTCGCTTTGTATTCTCCGCAAGCTTGACTGTAAGCTGAGGATGCCTCTTCATCAGACCATTAAACCACCCTTCTCCTGGCATATTATTTTTAAATCGCTTTTCAGTGATGCCGCGACTATTTAAATATTGCTGCGTGATTCGCCTAATATCAATGGGCTTTAATGGGAAACCCCACTCAGCACAGGTTTGCAAAGCATTCACTAACAAAGTTTCAGAATGCTCGTTAAGAGCAGGTTGACCACCATATGTCAAGAGAGCTGCCGCATGATAGTGATTGTTAAGTGTCGTATATGGCACTGCAAACCTTTCTGACGCTTTTCGTATGCTCAGTCTTTTTTTGCGCACTGCATCCAGCGCTCTCTCTAAATACACGGGATCGTAGTTTTTTTTTGCCATAAGCACACAGCTTCTTTATGTACTTTCGTGGCATCTATAAAAAAAGAAAATAATAAAATACGATTCGCCCCCACCCTGCCCGATACCCCTCATATGCTAGCACACAAAATAATATATAAGAGAATTATACAAAAACAAATTGCTTTAAACATAATCTCAAATCCTAACAAAATACAGCGAAAACCAAGTGATCCATTTCATCCCGTTGTTTTGTTTCTACACACAAAAATTGCAATTGAAACCACACAAAAAATAAATTAGCATGTCTGATTGTGAATACCTTTTCTTGAATATATTCCTTATCACCTAGAGGAGCTCGGACGGGATTAGTTTTCACTGATTTGGCTGTGCAACTATTTGATTTCACATATTTTAGAGATTGAGAAATTTTGCTCTTTTACTATTTAATTATTTTTGGAAAACTCACTTTACACGATTAACCAACAACACCGGTATAATAGATGTTCATCTGTTCGCCACACGAATGTAAATAAGAATCAGCTGATTTGTAATGCAGGACTAGGAACGAGGGATGCACTATTTTCCATCCGCGTTCTGAGTGAAAGATGTAGGGATGTAAACTCTGGTGTTTATTTATGCTTCATAGATTTCCAAAAAGCCTTTGATATGGTAAATCATGAGAAAGTGATGGAAATACTACAATCGTGTAACATTGATGACAAAGACGTACAAATAATATCAAAATTATACTGGAACCAGACTGCCAAAATAAAAGTTGAGAATCGCATGTCCAAAGAAATAAAAATAAAGAAAGGCGTACGTTAGGGTTGTATCTTACCACCCCTGCTATTCAATGTCTATTCGGAGGAAATCTTCAATAAAGCAGTTTCTGATAAAAAAAGATGGAATTACAATTAATGGTGTGTGTGTAAATAACATCCGCTACGCTGATGATACTGTCATTCTAGCGGACAGTGAAAAAGGTCTACAAAGACTCATGAATGGAATTGTTGATGCATGTGAGGAATATAGAATGAGACTGAATACGAACAAAACAAAAACAATGATGGTCAGTAAGAATCCTAATGCAAAAATAACGTACTTAGAAATCGTAATTAATGATGATTGGGACCACTCTATTGAAATACGTTCAAGAATTGAAAAAGCACGAAGCTTCTTTAATAAAATGCGCAGCATACTCTGTAACTGCCAACTAAACTTAAAAACAAGAACAAGAGTGCTAAGATGCTACGTGTTCTCGGTCATGTTATACGGTATAGAAGCTGCAACAATCACAGAGGCAACACAACAAAGAATGGAGTCATTTCAGATGTGGTGCTATCGCCGAATTTTGTGTGTTCCTTGGACAGCGCGTAGCACAAATGTGGAAATACTTGACCGGATGAAAAAAGAACGAGGGTTGATTCCAGCGGTTAAAGAAAGAAAAAGCACTTGCTTTGACCATATTATGAGAAGCCAGAATGTATGAGCTCCTGCAACTTATAACTGAAAAATAATCGGTAGGTGAGGACTAGGAAGGCGCCGCAACTCCTGATTGAAAAACTTACGACAGTGGACAAACATGACATGTACTAAACAGTTTAGAGTAGCAATAGATAAAATCAGATGGGCAAATGTGATCGCCAACGTCCTTAGAAGATAAGGCACACTAAGAAGATGCCAAATAGTTTCGGAGAAAATCGGGTGTGACAGACGGACAGACAGACACCGGAGTGATCTATACGGAACACTTATAA
The DNA here is from genome assembly GCA_019049505.1 of Pachyrhynchus sulphureomaculatus. Classification (NCBI taxonomy): domain Eukaryota; kingdom Metazoa; phylum Arthropoda; class Insecta; order Coleoptera; family Curculionidae; genus Pachyrhynchus; species Pachyrhynchus sulphureomaculatus. The sequence goes on from CM032453.1 coordinate 140,500,433, forward strand.
CTAGCATCAAAAAAAAAATACAATAGTTAATTCATCAAAAACACCCAAAACAACATCATATTCATAATAAATCCAAAAACTATTATCGGGTTCCAGTATCGGATTGCTATTATTGTTTGGTAACATGTTTTTATCATTTTAACTTCCTTTTTCGTAGTGAAATTATTGCTACACTTCCTTTTTAGGCTGAACAATAATAATTAGTGATTTCAATTGATGGTTGTATACTATGGTTGTATTAGGTATCTTATGTTTATGATTGCCGACCACATAATAATATTATATGCTCATTAATTTAATTATTCTGCCGCTGTAACGAAATACATATATCAATGCGCTTATTTTAGTAATAATATGATCTATTTATCACTGTGCTACGTGGGCGATTTGCTGTGATCGAAACGTTTAAAACGACAATAATACTTTAGGAAGAAACATCTACAGTTGAAACACCGCTAACCTTAGAACAAGTAACCACATTCTGGAAGGGCATTTATGAGACAAAGAAACCATTAAGTCCAGGCAATTCTGCCCTAGTCTGCTTCGGGACTTACTGTTTATAGTTCCAACAGCAGAACGAAGTTAATCATGCGATTACAAAGGAAGAGGTTTCAAATGCCATTAACGAAGAGCATTGCCGCCCTAGGATCAGATGCGATCAATAATTTTTGGTGGTACCCACGAACATCTCGCTAGAATATTTAATGTCTATTTAAATGATACTACTCAGTATATATCACCACTAAACCAAACACTTTATTTTGGCAGTCGACGCGCGTTTCGCTAACCATGTTAGTTTTATCAGGAGCGATGATTGATGAACCTAACATGGTTAGCGAAACGCGCGTCGAGTGCAAAAATAAAGTGTTTGGTGTAATGGTGATATATACTGAGTAGTGTCATTGTGCCACAGATTCCACATTCCCAACACAGCATTTAAATGATGGACAACCAATTCCTAAGTGACTTGTAGAGTGAAGAACGGTACTTATTACAAAAAAGGGCGATTTGATCAAGCCTAAAAGCTATGGACGTGCTTAAACTCTTGTTACAAAATATTCACTCGCATTATCAACAATAGATTACTTAGTACTATTGAACTAAAATATCAGGGAGCAGCGTGGATGAAGAAAAGGATGTGAAAGTTGCAAGGAAAACCTTCTGATTGATAGATACATCACCCAGAACTCCATGCAATACAAAAAAAAATTGTCCATGGATTCTTTATAGGAAAGTGCTAGACATAACATCTCACGAACTGATCCTTCATCTGTGAGGATGGCTAAAAGTAGCACTTCCTTTGATCAACTTTATAGAACCTCTAATGTCGCATTGGAAAACTAAATTTACCATAACACTAGATATCTAAAAGGTAGAAAGGACCCCGGACTAATTTTATGGAAATTGTATCCCCGTCAAATCGGGTGAAAATCGAGCGTGTAATTAGTAAAAAAACCGCTTAGAAAATGCTATTTTGGCTTTTTTTAAGGACTTATTTTGACTAGAATATGATTTTACGAAAAATTCCAACGATATTATAGGTTTTTTGGGTTGCTAATTATGAAAATAATAATTTTTTTGACCTATTTCGTTCCTACTTTCGAATATTGGTCATTTTGGCCATTTCTGGAGTATTTTTTTGATTTAATTCGCCCAAAACACACTTTTTGGGAAAAAACTTCTATAATAATTCGAATAGCGTGTATTTTGGCCATATAACTTTCGCTATTCTTTCTTAACAATCTCTTAGAATTGTTGAAAATAAAATATAACTTTTATATGTTAAATCTAGAAAAGGGCCAAAAGTGGGCCAAAAAAAGGCTATATTGGAAAGTAGGATCAAATTGGTTTAAAATAATTATTATATTCGTAATTATTAACTCAAAAATATAAAAATTCCCTTAGAATTTTTCGCAAAAATATGTTCTAGGCGAATTAAATAAAAATAACAAGTCAAGTGCAAGTTGAACTTGCTCATTTAGTGTTCCGTACGTTGACGTACGTAAATTGTTACGGAGGTATAAAATGACCAGTGACTTTACAAAGCACACCCCAAATGAGTTTTCAACAAAGTTTGTTTCCAATCTTTACTGAAAACTCATGACCTTGATTTTTTTTTATATACCAGATAAATTATTAAAGGTAATGCACTCGTGATAATTTTCGTTGCATCTACACCCCGTGGAGAATATTTCAGAATTTTTTCAAAATTTTTTGATAAGTACTTTTCGAGATAAGGCGGGGGAGACAGCGATTTTTCGCGTTATTTTAAAAATAATACAAAGAAAAGTGCGCGCAAGTATTACATTATATGTATATTTTTTACTCGTGTTTTCGTAAGCTTTAGTTTGACACCACACTCGATGACCTAGTAAAAATTTTTTTTGCACTAGCACCGATTTCACCCCCCAAAACTAACCCCTTAAGTCAAAATTTTACTTTTAAAACTACATGGCTCTGATGAGGCCATTAATTCCTACATTATTACCAAATTTCAACTTTCTACGACGGACAAACAAGTCATCTTATAAGTGTTCCCTACGGAACACTAAGAATACTCTAGAAATGGACAAAAGGGCCAATATTCGAAAGTAGGAGCGAAATGGGTCAAAATAATTATTATATTCATAATTAGCAAGTCAAAAAACATATAATCCCATTGGAATTGCTCGTAAAATCATATTCCAGTCAAAATAAGTCCTTAAAAAAAAATGACATTTTCTCAGCGGTTTTTTTTACCAATCCCATGGTAGATAATTCCTAATCTATCCATTTTTGGAGCTTGTGTCCATGAAGACTTTTGACCAGAATGGCTTGAAGCATAACATATTACATTTTCAGCCGATTTGACCGGGATCCAATTTCCATAAGATTAGCGCGGGGTTCTTAGGGCTGTGACTTTTAGGAGAGGAGTCTTTCAAGGTGACCTATTAAGCCCACTTTTATTATGTATTTCGCTGCTTCCTCTTTCAGTTGCTTTATGCCGAGGCACAGTCACTTTTATATGATGAGCTTTATACTGCTTTACAACAAGACCGAAATCAATTACTATTTTAGAAACCTGATAGCCTATATATATATATATATATATATATATATATATATATATATATATATATATATATATATATATATATATATATATATATATATATATATATATATATATATATATATATTATTGGCATAAACTGTCCATTATAAAGTATATTTTGTAATAGTATTACGTATTATCGATTAACTGTGTCTAACTTAAATCTGTAGCTATTTAATTAACTTTATTCAATTAAACTGGTTCTAGCCAACGTAACGGCTATTTAACCCAACTTTAGTAATCTCTTAAATCGTACCAGTATGCATAACATCCTGTTTAAAACCATAAATACAAGGCGCGGTTAAAAAATTACCTGCTTGAATGTGTGAATTTTAATGTTAAAACTTACTTTATTTCGGTTAATGATTTCAATATACTTGATCGCCGGTGATCGATTGTCTTCAGAATAGAAATAAACATTTTGACGTTCTAGAAATTCCGTTGCAGTGTCTTTGACTACGATATTGACAAAATATCAGAAATATTTTTAGGTTGCAAAACAGAAGGTCGTCAAATCAAGAAGTTTCTGCTATAGTGTGGATGGTTAAGCTCTGTCATCTGCATGATTTATGGGCATCAGTTCTATGAATAGAATCTTCCGTGTTCCAAAAAGCTGCCGCCCTAATCTTTTCAGCTAAATTTTGTATAAGAAATTTCTTTCGAGTTTCAAATTTGTGTTTCCTGTTGCATGAACTCTTGGTTACTCCCAGGGTCATAATACTTGGTCAATGTTTCATCAACCGTGATAATTCCCAAGCAGAAGTTATCTCGGTTGTCTCTAAGCAGATCTAAATTCTTCTGGTAATATTTTTGGAGATATGCTTTCTGCTCAGGAGGCTGTACTAATAGTGCCCATCGGGAACTGACTCTTGATATCATCAAGATTATATGGATACCTTCTAGCAATGCTTCTTTCCTGATAATTAATTTTCGAAATATTTTCTGTTAGTACTTATTTCCAAGCGATCAGTTCATAAAATTTGTTTCTGGAACATTAAAAAATCACGTTCGTTTTACCCATAATGATCATTTGAAATTCACGCTCCCTCTGAAGCCTTCTTTCTTCTTTATCTTAAAACTTCGTAACTTTGTCTTCATACCTTACTTTAAAACCGATCTACACAGTATATATCACCACTGCAACAAACACTTTATTTTTGCACTCGTCGCGCGTCTCGCTAACCATGTTAGCTTCATCGAGAGCGATGATGACTGTCAATCATTGCTCCCGATCAAGTTAACGTGGTTAGCGAGACGCGCGTCGAATGCAAAAATAAAGTGTTTGGTGTAGTAGTGAGTAGTGTCATTGTGCCAAGGATTCCACATTCTCAACATAGTAAAACTGATCTACTTTAAAAATTCTAACCGACTATCCCTTCTGGAAGTAAATACAGTATGTCTCAAAGTAAACAGGTCTTTTTCAAAATGAAAACCAAAACACCAAATAAAATGACTTTAGCCAATTTTGGCAAAATTTATTTATTATGTTTAGGGGTGAATCGATTTTATTTGGTTTAAATGATTCTTTATATTGTCTAGAATGTAGTGCAGGCATCGCAGAGTAAAGGTAACACGTAGGCTAAAAAGTTTTTGATTTAGCTACTTAAAACACATTTTTCTTTATTCATCAACATAGTCTCCTTCAAGAGCAATACGATCAGTCCAACGCTTTCCTAACATTTCTAAGCCTTACTTGTAGAAGGATTTGTCTTTGCCGATAACTTCTTATATATATATATATATATATATATATATATATATATATATATATATATATATATATATATATATATATCACTGGAGCCAAATCTCTTTTCCAGGAGCATTTTTTTTGAGGTCTGCGAATAGATAATAATTGCTAGGGGCCAAATCTGGAGAATACAGTGGATGAGGAAGCAAGTCGAACTTCAATTCATGCAATTTTGCCATCGTAACCATTGACTTGTGACACGGTGAATTGTCTTGATGAAAGAACACTTTTTTCTTGTTCATTTGAGGCCGTTTCTTTGCGATTTCTACCTTCAAACGCTTCAAAAACTTTATATAATATTCGCTATTTATAGTTTTCCCCTTCTTAGCATAATCGATGAAAATTATTCCATGCGCATCCCAAAATACAGAGGCCGAAAATCTTCCCAGCCGACTGTTGTGTTTTTCGTCGCTGTCCACTCAGTTGTCTGCCGATTGGATTCCGGTGTATAGTGGTGGATCCATGTTTCATCTATTGTCACATATCGCATGAATGAATCGCAGCACGAATGATGAGGACAACAGAAATGAAGGTGATTAGGGAGATATATGAAAAAACTATCAACGACAGAACGCGCAACAAAGATCTACAAGAGCTAAGTGAGATTCAAGAAATATCCAAATGGACCAGAATTAGAAGAAAACAATGGAATAAGCACGTAGATCAGATGGACGAAATCAGACTACCTTGCGGTAAAAGAACTAGGGGCAGACCTCCGAAAAGGTGGGGATAAAACAGGCTGTTTGCCTACCTGTATGATACACCATATAAGAAAGAAGAAGAAGTCACCAACTGCCACTTTCATGATATGTGCACTATATTCTTCGAATCGTAGAAACAAATCAACATTGTCTTTACTTCTGACTTTTTTTCAGATCTTCTCCGCTTGGCTACTTTCATTCAGAGGTTTGGCGTTTGGTTTCTGAACTATATTGAAAATATTATGTCTCATTGCCAGTCACAATGAAATATTTGAAGCTTTTGTCCTTTTTTGACTCTTTAATCAAGTCTTTACAATATTGAGTTCGAGGCAATTTTTGGTCGTCGACCCATTTTTGTTTTACCAGCCGTACGTAAATCTTTCCAAGCCTTACAGGCTCAATCAAAATGCAGTGTATTAAAGCTTTGGACATATTTAATTCCTTTTTTATGAATTGCAATGAAGATTTCAGCTGTTATGTTAATATCATTTTATATGTCAAGACAATTTATTGGAGTAGAGATTTATAGTTTTTATATTAATTATAGAACTACAATTGAGTATCATACTAATCTATTTATTTTTATTATTAGAAAATATGCATTGAAATAGTAAAGTTCATGTTTTCTTGGTGCATCCATTCGGAAATTTATTATTTTCTAATCAATTTTTACTTCCCTTGCTAAAAGGAAGCATTGTATTCTGAGATTTTTGCATTTCTTTATGTCTGTCTGTCTGCCTTCTGGCACGATAAGTCTTAATTATATTAATGGCATTAGAATACGACAAAATATAATTATGTAAATAGTTACAGTCTGTCAAGCTAGAACGTGTACGCGACAATTCATTCTTGGTAGAAGCGATTCAACAAAAAAAATCGGTAGAGGGAATCTTTGTCTACGATGCATTTTAGTAAAAGTATCAGTCGATTTCGAACTTTCGTCGAAGCGTAAATTCCAAAATGAGTCACTTCTTTGCGCGTCGGTTCGAGGTAGTATTCTTTTGTTCTCCTCCAAAGGGGCCTAAAATCACACATTCCACGGCCGCTAAATATATTAAAAAGTCTTTGTAGAGTCACTGAAAATTCCGATGTTTTCTTCGGTTATCATGAATTTTAGGTGTCAAACATGTTCATGCTACGGGATAGACAGTCATCACTATATCCATATTTCACGAATTGATATGTTTCGGTAAATGTTTTACCACGTGTTACACAAAGCTTAATATTCGTTCTATGTTCGATGTTCATTTTTTGACCGCTAGCCAAAACAAACTGTCACTTTAGGCGCAGTATTTCAGCTTCCAGTCATTCAATTATCATGAAAATTAGACATAATGTCAGTGAAAAATGTAACCTTTCTAACGCATATTACATCTAATAGGTGGCGTCACCACTATTGGCGATTTTGAAAAAGTTCTATTTAGTTTGAGACACACCGTGTATATATTATTTTGACCCCATTTACAGTATCCTTTTAATTCGCTGAGATTTATGAAAGAAAGTGTGACTTTTTTAATTTAGGCAAGAATCGAAACAGATTTCATATGTCTTGTTTGGTAGTACCCCTACCTAATTTCCTTAGTTGTTAAAATCACAATTTACAGTACTCCCGAACTAATAATATAAAACATGCAGGGACATAGCCAACGATAGGTGAGGGGAAGGGTTCTTTTTTGCGAAAAATGCTCCCCATCGCCCGGTTTTAATTTTGAGTTTACTCTGCTGAAAAAGGAAGAGTTTAGAGTTCCCTTTCTTCTTTAAGAGACCCCTGTCCGCGTTTGCCGATTGGTACTCCTGTTACCAACGTTGGAAAAAAATCGACCAAGTGAAGATCAGACTTTCGCATTTAGTGTTTCATACGATGATTGCTTTTAAAATGAAACAAAATCCTTAGCTAGGTTAAGTTAATTAGGCCCCGAACATGTACATATCTAAAAATCCAATATGTATTTCAACGTATTTTTCTTAGTCAATAAGGTATAGTAGTATCTTAGCTATCAAATAGCCAATAAATGAATCTAGCTCAATCTAGAATCTAGTAGTAAAAGTTTAAAACAAATTTTTACTACCTAAACATTTGTCTAATTATAAACAAATAAATTAAAATTATTTTGTCTCGGTACCTATTCCTTGGTTGGTCTTAAAGCAGTGGGTCAAAGCCCCGGCTATATTCACAACTTTCGACGAAATAAACCTTCACCATTTTGTCGTTCAAATATTTTTTTTTGCCCGATAAATTACCAAACAACGAACGTGTTCCTGTAGGATCTCTTCGACGTACCGTTGAGCAGTTAATTCACCGCTACGAGTCTCATCACTCACGAAAATAAAATCGGTTTTCGCATCCAGTGAGATGCCTCCCCACACCATAACAGAACTTCCTCCGTAGGCTACCGTTTCAGTAATGCAGCATTGTGCATAGCGCTCTCCAGGCCTCATATAGACTCGTCTTCTTCCGTCTTCTTCCATCATTGCCATGTAGGCATATTCAGGATTCGTCGGAGAATAAAACGGAGCGCCATTGCTGTAAAGTCCATTAGACATTTTCTCGGGCAAATCTGAGACGTGCTTGTCGATGGGCTGCTGTCAATTTCGGTCCGTTAGTTGTTCTTTTCGGGGTTAGGTTAGCTCGTGATAGTTTTCGCTCAATCTGCACTTTATGGAGACTATTCCAGAATTTTTTCAAAGTTTGATTCGCATTTTTCGAAATAGGGTGGGAGTACAAATATTTTTTTATTTTATTTATTTATTTGAAAATATACGGGTACACCTCTTTTTATAATGTACTTATAATACTTTACAATACAACTATATCAATAACAGAACGGCCGAAAATGTGGAATGAAACGCAATTCAGTTTGCCTTAAATATCTTTGAGGTACATTAAAATTCGTAAATGACAATAAAGTAGGACAATCTATCAATCCGTAAATTACACAGCCCCACAAAAAAAAAGTGGGGTATACTTTTGATGCGATATATCAGATCCGTAGTATTTTTGCCCGCTGATCACGAATCTGACGTCAGAATATCGCCATCACATCTCAATTTTTTTTCTAACCTCAAAAAATAGGTAAAAATTAGTAAAAATTAAGAAAAATATACTCCTAAAAAATTGATTCGAGCTTTTTCATGAATCCAAAGATGTATTAATATGTATTCGGACACGCTAAGCTAATATTCATCGGTTGGATTAAGCCATACAATTCTGTTTTCTTTCTAACCTCAATAAATCAGACAGATATAGTGCTTCTCGAATGCAAAAACGAATTCAAATTAAAATTCAACCGATCCTTACCAAATTTGGTACACGGGGATTTTTTGGGTCGCTGATCACGAATCTGAGGTTGGATTTGCAAAATTCAAGATGGCAGATGTTTTCGCGCCATTTTGAACGCCGAGAAAATTCATCGGTCGATTTTTATTCTTCTAGCTGCATCCAGGGCACCTCCACGTGGTGACGGTGGGCAACGGTGTTACTCCACTAGCCGGCAGAGTCCCTGGATAATGGCTTAGATGCCGTCATGGCAGATAGAAGAAAGAGAATTACGACGCAGGGACTCGGAAACCCAGTATCGGCGGTTGGTCAGGGTGGGAAAGCGGGCCCGCAGCCGTCGTCATCCAGCGACCGTAGCTCTTCATGTGTGGGTAACTTGGCTCATGTAGAGTATAATGCTACAAGAAAACGGTTTCACGGTACAAGGACTTTTCATAAGTGCGATAAAAACAGTGATTCATTTTGTTATATTTGCTGTCAACACGTATTGACTAAAATGGGGTCACCGATAACGGATAAGATTAAAACCTTATATAAGGATTGTTTTAACATTGAAATACAGCACCAGGATACAGATTGGGTTCCCCACATCATTTGCAGTTCTTGCAAAATAATGTTGTACATCAATAAGAAGGCGATTAAATATTCCAGACCAGCAATATGGAATAGACCATACAGTGAAAATGATTGCTACTTTTGTATGAATGTTGTATCTAGGCATAACCGAAAAAATAAAAGCACTATTACTTATAACGATGTTTCGACAGTAACAAGACCAACTAAACTAATTCCGCCTCCTGAACCACTTGATGCTGATGTTATGGAAACAAATGATTTCACCTTATCAGTTCATGCCGAAAACATTGAGACTGTCGAAAAAGATTGAAACACTGTTACTAATGAATGTTCTAGTGACAACCTATCATATACTAGTGACACAGATAAAGAATTTCGACCATACAACCGTAAACCAGAACCAATACTCGTATCACAGTCAGAACTTAGTGATCTAGTCAGAGATTTAGGCTTATCCAAAGATGATTCAGAGCATCTTGCTTCCTTTTTAAAGAAAAGACATTTACTTAAGCCAGAAGCTACGATTTCTTATTATAGAAACAGAGATGAAGAATTTCGAAAATATTTCACAATGGACGAGGAATTGTCACTTTCATATTGTACCGATGTAAAAGGTCTAATGGATGAATTTCAAAATAACTCATACGATCCTGAAGAATGGAGACTGTTCATTGATTCTTCTAAACGGAGCATTAAGGCAGTTTTGCTGCATAATACCAACGTTTACGCTCCCATTCCGATTGCTCATTCCACAGTTATGGAAGAGCAATATGAAAAAATGAAGCAGCTTTTGATAAAAATAAAATATGCTGATCATAACTGGAAAATTTGTGGAGATCTGAAAATTGTAACAATATTTCTTGGCCAACAGTCAGGGTTTACACTTTATCCCTGTTATAAATGTCTGTGGAATAGCAGAGACAGGGAACGTCATTATAAGAAAAAAATTTGGCCAACAAGAGAATCGTTCACTCCTGGTGAAAATAATGTATTGTTTCCACCATTGGTAGATCCAGGAAAAGTTCTTATTCCCCCGCTTCACATTAAGCTTGGACTTATGAAGCAATTCACGAGAGCATTAGATACAAACGGCCCATGTTTCAAATATTTGCATAAAAAATTTCCGAAATTTTCTGAAGCTAAAATTAAGGCAGGCGTATTTGACGGGCCACAAATAAGAAAATTGTTTCAAGATTCATTATTTGTTACTAAAATGAATAAAGTTGAAAAAGCTGCTTGGCTTAGTTTTAAAGAAGTCGCAACAAACTTTTTGGGAAATAATAAAAGTCCTAAGTACAAAGAAATAGTCGAGAAAATGGTAAAAAATTTTCAAACATTAGGTTGCTTAATGAATCTAAAATTACATTTCCTGGACTCCCACATCGATGATTTCCCAGATAATCTTGGTGACTACAGTGAGGAGCAAGGGGAACGTTTTCACCAAGATCTGAAAATCATAGAAAATCGGTATCAAGGACGATGGGATGACCATATGCTAGCGGACTATTGCTGGTCGCTAAAAAGAGAAACAAGCCCTCAAAAGCGTTTGGGCAGAAAGCCTTTGAATAGGTCATTCGCGGAAAAAAGAACAAGATACAGCCAAAAAAAGGAAAGTTAGGCGCGGGTCTAACCTTCGCAATTCTAGGGCTTAAGGGTCTACTATTTGAGAGTATATGGTTTAAAAGTCCTGGTTTTGAGTTTATTGGGTCTCATTTTTAAAGTTACAGGGTTATTGAGGTCTATTTTTTGAGGTTACAGGGTGTGGGAGTCTAAGGTTTCAGGGTTTAGGGTTTAAGAGTATCAGGTTTGAGGATTCCCCAACTGTATACCAAATTTGGTAGGAATCGGTTGGTTTTCAAAAATTTTGTCCGCCATCTTAGATCCGCCATTTTGAATTTTGCAAATCCGGCCTCAGATTCATGATCAGCAACCCAAAAAACCCCTGTGTACCAAATTTGGTAAGAATCGGTTGAATTTTAATTTGAATTCGTTTTTGCATTCGAGAAGCACTATATCTGTCTGATTTATTGAGGTTAGAAAGAAAACAGAACTATATGGCTTAATCCAACCGATGAATATTAGCTTAGCGTGCCCGAATACATATTAATACATCTTTGGATTCATGAAAAAGCTTGAATCAATTTTTTAGGAGTATATTTTTCTTAATTTTTACTAATTTTTACCTATTTTTTGAGGTTAGAAAAAAATTGAGATGTGATGGCGATATTCTGACGTCAGATTCGTGATCAGCGGGCAAAAATACTACGGATCTGATATATCGCATCAAAAGTATACCCCACTTTTTTTTTTGTGGGGCTGTGTTATCTTATACAGAAAATACTGATCACTCATCAAACGTCTATGAGCTAAGAGATTCAAGTTCAGATGGCCCCTAATAATAGTATAATCAAGGTCTGCTATTACCATATCATTCTTATAAGGATACAGTCGTAAAAACCTGTTCTGAATTTTTTCGAGATTGTACTTATGTACTTCAAACATTGGCGATCAGACAACCGCTGAACACTCCAGAACAGACCTCACCAAAGTGCAGTACAGGACCTTTAATGAGGACAATGATAAATCCCTGAGATTTCTATATATAAGTCCCAAAATCTTACTAGACTTGTTAATTATATACACGTAATGATCACAGAATGAGAGACGATAATCAAATAATACTCCTAGATTTTGCCCAAACTGTCCAACACTGCTCCATTAATAACAAAATTACTGTTGACATTCTTATGTCTTCTAAAGAAGCTAACAGATTTACATTTAGATGCATTAAGCTGTAGACAGTTTATCTCAGCCCAATTTACAAGTCTATCCAAGTCCGCCTGCAAGTCCAGGACGTCTTGCACATTCAAAACCTTCTTAAACACTTTAAGATCATCGGCGAACATAAGGAAATCAGAGCTCAGTATATGACCGGCAATATCATTGACAAACAAATGGGCGCCCTGTGGCACTCCAGACACTGCTATAAATTTATTTGATAGCACATTGCCAATTTTAACCTGATATTCACGCCCGTCCAAATATGTCTTCAACCACCCCAGGATAGAATCATCGAATCCCAATATCTCAAGCTTAGCTAATAATATGTAGGTCGTGATTAACCCTATCGAATGCCCTGAAAAAGTCGGTATAGACAGCATCCACCTGGGCTGCCTCCTCCAGAGCCTCTAACAAGTATGATTCATAAACGACGTGGTTGGTATCCGTCGATCTTCCCTGTGAAAATCAATGTTGTCGCGAAGAGATGACGTTCCTGCAGGACCAAGATAATTGCTTATATATTAGGAAATCAAACAATTTGGGAATACTGGATTGATTACATACACTTCTATAATTCCTTACATCATTCCTGTTTCCAGACTTGTAAATTGGATTTTTGGTCATTTTTTTAAAATAATACAAAGAAAAGTATGCGCAAGTATTACGTCCTATATATTTTAGACCTCGTGTTTTCATAAGCTTTCATTTAACACCCCACTCGATGTCCTGGTAAAAAGATTTTTTTTTTTCACGTTTGAATTCAGCGCCACAACTAACTCCTTAAGTCAAAATTTAACTTCTAAAACTACACGGCTCTGATTGGGCCATCATTTGTTCCTATTTGCAACCTTCTATATCAAATAGTTACGGAGAAAATCGGATGTGACAGACTGACAGACGGACACCTAAGTGATCCTATATGTGATCCGTACGGAACACTAAAAATGCATTTTAACAAGCCGAGATACAAGTTGTAGAACCCCCTCGTACATCCACTATTAAAATATCACTTAATAAACAACATATAGATAGTGTTTTTAAGTGAAACGTAAACTTTATAGCGCGAAATTCAAAACAGATTTGTACCATTGACCTACATGGAAATAGTAAGGCAATTTATTACAAGAATGACCTACGCATTGGTGACACTCTTCATAAGAGGGCGGCCTTGTCGGTTGCCTTGTTCGTGAAAATCAATTTGGTGGTTTGCTGAAATATGCATCTTTCAAGTTTAGGTATTATATTACATTACATTACATTTTTCAATATTTATTTACTAAATTAGATTTCAATTAAATATCATTTGAACTTTGAAAAGCATTTTTATGTACATAAAACTCAACAAAGTTTGTCTGTATGTATGTCGGTGTGTATGTATGTGAGTATGAGGCAGTTTGAAAACTCATATTTTATGAAAATCTTTTTATTTAATTTTCAACATCGTTTCATCTGCGTATTTTACCCGTGGCAGATTGCTGCTGTAGTTTCTTTACGCAGTACCGGTAGTATTCTTTGCTGAGGTCTGCAAAATAGACGTTCGTCTCTGCTATGACTTCTCCGTTCTTCTTGCGTTCTAGCTATTTCTTCATGTTCGGAAACAGATGATTGTCAGAGGGGGGGTCAGATCTAACGAATATGTGTTGAGGAAGAAGTTCATACCTCAATTTGAGCAATGTTTTAGTTGTCTATGCAGACTAATGTGCTGGGGCATTCTCATGATGGAGATGCACTTTTGTCCTTGCAAGATGGGGAAGTTTCTTTCTTATTTCTGTATTTAAACAATTAAGCAGAGATGTGTAGTAAGCACATGTCATTATTTTCTTCTTTTTAAGATAATGTCGTCCTAGAAGACAGTCTACTTGATCTTTAATGCCAACGGAACTCCTTTAGCTTCCTTCGGGGCTAATTCTTTGCTAGCTATCCAATGTTTCGACCGTCCCTTGATTACTGATTGGTGTAATTAATAGGAATTTCTTTGATACCGTTGTAAATTGGTAGAACATAACCGTTCACCTAACTGATCTATAGAGAGCAATTGCGGTATCCATTTTGCCGCAAGCTTTCTCATTTGTAGGTCTTTATGCAACATATTGTGAACCAGATTATTAGAGATTCCTATGGTCACAGCGATTTCACGTACGTTTAATCTTCTATCGCCTAGTCGCATATCATGTTTTGTGATGTTTTCCGCCACAATGATTTCAGATGGCCTTCCCAAATGTTTCTCGTCCCCTGTGTTCATTTGGCCCCATTGAAAATATCCAAAACATTTGTAGAACTGTATATTTTTTATTGCGGGCTCTATTTTTGTGAAAAATATTTACTGGTTTTTAATCTTGAGGTTAGTTTTTAAAGTTGCACCGTATAAAAAGATTCTTTTTTGTGAAAAGTTTCCTCAATCTCCGGCCATCGATTTTGGTGCGTTTGAAGGCAGAAATCGCAAAGAAACGGCCCTAAATGAACAAGAAAAAAGTGCTTTTTCATCAAGATAATGCACCGTGTCACAAGTCAATGATTACGACGGTAAAATTGCATGAATTGAAGTTTGAATTGCGCCCTCATCCACCGTATTCTCCAGATTTGGCTCTCCAGTGACTATTCGCAGACCTCAAAAAAATGCTCGTGGGAAAGAGATTTGTCTCCAATGAAGAAGTTATCGCCGAAACTGAGGTCTATTTTGAAGGAAAAGACAAATCCTTTTACAATAAAAGTATAGAAATGTTAGAAAAGCGCTGGACTGATTGTATTGCTCTCGAAGGCGATTATGTTGATGAATAAAGTATGTTTTAAGTAATTAGACCAAAAACTTTTCAGCCTACATGTTATATATATTAGTAGTACGAGTACATTGTTTCACAAAGTTTTCCATTAAATTTCATTAGAAATGGTTTAAAAACAGACGAAACATCGCAAACAAATCGAGGAATACTTTTGTTCAAAGTTTTTACAACCTCTTACACCATTAATAAGGTTTGACATGGATGACGGAGCACCGTTTACTTTATATCAAAATGTTTGTTACAAAAATTCAAAGATTAAGAAATTTAGATAATCGAAAGAGATATCAAGAAAAAACGGACCAAGTTTTTAGACAACTAAAGGAGAAATACCCTGACAGAACACTGGAACAGCAATGGGAATTATTTAAACAAGTAATACGCAAGAAAGCAGAACAGAGCTGTGGAAACACGAAGACAAATCAAAAACAGAAAAAAAAACAGATTGGTGGAATGGAGAATTGAAAGCAATGACAAGACAAAAGAAAGAGACATGGAGGAAATACAGCAGTACGGGGACAAAGAAGGATAGGAATGAATACATCAAACAGAGAGACAAAATAAAAATACAAGTATGAGAATCAAAAAGAAATAGCTGGAAGAAATTTGGAGAAGAACTAAACCAGCAGCACAAAAGCAATAATAAAGTATTCTGGAGCAGGATAAGAAGGATGAGAAGAAATAAGAGGAAGAAACTGAGGGGCATGAAAGATAAAACACAACAAATAAAGACCGCAACAATAGAGATGAAGAAAAATTTAAACAGGAAGACGAATGGGAAAAGATCTGGAAAATTTGAGATGAGAAGAGGAATAAAACAAGGAGACAGTCTTAGCCCACTATTGTTTATATTAGTAATGGACAAAATAGTGAAAAATACAAGGAAAAGAACAACAAGACTCCAGACAACCATACGATACAGGCAGATGCTGCTGATCCAACTCGATGGAATCCTATAAGCAGATGATATAGTGCTGATCGCGGACACAAAGGGAAAAATGAAGACACTGATCGACATTTGGACGAAAGAGATAGGAAAAATGAAGATGGAGGTTAATACAGGAAAAACTAAATATATGATAATAAATTAGAAAACATCAATGGATGCAGAGGGGATAAAATGCAAGGGACAACAAACAGAACGAGTAACAGCTATGAATACCTAGGAGTTTTGATATCAGATGATGGGAAAATAGATCTAGAGATAGCAAACAGAATAAGGAAAACCATAAAAATATATTATGCTCTGAATAAAGAGATCTAAAGAAAAGTATAACTCCAGATATACAATAAACTAGTAGTCCCCACGCTAATATACGAATGCTGGGTGAGTGTAAATAAACACGAGAGTGCGGTGACAGCGGCAGAGATGAACCAACTGAGAAAAATAGCTGGAAAGACAAGGATGGATAGATTAAGAAATAAGGACATCAGGCGGCAACTAAATCAAGAAGACATAGAAGGGAAGAAAAACAAAAGAATATTGAACTGGTATTAAGAATGGACAACAGACTGGCAAAAAAAGTATTGGAAGCAAGGTCGGGAGGGAGGAAGAGAAGGGAGAGACCGAGAAAGATATGGATACAACGGGCAGAGGAGATAGGAAGGCGAAAGATAAAAACACTAAATGAAATGAAGATGCTGGCCGATGACCGGAAAAAAACTGGAAGAGATGGGTGGAAGAATGAACTAGCAAAGTCCGACGCCCTCATAGGCAAAAGGAATAGACGAAGAAGACGAAGTAGCTAGACCAAAAACTTTTCAGCCTACGTGTTATATATATTAGTAGTTTTCTTCTAAATACACGTACATTGTTTCATCAAGTTTTTCATGAAATTTCATTAACAATGGCTTAAAAACAGACGAAACATCGCAAACAAATCGAGGAATACTTTTGTTCAAAGTTTTAAAAATCTCTTACATCATTAATAAGGTTTGACATGGATGACGGAGCACCGTTTACTTTATACCAAAATGTTGGTTACAAATATTTGCCAATATTTAGCGAATCTCGATTTTCAGTTTTAATTAGTATTGATGTTCGTAGAAATGATTGGTCCATTGTTATCAATAAGATGCTAATAGTAATTTCATTATTTCACTTTTTTTCTTGGACGGTAAATTAAATGATTTCATAACTATGATTACCAGAAAATAAAAACTATCCCCAACAAAATATAATTACATTGTGATATCTGTGAAAATACTTCGAAATTGATAAACAGAAATGCAGACACGTGTACCGAAACTTTTAGAAGTGCGCCGATAGTTAATCAGGTATGATGTTGATGGCTAAATGTCGCGCATACTAACGAACTTTATACTAATGAGTATTAATAACTAGTTAGCCAAGATAACTTCCCCTTGACAAGAACAAATGCGGTTGTTATGGATACTAGTTGGTATTTAATAAAGACGTACACAAGGTTGGGTCACAGTAAACATAAAACACAGTCGTGACAGTCCGATTCTGTTGTTAATCCAATTGAACATATTTGGCATCAAGTAAAATAAGGGCACAAAATGTTTCTCCTACTTTAAGCGTGTCAGGAGTTCAATTAGTAAAAAAAGTTATAAATGATATACCTTGTGAAAGCTGGAAGAATTCCATTCAGCACGTTATTAAAGTTGAAGATTCATATATTTATGTAAATAATATAAAACCACTGATAATTACCTCAGCTGATGACAGTGATAGTGAAACTGAATTAGGCTTAAGTTAAAATATATTTTTATTTATACAATATGTCCCCTCTTGTAAACCCCATTCTTTCACACTGTATATTTGTACTTCTTATCCATTTGTTATATAATAATAATATAAAACCACTGATAATTACCTCGGCTGATGACAGTGATAGTGAAACCGAATTAGGCTTAAGTTAAAATATATTTTTATTTATACAATATGTCCCCTCTTGTAAACCCCAGTTATTCAAACTGTATATTTGTACTTCTTATCCATTTGTTTTTACATGCATCTATAAATAAACATCTCCAAAAACACTAATAACACTGGTCAATACAACTCTTGTTTCCTTTATTTTTTTTCTGTTATTGGGTATTTCTATGGCCCTGACTATGAAAAAAATACTGGGAGATTGCTAACAGCTTTACCTTTTGAAATATACAGTTTTATTATTTTGGCAGAAAAATACAAAAAAATAATACATTATGTTAACAAAATTTCTATTGAACACTAGCAAATGATCTTTTATAAGATTTCCTTGAATGAACGACTTTAGGTAGATCTCGTTGCAAACTTAAGCAGTAGTCTGCCATCATATGTGAGTCCCACCACCCCTGATAACGCTCTTCCATTGTTCGAAGATCCTGATGAAATCTTTCACCCTGCTCCTCACTAAAATCACCCAGATTTTGTGGAAATCGGTCTAAATGCGAGTGCAGGAAGTGGATTTTTATGGTAATGTTGCACCCTAGCTCTTGCAAGTTCGATAGCATGCACTCAACAAGCTCGACATGGTCGTCAGATTTCTTTTTGCCTAGGAAGCTATTCATAACCAAAACAAATGAATTCCAAGCTTTGGATTCTATTTCAGTCATTGATTTGACAAAATTAGGATCTTTCACGAGTTGCCTAATCTGTGGCCCATCAAAAATACCAGCTTTCAATTTTTCTGAACTTAATCCTGGAAACTTGCGTGAAAGAAAATTAAAACATTCGCCACTTTTGTCAAGCGCCTTCACAAACTGTTATTATGAAGTGGTGGAAGTATGATGCGGTCTCGGCTAACTAAAGGCACGTTTATAACATTTTTTGTACCAACTTTTAGCTCTTCCCGCACTGGCCAAACTTTTTGTGACCAATGGTGTTGTTTGTCATGACTATCCCAGAGACACATGAAACAAGGAAACTTTGTGTACCCCCCTTGTTGACCTAAAAGAAAGTTAACCATTTTCAGATCAACACAAATGACCCATTTGTGGTCTTGATGCTTAATTTTTTCCATACCCTTAGTAACATTTACGTATTCTTCTTTTAAAGTCGTCGAATGTGCAATAGGTATAGATCCGTACTTGTTACCGTTATGAAGCAAAACACACTTTAAACTTCTTTTGCTGCTGTCTATGAAAAGACGCCAATCACAGGTTGGTACTGTTTTAATCACATCTGCTGCAAAATACCACCAACATCGTTACAAAAAACTAATTCCTTCTCTTGAGAAAAATACGGTAACAGATTTTTTTTCTCGGGTACGATAAAATGTTATGTTGGTTTCCGGAGTAAGCAAGTTTTTTTCTTTTAAACGAGAAGCTAAAATTTCAGAAGCTTCTCTTGGTCAGTTCAGATCTCTTAATAAGTCATTTAGTTCTTTCTGATTAAATGGTTGAGGTTCTGAAAGGCTACATTTGTAGTCACAGAGATTTGGATCATCAGATTATTTAGATGTGCTGGGTTGTACCTCTTGTGATTTTAATTGAGGTCGTTGAGCAGAAGATAAGTTAGGATATGACCACTTACTTCGATTTCCAGGGTTAATTCCGTTTATTTTCACAACGCAGAAGTAGCAATCGTCATGATGATTTCGAAGTTCTCGCCAAATCATGGGTGTTACGAACATTATTGCATCTCTTTTTCCACTGGACCATAACCGTAGACATACCACACATTTCTGGCATACAATATGAGGAACCCATGGCTTGTCCTGAATACACAATTTTATTTTAAAGTATTGATGATACGCAGTTTTCACAAAGTCCAATTTAGGTTTTCGATATTTTGCAAATATATATTCACCACAAATATAGCAAAAACAATCGGGATTAAGCACACAACATCTTCTTGACGGAGCCATATCTAAAACAACAACAAAATATATTTTAGTGTCCAATAAAAAACGAAAATCTAAGTAAAAATAGTAAATGAGGGTAGTTAGCTATAACTCAAAAACAAAAGCTGTTAGAGAAAAATTGTTGCCATATTTAAAAAATACGCGTCAATTTGAGATAGAAACAAAAAAAAAAATCACAGGAAACAAGCAATTTTCTTTTTTTTTGTTGACCAGTGTAATTTTATTTATTTGCATTAATGAATAAAATTCTTAAGTCCATCTCTGCAACCTATCATAAACAAACGGTCAGAATTTTTATATTGCCCACTTAAAACGGCAAAAATCAGTATCTTATATTTTGAGACAGGCTATACCGGTAGGTTATTTTGGGTTAATAGTAAATAAATAAATAAATGCTTTATTTCAAATCAATATACATAGTATATGAAACGAAATGACCTCAAAATAAAGAAAATATAACAAATAATTACAAATCCGGACAAAAATCCCTAAGTCTATATGGTTCTGCGGTCATAAATACATTCTTAATCTCTGCTTTGAATCTTTTGATAGAGCTAATATTTTTGATTTAGTTTGGTAGGGCATTCCATAAATTTACACACATATAAAGGGGTGATTTTTCAGTAACTGTAAGTCTATGCACTAAATATTTAAAATCCATTGTTCTAGTGTTATAGCCATGTTCTGATTTAAATTCAAATAGATTTTTATTTTGAAAGAGAAACATTAGATTTTCGTAAATGTATATCGCATACACGGTCATCATGCCCATATGTTTAAACACCGATCTACAGCTTTGTCGATAATTAATTTTTTTTACGATTCTCAAAATTCGTTTTTGAATAATAAAGACATTTTCTACCATACTATCCCTTCCCCAGAATATAATACCATACTTAAGAACCGATTCAAAATTGGCATAATATAGTATTCTGAAAGATGTTTCGTTCAAATATTTACTTAAAACCCTTATACCATAACACACTGAGTTTAATTTGTTA
Source organism: Pachyrhynchus sulphureomaculatus (assembly GCA_019049505.1). Lineage (NCBI taxonomy): Eukaryota > Metazoa > Arthropoda > Insecta > Coleoptera > Curculionidae > Pachyrhynchus > Pachyrhynchus sulphureomaculatus. The sequence goes on from CM032453.1 coordinate 140,521,204, forward strand.
TATAATTGAGTTATTTGATATGACCAGTCCAAATGTTCATTTATGTAAATTCCCAAAAATGTAGCATGTTGGGTTAGTTCAAATTTTTCATTATCAAAATCAATATGTCCTGGCACAGCAATATTTGACTGTTTTGTTTTAAACAAAAGGAAATTTATTTTTTCTTTATTCACAATCAATTTATTTGTGCAAAACCAATCAGTCACCCTATCAAGAAATTCTTTTGTTTTGGTTATGAGATCTTCTATAATCTTACAGCTGATAATTAAATTTGTATCATCTGCATACTTTACAACAGGGGTGCTCAAACGGTCGATCGCGATCGACAAGTCGATCGCGAGTGCTTTTTGAGCCGATCTCGAGAAAAAAATTTCGATATAGAACTATTCACAGATTTTGTTTTAGGTGACTAAAACAAAATGTAATGAATAAACTACTAAAATTTATTCGATCCACGATTAGGCCAGAATAACCCCCCCATCACTTTCTTTTATCGTAATAACCCCTTGCTAGCGGTAAAAGGCGGCTTTATCAAAGGAACGCGCGGTACTTGTCAAAGAAAAGCCGCGTTTTTGATTCCCGCCGATTTTTCTAGAAACTTCGAGCGGCGTGTTTGACGGGAACATTTGAGACTTCGTTCGCACCGATATAAATGTTGCGCCTGCAGGAATAGGAGTCAGTCTGAGTTGTAACTTGAAGGCGATACATCGATACAAAGTTTATTAATAAATAGTCCTAAATGAGTGCGGCGAAGAAAAGTAAAATTTATCATTTTAATAACGATTGGGAGCAAGAATTTTTCTTTTGTATGGTAAAGGATAAGTGCATTTGTCTCATTTGCCGTGCGTCAGCTGCAATACCTAAGCGTGGGAACTTAGAGAGGCATTATAAAACGGTTCATAAAAACTATGAAAAGGATTTTCCGTCACAGAGTGAATTAAGAAAACGAAAAGTACGTGATTTAATAACTTGTTTGAAAAAAGAACAAACCATGTTCACAAGACCAGCCAAACAATCAAAAGCTGCAACGATCGCGTCATTTAAAATATCTCATATATTGGCGAAACACAAGAAACCATTTGATGATGAATTGGTTGTGAAGGAAGCATTTATTGAAGCGGGTGAGACTTTATTTGGAGATTTTAAAAATAAAACAGAGATTATGTCTGCTATTAGAGAACTTCAGTTATCTCGTCCGACTGTCACAAGGCGTGTTGAAGTCATGAGTCAGGACATGGCAGATAAACTAAAACATGATATCATGGAATGTACAAACTTTTCTTTACAGTTCGACGAATCCACCGATATGACAGACACTATCCAGCTGTGTATTTTTATTCGAATGGTATTCAATGACATGTGGGCTAAGGAAGAGTTTTTGACAATGATTCCTCTGAAAGGAAAGACCCGTGGCGAAGATATATATGACGTTTCCTTCAATTTTGTAACAAACTACAAGCTACCAATATATAAACTAGTGTGCATTACAACCGATGGAGCACCAGCAATGACTGGAAACAAAAACGGTTTTGTGGCATTGTGTGAAGCTAATGATGATTTCCCTTCATTTTTCTCCTTCCATTGCATTATACATCAACAAGTTTTGTGTTCAAAAGTTCTAAACATGGAGGAGATTATGGGCATTGCAATAAAAATTGTGAATTCTATCCGTGCACGTAGCTTGCAACGACGGCTCTTTAAATTGCAGTTGGAAGATAGTGAGTCAGCTGAACACACTGATTTAGTTCTTCACACGGACGTCAGGTGGTTGAGTCGCGGAAAATTCCTAGAAAGGTTTCAAGAATTATTGCCCGAAATAACAGCTTTTCTGGACGAAAGAGGTGATGACACTCAGATGCTGAAAAACGGAAAATGGCTGACTGATTTGGCATTTTTGACAGACATCACAATGCATTTAAACACCTTTAATTTGGAGCTTCAAGGTAAAGGAAAAAGTATTATTGAGATGATTAGCGCAATAAACGCATTCAAAAGTAAATTGCAACTTATGATAGATCAACTGAAAAGAAAGGATCTGAAAAATTTTCCGTCTTTGAAAGCAAGGATTCCTCAGTTGAATTATGATATTTATGAGGCAGAATTATCACATATTTTGGGCCAATTCGAAATACGTTTTTATAATTTCAGTAAATTGGCAAATATCGCATCATTTATGAGTTATCCTTTTTCGTGTAAAAACATTGAGGAATTAGCTACTGAAATAGCAAGTCAGTTTAACATGGACTCATGTTCTGTTGAAAATGAGTTAGTGCAGATTATATCAGATATACATCTCAAAGCCACAGCATCTGATACAAAATTCTGTTGTTTTATATCTGAAGATAAATATCCAAATCTAAGGCAAATCGCCCTTCAACTGACGGCAATGTTTGGGTCAACTTACTTGTGCGAGTGTGCATTTTCTGAAATGAAGATTATTAGGTCAAAATATCGCAATCGACTAACTGACGAACATATGTCATCATGCTTGCGATTAGCACTCGGTAATTACGTACCATCTTATGAAAAGTATGCTGAGGACATACAGTGCCACGCTTCAATATCCAAAGTCACGCTTTAGTTAAGTTTAGACACTAGAACTCGTTTGTTTTGTAAGAACCAATAAACTCGCAATTTTGAATAATTATGAGTTTTTTTCATTGACATTTTAGAGCAGACCTACACTTACCTTGACTAAAAAAATGCATATTGTGCGGAAAACTAATATCTATGCCACGATACATCCTACCTAGACGACAAACCTGCATCACACTTACTTGCAGCCTCTCAGAGTCAATCGATCGTAGTCTAACAATATTGAGGTAGATCGCCAGCAGTTCAAGTTTGAGCACCCCTGCTTTACAATATGCTGATTTGGAGACTTCAGTAATAGGTAAAGATCATTTATAAAAATTATGGACAGGATTGGGCTCAATATGCTCCCTTGTGCGATTCCCACATCATTAGCTAACATTTTTGAATATGCAGTTTTACCATTTTTAGTTACGGTCACCGATTGCATTGTATTATTTACATACGATTTAAGTCATTTTAAGTAAGTAATAGAACTTATGTGACTTGTCTTATGCCCTTTGTTACCTCAATAATAGAACACGTTTAATCCATGCTATGAATGCTAGTCATTTCTAAAAATACGTAAAAAAAATATATAATATTTTACGTCTCACAATCGTACAAAAGCAAACAAGGAAAACTCATAAAATTTATTTAATTTGTTAAACAATATTTCTACAATAATAAATTTTATGAAAGTGGCAATTAAAATTAAACATCGTGATACGAGTTAAATTTCAATTGCTTTGTGGCTGAGAAGTCGTGATGTTGGAACGTATTTGTTTCTAGCATTTTATCTTAATTTAACAATAGTTTCTTATGACTTGATTACTTAACAGAGGACAACTTAAGGTATTTCTTACGAGAAGACAGATAGAGCATTATATTAGAGAAAGACGCTAAATAATTTGGTTTTCAAAGTACAGGGTGGCCCAAAATTACCGAAGGGGTTTGAGTTCATTATAATTTTTTATTTAAGACATATAATTTATTTTTTTTTAATACAGTATATTAATGGAGAATATTTTTAATTTAATTATGAAAAATTATATTTCGCAAGTGGTGGCCATTTTCTGCTTCGCATATTCGTGCCCTTTCCAAAACATTTTCCATAACTTTTCGCAAAACTTCAGGTGTTATGTTGTTGATTTCGTCGCGTATATTGTTTTTAATTGCTGGATGGTTCTAGGCTTATTAATATAGACTTTTCCTTTCAAATAACCCCAAAGGAAAAAGTCTGGAGCGGTTAAATCCGGTGAACGTGGAGGCCATTTAAAATCGCTTGTTTGCGAAATAATTCGTTCACCAAAGATGTCGCGTAAAAGAGCCCTCGCAGTGTGCGCTGTGGCTCCATCCTGTTGGAACCATACTTGCGGATGGTTTTCCACACCAGTGACTGAAACGGCGACACCGTGTTCATTTTCAAAAAAATATGAGCCAATTATCCTTTCCGACGAAACACCGCACCAAACAGTACACTTAAGTGGGTGTAATTGTCGCTGTTGAACTACTCTTGGATTTTCCGTAGTCCATATCCTGCAGTTTTGCCTATTAACGAACCCATTTAATTGGAAATGGGCTTCGTCGCTCATAAATAAATTGCATAATCAAGTCGTTGCTGGTAATCTGCCGGTTTCAATTCTTGGACAACCTGAATTTTGTATGGAAACATTCTTATTGTATGCAAATTTCTCTGCAGCGACCCTCGTGAGAGGCCAAGTTGTATCGAACGTCTCCTGGTTGATGTTTCTCCATCTTCCCGAATACTCTCCTGTACCCGTTCAATATTGTCATCCGTGTGCACTGTTCGTCGTCTGCCGGCACCAGGAAGGTTTCTTACTGCCCCTTGTTGTCGAAAATTTGCAACCAGATGGTTTATTGTTGACTCTGAGGGTCCAACCCGCACATTAAAATAACGACGATACGCACGCTGAGTCAAAACAATGGACCGTTGATTTGAGAAACAAAGTTCAACGATTTGGGCACGTTGTTCAATTGTGTACTGTTCCGTTTTAAATTCCCCAAGTCTTCTTTACAAAATACTGAAAAGAAATAAAAAACAAAATTATAATAAAAAAGTTATAGGGAATTCAAACCCCTTCGGTAATTTTGGGCCACCCTGTATAATCAGTGTGGCAGCGCAGATTCTCGCTTCCTTCCCGCCGCACGCAATCATGTGTTAATGGATTGCACATATTAGTCCGGGAACTCCGTACCAAAATGCTCATCGACGAGTGGCAACTAATAGTATCACTTTGTGAATTATGCTTCCCTCAGTCTCTCCAGGTAGTTTAAAGCCTCAACTCTGGTTGCTGTTCCTGGAAATACGCTTTAAAGCTGCACGAAAAAGTTGGTGCACGACCCAAAGCTGAGTGGCGGATATTTTGGGTATAGCTTCATTTCTGTGAAATAAGACTGAAAAATGAATATCTGTGATGGATATAGGGTCAATCCAAAGTTATAACGGACCAAAATTGTAGAAAAATGGACCCACCTGAACTCATAGAGGGGCGAATGTAATTTATTTTAGTATGTTCGTTGAGGTTGGTAGATACTAAAAATAACAATATCTGCCATAGTCTGGTTCTTTATTAAATTGCGCGCGCCTGTCCTACAACGCACGCGCCCGTCCTGTAATTTGTTTTTCTCTCAAATACTATACACATGCGCCAGTGTCTCGAGAGACGCTCAAATCACCATTGAAACAGTTACAAGCAGATTAATATAAACTCCTGGACAAAATTAACGCAACAATCTGAAAATTAATTTATCTTTTTCTTATGTCAGTTTTAAAGTTTACCGAGTATTTGAACAGTAGGCTATGCATATTTTGTTTCGTTGTTCATGACAGAAACCAAAACAATTCGTTTAGGTTTACAGTTTGAAAGAATTTTTTGAAGATAAACAATTTTCTGTAATAATGCGATAGATTTTCTTTAAAAGTAAGCTTATAAATTGTTCCCTTTTTCAAAGTAATACGTTTTTGTGGTAGACTGTTTTATTTTTGACCCCGAACAATTAGAAAAATTAATCGAGCAAGAAATTTAACTGAACACGAGGTAGTGCCAGCCTCAGATTTACTGGACGTGGGATATTGTCAGAGTTATGTTGCCAATTTGTTAGGCAAACATCGTTCCACAATAAGTCGTATTCTAAGACGCTTGAATGAAGTAGGAACTTATTTTAGAAGGCTAGGGCAAGGGCGAAAACGATGCACTAGCGACCTAGATGAACGTTTTATAAGACAACATGCTTTAAGAAACAGGACTGTCACTAGTTTTATAATAAGAAACGAACTCGAAGCTGTTCGCAATGTCACAATTTCTTCTAAAACAGTTAGAAGACGGTTAAACAGTAGGAGACCAGCCACTGCGCCCTTGCTTACTAGAGAGAACAGAGTTGCCAGGTTACGTTTTGCTCGAAATCACGAAAACTGGTCTGTGTATGATTGGAAACAAGTTTTCTTCACAGATGAAACTCGGGTTAGTCTAAAACATCCAGATGGTCGTGAGCGAGTATGACGAAGACCAGGAGAGAGGTTTGCTCCTTGCAATATCACTGCAAGGATTCCAGTCGGCGGTGGCTCTGTTATGTTCTGGGGTGGCATCTGCTTTGATGCTCGCACAGAGTTAGTTCCTGTCCATACGAGATCCATGAATGCTGACTACTATCTTGAAAATATTGTAATAGAACATGTGATGCCTTTTGGTCATTTTGTGAGGCCCAATTACCTGTTTATGCAAGACAACGCTCGACCTCACGTGGCTAGGGAGTTACTCGATTATCTTAATCAAGTTGATATACCGATTATGCAGTGGCCACCAAAAAGCCCAGATCTGAATCCGATAGAACTTGTATGGGATCACCTTAAGAAAAATGTGAAAACGTCATATACCTGCACCTAGAAATTTGAGGGAACTTGAAAATGCAGTTATCACAGAATGGGAGCAAAATCCTCAAGATTTTGTCCAAAATTTAATTAGAAGCATGCCTAGGCGCATAAACGCTGTCATTCGAAGTGGAGGAGGCAACACACGCTACTAGTGTCCCAGTCACACCATTAATTTTGCTACTAGTGTCCCAGTTCATTTTTTCATTATTACATAACTTCAACGATTTTGTTATTAGGTCTTAAGAATAATTTTAATTCGAATCTTATAGAGAAATTTGGTAGCTAATTCACTTTTAAAGTATCCGAATAAGTTTTTTCTAACTTTTAGTGTAACCAATGTTCATAAAAAATTATTGGAATTAATTCATTATAGAGACTTGTATGATTTAATATGTTGTTGCGTTAATTTTGTCCAGGAGTGTATTTATTTAATTTGCAGTGTAATTTCGCTTATATTTAACCTTTAATTTTTGTTTAATTTATTATTTAAAATTTATATTCAAAAGCCCCAAAACCCCTTTTAATATGTAATTACGAAAATTTTAAAAAAAAATTTTTGGTAGCTATATTGGATAGTACATATGAAAATTTTTGATTTTTAACTTGACATGACAGGTAAGAGTGATCCAAAAAACCTCAAGAATTAAAATTTTAAATATTTAAAACGTACAATAATTTTTGCCGAATTCGGCTAATGCCAATACAGCAATGACCGAATACTTCATCAGCCACCGGGGTTTCACTGTGTTCTTTTTAAACTTTGAGCGTTGCGGCTCAACTCTAGTGTACGTTATGTGTTTTTGGGTCGCAGAATCGGATCTGCAATTAGTTTTTTGAAAAAAATGACCTATTAATTTGTGGCGTGTTAATTTCGCCCGCACATTGAGGCGCTATTTTTGTAGCCCCTCCTTTCTATACTTTTTTTTATAATTTCTGAGAATGGATTGAGTGGGTATTAAAAGAACTAAAGAAATTAAACATACACTAGCTCAGTTTTTCTTGGTAGAATATGGGTAAGAGATAATTTTACGTCTTTTGGAAAATAGTCTCTATAGTTGTTTAAAATTTTTGTTTGTACAATTTTGGGCACCATTCATTTTAAAATAGAAAGGATCTAACTTCAGCTAAAAAAATGAAAAAAACACTGAAGGGTTATGTAGTTGTTAAAGAAAATTTTGATATGGTACAACCCTTTTGTCCTGAAACGTAAAATAGGTAGTAGTACAGTGAAACACTAGCCTTAAACAAGAGAAAAAAAAGGTTTATTAATGACTAAATTAAAAATTCTAACTTTGCGGTTCTGTTATTATCCTGTATTATTGAATATTTTACAACGAATTATGGAATGTGCGAAATGTAAAATAAGCAATAAGGATGCTTACCTAAATTGTGATGGATGTGATCGTTTTATTCACTCCAATACTGATTGCTCTGGACTTAATGGGTCAGAATAAAAAGTTATGGGATTAAAAGGGAAGCGTACCCTGAAATTTTATTGTGAAGAATGCCTGACAGGCATCAGGATGATTCCAAAGCTGATAATGAGGATAGATGAGGTTCAACGTGAGGTCAAAGCGCTAAAGTCCCAACTCGGAAATGTAAATGTTGGGGATGTAGTGCAAACGGATGAGACAACTATAGATGAACTCTACGAAAGGCAGAGGAGAATGAATAACATCATGATTTTTAATATGTCTGAGGGGAACGAGTCGGACATCAACAAAGCAACAGAAATTATTGAGACTCTAACTAATGAACAAATTGTTGTCAAAAAAACTATTCGTATTGGAAAGAGGAATAAGAATGGGAATCGTGCACTGAAAATTACATTATCCAGCGCCGATGATGTCAATAAAGTGATGAGAGCTAATAAGGAGTCTCTTAAGGCGAGGAAATTGTACATAAGTAACGACTTAACTCCTTTACAAATTGACAACTTGCAGAAAATGAAACAGGAAATTCAGGAAAGAAGATCTAATGGTGAAAATGTTGGTATTAAATATGTTAAAGGAAAGCCTGTTGTTTGTGAATTAAAAAACTAAATGTTATGAGTGTTTCAGCAGGTGATGAAATAAATCTAGTATGTTATTATCAGAATGTAAGGGTCTAAATTCAAAAATTGTTGACTTTTATTCCTCGGTTTGTGATTGTGAGTTTGATTTGTTGGCTTTAAGTGAAACCTGGCTTCACGAAGATGTTCATAGCTCGGAATTGTTTCCGAGTGAATATACGGTTTACAGAAAGGATAGAAAATTTGATATAACAGGTAAAGAACGTGATGGTGGTGTTTTACTGGCCGTCAAGAATTATATAAACTCAGAGTCTATGGATGTGACTTTATTTGATTTACAATTTTCGGATATTGATTTGTTGATGGTAAAATGTAGTATTAATGATAAAATTTTGTATGCAGTAGTATTATATATACCTGATAGATTAAGTATTGATGTATTATGATCATTTTTTTCGAATTTACTGAATAGATTGATTATTTGAGTCGAGACAGTGTATTCATAATGGGTGATTTTAATGCTCCATATTTTGTTGACGGCAACGCTTCTGATCGCAAGACTTTGGTTATCAAAAACTTTCTTGAAATTAATCAGTGCAAGCAATGGAACAGCATAACTAACTCGAATAATAGACTACTTGATTTGATTATCTCTGGATCAGAGTGTATTGTTAGGAGAGATGATACCCCAATGGTCCCGGAGGATACACATCATCCGGCGCTTATGTTCTTCATTCCAAAAATAAATATAAGACAAAAAAAAATTCTCTACTAATTCTCCGGCTAAGATTTATAACTTTAGAAAAGCAAATTTTCCTGAATTATACAGAGCCCTATTAGCAGTTGACTGGACGTCTCTTGAGGGTTGTTGTGATGTTGATCTTGCACTGGAGTAATTGTATGATAACGTTTTTCATTTGTTTAATGAACATGTTCCGGCATACAAAAATTTTGCTCATCAGTATCCTCCATGGTTTTCTGCTGATATTATTAAAAATATAAAAAGGAAGGCAAAGCATGCAAAAAAATTCAAGAGATATGGCAATCACAATGATTATCTAGAATTTAGACGGTTAAGATCAATTTCTAAGCAGCAAATTAAAGCGTCATATGTTAAATATATGGAGGATGCACAGGCTTCTCTGGCACTGAATCCCCAACGCTTCTGGAGTTATGTCCATTCCAAAAGTAAATCTTCTAGGATTCCCAGTATGATGATGTATAGAAATGACGTTCTGAAGTCTCCGTCGGGCATTGCTAACGCGTTTGCAGATTTTTTCAAGAGTGTCTTCGCACTGTAGGAACCAGCAGGGACTTGTCATTCGCTTAGTACGTAGTTGACAATTGTGGAATTCTCGCCCATTACTGGGGGTGAAATATCGATGGCCACGAAAAAATTAAAAAATAAGATGACCTCTGGCCCTGATAATATTCCCTCGTTTCTCATTAGGGACTGTGCGACTGTCCTTGTAAGACCTTTAAAAGTATATTTTTAATTTATCAATTAAACAGGGTGTTTATCCGAAACGATGGAAAGAAGGTAGATTAAGTCCTATTTTTAGGAATGGAGACAGGGGAAATGTTGAAAAATTTACAGGGTATCGTTCTACTTTGTAACTTCTCAAAGGTCTTTGAGTCAGTCTTGTATGCACGTATCTATCGCCAAATTAAAAATCAAATTTCTCCTTATCAGCACGGATTTGTTAGTAAGAGATCTACGGTAACAAATCTAACTGTTAAGACACAGTTCATTTCGGAAATATTAGATGATGGTGAGCAGGTTGATGTTATTTATACAGATTTCTCGAAGGCCTTTGATAGGATCGACCATCATGTCCTCATCAATAAGTTGTCTTTCTTTGGTTTCACTGATGGTGCGAGGGCTCTTATAAGTTCTTACTTGTTTAATCGAACTCAGTTTGTAGCCTACAACGGATTCAAATCAGAAAGATTTGTGGCTACCTCCGGCGTTCCACAAGGTTCAAATTTGGGACCCTTGCTCTTCATTATGTTCATAAATGACCTTTGCGAGGATTTAAAATGTAACAGGTTAATTTATGCTGATGATTTAAAATGTAACAGGTTAATTTATGCTGATGATTTAAAAATGTTTATGCCAATAGAAAAAACTGAGGATTGTTCCTATCTACAAAGCCAGTTGAATTTCGTACATTCTTGGTGTTGTGACAACAAACTACATCTAAATGCTCAAAAATGCAAAGTTCTAACATATACTAGGAGGGTAGCGTCAATAGAGTTTCAATATAGAATTTCAAGACCATAATTTAAGTAGGTGTAGCACAGCTAAGGATTTAGGAGTTGTTTTTTGATGCAAAACTAACATTTGCTCAGCATATAGCATTGAAAGTTTCTGAAGCAATGAAGTCTTACGGGTTCATCATTAGGATTTGTAGGGGTTTCACTAATATTGCATCACTGAAGGTTTTGTATTTCTGCTTTGTTCGCTCGAAACTGGAATATGCAAAGTATTGTCTGGAGTCCAATGTACGAGGTGCATAGAGCATCACTTGAAAAAGTGCAGAGGAGATTTCTGAAATTTCTGTTGTTTAAGATTAATGGAATGTATCCTGAACGGGGAATCAGCAGCGATTATTTGTGTGAACAGACAAATATTCTTAGCCTGGGAATCAGGAGAGTTTGTGCCTCAATATTATTCCTGTATAAAGTATTGCACAATATGATTGATTGCAGGGATATACTGGCTCGTATTAACATCAATGTGCCACGGATACACTCACGATCAAATATATTTTTTAGATGTAACAGACCTAATACTAATTTGTTATTGAATTCACCTATTTATGTAATGTGTACTAATTTTAATCATATTTGTAGTGTTTGTGATATATACTGTTGTACTAAGAAGCAATTACTACAGACTGTCATTGAATATGTAAATGTCTAAATATTTACCCTATTAATGGGAAACTGTTGGGTAATAAAGCTATTATTATTATTATTATTATTATTACAAAAAACCTTAGCCTAATAGGTGGTATTGCTAGATAGAGTCCTTAAATCAGGATTTTTTAATTAAAACTTGACTACACCCGGTGTTGAGGGTTCGTGAGGTTCACTTCACGAGTTGTCAGTTCTATACGATGTGAAACGCACTTATCAGCGGGAAAATAGGTCTACGGATGGATATTCTGATGATTTACGGTTTTCCTACGAGCTTTTAGGCCTGTCCTGGTGGGATGTTCAAAACACAGATGTCTCCTCCTTGGTTACTTCAGTTCCCTTTGGGCTACTAAACATTTCTTTGGCCCCTAAAGATCTGGGAATAAACAGGATATTTCAAAGAAAAAGGCCTTGAATTGAGCACTAAAACCTTTTTCACACTACTCCATCACTAATATATCAGTACGGCTATTTGATAGTGAAAGCCTACTGGGCGGTTTTCTAAAAAAAGGAAGCCCTTACTTTGGCTGAGAAAAAAGAACCTGGCTGCGGCTAAACGATGGAAAGAGCCTCTTGCGGCTACATGATCGGAAGAGCTTACGACGGCTACTTGTTGGAAAAAAGCCCACTACGGCTTCATGTTGGAAAAAGCCCACTACGGCTTCATGTTGGAAAAAGCCCACTACGGCTTCATGTTGGAAAAAGCCTTGATCCGTGTCATCCGGACAATAAAAATATTTTTCTCCCTTCCGTATAAATCACGTCTTCAAGATAGCTACTTCCCGGATACAAATGTCTAGCCATCGACGCATTAGAAACGAATTAAATAAATCTGGTAGAAAACCCGCAATGCACACTGTAATATAAACGGCTCTTAAATTCGAGTGAACTACACTGGTTAAAAGTTAGTAAAACATTGCAATAAATATAAAAATGGAAAAAATGTGAATTATAAGGAGAAAAATAGTAACATAACATGATCTTAAAATTTAGGAAAAAAATGTTACAAATTGTTATTAAACAATTTTTTAAGCAATTATCTAAAAAAAAAGTAAGTTGATGTAATTTATTTTTATAATAAAGAAAATCTAAGTTTAATAAGCGCTCCACACAAATTTTTTTAGACATATTTCGACCTACTGAATATATTTTTGCAAAAACTTAACCTTTTTATTATTATAAATAATTTATTATAAACAATTATGCTAATAAATAGAAATTTTATAGAATTTATCTCCATAACAGCAAAATCTAAGCTTTTTACGAGCTCTACCCAAGTTTTTTAGATGAATTTTGTCCTGCTGTCTGAATTTCTAATCCATTTTTCCAATTTAATTAATTAAAAATTAAGAGCTAATAAGTTTTATTTATATGCAATTAATTAAAAATATTTGTTCTAAATTCCCAAAGAAAAATTAATATAATTCTAATAAATAATAATAAAATAATTAGTTTTTGAAAAAAATTAATAGAGAATTTAAATTTAGCGAGTTAAATAATATTATATATTAAGTTATTACAGAAAAAAATATTTATTTGTAACAAAAATTAATAAATTTTTAGCAAAAAATGGATTAGAAATTCGACTTTAACGTGTCAAAAAAAGCATATAAACTCATGTATCACAGCTAAGTAATAATGCGAATAGAGAAAATCAATTTGTTTATAACTTAAACTTAGCATTAAAAATACAGAAATTCTGCTGATAAAAGCAGGTGACGGGACTTCATGGTACATATTTGGGATTTCACCTCGTGTTATAGTATTTGAATATTGGTTCATTTATCTGCCGCTCTCGAATGAGTTCAGGTGGGTCCAAAAACTCTACAGGTTTCAAAAAATTCGTAGAAAATTCAAAGAACCAGGATCTATAGCAAATAATATTTTTTCACTTATTTTTTGAGTTCCAAACTATCTATATCTCGAAAATCTGCCACTCAGCGATGAGTTCATTTTTTGAGTTTACTCCAGTAGGAACCGGTCTCCGTGGCAGATATTAAAGCTATAGTATCCTCATAAAAAACTGCCACTGTATGATGGGCTCACTTACCCTCAACTTTTTGCAACTTTCTCCTTCCTTTCCTTTTGGTTCAGTTTGTCACATTTTAATAAGTGATATATTTATCTGCCGCTCCTCGATAAGTCCAAAGGCTTGGTTATGAACTCCCGGACTATATATGATTTAAAATTTTAAAAACGCCCGCAAAATTTACTCCATAAAATTCTATAAAAAGTAATATTTATCTAATATTTTTGCAACAACCAGGTGGCAAACTTCCTTCATATTTTAACAAACGATAGCAAAGTAGTTTTTTTATGTATTTATAATTGTTTTGAGCTTTTTACTTTTTAATGCACATACGACAATAGAAATTGTAAAAAAACGCATGCTTTTGATCGAAGAAAAAGTATGGATTCCTATCTTATACGTGTTAAACATCTGAAACTTTTACAGTTAATTATGGCAAAACGGCGTGGTAAACGATCTTTATATTGAAGCAGTGAATGCATGATACTAAAATCTATTATTTTCTCAAAATTTCAAGCAAAACTACTTTTAAGAGTTACTCGAAAGAAATACCTTAAGACGCATTTGCTAAAGCCCGTAGATAATTATGACAACCTAGAATTAGCAAGCAAAGTCAAATAACAGAAATACTTCTATGCAAATCAATACTGGTCGAAAACCGATGAGGAAGCGTTGGGAAGATCAAGAGAGGATAACCGAAGGATACTTTCCATCGTTTTGGAAGAACTACCAGACGTCGAAGTTGAAGAAATTGGAAAAGCGATCAACCAAATCAAAAATGGAAAAAGCAGCTGGAGAAGACGACATCCTGCAGGAAGTCCTAAAAGTGGGAGGATCGCCATTCATTAAAAAACTTAGAAAACTCTTCAATAAATATCTAATCGACGGAGTGATAGCAAAAGATTGCGAAACTGTCATAATTATATCGATATATAAAAAATAACCGGTCAAGTGCAAGTTGAACCTACGCAATTAGTGTTCCGTACGTTGATTGCTTTTAAAAAGTTTATTTCCAATCTTTACTGAAAATTGATGACCTTGAAATTTCTGTTTTTTTTATATACCAGATAAATTATTACAGGTAATGCACTCGTAATAATTTTCGTTCAATCTACACCCCGTGGAGAATATTCCAGAATTTTTTCAAAATTTTTTGATAAGTACTTTTCGAGATAAGGCGGGTGGACAGAGATTTTTCGCGATTTTTTAAAAATAATACAAAGAAAAGTGCGCGCAAGTATTACATTATATATATTTTTTACTCGTTTTCGCAAGCTTCCATTTGAGACCACACTCGATTACCTAGTAAAAAATTTTTTTTTCACTTCCGATATCACCCCTCAAAAGTCAAAATTTAACTTTCAAAACTATATGGCTCTAATGAGGCCGTCAATTCCTATATTATTTCCAAATTTCAACTTTCTATGACAAATAGTTTCGGAGAAAATCGGGTATGACAGACGGACAGACGGGACATACACCGAAGTGATCTTATAGGTGTTCCGTACGGAACACTAAAAAGGAGATCCTAACAATTTAGAGAGCTACAGGTCAATAAGTCTTCTCATGAGCCATGGGAATAATCACAAACTGATTAGACAAGAAGTTTGGAACTTACCAACCTAAAGAACAAGTAGGCCTCCGAGAAAAATATATCGCAATTGAACATCTACACACGATCAGACAACTTATAGAAAAGATAACTGAATACAATATCACAGATTATATGGCACTTGTCGACTTTTGAAAAGTTTTTGACACAGTAGAATTCTGGGCAATTGAGAAAACGATGAAAAAAGCAAGAGTCGAGCAAAGGAATATTAACATACTGAGAAAAAATCAATGACCAATCAAAACTGAAAGTGAAATTACACGAGGATACCAAGGAAGTAAAAATAACTAGAGGTGTCAGACAGAGTCGTATCATATTACCCAAAATATTCACTAGGGTAGTAAAAAAAGATATCTTCAAGAGCCTTCACTGAGAAACAGTCCAGTTAATATATCCGGAGAGAGACTCAACAACCTGAGAATTGCTGATGATATTGCACTTTTTACCGAAAACGAATTGAAAGAAATGCTTTAAGAATTTCGAACGGAAGCCAAATCAACCAAATTCATGACGAAGGAATGAATAATCATTAATAACGCAATATTCATACACGGCAACAAGTGGAAAGGTTAGATTCATATGTATATTTAGCAAAAGAACTGGAAGTCAATCGAAAGGTACTGGGATGTGTGGTTACGGTAAAATGAAGCAAGTCTTTCAATCTAAATTGCCTTTAAATTAAACTATATAATGAATGTATTCTACCAGTAAAAACATGTAGTAACGAAACATGAGTTCTGACAAGGAATATTATTAGAAAATTATGTTTTACCAGAGAGTAATTGAAAGAAAAATGCTAGGCATATCATTCAGGGGCCGCAAACCAAACTATTGGATAAGAAATAAAAACACGTTTTGTGTAGCATCCTTTTCAAGAGTTTTTTCTATGGGGAATCTTATTCCTGTGAAATAATAGTCTAGGATTGTGTTTCTTATGGAGTAGAATTTGTAGCAATTCAAGGCCAAACGCTTTTTTTCTGCTCACGCACTGTTTCTGTGGTACTTTAGGGATTTCGTGGCAGCAAGTATCCCCTTCAAATAAAAAAAAAGTTTAGATCTAGTTCACTAGAGTATTCGCCCTCTCTCTCTGATACTAGTTCACCAGTGTTCGTTTTTGATTTGCCTGACTAATGATGTGGTGGCGTTACGGACAGTTTTATAATTCTCATATTATTCTACAGTTGATGCCGTCAGCCTTCTAGTTTTCTGATTGCATTACTCTTTGATTTCTTTACAGAACTATGGTGTTGTTTTTTTTTTATTTTAAGTACTTTTAGTACTTTAAATGCTTTTTTTTTAATATTTCTTTTTAATTTCTCCTAGCTGGTATTGATATATTCTTCTTCTATCGGACTTCGGTGTAGTTCGGTAAATTAGGTTTTTAATCAGAGCTAATTATAATAAATAATTTATAATGAGGCACTATCTGAAAAAGCGATAGAAGAAGATAGGGAAATTCATGTGGGTTTTATAGACCTAGAAAAGGCTTTCGACAAGATTAAAAGAGAAGACATATGGGAAACACTGAGAAAAAGAGAAATATCAGAAATAATAATAAAGGGCATACAGACTTTATACAGAGAATAAACAAATTATATAAAAACAAGACAAGACAGATCTAATATATTTGAAACAACTATGGGCCATAAACAGGGATGTATCCTGAGCCTCATGCTTTTCTCAATAGTTCTGGATGAAGCAATAAAAGAAGCAAAAAAAAGGGGTAAGACCATACCAGATAGGCTATTGGAAAATGAAAAAAATAGAAATATCAGAACTATGCTATACAGATGATATGATTATTATAGCAAAAGACGAGGAAACGCTTAATAAAAAGATACGGATATATAAAGAAGCACTGAAAAAAATAAACATGAAAATTAATAAAGAGAAGACGAAAACTATGCTAATAGGAAAACAAAAACGACAACATGAAATAAAGATAGGAGAAGAAAGGCTGGAACAAGTAGAGAAATTTAAATATATAGGATCAATCATATCAGAGGATGAAGGATGTAGGAGGAGATCAAGGATAGAATAATAACAGGAGGAAGATTATTTAAGAGTATAAGGAATACATTTATAGGAAAGAAAGAGGTACTAAAAAAATATATAAAGCCCAAGTATTTGAGAAGGTTGCAACACCAATACTTTTATATGGAGGAGAAACATAGACAATGACAGAAAAACAGAAGAGAAAGATAACGGCTACAGAAATGAGACTCATAAGGAAAATGAAGGACAAAACAAGGATGGACAGGGTTAGGAATATACACCTCAGACAGAATTTTGAACCTGAAATCAATGGTGTAAAGAGCTGAGGAAGCACAACTGAGATGGTATGGACACGTTGAACGGATGCCTGAACAAAGAATAGTTAGACAAGTGTTTGAAACCAAGGTAAGCAAGAAAAGAACAAGACATCGGCCAAGAAAGGTGGTTGGGGTATGTTAGAGAGGCAGTGGCCAGAAGAGGAATAGAGTGGGAACACGCAAGACGAGCCACACAGGATAAAAAGAGGTGGAAGGAAATATCGAAATGACAAATATTGAATAACTCAATTCCACGGATCTTACATCCCTAAAGGGGTAGAAAGGTATAAGGATTAAGTAAGTAAGTAATCAGGGCTAATACCGTTTTCAATCTTGGAGAAAACGAGAAGGGATCTTGGGGTAGAATACTCCCCTACCTGAAGTAAAAAAAAACACCACGACTCACAGAATCGACACTTCGTCTGGGAGCAAAGTGGGATTCAAATCTATGTTTTGTGGTACCTGACACCTAGTTGACAAGTCGGTGAATACCACCATGATTTGGAAATGATTAATGTCTATTGTGGCCTGGAAGTGACAGAAACTTATAGTGTTATTATGACCAATTTACATTCCTAATATGTTCTTGATAAAACTTCGTTACGCGGGCTTTCCAGGAAAAAGAGGTTTTTTTTTTCGGGGGAAGCCGATATTGCATTTTTTTTTTGATAAATAAAAAATTATCACTGACAACTGTTGATAACCACTGATTGACACAGTCAGTTGTTTTCGGAAGAACAGGCTCCGTACACACTAATGGGTGAAATGTAGTGGTCGGCCTAATCTTTTCAAAAAATTATTAAATTTTTTTTCAATTATAATCTAATCTTATCATAAAATTGGTTATTTTCATTATTTTGGTAAAGTTTCGGTACGCGGGATATTCAGAAAAAGGAAGATTTTTTTAAAATAGGCTTAAAATGGCCTCCTAAATTTGAAAATGTTATGAGAAAAAATCGGGAAGTAGCCGTTTTGTTAACCTGAACTAACCAAAACTAACCTGAATTAAATAATCAGCAATTACAAATACATAAAAATAATGAAAAAAAAAATGTCCTACATTAATGTGAAAAAATGATATACTATACGTGCTATATTTAGGGACTGGAGACCAAGGTTAGTTCAGGTTAGCAAGAACAAGCCTACCTCGATTTCTCACTCTTTCAAAATTAGATCATTTTAGGCCTATTCTAAAGAAAAATCTTGTGATTTCTTCTTTTCGTGTTTTCCGCGCGCATAAACGAACCGAGATTCTCCCGAGCAGTCTCGATCAGTGGTTGTCAATAGTATAGTAGACTTTCGTACGCTTACGTGTCAGTATTTATATTAAAAATAACCGGTCAAGTGCAAGTTGAACATGCGCAATTAGTGTTCCGTACGTTGATTGCTTTTTCAAATAAAAATTTTGTTACAGAGGTAGAAAATGATCAGTGACTTCATAAAACACACCCCAAATGAGTTTTCAACAAAGTTTGTTTCCAATCTTTACTGAAATCTGATGACCTTGAAACTTTTGTTTTTTTTATATACCAGATAAATTATTAGCGCGCAAGGTAATGCACTCGTGGATAATTTTCGTTCAATCTACACCCCGTGGAGAACATTCCAGAATTTTTTCAAAATTTTTTGGTAAGTACTTTCGAGATAAGGCGGGTGGACAGCGATTTTTAGCGATTTTTTAAAAATAATACAAAGAAAAAGTTCTCGCAACTATTTACATTAGATAATATATATTATATATATATATATATATATATATATATAATATTATATATATATTTTACTCGTGTTTTCACAAGCCTGCATTTGACATGACTCGATTACCTATAAAAATTTGTTTTTTTTTTGTTTTCACTTTCCGATTTCACCCCCCAAAACTAACCCCTAAAGTCAAAATTTAACTTTCAAAACTACATGGCTCTGATGAGGCCTTCAATTCCTATATTATTACCAAATTTCAACTTTCTACGACACATAGTTTTCGGAGAAAATCGGGTGTGACAGACAGACAGACACCGAAGTGATCTTATAAGGGTTCCGTACGGAACACTAAAAAAAAACGTGTAAAAACGGTCTCACTCCGATATTTTCTCGTAAGTCTTTCAAAATTAGATCATTTTAAGCCTTTTCCAAAAAAAAAACCCTTTTTCTGAAAAGTCCGCGTAATGAAGTTTTACCATATTCTTCAAGTGCCTTATCCGTTTCGGATGTTGGCCTATTAACATAGCAAATGAATTCGAAACAGCTGAATAGATGTAAGTTCGAACCAGTGTTTTATGTTACCATATATAGCCAAGATTGTCTTCTTTTCCCTGGACCTAGTTTGCTATCTATCTTTCTCTGTATTACCAGTAGCAAAAGAGACTGTGTTTATTATGCCTCATGACGTGGTCAAGATATTCAAGCCTTCACCCTTTAATTATGAGAGCAATTTTTTTTGTCATTGCCTATTCGGCGCAGAACTTCTAAGTTGGTGATATGGTCGGTCCACGAAATCTCCAGAATCCGGCGGTACACCCACATCTTAAAAGCTTCATTTTCTTTCATTTGTATTTCCGTCAAGGTTCACGTTTCTACACCATATAGCAGGGAATACGAAGCACTTGGCTAATCTAAATTTTAGTCGGATTGACAAATCATTGCGTGTTAAATAGTCTTCTCATACCATTAAAAGAATGTTCGAGCTGAGATATTGCCCATTTTTTTCTGAGACGCTGGGTATAGTGATAAATGTAACCACACGAACTAACAAGAATAGTAGCGTCTGAAAATTAATTAGTCGAACATTTCTAAATTATTACATTTGCGTTTTTTTTTTTTTCCAATTTTAAACGACTTTTCGTGCATACGAATGACCTAAAAGCGAAAGTTTTGCTTTGAAATGAGTTAGATTCGGAGAGAAAGTGAAAATTTAAATCATGTTTCTTTAGAAAAGGAATTCCATTATTATGGGACAAGAAGTTTTTAAATATTAAAAGGCGTCTGGCTAGCGCGAGATATTAAATAAATTTCATTTAATAATCCTGTGTAGTAATCGCAGCGGTATGAATG
>CM032453.1:140541706-140718663 GCA_019049505.1 Pachyrhynchus sulphureomaculatus
ATTGTAAACCTATAAAACCATATAAAATTAGTTTTAAATTGAACCACGTTTTTTGTTACCACATCGGGCTGTATGGTTGACACTATGAAACCGTTGACCACACCTATCGAGTTTTCAGACTAGATGTTAACATTGTTAAACAAAGAAAGTTTATTTATTTGGTATCACTGTAGGAAGTTCTCGGTATAGGAGTGTCCTTGGTTTTATTTCTACTGGTTAATTGAAAACTAATAGGTCTGGTATTTTGAATCGTCATATCATAATGTACGGCTTTTAATGCATATCAAGTTAATGACAGTACATTGTATACGATGGGGAAACGATAGTTAATTCCTCATTAAACGATAAAAGAAGAAATGTAAAACGTGGCCGCTAGTCATATATAGAGTGTCCCAGTGTGGAATTTAACGCTACAAATCCCAGGCGGAAGTTTTTTTCTAGAAAAGTTAACGTTGCTGAACCCGATATAGTTATGTCGGGACACTCCATTCCTCTAACATCGTCACTCAATTTGTTGGGCGTTAACTTGGGAGCAAATATGTCCTGGCATGAACATGTTGCAGACATAGCAAGGAGAGCTTCTCAAATGTTGGGAATATTATTTCGAACCAGAAAGCTTTACACTCCACAACAACTGTTAATTCTTTACAAAGCTCAACTTCGACCCAACTATGGAATACTGCTCCCATATTTGGGGCTCCGCTCCCAAACATACTCTGCATTTGTTGGATTCTATTCAGAGAAGAGCTGTGCGTCTGATTGGAGACCCGGAACTGACCGGCGGCCTTGATTCGTTGAAACATCGAAGAACGGTTGGCGACTTGAGCCTATTCTACAAGTATTTTCATGAAAAGTGTTCGAAGGATGTGGCCCGCTTAATTCCTCCCAGAGCGGTGCATGTTAGAAGTACACGTCGCGCTAATACTTCACATCTGTATGAGCTCTAGCTTGTTACTTCTTCTACATAGATTACTGTGGGTTTCTGGGATGAAAATATGACCATTTAACTCAATCAACTCAATCAATCCAAAAATTAATAATTTTTGAGATACAGGGTGTTAAATTTATACTTTTATTTTAGTTTTTCTTAAGTGGCTTTCTTAATAATTGTACAAGATTCGGTGATAAGGGGTTTTCTGAGATGAGAAAACAAAATTAGCTCACAGTTTTGTTGTAAATTGTAGGGGACGCCACTTTTTGCACTGTGTATACTTTTATATTGTCATAACTTTTTTATACCACTCTGTATGATATTTCTAATTAAATATTCGTATTCTCCGCCTTCTCCTGTCCAAATGTTGCTCCGAGCAACAGTTTCTGAGATAGTGGGATGTTTTTTTCCATTTTTTATCCATCCATTGTCAAATTCGCAAATGTGTTCCTTCACAATTCATCCAGGCTTAGGACAGGTCCAAAAGAATAGTCTTTGAAATTTGGAGCATGCTTAAAGACAAACAGGCTAACAACAGTAAGAATGTAAAAACCAACTGACTAAGGGCATAAAAGATTACCCACAAATTGATAAATTCCAAAAACAAACATCCCACTATCTCAGAAACCGTTGCTCGGAGCAGAGAGCTTTTTTAAACACCGACATAGTTATGGCGGGGCACTCCATTCCTTTAACATCATCCCTCAATTTGTTGGGCGTTAATTTGGGAGCAAATATGTCCTGGCATGAACATGTAGCAGGCTTAGCAAAGAGAGCTTCTCAAAAGTTGGGAATATTATTTCGAACCAGAAAGCTTTACACTCCACAACAACTGTTAATTCTTTACAAAGCTCAAATTCGACCGAACTATGGAATACTGCTCCCATGTTTGGGGCTCCGCTCCCAAACACACTGCATTTGTTGGATTCTATTCAGAGAAGAACTGTTCATCTGACTGGAGACCCGGAACTAACCTGCGGCCTTGATTCGCTGGAACATCGAAAAAACGGTTGGCGACTTGAGCCTATTCTACAAGTATTTTCATGGAAAGTGTTCGGGGGATGTGGCCCGTTGCATGTTAGAAATACACGTCGCGCTGATACTTCACATCCGTATGAGGTTCAGCTTGTTACTCCTCGTACAACGCTTTTCAAGCAGTTTTTTATATGGAGAACATTATCCCTTTGGAATAATTTGCCCAGGACTGTGTTTCCCATCGAGTATAATTTACAGCGATTCAAGAAAACAACGTGAATCGCTTTTTTTCCGCACACGTGTCGCTCCTCTAGCGCTTTAGGGACCTCCTTGCAGCACGTGTGCTAGACCCATAAAAAAAAAAAGAAGGAGAAGGCCGAGAATACGAATAATTAATTAAAAATGTCGTACAGAGTGGTATAAAAATTTATGACAATTTAAAAGTGTACACAGTGCAATAAGTGGCGCCCCCTACAATTTACAACAAAACTACGAGCTGATTTCAATTTCTTAACTCAGAAAACTCCTTAGCATCGAATTTTGTACAAATAGTACAAGTATTAAGAAAGTTACCTTAAAAAAAGCTCAAATAAAAGTATAACTTTGACACCCTGTATCTAAAAAATTACGAATTTTCGAACTAAGGTAAGTTAAATTAAATGGTCATATTTTGATCTCAGAAATCCACAGTAGCTCTATGTACACGGAATACTGGGACGCCCTGCCCTGTATACATTTATCCGATATTTCACTGGCAAAAGAACACTGAATTCGACTTTACTAGTCTTATTCCCTGCATATGAATGAGTAAAAACATTAGTTGAAAATTAGCTCCAATTCCAAGGCACAGTTTTCCCCACAAAATGAAAAATAGCTATTTCGATATAGCACTTTTTGAGAAAACTACATCCCGAAAAGAATTCAAGCTGATATAAAGCATTCTTTAAACCTGGCTTAACAATCTTTTTTGAAAATTTTCGAAAAAGGGGCTAAAAATGAATTGCTTAATAATTACACAGCCCCACAAAAAAAAAAGTGGGGTATACTTGTGATGCGATAAATCAGATCCGTAGTATTTTTGCCCGCTGATCACGAATCTGACGTCAGAATATCGCCATCACATCTCAATTTTTTTCTAACCTCAAAAAATAGGTAAAAATTAGTAAAAATTAAGAAAAATATACTCCTAAAAAATTGATTCAAGCTTTTTCATGAATCCAAAGATGTATTAATATGTATTCGGACACGCTAAGCTAATATTCATCGGTTGGATTGAGCCATACAGTTCTATTTTCTTTCTAACCTCAATAAATCAGACAGATATAGTGCTTCTCGAATGCAAAAACGAATTCAAATTAAAATTCAACCGATCCTTACCAAATTTGGTACACGGGGATTTTTTGGGTCGCTGATCACGAATCTGAGGTTAGATTTGCAAAATTCAAGATGGCAGATGTTTTCGCGCCATTTTGAACGCCGAGAAAATTCATCGGTCGATTTTTATTCTTCTAACCTGCATCCAGGGCACCTCCACGTGGTGACGGTGGACAACGGTGTTACTCCACTAGCCGGCAGAGTCCCTGGATAACGGCTTAGATGCCATCATGGCAGGTAGAAGAAAGAGAATTACGATGCAGGGACTCGGAAACCCAGTATCGGCGGTTGGTCAGGGTGGGAAAGCGGGCCCGCAGCCGTCGTCATCCAGCGACCGTAGCTCTTCATGTGTGGGTGACTTGGCTCATGTAGAGTATAATGCTACAAGAAAACGGTCTCACGGTACAAGGATTTTTCATAAGTGCGATAAAAACAGTGATTTTTTTTATATTTGCTGTCAACACGTATTGAGTAAAATGGGGTCACCGATAACGGATAAGATTAAAACCTTATATATAAGGATTGTTTTAACATTGAAATACAGCACCAGGATACAGATTGGGTTCCCCACATCATTTGCAGTTCTTGCAAAATAATGTTGTACATCAATAAGAAGGCGATTAAATATTCCAGACCAGCAATATGGAATAGACCATACAGTGAAAATGATTGCTACTTTTGTATGAATGTTGTATCTAGGCATAACCGAAAAAATAAAAGCACTATTACTTATAACGATGTTTCGACAGTAACAAGACCAACTAAACTAATTCCGCCTCCTGAAACCACTTGATGCTGATGTGATGGAAACAAATGATTTTACCTTATCAGTTCATGCCGAAAACATTGAGACTGTCGAAAAAGATTCAAACACTGTTACTAATGAATGTTCTAGTGACAACCTATCATATACTAGTGACACAGTTAAAGAATTTCTACCATACAACCATAAACCAGAACCAATACTCGTATCACTAGTCAGAGATTTAGGCTTATCCAAAGATGGTTCAGAGCATCTTGCTTCCTTTTTAAAGAAAATACATTTACTTAAGCCAGAAGCTACGATTTCTTCAAAATAACTCATACGATCCTGAAGAATGAAGACTGTTCATTGATTCTTCTAAACGGAGCATTAAGGCAGTATTGCTGCATAATACCAACGTTTACGCTCCCATTCCGATTGCTCATTCCACAGTTATGGAAGAGCAATATGAAAAAATGAAGCAGCTTTTGATAAAAATAAAATATGCTAATCATAACTGGAAAATTTGTGGACATCTGGAAAGTGTAACAATATTGCTTGGCCAACAGTCAGGGTTTACACTTTATCCCTGTTATAAATGTCTGTGGAATAGCAGAGACAGGGAACGTCATTATAAGAAAAAAATTTGGCCAACAAGAGAATCGTTCACTCCTGGTGAAAATAATGTATTGTTTCCACCATTGGTAGATCCAGGAAAAGTTCTTATTCCCCCGCTTCACATTAAGCTTGGACTTATGAAGCAATTCACGAGAGCATTACATACAAACGGCCCATGTTTCAAATATTTGCATAAAAAATTTCCGAAATTTTCTGAAGCTAAAATTAAGGCGGGCGTATTTGACGGGCCACAAATAAGAAAATTGTTTCAAGATTCATTATTTGTTACTAAAATGAATAAAGTTGAAAAAGCTGCTTGGCTTAGTTTTAAAGAAGTCGCAACAAACTTTTTGGGAAATAATAAAAGTCCTAAGTACAAAGAAATAGTCGAGAAAATGGTAAAAAATTTTCAAACATTAGGTTGCTTAATGAATCTAAAATTACATTTCCTGGACTCCCACATCGATGATTTCCCAGATAATCTTGGTGACTACAGTGAGGAGCAAGGGGAACATTTTCACCAAGATCTGAAAATCATAGAAAATCGGTATCAAGGACGATGGGATGACCATATGCTAGCGGACTATTGCTGGTCGCTAAAAAGAGAAACAAGTGCTCAAAAGCGTTTGGGCAGAAAGCCTTTGAATAAGTCATTCGCGGAAAAAGAACAAGATACAGCCAAAAAAAGGAAAGTTAGGCGCGGGTCTAACCTTCACAATTCTAGGGCTTAAGGGTCTACTATTTGAGAGTATATGGTTTAAAAGTCCTGGTTTTGAGTTTATTGGGCCTCATTTTTAAAGTTACAGGGTTATTAAGGTCTATTTTTTGAGGTTGCGGGGTGTGGGAGTCTAAGGTTTAGGGTTTAAGAGTATCAGGTTTGAGGATTCCCCAACTGTATACCAAATTTGGTAGGAATCGGTTGGTTTTCAAAAATTTTGTCCGCCATCTTGGATCCGCCATTTTGAATTTTGCAAATCCGACCTCAGATTCATGATCAGCAACCCAAAAAATCCCCGTGTACCGAATTTGGTAAGAATCGGTTGAATTTTAATTTGAATTCGTTTTTGCATTCGAGAAGCACTATATCTGTCTGATTTATTGAGGTTAGAAAGAAAACAGAACTATATGGCTTAATCCAACCGATGAATATTAGCTTAGCGTGTCCGAATACATATTAATACATCTTTGGATTCATGAAAAAGCTTGAATCAATTTTTTAGGAGTATATTTTTCTTAATTTTTACTAATTTTTATCTATTTTTTGAGATTAGAAAAAAAATTGAGATG
This sequence comes from Pachyrhynchus sulphureomaculatus, assembly GCA_019049505.1. Classification (NCBI taxonomy): domain Eukaryota; kingdom Metazoa; phylum Arthropoda; class Insecta; order Coleoptera; family Curculionidae; genus Pachyrhynchus; species Pachyrhynchus sulphureomaculatus. The sequence continues at coordinate 140,547,634 of CM032453.1, forward strand.
TAATGGCGATATTCTGACGTCAGATTCGTGATCAGCGGGCAAAAATACTACGGATCTGATATATCGCATCAAAAGTATACCCCACTTTTTTTTTGTGCGGCTGTGTTTATCTAAACGATTATGATCCCCCCTCAAAAATTGGCTTGGAGGGAAAAAATTCGTTTTTTTTTTCTGAAAAAATTGAACTCTCCCCGGACCAAATTTAACACGTAGGCTGAAAAGTTTTGGGTCTGACACATAGATGTCACCCTTTTCAAAAAATCCGTATGATTTTTAGGAAGTACCAACCTTTAAACGCTACGTCAAAATTTCATGACATTTCGACGATTAGTTTACAAGTTACAGTGGTTTTAGTGGCGCTACTTTTGATATTTCCAAAATAATGAAAAAAATCGAATTTTGTGTGTTGATTAAACACGGTTTTTTAATTGGAAAAAATACCGTTCACGCAAACCAATGGCTTGATAAGTGTTACGGGGACTCTGCCCCTGAAAAATCACTCATCATTTACTGCTATACTGAATTTAAACACGGTCGTACAAATACAAATAATTCTGAACACACTAGACGCCTAAATGAGATGGTTACACCGGAAAATACCAAAAACATCACAAAATTGTTTTGGACGACCGTAAAGTGAAATTGCGTGAGATAGTTGACACCCTAAATATATCAAAAGAACATGTTGGTGATATTTTGCATCAACATTTGGGCATGAGAAAGCACTATTCGAAATGGGTACCACGTTTGCTCACAATTGACCAAAAACAACAACGTGTTGATGATTCTGAGCGCTATTCAGACCTGTTTAAGCGCAATAAAAAATATTTTGTCATGCGATATGTGACAATGGATGAAACATGGATCCACCACTGCACACTAGAATTAAATCGGCAGTCAGCTGAGTGGCCAATAACCGGTGAAAGCCGCCCAAAGACACAACAGTCGGCTGAGAAGGTTTTGGCCTCTGTATTTTGGGCTGCGCATGCTCAGACTATGCTGAGAAGGGAAAATCATCAATAGTGAATATTACATAAAATTATTGGTGCGTTTAAAACAGAGCAGAAATCGCAAAGAAACGGCTCCGAATGAACAAGAAAAAAGCGCTCTTTCATCAAGACAATGCGCCGTGTCACAAGGCATGGCGAAATTGCATGAATTGAAGTTTGAATTGCTTCCTCATTCACCGTATTCTCCAGATTTTGCTCCCAGCGACTACTATCTATTCGTAGATCTCAAAAAAATGCTAGCGGGAAAGAGATTTGGCTCCAATAAAGAAGTTGTCGCCGAAACTGAGTCCTATTTTGAAGGCAAAGACAAATCCTTTTACAAGAAAGGTATAGAGATGTCAGAAAAGCATTGGACTGAAGGAGACTACATTGATGAATAAAATCGAATTTCCAAAAAAAAAAATGTGGTTCAAGTAGCTAGACCAAAAACTTTTCAGCCTACGTGTTACAGTCTGGCAAGTAAGAACGTATCAGCGATAATTCATTTTTAGTAGATGCAATAACAAAAAATCTGTAGCGAAAACCTTTGTCTACGACACATTTTATTAAAAGTATCAGTAGATTCTGAACTTTCGTCGAAATTAAGTAAGTCACTTGTTTGCGCGTCGGCTAGAGGCAATTTTCTTTATTCCTAACCAAAGGGGGCTAAAATTACATATTCGGCGGCCTCTAAATATATTAAAAAGTCGGTGTCATTTATGAAAAAGTGGGTAAATCATTTTAACGAGACGAAAAATGTCGGCGACCTGCCAAAACGTGGCTCGGTAGACAAAGTCACTCCGAAAGTCGAAAAATGACTCGTGTCTATGTTTTCACAGGATCTGAAATTAACGCTGCGTCAAGGAGCGGCAAAATTAAGAAAATCGTGTTTGAATGTGTCCTATGACACATTCAAACACGATTCAACAACATCTTCGTGCTCATGATGTCAAATTCCGAAACACGTTGAAGAAACCTTTGCTGGGCGAAAATCACGTAGCGAAGCGGCTCGCTTGGGCCCACTATAAGATACTAGAGTGGCCCTCGCAATCGCCGGACGCCAACTCTTTTGAAAACGTTTGGTCCTTTGTAAAGAGAAAGCTCAGGGGAAAGATTCTGAGGACTTTGACTCAGTTGTCTCACGAGTTTCGAAAAAATTTGGAGATCATTGCTGAGAATTTTATCGAAAGCATGCCTTGAAGATGCCATGCGATTATTCATGCAGGAGGCGATTGAACAAGGTAATTGCGCCATTGTTAGCAAACCAAAGAATACACTGATGGTAAAAAAATGTTCTCGAAACACATTTTTTCAAGAATACGAGCGGTCACGTTCTTACGTATTGGGCTCAATGGAGATTATGTTAAGAAATAAATTTTTGTTGCAGCAAAGAAAGTCATTTACCGAGTTTTTTACCAGACTTGCAAATCAGCCCTCGTAATATATTATTAACAAGGCGACCAAACACCGAATTAAATTTGTTTGCCATTACCTGCAGATCGCCCGCAGGGAAGGTCAGATTGGTGTTTATGGCATTATTTGTTAAGTTATTAACTATTGGCCAAGTTTTGTTATTTTTATCAACGGCGGAATATAGTTTATTAGCAAAGTAATCAATTTTACACTGTTTTATCTTTTTATAATATCCTTTTTAACTCAGACTAAAGTCAGAAGAAAGTATCGAAAGTCATGGAAAAGGTTATCAATCAGCATCTTCTAAAATATCATTATTAGCGATCACCAATATGGCTTTCGTAAACATAAATTAACAGGAGATCTTCTGACTTACGTAACACATGTATGAAACAACGCAATTGAACACTTTGGAAAATCTCGAGCGGCTGCTTTTGACATATCCAAGGCATTCGACCGTGTTTGGCACGATGGACTGTTGGCTAAGCTACGCTCTTATGGTATGTCTGAAAAGTTCTGTTTGTGACTCTCATGTTTGCTCAGAGAGCGTTCTTTACGAGTGGCGGTCGACGGATTTCTTTCTAACACCTCCACTATCAAGGCCGGTGTGTCTCAAGGCTCTATACTGTCTCCTACTCTCTTTCTCATTTACATTAACGATCTGCTGGAAAAGACCGGGAATCCAATCTACAGCTTTGCAGATGACAGTACGCTTATCTCTTCATTCACTTTGAACGCTCGGACATCGGCTCCTCAGGCGAATATCCGCAGACAGCAGGAGGTCGTACAACTTAACAAAGACCTGGAAGAAATTCTATCTTGGGGTGACAGTAGCCAAGTCGGGGCACTCCATTCCCCTAGCATCATCACTCAATTTGTTGGACGTTACTTTGGGAGCAAATATGTCTTGGCATGAACATGTTTCAGGCATAGCAAGGAGAGCTTCTCGAAAGTTGGGAATATTATTTCGAACCAGAAAGCTTTACACTCCAAAACACCTGTTAATTCTTTACAAAGCTCAAATTCGACCAACTATGGACTACTGCTCCCATGTTTGGGGCTCCGCTCCCAAAACACACACTGCACTTGCTTGACTCTGTTCAGAGAAGAGCTGTTCGCCTGATTGGAGACCCGGAACTGACCGGCGGCCTTAATTCGCTGGAACATCGAAGAACGGTTGGCGACTTGAGTCTGTTCTACAAGTATTTTAACGGAAAGTATTCGAAGGATGTAGCCCGCTTAATTCCTCCCAGAGCGTTGCATGTTAGAAATACACGTCGCGCTATTACTTCACATCCGTATGAGGTTCAGCTTGTTACTCCACGTAGAACGCTTTTCAAGCAGTCTTTTATATGGAGAACATCATCCCTTTGGAATAATTTGCCCAGGAATGTGCTTCTCACCGAGTACAATTTACAGCGACTCAAGAACAACGTGAATCGCTTTGTCCGCACACTTGTCGCTCCTGAAGCGCTTTAGAGACTTCCCTGTAGTACGTGTGCTAGACCAATGAAAAAAAAGGAATACTGATGACAGATAATATCAAAAATAACCGGCCAAGTGCTAGTCGGATTTGCGCGATTAGTGTTCCGTACCTAGTTTGATGGCTTTTAAAATAAAAAAAAAATTTAGGTATAAAATGATCATTGACTTCACAAAATACATCTCAAATGAGTTTTCAACAAAGTTTTTTCTCCGATTTTTACTGAAAACTGATGACCTTGAATTTTTGTTTTTTTATTCACCAGATAAATTACACAGGTATAAAAAAAAATTCTGTCATTTGAGTCAGACACTTGTTTTCTTAAGTATTTTTTATGCTGATTCATAAAAAAATACATCCACTGTGAAGTGTTTTCAGAAAACACACTTAAGTTGCCAAAAAAGCTATCAAATTGAAAAAAAAATAAAAGACGATTAAATGGAAATTGGGTTTCGGTAAAATGACTCTAAATTTTGCACAGAGGTAGATTTTGTGCTCCTGAACAAAAGTCGCAATCGGCACAACTCGCGAAAATGCTTTCTATCCCTCCTACTCACCGAATCAACCATAATCGAGCCCAAGCGAATCCAATCAATAATTTACTCTTCGATGTTCAAAATAGGATAATAATCTCAGCTAGTAGATAAAATTGGTTGCTCTTTCAGATTACGCTATCAATTTTTTGCTACAACCCCTATAAAACTAGAAAAACGGGGTCGTACTGGGATGAAATATTAAAATTCATATAAGATCTTATACATTCAGATGTAAGACTCTTTTTACCCAAACAAGGGCCATGGAGTTTTCAAGTAAGCCGAGTTATTCAATTTTTTATACATTAAGGGTATTATTTAGGCCTTACCACACCTCCAAAGGATTGTAATAGGGGTTCTAAAGGGGTAATATTATAATATACATATACATATAAGCATTTTTAATCAGACATGTATCCTTGGAGTTATCGGGTTCGCCGAATTTAATTTTTCAGGTTTTTCATCCTTCCGAAGTGGGTGAAAAAGGAGGTCGTAATGGGATGAAATATTAAAAATCATCAATATTACGTTATATCATATTATCCGCTATTAGCATCAACCAAGATAAACGACGAGGACGTTGCGGATACTTATTTCACTTTTTTTTTTGGTTTTTTCATCTTTTTATAATTTTTTTGGGTTTTCTCATTTTTAATTTTTTTTTTACATAACTTTGTAACTTTATGCGTCGAAGAATTGTATTTATTCGATGCCTTTTATTTTCCAAAAATCGAGGAATAAGTCTAACTACTAAATTCAACATACGATTTCTCAAAGATAAAAAAAAGATATTAAGAGAAATCCAAATGCGTTTTGAAGTGAAAGAATAGTCCTTTCGGACCCTATTAATGGTTTCATAAAAAAAAAATACCTTCCGATGTAAGATAACCTCAAATATCTCGAAAAACCGTGATTTTCGAACTTTTAGTTTTAAATATCTGGGTAAAAAATTTGTCAGCCTGTATAATATAAAGATTAATTCAAAATGGATAGGAGTATGGAAATTATAAAATGTAAAAGTAGTTTAAATAAAGACAGAGGGCCTATTCCTTGTAGTCCCCTCTACTGGTTACTTGACCGGAACTGATTGCCTCGTCTATACCATTAGTTCCGCCTGAGTAATTCAAGGGTTAGTGTAAGTAGGGTAGATTTGTAGTTTAGCTTTAGGCAATCATCACTCCTGATAAAGCTAACATGGTTACCGAAACGCGCGTCGAGTGCAAAAATAGAGTGTTTGGTGTACTCTACTGAGTAGACTAAAACCTAATATTTTTAAGTTTTTATGATAAGTGTAGATTCAGAACATTTATAGAAAATTATAGTTTTATTCCATAATTTTAATAATTATACAGTTTACATTATTTATTAATTTTTTTTTTTTTTCAATTTAATAATTTTCTGGCAACTTTAAGTGTATTTTCTGGAAAAACCTCACGATAAATGTCATTTTTTATGATTTTTTTGGATTCAGCATAAAAAAATACTTAAGAAAACACGTGTCTGACTTAAAAGACTTATTAGAGAATTTATTTTTTTTGTATACCTGTATTATTAAAGGTAATGCACTCGTGGTAATTTTTATTCAATCTTCACCCTATGAAAAATATTCCAGAATTTATCCAAAATTTTTTGATCAGGACTTTTCGAAATAAGGGGGGGCAGCGATTTTTAGCAATTTTTTAAAAATAATACAAAGAAAAGTGTGCGGAAGTATTACATTATATATATTTTTAAACTCGTGTTTTTAGACCTGGTAAAAAAAAAATTTTTACTTCCTATTTCACCTCCCAAAACCACACGGCTCTGATGCGGTCACCAATTCCTATATTAGTGCCACATTTCAACTTTCTGTGTCAAATATGGTAGTTTCGGAGAAAATCGGGTGTGACAGACAAACGGACAGACCTGAAGTAATCTTATAAGTGTTCTATACGAAACTCTAAACATATACAGTATATTCCTGACAGATACACTTTGTAGTTTGCTGCTATCTAATTAAAAATAAAAAAATAACCGGTCAAGTGCAAGTTGAACTTGCACAATTAGTGTTCCGTGCGTTGATTGCTTTCAAAATAAAAAAAATTGTTACGGTGGTATAAAATGATCAGTGACTTCACAAAACACACCCCAAAGGAGTTTTCAACTAAGTTTGTTTCTAATCTTTACTGAAAACTGATGACCTTGAAATTTTTGTTTTTTATATACCAAATAAATTATTAAAGGTAATGCACTCGTAATAATTTTCGTTCAATCTACACCCCGTGGAGAGCATTCCAGAATTTTTTTTAAAAATTTTTTTTTGATCAGTACTTTTCGCGAGTATTTAAAAATGATACAAAGAAAAGTGAGTCCAAGTACTACATTATATATATATATATTTTACTCGTGTTTTCACAAGCTTCTATTTGACACCACACTCGATGACCTAGTAAAAAAAAAATTTTTTTCACTTCCGATTTCACCCCCTTTTTTTTCACCCTTAAGTCAAAATTTAACTTTCGAAACTACACGGCTTTGATGAGGCCATCAATTCCTATATTATTACCAAATTTCAACTTTCTATGACAAATAGTTTCGGAGAAATTCGGATGACAGACAGACAGACGGACAGACAGACAGCGAAGTGATCTTATAAGTGTTCCGTACGGAACATTAAAAAGAACGTGTGAATGTGTTCAATTTTGTCCTTTTTTTTTCTTGGTTAATTTGTTGCATGTTATACTGGTTTCAAAAGTTAATTTCAATGAATAATTATGTGTGGAAGAAACCAGACTATATTCATTAAAAGCCAATAAAAATTGGTTTTCAAGGAATTTGGTAAAATATCTTGCGGTCTAACTAAGTAATTTAAACCTAAATGTAATACATTTCCTGCAATAATCATTTGTAGAGTTAATGCAGAAAATTCAGATATTCATTAAAGATAATTCATACTGGTCGTGGTTTTCATCAACAAGAAGTCAAAAAGAAACCAAGTATCCAACTGAAACTCATAGATGTTCACAGGTTTTTTCGTCGCTAATTTTATTTGGTTCAAAATTATTGAATTATCTTTACGCCTCCACATATTTACTTGAAAACACGATTAATCATCTGGCGTACGCTTAAAATTGATTGATTAGTGGGGTAAAAAAACTCGAGACTTTTAAAAAAAAACAATGTTTTTGACAAAAATCGATTTTATTTTTCAACACTATACACTTATTCCAGAAATCTTCCAACAATTAAATACGAGGATGCATTGAAAAGTTCGCAGCCTCACCAAAAAATAATTATAATATTTTTATTATAGTACCCTCAATAAGTTCATACATTCTTTGGTTGTCACAGTGTAAAATTTTGTTGCTGTAGAATTTGTGGTTTTTAGGTTAGAACGAGTGTAGAGTTTTTGGAAAAAGTTGAACAATGTGCCGTCATCAAGTACCTGTTTAAAAAAAAGATTAACACCAAAGGAGATCCACTATGATATGAAAACAACACTAGGGGAATTTGCTCCGTCATATACCACTGTGAAAAAAATGGGTTGCAGAATTTAAACGTAGACGAGAGAGCATCGAAGATGACTCGCGCTCCAGCCGGCCCGCGACGTCTACGACTGAAGAAAAACATCGGCAAGATGCGTGATCTCATATTGAAAGATCGTAGATTAACAACTATCAGAGAGATTGCCGACACTATAGGCATCTCGCATGAACGAACACAAAAACATCATTGCCAACGAAGTCGGATTTTCTAAGGTTTCCGCTAGGCGGTCCCCAGATTGCTTTCAGTTGAACAAAACGAATTCGACTCACGATTTCTCGCGACTGTTTGGAGATGTTCAAGGCTAATCCACAAGATTTTCTTAACAGGTTTGTGACAACAATGGACGAAACCTGTGTTTACCACTATACTCCAGAATCAAAACAACAATCCAAGCAGTGGAAAAAATCTGGTGAACCGACCCCAAAGAAAGCGAAGGCAAATCTGTAGGCTGGAAAAGTGATGTCGTCAGGTTTTTTGGGATGCTAAAGGTATTATTATGGTGGACTACCTTCCGAAAGGCGAAACAATAAGCTCGACTTACTATTGCACCCTTTTGCGTCGTCTACGTCAAGAAATTAAAGAGAAACGCCCAGATTTACTGAGAAAGAAAGTTTTATTCCATCAGGACAACGCTCGCGTTCACACGTCTGTTGAGTCTATGGCTCAAATTCGTGATTGTAGTTTCAAATTGCTGCCCCACCCGGCCTATTCTCCTGATTTGGCACCTTCGGACTTTCATCTGTTTCCATACCCAAAAAAAAACACCTCGGTGGCCAGAAATTTTCATCAAATGAAGAAGTCGAAGCTGCAGTTAACCAGTATTTTGAAGACCTTGAGGAATCTTTTTTTCAAACAGGTTTGCTTGGAAGCTTTGAAAAGTAAGTGGAAGAAGTGCATAGAGCTAGGTGGAGATTACGTTGAAAAATAAAAATATTTTTGTACGTATTTTATTTTGCTTTCTTGATTAGGCCGCAAACTTTTCAATCCAACCTCGTACCTTTCATATAGTACGATTTGTCCAGCTATCTAAAATAAGCCTCAGTTTTCCCTTCGATTTTTTCATTTCAACCAAATCTCTTTTCCTGGAGCAACCTGTTGAAATTTGAAAATATGTAATAATGGCTGGAGGCCAGATCTGGCGAGTACGGCAGATGAGGAAGCAATTCATAGCCCAATTGATCCAATTTCGTCATTGATTTTATGGACTTGCGAGCTGGTGGATTATCTTGGTGAAACAATACTTTTTTCTTCGCTAAATGCGGCCTTTTTTTCTTGATTTCACGATTCAAATGGTCTAATAAATCAACGTAATAGTCTCCCGTGATTGTTCGCTCCCTAGTCGATCTGTATTATTCCATGTGCATCCCAAAAAATAATTGTCGAAACTTTCCTAGCTGATGTTTGTATCTTTGGGCGCTTCGGTCGACTTTCATGCGGTTCCAGCCATAGTGCGGATTGACTATTTTTACTGAATCTAGTTGTATATCTACTAGCTACGAATCGGTCAAGTTTATAGGATTACACAACTCTACAAAAAATTTGTTTGTTTTTGTCCTAAAATTTATTTTATGATTTTTCTATTCATTATGCTCCAAAATAAAGGAAAAGTACCCATATTCCATATAAAGGTTACTTTTATGGTAGTTATGATAATAATACATTTTTTTGAGTTATCGTAGAAATATTAAATAGTTCTGGTATATTTAAAAAATACCGCGAAAAAATAAATCTTTCACACAGTGTCTACAGATGTCACTTAAGTGATAAACAACAATTGACTGTTTTGTAGAAGACTTAAAGAGGTTAAAATGTCGGCGAGAAAGTGTAAATATGATGCTGATGCATTTTGTTATATATGTGGTATATTTATTAAAGTACGAGATATAAAATTTTATTTAAACGCATGTAAAAAACTTTGTGAAGCCTATTTCCACTGCCCTGTTCGGAATGTAGACAAGCCCTGGGCTCCACATGTTGCTTGTAGTAATTGCAAAATATGTTTAGAAGGTAAACAATTTTTAGTAAAAAAAAAAAAATATGTTTATTTTTATCTTTATTTATTTCAGGTTGGTATCGAGGTGAGAAACGGAGTATGAAATTCGCAGTACCGAGAATTTGGCGAGAGCCCAGAGACCACGTTAAGGACTGTTATTTTTGCGTAGTAAATCCAGCTAAAAGACGTAGAGGCAAAAATGCCCCATCGAATATCCTGACCTTGCTTCATCTTCTGCTCCAATCTCACATAGCCCACAACTTCCAGTACCTGAACCTCCTAAAAAATTGTCTCAATCAAGCTCATCTCAGAGTTCAAATAAAAATTTGAATGAAGAATTTGTACTGTCACAGGAACTACCGAAACCCCATTTTCTTACCTCAGAAGACTTTAACGACTTAATAAGAGATTTGAATTTGCCGAAGAGTAAGGCAGAGCTTTTGGGTTCTCGCTTGAAGCAATGGAATTTGCTTATTGATGTCAAAATAACAGATCAACGAAGTCGGCCTGAGACATTTGCTACGCTCTTCATCAAAGAAGATGGACTTTGTTATTGTAACGATATAAGAGGTTTGTTTGAAGCAATTGGGATGCCCTGTGTTCCCAGTGAATGGCGTTTATTTATTGACAGCTCGACAAAAAGCTTGAAAGCCGTTTTATTACATAACGGAAATAAATTTCCATCTCTTCCAGTTGCTCATTCAGTACATCTAAAAGAAACCTATTAAAGTGTTAAAACTTTACTCGAAGCTTTAAAATATCAAGAGTATAAGTGGCAGTTCATTAAGATGGTAGGATTTTTAATGGGACTACAGGGTGGGTATACAAAATATCCGTGTTATCTCTGTTTATGGGATAGTAAAGCGGATGCTCAACACTATGTTCAACGATCATGGCCAGTAAGAACGGAATTTTGTGTTGCAAAACAAAATGTTAAATGTGAACCTATTGCTGAACCTGAAAATGTATTAATGCCGCCTTTACACATCAAATTAGGGCTTATGAAACAATTCGTAAAAAAGCTAGATGAAAAATCTGAAGCTTTTACATTTTTTAAAAACTTTTTTCCAAAGTCGTTAGAAGCAAAGGTTAAAGCTGGAATTTTTGTTGGTACACAAATTAAAAAAAAATTTGCCAGTGAAGAATTTCCAAAATTACTTACTAATGCTCAAAAAAAAGTTGGAATAGTTTTGAAGCAGTAGTCTCTGGATTTTTAAGGAATAACAAAGTTGAAAATTACCAAGAGCTAGTTGAAAAACATGTTAGAAAACTTTAAAAACCATGGGTTGCAGAATGCCTCTAAAAGTACATATACTGCATGCTCATTTAGATAAATTTGAAAACAACATGGGGGCGTACTCAGAAGAACAAGGAGAACGTTTTCATAAAGATATTATGAACTTCGAACAACGTTATCAGGGCGAATACAACGAAAATATGATGGGCGACTACATTTGGGGCTTAGTGAGAGAAAGTACTTATGAACAAGAAAAGAATAATAATAGGGTTCACTTTTAAACTTTTTTCCACTCTTTTGTAATTTGATATGATAGTAAACGTTAATAAAAAATTATATATAAATATATTTGTTTCGATTTATCAATAAATAAAAATTTAAATTATGGATTTTCTAAAATACTGTTCAACCGTTCTCCTGGTTACAAAAGCAAACTTTTTCAGGTCATATATATTTTTTTCGTCTAACTGTCGATAAATCTATCGAAATTTCATACCCTCTATTCAAAATTCGTGTTGACCTGTGTTATCAGACTTCTAAAATTTCCGCCTTGGGCCATCGGCCTTGACAGTATCATTAAAGTAACTAATGTTATGTTTATAAGTAATTATATAATTATTACTAATGTTATATAATTAATAATGTATTTCCTAAATATGTATTTTAATAACTTATATATAACTATAACCAGTTACTGAAATTAATAAATATGAGTGACACCACCGGTACGGTAACCAAAGCTGTTTGTACTACAAAACGGCAGGCGCTCGTTGTGGCATTGCATAGACGTGGAATTAAGTAACTTTTTGTATAACATCGGGTTTCAATTTAGCCCACTGTTTCCTACTTGTTCTTACCGTACTCATTGAGATTTTAGATGGATGATTGATTTGGCGGGTAATAATTTTATGAATGACATTCTTAGTCTCCCCTTGTTTATAAACCGTCTAGGATTATCTTCAATTCGAAGATCGGACTTGAGGAGAAAATCATCTAAAGTAAGGCGACGATGAATAGCCCCATTGCTTCTAGAACTGCCTGCAATTCGAGTTTTATCTTCTCTACCGACTCGAGGCAGACGGAAGTCGCAGGGTGCCAAATCAGGCGAATAAGGGAGGTAGGAGATGACAGTCATGGAATTCTTCACTTCAAAGCTTTGACGGTTTTTTAACCAATAGGATCATCAGAGATGCTCAAAATTGTCCGACGACGGTCTTCATGAATGATTCGTTAAACTTTGCCGATGACTTCATGCTTGATTGCAGTCGAAGGTCTTCCAGAAAACTTTTGCCAGCCTTAAATCGTGCAAACCACTCGAAAATTTGTGTACAGCTCCGGACTTTGTCCGTTTGGTACCGCTCTTCCTAAGTTTAAAACAAAATTTCACAAGCGCTGCAATATAAAGTTAGTCCGAGAACTTTTGTATCGCACCACGTAAAACGTTCTAAATGTGGAGCAATAAATGAAACAATAAAGGAAAATTAAGAAAGAAAGGCAAACACATCAGACTTTTCGACGTTTTGCTTACAATTACATCAGACTTTTTCAAGGATTTGAACTTTAGGATCTTATTTCAAGAATTATTATTTAGGATCAATGATCACAATATTTAGAAATGGGGCATGCCGCGTTAGTAAAATAACGATGCAGATTATGTCATTAAGTTATTATCTCTTAATATTTTGTTTTGTTTACAGACCGATAACTGACTAGACAATGGGTCAACTGCCTGTAAATGAAATGTAATACGGTTGTCGTTTATTTTACAAATTAGAACTTCATAAATAAAATAACCGGCCAAGAGCAAGTCGGACTTGCACAATAAGTGTTCCATAGGTTCATTGCTTTTAAAAGATAAGATTTTTGTTAGGGAGGTATAAAATAATAACTTCACAAAGTACACCCCAACTGAGTTTTTCACAAAGTTTTTTTCCGATCTTTACTGAGAACTGATGACTTTTGGTTTTTTTTTATATACCAGATAAATTATTAAGGTGCATACGTGATAATTTTCGTAATAATCTACACCATGTGGAGAATATTCTAGAATTTGTTCAAAATTTTTTGATCAGAACTTTTCGAGGAAAGCGATTTTTCGCAATTTTTTAAAAATAATACAAAGAAAAGTGTACGAATGTATTGCATTATATTTATTTTTGAACTCGTGTTTTTACAAGCTTTCATTTGACACCCGACTCGATAACCTGGTAAAAAAATTTGCTTTTTACTTTCGATTTCACCCCCCAAAACTAACCCTTTAAGTCAAAATTTAACTTCCTGATGAGGCTATTAATTCCTATATTAGTGCCAAATTTTAACTTTTTATGTGAAATAGTTTCGGAGAAAATCGGGTGTGACACACAGACAGACGGGCAGACGGACAGACACCGAAGTGATCTTACAAGTGTTCCGTACGGAACACTATAAAATTGGGAAATTGATTTACCCAGTACTTGCTTTGCAAACACGTAGTCTATAATATACATAAAATGCAACGTCTCTCTGTCTGTCTGGCCATTAATGCGCTTATCACTGGAGAACCACTTAGACGATTTACGTGCTTTTCTTTTTAAAACATATATATGTTCTCTGGTCAGGTTATAGGCTATATTTTATTACGTTAGGTAGCATAAGGAATAAGCAGTGACGATAATAGTGAATCAAGTCGGAAAAAAGTTTGCCGCTAGCGCGTTCTCTTGCGATACACTGCCTAAACCAATAAATGTTAAACAATATCATGTATTTAGAATATCTATAATATATATATATATATATATATATATATATATATATATATATATATATATATATATATATAATGCAACGTCTCTCTGTCTGTCTGTCCGTTAGTACGCTTATCACTCAAGAATCACTTATCCGATTTACGTAATTTTTTTTAATTCATACATATGTTCTCTGACCAGGTTATAGGGCTTCGATTTTTGTACAAATAAAAAATATCAGGCTCACGAAACCATTTATCACACGAAGTATCGAACTTGTAAAGCTATATCAAGGACCCGCCAATTCCATTCATTTACACCGAAAGACAATAACCAACCGATGTGCAAAATATTTTCTAGTTCTGAAGAAGCAGTAACAGTTAATGTTTGAAATAATTTAATATGTATTGTATAATTTTTATTTAATTATTCACTAAATAATAAATGCAGAAGGTCTTGATATTACTTCGTTAAAAATTAATGAGTTTTTCGAGAGCGTCAGCGTTAGTGACTGGCGCGTTAGAGGCCGCGCGTCATCAGAAAAATATTAATAACTTCTTTAATGTAAGAGGTTACTAGCTTTTTTTTTAGTCACTGGCGTTTTACGTATTGAAAGAATGTGATCTCATTTTCAAGTGAAACCGGGAACATGGTTTAATTCACAATTGTATAAAAAAGTTGTTTATAACTTTAATAAATTAAATTTTTACAACAACCACATGAATTCAACTGAAAAATATAAAATTTAGCTTCATTTAAAAAAAGAATTAATTCAGTTATCTCTATTTGTTTCCGAAATATGAATAAATGAAAAGTTCTATACATAAATATTAAACTAGCGATTATTCGCTAAATAATTGAAGTATTGCAAAAAAAATTTAGGGAGTAAAAGGATATTCGTACCTCTATTGAAAAACCTAATTATCTTTGAAATCCGAGAAAAAATTTTTTCAGGTGGCCTGTTTTACTTATTTTGACCCATTTTTATTCTTAACATATAATATAAAATAACCTCTGTAATACGCTTTTCAACATAACTGGCGCTTAATGGTTAAAATAACAAAGTTTGTTGATTGATATCGAGGTAACTTGTGAAATCTGGCATACTTTTTCCGTTAAAATTGAAAACGATGGAAAAATGATACAATTTAAAACTCAATTGCTACACCTGAACTAACCTGAAGTAAAGGTATAACACAATATATACCAAGCAACCCTTCAACCCTTTCCCCACCCGATTAGCTTCTTAACCGCGAATCATTAAAAATAACGAAAAAATAATACACTCGGTTTCTTTAACTCCAAAAACCGTGAAAATAATGTATAATACAAGCAACCCCACCCCTCTAGCGCGCTCTCACATCCCTTTAACTTCTTATACATTTAACTTTAAATATTATTACTTACAGTTCAATATCACAAACAGAAACCAAGTAGTATTCTCATAGTGCTATTTAATAATCCCCTTCTTCTGATGCGGTACCGCTCAAACACTACATATAGGTTTCTTTACAAATACAAGTATTACATATGTACCACGAAGTGGCCCCAGAAGCAGGCCAAAAATCGCCCGTTTTTGCACCCTCGAATTCTGATCTAAATTGTATGCTACAACATTGGTAATGACGATGACTTACTCATGGCAAAGTTTTGAGTTGAGTATACTTTTGGTTTTTGAGATATGAGGTATTGAAATTATAATACGCGGGTGATATAAGCAAATATGTGCAATCAAATAAAGTTCTATAGCTAGAGTTTCACGCCACTAGATATCAGCACTTCCAAAAATCCCCCAATACGAACTTGCAGAACAAACAAAACGTATTTTTGCTATTCCGATTTTGCACCCATTTCATCCCCAGTTTCGCTAGATTTTCACCTCTAGAAAATACGGCTCGCTTTTGGCATCGCTATGTGTATATGTGTGAAAATATAAATGGACTATTTTATTATAGACATAAGATATGTCTACATCGCTTATTATAACTCCATTTGTGTAACATACATCCAAATAGATTTGAAGGCAAAAATGGTAACTTCCTTCCCTTTTATCTCAAAAAACAAATGTAAACTCAACTTAAAACTTTGTCATGAGAAAGTCATCATCATTAACAATCATTTAGCATATAATTTGTATCAGAATTTGGTTTGCCTGTCTGTTTTTCGTGAGCTTTCATGATTTTTCAATACAACCCTTCACTTTAGCGAGGTAAGTGAAATGATGTAACTAATATATATTTAAAAAAAAAAAACCCGGGACTTTCTAAAATAAGGCCACAGACCAAAATGATTTGTTAAAAAATGCATTATAGTAATTTTAAAGGTTTAAAACATATTTTTTAATTATTCCTGATTAATTTTTTAAAAAAGTAGTGCACTTACATTCCTAAAACTTTCCAAAAACACCCAAAAGTACTCCCATTGGGCACCAATCCTCCATACGACACAGTCATCTTAACTTCACTATATCCGGGCTATAACAAGCCCTATATTATTTTACTAGCCTACTTCACTAAATCGATTCTTCACATGCACAGTGAAATCGACGCGTCGAGGTCATTTAAAATAGCATTACGGCGGCCGACGGATAACCGTTGCGTACTGACTTGACTTGACCAGAAACGTACAATCACCAGGTACTATTTCAGGTGTGTTTGGTGGTAGTACTTAGTGGGAATGGACGTTTATTGTCGTCGTATTTCTTTGTTGCATGCAGGAATTATTAGGATGGGTGTGCAAGGTTTGCAGGAAATCTCGATATGTCGCCGATCAAATATTGGAGCTTTGTTTTGAAGTTCAGTGACGCGTGTAGTGTTTTGTCGATTTTTTAAATGTTTTTGTTCGTGGATTTTTGGAAATAATTGACTCATATTGGCTAAATATTCAGCAATTATTATTATATGATTTTAATGCAGTAAAAAAGCATTTTAAATTGCACAGACTAGATATAGTAATATTATGATTTTATCTCCTCGGGGGTATCACCAGAAATATTGTCCGAGTTTTGAACCTCGAAAAACCTGTGTTTTTTTGTTTATAAACAATTTGAGTTTTCAAAACGTGTTTTTTGAGCTTAAAATGTGAATAATTCCGGTTATACAGTGTGTCCCAAAAAGTTTTATACAAATGGAAAAAAAGTTTATCTTACATATTACAAAAAAATTTATTCTTGATACAAAGTTCTGTATTACATGGAAATCCATAATCAAGCATCAAAAGTTTAAAATATTTAATAGTATATATATATATATATATATATATATATATATATATATATATATATATATATATATATATATATATATATATATATATAATCGTATATCCCTTCTACCATATGGTGTAGGGCAGTTTTACATTCTCCTTTTTTTCCCTCTCAATCTCCACATATAAACTTCTTCCATCTGTCTCTACTCTTTGCCATTTTCACTGCTTCCTTCCAGGATTTTCCCTTCTCCTTAAGTGTACTTCCAATACTCCCATTTCAGGTTTGTCTAGGTCTTCCTCGCTTCTGTTTTCCCTATATTCGGGCTTCATACACTTGTTTCACCTGTATCATCCTTCATTCTCTGTACATGTGTCCACCATCCCAGCTGTCTTTGTTGTATATATTCCATAATTGCTTGTACTCTCAGTCTTCTCCTTATTTCTGTATTCCTTATTCTGTCCTTCCGTGTAACTCCTTATACTGCTCTCAGGTATTTCATTTCGACGGCTTGTATCTTGTTTTTCTGCCTGTCTGTTAGGGTCCGTGATTCGCATCCATATGTCAGAACTGTCCTAAAAATTGCCTTGAACACTTTTATTTTTGTTTGTTTCGTCACCTCTTTCTTCCTAATGAATTTATTATTTATTGCATAGTAAAGTTTGTTCATTTCTTCGATTCTTTCATTAATTTCTTTGTCTTGTTTTCCAGTTTCATCCATTATCACTCCCAGATTCTTATATTGTTCCACTTGTTGTATTTTATTCCCTTCTATGTAAATATTTGTTTGTTGGTTTTCCATTTTTTAGTGTTCCGTATGGAACACTTATAAGATCACTTCGGTGTCTGTTCGTCTGTCTGTCCGTCTGTCACACCCGATTTTCTCCGAAACTATTTGTCATAAAAAGTTGAAATTTGGTAGTCATATAGGAATTGATGGCCTCATCAGAGCCATGTAATTTTGAAAGTTAAATTTTGACTTAAGGGGTTAGTTTTGGGGGGTAAAATCGGAAGTGAAAAAAAATTTTTTTACTAGGAAATCGAGTGTGGTGGTCAAATGAAAGCTTGTGAAAACACGAGTAAAAAATATATATATAATGTAATACTTGCGCGCACTTTTCTTTGTATTATTTTTAAAAAATCGCGAAAAATTGCTATCCACCCGCCTCATCTCGGAAAGTACTTATCAAAAAATTTTTGAAAAAATTCTGGAATATTCTCCACGGGGTGTAAATTGAACGAAAATTATCACGAGTGCATTACCTGTAATAATTTATCTGGTATATAAAAAAAAACAGAAATTTCAAGGTCATCAATTTTCAGTAAAGATTGGAAATAAACTTTGTTGAAAACTTATTTGGGGTGTGTTTTGTGAAGTCACCGATCATTTTATATCACCGTAACATAAATTTTGACTTAAGGGATTCGTTTTGAGGGGTGAAATCGGAAGTGAAAAAATTTTTTTTTTACTAGATCAACGAGTGTGGTGTCAAATGAAAGCTTGTGAAAACACGAATAAAAAATATATATATATATAATGTAATACTTGCGCACACTTTTCTTCGTATTACTTTTAAAAAATCGTGAAAAATCGCTGTCCCCTACCTTATCTCGAAAAATACTGATCAAAAAATTTTGAAAAAATCCTGGAATATTCTCCACGGGGTATAGATTGAACGAAAATTATCATTACCTTTAATAATTTATCTGGTATAGAAAAAAAACAAAATTTCAAGGTCACCAGTTTTCAGTAAAGATTGAAAACAAACTTTGTTGAAAACTCATTTGGGGTGTGTTTTGTGAAGTCACTGATCATTTTATACCACCCTAACAAAAATTTTTATGTTAAAAACAATCAACGTACGGAACACTAATTGTGCAAGTTCAACTTGCACTTGAACGGTTTTTTTATTTTAAAAGCAATTAACGTACGGAACACTAATTGTGCAAGTTCAACTTGTACTTGACCGGTTTTTAATAGTATACAGGGAAAATAAAATGATTTATAATGAAGAGTAAAGTGTGCTAAATTTGAATTCAGAGCAAAATATTAATTGAGAATGTAAATAGGAACTAAAAAAATATGCCCCAGTTTAGATTTGTGGCCTTCTAGTTAAAAATTCAAAAAAAAAACTCCAGTAAACACGTCAGTAATAGTCGGATTATTTATTGAATAAAGGAAAAACGAAACTAATTAAAAACTAGTGCACTGATTTTGATTGTATCATATTTTTGTTAAAAATTTAAGAACCTTTTATCTGCTTTGCAAAAATTACCAGGTGTACAAGTATGAAATGCGGATTTCAGACAACAGATGGTGCACCAATACAGTTTGTGCTATAAAGATTTGACACTGCGTCATTTTGTTGTGTCATCAACAAGTGTCAGACGCGCATGAGTGATAAATTGGAAAAGTGTGTGCATAGTGTTGTGTTGTTGTGTTCAATATGTCGAAATTTATACCGAACAAAGAGCATTCGCGGACAGTATTAATTTTTTGTTTTCATTTGAAGAAAACTGCTGTTGAATCATACCGATTACTTCGAGAAGCTTATGATATACATGCTCCATCGCAAGATACGTGTGAACGATGGTTTCGGCGTTTCAAAAGTGATGACTTCGATGTTGCAGACAAGGAACGTGGAAAACCGCCCAAAAAATACGAAGATGTGGAATTGCAAGCATTGGACGAAGATGATTCGCAAACACAAAAAGAACTCGCCGAGCAATTGGGCGTTAGTCAACAAGCTGTTTCCAATCGGCTACGAGAGATGGGAAATATTCAGAAGACTAGTAGATGGGTACCACATGAGTTGAACGACAGGCAAATGGAAAAGCGCAAAAACACGTGTAATGTTTTGCTTGCTCGGTACAAAAAAAGTCGTTTTTTTCATCGTATAGTTACAGGGGATGAAAAGTGGATTTATTTTGAGAATCCCAAGCGCAAAAAATCATGGGTAGACCCAGGCGCACCATCCACATCGACCGCAAGACCGAATTGCTTTGGCAGAAAGACGATGCTCTGTGTTTGGTGGGACCAGAGGGGCGTGGTCTATTATGAGCTGTTAAAACCTGGGGAAACGGTTAATACTAAACGTTACCAACAACAGTTGACCGATTTGAAACATTCGCAGCTTGAAAAAAGGCCAGAATACCGAAAGAGGCAACACAAAGTAATTTTTCTTCATGACAATGCTCCATCACATACGGCAAAACCAGTTCGCGACACGTTGGAAGCACTCAGCTGGGAAGTTCTACCCCATGCGGCTTACTCACCAGACGCACTTGTTGAGCAGCGCTTTGGTTCGTACGAAGATGTGAAAAAATGGCTCGATGAATGATTCGCAACAAAAGGGGAAGATTTTTACTGGCGTGGTATTCATAAATTGCCCGAAAGATGGGAAAAATGTATAACAAGTGATGGAGCATACTTTGAATAAAGTACTTTTATCATTCTTCCGAACTTTCCATGTTTTTTTAGAAAAAAATCCGCATTTCATACTTGTACACCTGGTACATCCATAATAAATTTATGCTAATATCATTTTATTTTTAAATTGCAAGATTACTTAATTACTACGTACTTAACAACTGAATATATGGATTAATTCTAACTTTATTGCACAAATGCTTCAATGTATCCACCGTCCCTTTCTAAACAGGTGAATGTTCTGCGAGAAAAATCTTTTATTACATCTCTAATTACGTCAGGATTTATAGCTTCACATGTTTCCCTAATGATTCTCTCAAGATGAACAACATCTTGAAATGGCCTTTTAAGATAAACTTTTTTTTAAAATAGCCCCATAAAAAAGTCTAGGGGGGTGGTGTCCAGAGACCTTGGGGGCCAAGTGAACTGCACATACCTCCTATTACCTATTACTATACCGTTAAAAATGTGGAGGAGATAATCTGGAACATTTGTGGTACTGTGACATGATGCACCATCATGTTGGTACCATATTCGTTGTCGTTTAATTATTGGTAGGCGATTAAGAAACTCAGGGAAAACATTATTTAAAAATTCTAGGTAACGTTCAGAATTCATATTATTTCGAAAAAAGAATGGTCCAACTATCTTTAAAAATTCCTCACCATGCATTGGTTTTAAATGAATATTGATCTCGAATTTAGATATTGAAGTTAGGATTAACATCACTCCACCAACGATAGTTTTGAGAACTTACACATTAGACGTAAATGTCGCTTCGTCAGGGAAAAGTATTTGTCTTGCCATAAACCTGTTATCTTCCAACTCTCCTTGAAACCTAGCACAAAATTCAAATCTTCGTTCAAAATCTCCTGCTGTATGCAGTAGTATGGGTAAATTGGGTTTGTATGGTTTAAATTTATTTGATCTTAAAATTCTCGCAACTGCAATTTTAGTCACATTCAATGAAGCTGATCTTTTCCGAAGTGAAACTTTTGGCTTTTGTACTACCGACAGCATTACTTGATTTTGATTATCTTCATTTGAAACCCACGCCCAATCTTTCCTTTTAAATTTATTTTCAACACTTCCATAAATCTCGAACTTATTTATTAGATATCCTGCCGTTGTGAAAAAAAGGGTATCTATTATTAACGATTTCTGCTGCTTCTCTAAAATTTTTATAATTATCTTCAACTGTGAGAATAATTTCAATTTTATTTTCAACACTCAATTTTACTGGCATTTCTAATTATTGCAAATACAGACTGACGTTAGCTTTCAAAGAAATGTTCATTCATTTTCAGCCTAAAATTTGTAGTGATTTCGTTTTCTTTTATTCAATAAATAATCCAACAATTACTGACGAGTTTACTGGAGTTTTTAACTAGAAAGACAACAAATCTAAACGTGAACATATTTTTTTAGTTCCTATTAATATTTCCAATTAATATTTTGCTTTGTATTTAAATTTAAACACAATATACTCTTCATTATAAATTATTATTTTTTATTTTCCCTGTATACCATCAAATATGTTAAACTTTTGATGCTTGATTATGGATTTCCATGTGATGCAGAACTTTTTATCAAGAATAAATTTTTTGTAATATGTAAGATAAACTTTTTCTCCATTTGTATAAAACTTTTTGGGGCACACTGTATAAATCGGATCGAGACAAAGAAAAAAACCAAACTCTTCGTAACGAAATTTCCAACAAATCCTTGTTAGTTTTAAGTTACCCAAATGCGTACATAACCTACAAAATTAAAAAAAAAAGCAAAAAAAACTGTTTTTTTTTTTAAATTTTATTATATAGGTCGACTAAGTGAACCGATCGGCTTGAAAATTTCAGAAAATATGTCTTTTGTTATAACAAAAATACTCTGAACTTTTGGTACAAAAATACTGAACCCAGTGGGCACAATTTAATTTGTTATTTAAAATTTGAATTACCCGCTATTTTATGCCATTTGGTCCAAAATAGATCTTCATTTTTCAAAATTTAGGTCTCGACGCCAGCTTTCCGATGACATTAAAAAAACATTTTTTGGAGTCATTTTAACCGTTTTTTTTATATTTGTTTATTAATATATATATATATATATATATATATATATATATATATATATATATATATATATATCAATCGGTTTTATAACGTGTTCCGTCTTCCGATGCCTAATTTCCACTCCTCCCGGTTTCTCCATCCCTCCTCCTTCAGATCTCTCTCTAGTACTTCCTTGTTGATTCCTGCTCTCCAGCTTTGGCGTGGTCTTCCTCGCTTTCTTTTTCCATGAGGGTTCCAATTTAAAATCTTTTTAGGTAGTCGGTCTTGTGACATTCTCTGTACATATCCGTACCATACCAACTGTTGGGTTCTGATTTCGTCCACTATATCGTGCTTTATTTCTAATGCGCGCCTTATCGTGTCATTTGGTATGCGGTCTTTTCTAGATTTTCTGGCTGCTCGTCTCCAGAAATCTATTTCTGTAGCTTTTAGTATTTTTTCTGTTCTTCCTTTAATGACCACACCTGGGAGCTGTAAGTTATTATACTTTTCACTATTGACTTGTAAATTCTCTTCTTATTTTCAGTGGTTATGTTTTTGTCCCATAGTATACTATTAAGCATTGCAATCGCTTTTCTTCCTTGAATATTCCTCTCGAATATTGCTTTCTTCCAGTGTTCCGTCCCTAGATATTCTCGTTCCCAAATACTTATAACTGGCACAGTGTTTGATGGTGTGTCCTGTGGCCAGTTTCAAGTCTTGCTGTTGTCCTCCGACGCACATGTACTAGGTCTTTTCGGTCATTTTGGAAAAAAAAAAACTGAAAAATTTTTATAAGATCTGGTAGAGAATCTCGAGACCTTTATTAAAAAAAATCATTTTTGTTAACAATTTTTTTTCAAAAAGATCGAAAAAACGCAACTATTGTTATTTGATTAATGATTCAACTAGGAGGAGCTGCCACAATAAGATCCATGGAAGTCCTTTTAAACAAGTGTCTACAAAGCAGTACGAACCCCGACAATTGGTTAAATGTTCAAGTAATTCTTCCATACTAAAAGGGGGGACAAACTAAATATAGAAAACTATAGTCCAATAAAAACTCTTCCCACACCCATATAAATTACTAACAAAGGTAGTAGCCAACAGACTCACAAACAAATTAGATGATTATCAACCACCAGAACAGGCAGGGTTTCGAAAAGGTTACAGTACCAGCGAGCTGATACAAAACATCAAAATTCTAATCGAAAAATGCAATGAGTATAATGTCCCAGTTCATTTAGTTTTATTGAATATAACAAAGCTTTCGATTCTGTAGAGCTATGGGCAGTATTTCAAGTTACGACTAATGCTAGAATAGATTCAAGACACCGAGACCTTCTTAAAAAGATATACGAAAAGGTTACACTACAAGTTAAAATCAATGATGATCTAATAACCGATGAAATAGCTCTAAAATACAGAATAAGACAAGGCGACACTATATCGCCAAAACTTTTTACACTAGCTTTGGAGGAAGTCTTTAAACAACTGAACTGGGAGGAGAGAGGAATAAATCTTGATGGAAGATACTTGAGCCACCTCCGTTTTGCAGACGATGTAGTTTTGATCGGCAACGACTTACAAGAATTGCAGGAGATGGTCCAAGATCTGAAGACAGCTTTAGAAAAAACTTGGACTGACTATGAATTTAACAAAACCTAAAACTCCTGACTCCAGACGAAACACCAGTCTATGTTGGAGACAGTAAAATAAAAAAAGTAAAAGAATATGTTTACCTAGGTCATAAAATAAAACTTGATAAAGGGAACCAAAAAGCCGAATTGAGTAGCAGAATTAGAATGACATGGGCAGCCACTGGAAAACTGAGTCACATTTTAAAAAGTTCTGATATCCCGACCAATCTGAAAATCAAAGTTTTTAACACGTATATTCTCCCTGTGATGATGAATAGATTAGAAACCGCAACATTAACGTTGAAAACAGCTAATAAAGTTCGAACTACCCAGAGAGCTAAAGAACGAATTACGCTGGGAATAACGCTTAGAGACCACTTGCGTAACGAGGAAATAAGTATACGAACCAAGGTCGAGGATTTCATAAAGCGTGTGGCAACTCTAAAATGGACTTGGAAAGGACACGCGCTAGACAGGAGGCGGATAAGAAGTGGACGAAACACTTAATATAGTGGAGACCTAGAGGACATAGGAGAATTGTGAGAAGACCACTAAAAAGACGGATCGATGACGTGAAACAACAGGTCGGTAGGAACTGGCACCATATAACCAAGGAAAGAGTGGAATGGAAAAGACAAGAAGAGGCCTACGTCCAGGGGTGGATGTCAAAGGGCTGCTAAAAGAAGAAGAAGTTTGTTTACAGTGGGGGTTTAAAAAAAATTTCACGTGAAGGTTTTCGTTGAATGATTTTTTACGATTTTAGTAAAGGTCTAACTTAACAACAATGCCTCGAATTGCTTCGTTCAACTTTTGAATCCATCAGAAAAGATTGTTTACAATTAGTTTACAGAATTTCGTCAAGGTCATGCTTCCATCAGCGATTTATTTCGTGAAGGTCGACAAAAATCGGTTGTTTGTTGTTCCAAAAAACATCGATGCTGTGCGTAACATGATTAAAGAAGATCGGCATGTGATTTACCGTGAAATAGAGGCATCCTTAGGCACCTTAGATATAAGGAAATGCTCAAAAAATTCGACCGAGGACATGTGAAATCCGTATACAACATCGTAACAGGAGATGAAACTTGGATATATTCATATGAGCCGAAAACTAAGCAACAATTGACTGTTTGGGTGTTCCATGAAAAGTGGATCGTTTGCGAAGCACTTCCAAGAAAATGATGGCGTTTTTCTTTGGTTATACTGGACATGTTGCAACCATTGCTTTAGAGGATCGAAGAACAGTTAATGCTGAATGGTATATAATAGCACCACCGAAAACGTCGCATCATTCCTCGTCATGAAAATCCCAGCAGTCTGATTGTCCGTATTCGCCTGATTTATCGCCCAACCACTTTTTTTGTCCTCGAATGTCATAAAAAAAACGCGTGGATAGCGTTTTCATCACCGCAAAAAGCTGTAGAGTCCTCCCAAAACCATGTTTTTGAGGTACCAACTTCAGAGCGGAAAAAATAATTTGAGAGTTGGTTCGAACGCATGCAGAAAAGTGTATAAATTTTAAAGGCAAATATTTTGAGAAATAATAAAATAATTTGTGCCAAATTTTTTTTTTCTTCCATTGTTTTTGTAAAAACTTAAAAGGTAACCCTCGTATTAAGAAAAAATCCTGACCAATCCTCTTAAAGAATTAAATCATTTCCAAGTATTCATATAATCAATATATCATCTAAATTTTATTTCTAGTATAATTTCTGTTGCTGTTCGATTAAAATTAATATTCAGGTACAAGCTCAAGTCCAAGGTTAGAGTTACATTTTTTTTATAAAATGTATTTATTTCACTTAAAAATCTACCAATTCGCTTTATGAAATAATCATTGTAAGAAAGTATATTTTTAATTTCTTACATTGACAACACAGTGACGAGCGTCACACAGTGGTATAGTATTTTTCAAGATCTGAGAAAGTGATTTGGCAAATTGATGCAATAAAAACATTAAACGACCGTTAGGATCCTCGCACGTACCTGACCGTAACAGGGTCGTAATTGATATATATATATATATATATATATATATATATATATATATATATATATATATATATATATATATATATATATATATACTTCCCTTTCAATCTAACATTTTATTGGCTACTTAGTGTTTATAAATATAAAGAATATTCTTCATTTTATCTTCAGTATTATACTGAAATAGTGTGTATTATAAAGTTCAATAGTGTCCTAAAATGTCCGAAGCCCTTTCCATCAGAATGTTTGCCCGTTGAGGCAAAAGTGATAGTTAAAAGTGTTTATTTAAAGCGGGGCCACGAAAAATACTTTTCATTAATGGAGAAATTGTAAATAATTCGATAGCACCTAAAAAAACACGAAAAGACAAAGGTGTGTCGAAATGTATTGATTTCTGTCAAGAAGACTTAATCCGCGGCAAGATTTATGAAATGTATGCAGAACAAAAAAGTTCCTACGTTATTGTCACTTTCACGGAGACTCTCCGAAGATAGTTGTGACATAAAATGTTCCACTACAACTTCATGGCATATTCTACGTCATTTGGGGTATTTGTTCAAAAAAATAGACCAAAGGCAAGTTATAATGAAATCACGGCGTTTATAACAACTCAGAATGGAATATCCTGAAAAAATAAATACAGCTAGATCGGAAAATCGAACGATAATCTACCTAGATGAGACTTGGTATGACATCCACGACACACCCAGTAAATGATGGATTGATAAATCCAAAAAATGTCACACCAAAGCTCCATCAAACAAAGGTAAAAGAATAACTATTTTACATGCGAGGTCAGAAGAAGGCTAGATACCAGAATGTCTATTTCTAGCAGCCAAGAATATTTCAGACTCCAGCTTGGATTATCATTGTTATACAACCGCTAAAGTTTTTAAAGATCGGCTTCAAAACAAATGAATAAGGTACCAAGTTCCACCAGTAAAAAAGGGAAATACAAGCCTTTTTGTGCGAACGTGACATATATTTCCATGAAAGTTATACAGTTAAACGATTGTTAGAAGTTTTAAAAAGTTACAATTTTTCAAAGGAATGTGTTTGTGAAAAATTTACAAAGGAAGCAGGACAAGAAAGAATGCAGCATTGAAGATTAAGTAGTTCTATTATCCAAAACTGTATTTATTTAGTTATTAGTATACTATCATTTTAAATTAAGCATTTGAAGAAACTACAATGTGGTGTAACAAGCAGTGGCGGCTCCTCTATAGGAGCACATGAGCACGTGAACCCCCTGTCAACAATAAGGCAAAAATGCAAATTATTTTGTATTATACCTTAGTCATACAAACGTATTTTAAAGAAGTGAACCTTCACTACAAATGGACAAGAACAATTTATAACAACCCTAACACTTTACGTACCATTAAACCTCGAGTTGTCACTAAAGCTCCCTAAGCGCACGCATACGTTTTTGCGTTCTGGCAAACTGTGTCTCTCTCTCTAATACGAAGATGTCGTCGTTTTTCTCTCTCCATGGTTCACACTTACTTGGTGATCTTGCGGATTTGAACTGGGATAGAAGCGTCGTGTTAATTTTTACATCTAATTTAAGCAGTTCCAGTCAGAGTAGTTAAATTTGGTTTTGGCGCTCAATATTTTCCAACAAAGGATTTATTGTTAGTATTAACTCGTGAATGCATACAGACATAAACTGATTATAATTGATGTAATAAACGAAAAAATGGATGTACAGCCGAGGTGTAGTAAATTGTTAGGCGTTAAAAGAAACTTTGACTATACAGTGAATTATTTAAAACAAAATTTTTCGAAGTTACCTTTAGAAGACAAACTTAAAGTGAAAGCTGCAGGAAAACCGCTTCCACCATATTATTGTATCTTTAATGTGATCGAGTTGATATGGCATAAAATAAAGTCTAAAATACGTGCTCACAATAATGCACCCACTTTAAACAGTAGTGTGATTGAGTTGATAAAGACAGAAGTCAAAAATGTAACCGTTGAAAACTGGAGAAACTGTATTCAACACGTCAAAACTATTGAAAACTCTTATAGATGTATGTATGTACATAAATAAAACCTGTAAAAAATCTTATTATTGATTTGCAAGATAATAGCGATAGGGAAATTGAACTAGAGATTAATTGATACCTAAACTTGTAACAAATGTACGCGAGGACACTGTACACTGTTTTAATATATTTGTGTAATTACTATATTGTGTATTATTCAGTACATAAAACATTAAAATTCAACTCTTATTACAATAAAATTTTAAACTCAACAATTAAACAATCAGGTATAGTGCGGCCCTGCATGATGCCTTGTCATTAAACAGCCATAAATTAATCACTTTTGAATCTTATTGAATTTTGAGCGGGTATACGTAGCTAAGTCGCTTTCTTAGATCGTGAAAAATACTATACTTTTACCAAATCTTAAATATATCCGAATTAAAAAAAATAAACGGCCAAGTGCAAGGTAAACAAATGAGTGTTCAACAAAGTTTGTTCCCGATCTTTGTTGAAAACTAAAATGTTTGTTTTTTTACATACCAGATAAATTATTGAAAGTAATGCACTCGTGATATTTTTCGTTCACCCTGTAGAGAATATTCCAAAATTCTTTCAAAATTTTTATTCAGTACTTTTTGAGATAAGGGAATTTTTTAAAAAATAATACAAAGAAAAGTGTGCGCAAGTAATACATTATATATATATTTTTGAACTCGTCTTCTTACAAGCTTTCATTTGACACTCCACTCGATGACCTGGTAATTTTTTTTTTCACTTCTGATTTTATCCCCCTTAAGTCAAAA
Organism: Pachyrhynchus sulphureomaculatus; assembly: GCA_019049505.1. Classification (NCBI taxonomy): domain Eukaryota; kingdom Metazoa; phylum Arthropoda; class Insecta; order Coleoptera; family Curculionidae; genus Pachyrhynchus; species Pachyrhynchus sulphureomaculatus. The sequence goes on from CM032453.1 coordinate 140,576,642, forward strand.
CTTAACTTTCAAAACTATACAGCTCTGATGAGGCCGGACGGACAGACACCGAAGTGATCTTATATGTTCCATCCCTCCCTCTCAATCCTCTCATCTCAATAGGAGTATCGGTGACATTATGCAGTTGCTACTTCAGAAGTCAATCTCCAGGTCCTGCGCGACTTGACTTGACTCGTGCATTCCCATTCCAAGGAGAGATCTTATTTGGTCGGACCATCTTGTCAGAGACCGTCCCCTTGATCTTTCACCTTCTACTTTCCCCGTTACTGCAAGCTTTTCCATGGTATCCACTTTCCTCATAATGTGACCAAAATGTTTCAGGTACTGTCTATTAGTTATATTTGAAAGTCGGTTATTTATACCAAGCTCTTCAAGAATAGATACATTAGTACGATGTTCGGTATATGATACTTTGAAGATTCTTGGATATGCTCACATCTCAAATGCATCGATTCGTCTTTTACCAGCTTGTTTAATGGTCCATGTTTCCGGTACCTAAGTTGCTATGGAGAATATAAGGGTGGATAGCAATCTTAACTTTGTATTTTTTGTGACAGCTGGATCTTCCCAGACCTTAGTGAGTTTGATGGTCGAGTTTCTAGCCATTACCAAACGTCTTCTTACTTCCGCTTCACAACCGCCATTGTTAGTTATGAGGGATCCCAAATAGTTGAAATGGTCTACAACAGTGAAACCAGCATTTTTATTTATGCGTGACAGATCTTCATTACTTCGCTCTATTAATTATCAATCCTAGTTTTTGCCAGTGATTTCCAGGCGCTCCATAATTGATTCTAGGTCTTGTATTGAAGTTACAAGTATCCTCATATCTAAGGTTACTTAGCTTTTTTCCACCGATTGTCACACCCCCACTTCAGCCATCCAAAACAGAACTCATTATATGTTCACTATATATGTTAAAAAGTAAAGGTGACAGAATACAGCCGTATCTAACGCCAGCTTCTAAGATAAAGGGATCGGAAAAAAGAATTATTCAGTTTAATTCTGCCATTCGTGTTCTCATACAAGGATTGGATAAGGTTTACAAGATGTATAGGTGTTCCCATGCTGATTAGAATCAACCAGAGTTTATTCCATTGCATGCAGTCGAAAGCCTTAGAGTAGTCTATAGAACAAATATAGGTTGTTATTTCGAATTCCCTAACTTGTTTATTATCAGGCGTATGTTGAGAATTTGTTCTCTAGTCCTCCTTCCTGGAATGAAGCCTGTTTGTTTGGTAGATATTTGCGGCAGCAAAAAAGTTTTGAGTCTTTCATTTAGGATCCAGAGAAACACCTAAGCAGCGTGTGACAGCGTCGTTCTATGGTTACTGCAATCCAAAGGGGTTCCTTTCTTATGCAAGAGTATAAATGCAACTTCGCACCAGTCTTTCGACCATCTTCCAGTCTTCCATACCTCATTACACAGTTCATGTAGCATAGTCACTGCGGTTCTTTCCATCATCTTTATTATTTCCGCAGTGATCTCGCCAGTACCTGCTGCTTTTCTATTCTTTAACCTGCTCACTAACTTATGTTCCGTACGTAACACTAAAAAATAGTGGACGTTATGATATTAAACTATACATTTATACCAAAGACGTAGCCAGATTCAAAGGCAGGGAAGGGGAACGAGGGCAAATGGATACCAAGGGCGATTCTTTGAGGGAAAAAAGAGAACATCAAAGATGAAACTGCTTGTTGAACGAAAAAAACTGGAACTGGAACTTTAAACGCATAAAGAAACTTTTCTCTACAGCAGAAGCACCTAACTTAGAAATCAACAGCACGTGTTTGAAGATTCTTTGTGGAGAAAAACCCGCTCATCTAATGCAGCTTTACAAAATTGCGTATTAAAAAAAGCCGTGTTTCCAGGAGAAAAATCATTTTCTAGACCTATTCGGAAGAATAGCATGCATATGCCCCTTGGATACGCCACAGATACACATACAGGGTGAAATAAAGATTGGTTGGTTGGTAAGTTGTAGGCTTATTGTAGTGTTGTTTTTTTTTTTTTTTATTGGTCTAGCACACGTGCTGCAGGGAAGTCCCTAAAACGCTCCAGGAGCGACACGAGTGCGGAAAAAGCGATTCACGTTGTTCTTGAATCGCTGTAAATTGTACTCGATGGGAAACACAGCGCTGGGCAAATTATTCCAAAGGGATGATGTTCTCCATATAAAAGATTGCTTGAAAAGCGTCGTACGCGGAGTAACAAGCTGAACCTCATACGGATGCGAAGCACCAGCGCGACGTGTATTTCTAACATGCACCGCTTTGGGAGGAATTAAGCGGGCTACATCCTTCGAACACTTTCCATGAAAATACTTGTAGAACAGACTCAAGTCGCCAACCGTTCTTCGATGTTCCAGCGAATCAAGGCCGCCGATAGCAGTGGCAGATAACAGTGGCTGATGATCACTCCCACGACTAATTTGGTTTGGGTCCTTGTTAAACAAAGGTCGTTAGTTATTAGTTTCTTTGAGGGGCCGCTCCTTTGAGGGATCGTTCTCTGCTCTGTTTTCGTTCACGATTCTGGAATGGATACATATTTTTGCATGAAATAGTGCAAACTAGAATGCTAGAAGTATCCAAAGTGCCCTATTGAAGCTGCTGTAGTTAAATGATAGTTAGTTTTCATTAGAGTTTACTTAATTAACCAAAGTACTAGTTGGTTTATGTTGTGGTACATCATGAATTTAAATCTACTTGAACAGATCAAGAACTATACGTATCTCTCATCTGATGCCATCTGTTATGTAGAACCTGAGCACCCTTAAGAGCCCTAATCTATAATTTCTTTATAAGAAAAAATATTTAACAGCTAGTTTAGGAACTTGATTAGAACGTATTTCATGTAGCACACGTGCTACAGGGAAGTCCCTAAAGCGCTACAGGAGCGACACGTGTGCGGAGAAGGCGATTCACGTTGTTCTTAAATCGCTGTAAATTGTACTCGGTGGGAAACACAGTCCTGGGCAAATTATTCCAAAGGGATGATGTTCTCCATATAAATGACTGCTTGAAAAGCGTTGTACGAGGAGTAACAAGCTGAACCTCATACGGCTGTGAAGTATTAGCGTGACGTGTACTTCTAACATGCACCGCTCTGGGAGGAATTAAGCGGGCCACATCCTTCGAACACTTTACATAAAAATCCTTGTAGAATAGGCTCAAGTCGCCAACCGTTCTTCGATGTTCCAGCGAATCAAGGCCACCTGTCAGTTCCGGGTCTCCAATCAGACGAACAGCTCTTCTCTGAATAGAATCCAACAAATGCAGTGTATGTTTGGGAGCGGAGCCCCAAACATGGGAGCAGTATTCCATAGTTGGTCGAATTTGAGCTTTGTAAAGAATTAACAGTTGTTGTGAAGTGTAAAGCTTTCTGGTTCGAAATAATATTCCCAACTTCTGAGAAGCTCTCCTTGCTATGCCTGCAACATGTTCATGCCAGGACATATTTGCTTCCAAATTTACGCCCAACAATTTGAGTGACGATGTTAGGGGAATGGAGTGCCCCGACATAACTATGTCGGGTTCAGCAACGTTAACTTTTTTAGAAAAAACTGCCGCCTGGGTTTTTGTAGCGTTAAATTCCACTTGGTTACTGTCACCCCAAGATAGAATTTCTTCCAGGTCTTTGTTAAGTTGAATGACTTCCTGCTGTCTGCGGATATTCGTCTGAGTAGCCGATGTCCGAGCGTTCAAAGTGAATGAAGAGATAAGTGTACTGTCATCTGCAAAGCTGTAAATTTCAATATTACTTACGTAATTAAATAAAGGAAAAAAAACCTCTAATCCTTTATTATATATACCTCCCTTGATTATAATTTATTCATTGTGTTTGAGAATGTAGTAATTCAACAAAACTGCAGTCACGCCTAGTACAACTTTTTATACGTGTCGTCAGTAAATAAAATACAAGTATACTCTGTAACCTGTATTGATGTTAATATGTACTGTCACAAAGCAATGGAAAACTCCATAAATTCTTTAGTGATATACCAGTTTTAATATATTAAGCGATCTTCATAACACCCCTTATATACATACTTACATGGAAACATATACACTCAATAGTATAGTTAGCCATATGCTAACATAAGGAGAGCTCAAATGACTAGTATATTTGTTATTTCTTCTGTACAGGGTGAGTCAACGATAGAGTAAAGTTCATTATGTTATTTGTTTCGGGAATGACGAAAAAATGTTTAATACAATAGTTTAAGGGAATGCTAAGGTGCACAGTTAAAAATTTTTTTTTGAGTATACAGGGTACTTCAAAAAAGTGTGGCCGATATAACATATGTTTTTTTTTAAATGAAGCATCCTACTTTCTAATTTATTTTTAAATTCTGCGTAAAATTTTATAACTTTTTTGTTAATAATGTTATATATCTAGACCTAGTAGTTTTTCTAATATTTCAATTTTTTTAAAAAAAGAATAGTTTTTAATGTAATGAAAGTCTGATTTTGTCAAATTTCCACTTTATTTAGTTTCACTGAAACTGTATGACGCGTTTCGCAGCTTCTTCTGATACAAAATGATATTTGAATATTAGTGTTGATACATTTATACAAATATTCTAAGGTAGATAGGTAATAAAATTAATACTATATGCTAATGAATATTGCTGGAAAATCCATTCTTTTTTTTTATGGGTCTAGCACACGTGCTACAGGGAAATCCCTAAAGCGCTACAGGAGCGACACGTGTGCGGAGAAAGCGATTCACGTTGTTCTTGAATCGCTGTAGATTGTACTCGATGGGAAACACAGTCCTGGGCAAACTATTCCAAAGGTATGATGTTCTCCATATAAAAGACTGCTTGAAAAGCGTTGTACGAGGAGTAACAAGCTGAACCTCATACGAATGTGAAGTATTAGCGCGACGTGTACTCCTAACATGCACCGCTCTGGGAGGAATTAAGCGGGCCACATCCTTCGAACACTTTCCATGAAAGTACTTGTAGAATAGGCTCAAGTCGCCAACCGTTCTTCGATGTTCCAGCGAATCAAGGCCGTCGGTCAGTTCCGGGTGTCCAATCAGACGAACAGCTCTTCTCTGGATAGAATCCAACAAATGCAGTGTATGTTTTGGGAGCGGAGCTCCAAACATGGGAGCAGTATTCCATAGTTGGTCGAATTTGAGCTTTGTAAAGAATTAACAGTTGTGGAGTGTAAAGCTTTCTGGTTCGAAACAATATTCCCAACTTTTGAGAAGCTCTCCTTGCTATGCCTGCAACATGTTCATGCCAGGACATATTTGCTCCCAAATTAACGCCTAACAGATTGAGTGACGATGTTAGAGGGATGGAGTGCCCCGACATAACTATGTCGGGTTCTGCAACGTTAACTTTTTTAGAAAAAACTGCCGCCTGGGTTTTTGTAGCGTTAAATTCCACTTGGTTATTGTCACCCCAAGATAGAATTTCTTCCAGGTCTTTGTTAAGTTGAATGACTTCCTGCTGTCTGCGGATATTCGTCTGAGTAGTCGATGTCTGAGCATTCAAAGTGAATGAAGATATAAATGTACTGTCATCTGCAAAGCTGTAGATTGGATTCTCGGTCTTTTCAGCAGATCGATAAGGAAGAGAGTAGGAGACAGTATGGAACCTTGGGACACACCGGCGTTGATAGTGAAGGTGTTAGAAAGAAATCCGTCGACTGCCACTCGTAAAGAACGCTCTCTGAGGAAACATGAGAGCCACAAACAGAACTTTTTAGACATATCATAAGAACGTAACTTAGCCAACAGCCCATCGTGCCAAACACGGTCAAATGCCTTGGATATGTCAACAGCAACCGCTCAAGATTCTCCAAAGTGTTCAATTGCGTTGTTCCAAACATGTGTTACATAAGTCAGAAGATCTCCTGTTGATCTATTTTTACGTAAGCCATATTGGTGATCACTAATGATGTTGAATCCTTCAAGACATTTTAGAAGATGCTGATTGATAGCCTTTTCCATGACTTTCGATATTATTGAGAGTAGTGCGATTGGTCGGTAGTTATTTGGCAAGGTCTTCTTGCCTTTTTAGGTATCGGCTGAACTGTGGCACATTTCCAGCAGGAAGGAAATATTCCCTTTCTGTAGGATAGGTTGAAAAGTCTACAGAAAACTGGTGTTAGTTCCCTTGCACAGTTCTTGAGAACTATGGCCGGTATTCCGTCAGCGCCAGAAGCCTTTTTGGTGTCTAGCTTCATCAAAATACGTTTTATGATACGCTGTCTGAAGACAATATCGGGCATCCTTGACTGCGCTATGGGAATAGTAGGTGGTGTTTTTCCTTGGAAATCGACAGTAGAATGTGAAGCAAAGAGTTCAGCCAACAAGTTCGCTTTCTCAACAGGTGTCGTTGCAATAGAATTATCTGGCCGTGTGAGTGGTGGTATGATGGATTTGGTGAAATTTTGACTAACTGCCTTAGCGACTGACCAAAAGGACCTGGAATTGCCGGGACAAGCAAGAAGTTTGTTTCTAATCCGTTGATTGTGTACCTCCTTGGTTTCGTCGATAATTTCTTTGCATCTGTTCCTGGCACAAACAAAGATGTTACGATTTATGGTGTTAGGATCTTCACGCCACTGTCGGTATGCAAGATGTTTAGAAGCAACAGCTTCTTTGCATTTTAGGTCAAACCAAGGCTTACCATTGGAAGGGCATTTCTTCGAAAAAGGGATGTAAGCCTCCATACCGGCCAAAATAACATCGGAAACCTCCCTGGCGCAGTCAGATGGGTCGTCGGATCGAAAACAAACGTCCAACCAAGGGAAAGTTCGAAAATATTCCATGAGATCTTCCCATTTAGCAGATTTGTAGTGCCAAATCTTGCGCGGTTTGGGCGCCTCTCTATCACTGAGCCAGACAGGTATCTTTTTGTTCGTTTAAGATGATGTCTGAATTTTTAATTCTATTTATTTCTAAATTTTCTAATAGGTTTAATTTTACGCCTTTGTTTTGAATGTGTAGAATTTTAAATTTATCGTCAAAAAGATGATTTGATTCTGTTAAATGATTACTGTAGGCGGAGTCAGTTTTTGGTTTTTTAAATAGCTTCTTTTATGTTCTGAAATCCGAGTTTCGAATGAGCGACCTGTCTGACCTATGTACCTTTCATGACAAAAACCACAATTCAACTGATACACTCCAGATTTTTTTTATCTATATCTTCTTTATTAAAATTATCTACAGATAAGGGGACACTTACAAGTCTATGCAACATACTGAGGTAAGCTGCCAATTTGTGTTGTAGGGGGGTGAGCTGATTTTGTGTTTATTGTAGTATCTGTATGTGAGGGTTTGTGAAAAGTGTCCCCTTATCTGTAGATGATTTTAATAAAGAATTAAATCTAATAAAACAAATTGCTGTTAACAACGGATATTCTCCTGACACCATAGACTCAATTCTAAACAAAAAAGTAAAAAATAAAGCTATTTCTTTAGTATAACCCAAGAAAGAAAGCACAGGGAAAACATATAATGTTTTAACCTATTTTGGTAACACGTCAGAGAAAATTAAAAACCACTTAAACAAATATAATATCAACATAGCTTTTAGAACAAACAACTCGTTAGGAAAATTCATTAAAAACGCAAAGGGAAAACAAAATAGATCAAAAAAATCTGGAATGTATCAGTTGAATTGTGGTTCTTGTCATAAAAGTTACATAGGTCAGACAGGTCGCTCATTCGAAACTCGGATTTCAGAACATAAAAGAAGCTATTTAAAAAACAAAACTGACTCAGCGTACAGTAATCATTTAACAAAATCAAATCATCTTTTTGACGATAAATTTAAAATTCTACACATACAAAACAAAGGCGTAAAATTAAACCTATTAGAAAATTTAGAAATAAATAGAATTAAAAATTCAGACATCATCTTAAACGAACAAAAAGATACCTGTCTGGCCCATGGTAACTCCCCTTTACTCAATTTATACAATTAATATTCAGAATGGATTTCCCAGCAATATTCGTTAGCATATAGTATTAATTTTATTACCTATCTACCCTAGGGTATTTGTATAAATGTAACAACACTAATATTCAAATATCATTTCGTATCAGAAGAAGCTATAGTATAGCGAAACGCGTCATACAGATTCAGTGAAACTAAATAAAGTGGAAATTTGACAAAATCAGTCTTTCATTACATTCGTTATGAATTTCCATCAAGTAACAGCCACAGCAATTCAAATACTAGTTTTTAGTTTTGTAAAAAATTGCCAGTAGCGCCATTGTTTCTGAAGGTGGAATACTCATAATTGGTACGAGCATTATATAGAGTTAAAAAAAAAGATATGTGTAAAGAAATTTGAGTTAGATGCTACAGGGTGTTCAAAATAAATTTATACATTTCGACTATTTTAAACTGAAAAATCTCAAATTTTTTAAATGGCACACCCTGTATATTATTATTTTTTATGATAGATTTTACAAAACCCTCCAACTTTGTATGTCATACACCTGTTTCTAATAGTTTTCGAGTTATTTTGAATTATTCCATTTTTACCCTTGTTTTTAATACACTTACGCTATTTTGAAAACATAAACAAATAGTTAATAATAATTTTAATATAGTTTAACTTATCTAATGAATAATTATTATGACGTAATAAATGTTCAAAATTATGCTAGTCTACTACTTGAATATACATGTTCAGTCGTTTTACTATATTTTCCTTCACTTTCCTTAGCATAAAGGGCGTTATTGTCCTGCGCGCATCCCGTATCCTATTTTCCATATCTACTGGAACAACAGCAGGGAGATTCACATAAACACGATCTTTAACGTACACAAAAAGAAGTCTAAAGGTGTTAAGTTACATGATGAGGGGGCCACTGAATGAATCCATCCCTATCGATCCATTTTTGTGAGTAACGATCGTTTAAAAATTCCCGAACTTCCCAGTGGTAATAAGCAGGAGCTCCGTCTTGTTGAATTCACATTTGTTCCCTTTCACAATTATCAGCTTCTTCAAGAAGCTGGAGTAATTCGTTTTGCAAAAAATTTAGATATCTAGTTCAGCGGTGCGCGGGAAAAATATGGACCAATAATTCCAAAATTTAATATTCCACACCATACGTTAAGCGACCAATGGTTTTGGTTTTGAACTTCCCGGACCCAAAATGGATTAACTGTTGAATAATAATGCATGTTATGGCTGTTAACGGCCCCATTACTGCGAAAAGCAGCTTGATCAGAAAACATTATTTTGGATAAAAAAATTTGGATCGGCTTCTATTGCTCTATTCATGGTGGGCCAAAGTTTACTCGTCGTTCAAAATCACGGTCTTGAAGTTCTTGGTGTAGTTCCATATGAACGGGATGATGCTTGTATTTTCTCGTGATGTAATTAGCCGTAGATTGGGATGTGTCAGATAAGTCAGCTAGTTGACGGCTGCTGACCTGGAGATTATGTTCAACATGAAGTAAAATCTCCATTTCTTTTTCCTCATTGGTAGCATTCTGGTTTACTACTTTCCGTTTCGTATACTCAACGCTACCACTACCATCAGACCGTTCCATTAAACACTGAAAAGATTTTCTAGATGGTATACATCTATGTTATTAGGGTACTTCGCTTTGTAAAGCGTTACTTTCAAAAGATAATTTTTTCCCGCCTCGCTCAGTATGTATACCATATCAATTAATTCATTTTTAGGAAAATCCATAACTATTACCTTTATACGTCACTTACTACAACAAATTAAACTATTTTTACTTGCTTAATAGACCTGTCAAAATTTGACAATGCCTACATTTTTGTTTTGTCTTGGCAACTATGATGTTATAACGTATGTGTATTAAAAACAAGGGAAAAAATTGAAAAATTCAAAATAAATCAAAAACTATTAGAAATAGGTATAAAAGTTGGAGGGTTTTGTAAAATCTATCAGAAAAAATAATAATATACAGAGTGTGCCATTTAAAAAATTTGAGATTTATAAATTTAAAAGAGTCAAAATGTATAAATTTATGGCGCTACTGGCAATTTTTTTTACAAAACTGAAAACTAGTATTTTTTAAAAAAAATTGAAATATTAGAAAAACTACTAGGTTTAGGTATATAACGTTATGAATAAAAAAAGTTATAAAATTTTACGCAGAATTTAAAAATAAATTAGAAAATGGGATGTTTGATTTAAAAAAAAAAACATATGTTATATCGGCCACACTTTTTTGAAGTACTTTGTATACATAAAAACAATTTTAAACTGTGCACCTTAACATTCCCTAAAACTATTGTATTTGACATTTTTTCGTCATTCTCGAAACAAATGAGATAATGAACTTTACTCTATCGTTGACTCACCCTGTACATACTTACATAGAAACATATACACTCAACAGTCTAGTTATCCATATGCCAGCCTAAGGAGAGCTCAAATGACTAGTGTATTTGTTATTTTTGTTATTTCTTTTGTACTACTGTGCATAGAAAGTTTCATTATCTAACCAGTATTCCAAGATCGTCATAAAATGATACTTTTGCCAGTAGTGTATTTTGCATTTCTTGGAAATTGTTTGATATTACAAAGTTCAGCACAAAAAACGAGTATTATTTAGTCACAGCAATTTATATGCAACGGCAATTTAAACAATTTTTTAAAATATATAATTGCAATACCTACCAATTTAAGGTCAATTTTTATTATCCGTTTAGGTGCGGGTGTTTAATATGTGCAAAACGATAATTCCTTGACCCATTAGTGAAATTATTGCCAATAGTGGCTGTTTTATCAACATTATTTCTACCGAGACGTTATAAATTGCAAATAATCCGCTCTTTTTAGAAATTACAAGCCAAATAATGCACACACATATATAAAAATGCCACATCACAAATAATGCTTGATGAAGAAACAAATAAAATCAAGATTAAAAGAGAAATTAGGCAAGTTGACTCAATATCCCCAAAGTTGTTTACGTTGCTCTAGTAGAAATGTTCAAATCGCTATAGTGGGAAAACAAAGGAATACTAGTGGATGGTAAACGATTAAATCACTTAAAGTTCGCAGATAATGTTACTCTGATCGCCAACACAAAAGAAGAATTACAAGAAATGCTGATGGAATTAAATAACAAGTCTCGACAAATCGGTCTAAAAATAAACTTCACCAAAACCACATATTTGAACAAGGAAATTGAAGATAACCGCTAGGAACTGTTGTTATATAATATATAATAGAAGGTGAAAGAATAGGAAAAGTACAAATATTAATATATTACATATATATAATATTAATTAAATATTTAGGACAGAAAATCGAAACAACAAAAAATAATTTGAAAACTCATTTGAATAGAAGAGTTGCGTTAGTTGGTATGCATTTGAAAGGTTACAATCCACATTTAAATTGGATATCCTAAATACAATAAGTGTTCAATCAATATATACTGCCGGTATTAACATATGGCACTGAAACACCAGCTTTAAATAAATGTATAATACAGAGGTTCCCAATCTTTTTTTACTGCGACTCCCTTCACAGGTTGCAATTTTTTTCGACGCCCTTCTAAAAGAAGATACCTGTGTGTAGCTCTAGCAGACAATAAAATTACTTCAAAGAAAACTCCAAAGAATATAGAATCTTAATTAAGGTAACGATCCACGTTATGAGACGAAGTACGTCTTTATGAGACATTGAATGAAAAATACTATTTTAAAAAAGTAAGGGCATGTAACTCTTGAAAAAAAAATATGATAATATTATTCAGGAAATATTATAATAAATTAATTAGTTTTAATATTGATTTTAACCAAACTTATCGAAAAAAAAAATTATAAAAATTCGTGTCTCATTGTTTGCGTCTCAAGCTACGGTCAGATGGAGTGAAATGACGACTTAAATGGATCGCTTTATATTGTTTTATTGGACAATTTATACTATTTTTTAGTATAAATTATATATTATTTGAGGGCTTTTGAGCTGCAGATTTTATTTTTGCACTTATTTTATCAATTTTCCTAACGATAATAGTTTTAATTTGAGTGTCTCGATAGACCTGCATTTATGAATTCGGACGTACCCCCGTATGAGACGCTATGTTCAGTAAACTGTACGACGCGGACATGTGATCTTCGCTTGTACCACTTTACAAATTTTGAGACTGATATATATAATATTTATTGTTTAAATCGTGTTATTATAGCATAAAAACTATATTTTATTTGCGAGATTCAAATTATAAGCTGTAAGTATGTGCAATATTGTCTAATTATAAACCTAACCTTAAAGTATATTAATGTTAACATTGATTATGTATGCTTATATTATACTTACAATTTTTACTAAATGTTTTAAAAAAGTTTTGAACTTGCTAACGTGTGAATTCACTTATTATTTGTTTCAGAAAATAATAGCTACACTTAATAATGGGCAAATTCAAGAATAATATAAGAATAGATGGAGCAAAAAAAACAGACAGTAAACTCAAATTATTGAAAAGAAAAGTGGTCCACGTTAATTTGAGTGATGATAATAAGAAGAAGATTAAAAGATTAAACTACTGCCCTGAAAGCATGAAGAATGCTTTAAAAACAATGCAGGAGAGTGGACTTTCTGTCAGAAAAGCACCTGCTGCCTACGGTGTACCTGCATCGACGTTACGCAGAAAAAAACATCTTGATCCTGAAAGACAGAGAAAAAAATCAGGAACAGGAACAGTTATCCCACTGAAAGAAGAGGATGATATTGTCAATTGGGTACTGTATAGATCACAAGTAGGAGCACCTGTCTCAAAATCGGAATTATTTGATTGTGTACAAAAATTAGTTGAAACTATGAAAATAAAGACTCCCTTCACAAACGACCGTTCAAGTCGACACTGGTACGAAGGGCTCAAAAAGCGCCATCCAAACTTGTGTATTAGAAGACCACAGCATTTAAGTTGCAGTAGAGCAACTGTAACTCGTGAAGAGCTACAAGAGTGGTTAAGAGAAATAGGAAAGTATTTAGAAGATAGAAACTTGTTAGATATTTCTTCTAATAGATATTTTAATTGTGATGAAAGTAGTATAATGCTATGTCCTGATGCTGAAAGAGTACTGGCTGAAGAAGGGTCTCGTACAGTATATAAAATAGTCGATGGTGGGAGAGAAGCCTTAACAGTTCTATTCATGTTTAGTGCTGATGGCACACGTGCTCCACCGATGATCATGTACCCTTTTAAAAAAGATTTACCAAAGAGAATTGTGAATAATACTCCTAAAGGCTGGGATATTGGTGTATCCGACAGTGGCTGGATGACAACAGAGACATTCTACGAATACATTGCTAATATATTTTATCTATGGCTAGTGAAAGAAAATATTAAATTTCCTGTTGTTGTTTTCATGGATAACCACTCGTGTCACTCGAATTTACCACTGGTAACTTTTTGCAGAGAAAAGCAAATAGAATTGATCATGTTGGCTCCCAATTCCACTCACATCATGCAACCTTTGGATATAGCATTTTTTCATCCCTTTAAAGTGGCATGGAAAAAATGTGTGCCTAAATGGGAAAGTCAACAAAGCATCATGCGTATAAAAAAAAGAGAAGATTTCCCTCATGTGCTGAAATTTACTCTCGACAGCATGAGAGATGAAAGAAATATCATCATAAGTGGATTTAGAGCATCAGGACTTTATCCATTTAATCCTAAAATGATAAACTTTGATGTCTTAAGAAAAGGGAAAAAGACGAAACATATTGTTGAAGAAAAGAATGATTATAATTTAGAGATTGAAGACCAAAAGCAATTCTTGCAAACAATTGAAAAAAGGTTACCAGCAGATAAGCTTTCTAAATTCACAGAAGCAGCAATAAGTGGATCATGGACCGGTGATTTGGAAGATAAATCATTGTTTTAATTTCTGGTTTGAGGAACATAAGAAATCTACAGGTATTTTATATATAAAATAATATAATTTTAATTCACAATTATTAACCATGCACATACAAAGTTTATACTCTTATTTAAAATTATATAATTTAAAATTTTCAGTCAATCCAATTAATCGAAAGCCAGTAATCAAGCAAATTGAAAATTCTGATAATCATAAGATTATTATTGTTCCACAAAATAATATTGCTGATTTGAATACTTCTTTTTCTGCGGATCTTGTCTCTTCAAATGACCAAGAAGTTTTTCCTTTATATATTGAGCCGATTGATCTGATAAATAATGAAGAAAAATATAAAGCTACAATTTTAGTCGATAATACTTCAAATATTGTTAGCGAAGTAGCTCATCTTGATGAATTAGAATCACAAGATCATGAGAATAATAAGGATTTATCATATAATGATGCAACTGGTACGTAGATATAAAATTCAATATTTTTGTTCTATGACAGCCAATCTAATTTTCACATCTTTTCAGAACCTACAGAGACAAATTACAATAGACAAGAGCACATCCATTTAATTGCTTCAAATCAACAAAAAAAATCAAAATCAAGCAAGTAATGAAACTGCCGAAAATATTGACAAAGGTAAAGTAGAATTATCTTAATATGTAATTTTTTTATCAAATAATTACTTAAATAAGATAACAAATGATTTTTATTTTTAGCTGCTAGTCTACAAAATTTACCTTTAAAAGAAATATATACACTGCCAATTGAATTCCTGCCAAAGAAGAAGAAAATGAAAGTTGAAAAATCAGGAAAACCCAAGTTACCATCTGTGGGGACATCAGAGGCATGGTTAAAGCTTCAAATGGATAAAGAAAATATTAAAAAATCAAAGAAGAAAAGCAAAAAAATATCAAGAAAATGCAAGAAGACAAAAAAAAACTAATGGAGCAAGTAAAAGAGCTCCAAAAGAAAATAAAACGAGAAAAATAGGTTATGATCTTTATTTATACTGAATTTTTGTTTAATTTATGAAAAATTTATTACTTTGTCTTGAAAAATGTTATTAATTACATTTTCTATGTTTAAAGTATCTTTACAATAAAGAAAACTTATTAAAAAAATAATTTTCATGATTTTTTAACTGTCTCATAAGAGGGACATATACTATGAGACACCATGGACATATGTCAGAGTGTCTACTAAACAGGGTCATGGAGACGACCTCTTTTAAACGCCCATTCTCCCTTATTTTAAACTTTAATTATACAAATAAAAAAATGAATTTCAGTTCATTTCATGCAGAAGTACTCATTAAATACAAAAAAAATTGTGTTTTCCACCTACATATATTTGAAAATATTAGAAAACCAAACGTCTACGCAATTCGCGTCTCATAACGTGGACCGTTACCTTATTACTTATTAGAAAACATAAAAAAAACCTACAAACAATACAATTAATGAGAAGGATGAGCTTGCTTTTCTGAGCATAACTTATTAAATCGGGGCTGAAGTTTTCAAATTGCTACTCTCATCTCTTTTTCTAAATTTATTTGTGACCTGTACTTCGATTTGATTACTACAACTGTAGAAAAGCCAGTTTCACACAAGTACGACGTAGCAAATGGTAAAAGAACCCTCAAAGCCGTAGTACGGATAGTAGGATATTCTTGGAATGAATTGCTCCAAAATTGAAACAGTTTGTCTTTATCGAATCATAGTTTTAGGCTCGTATCACGAGATAGTTCTAACAGCTGTTCTTCCTCGACTGTTGAAAATGTAGATGGTGGTGGGGTCGATTGGAATGGGTTTCTAATCCAGTCGTATTGATTCAGATTCTCTGGAAAATATTTATTAAAATGGGTGCTTAATGTTGATATGTGTTGGATAAATATCAATTACAAACTTGGCTCCAGATTTTGAATAGATTTTTCTTTCAGAAAACCTTTCAAAACAGGAAAACAGTCAGTATTTCCTAGCTCTTCTTCTATTTTTCTGTTCCACAACAGCAACTTCTTTTGAAATGCTGCAATTTTATTGTGTAATTGCAGTATATGCGTTTCGTTTCCCTGCAAAGATTTATTAAGAATATTTAATTTCTCAAATATGTCGTAAAGATACGCCAATTTTATTAAGAAGACAGTATTCTTAAACTTCGCTTCACGATGCGATTTCGTCAATAAATACGTGTATAACTCATTTTTTAATTAGTGTACACGTAAAAGTACGTTACCTCTCGACAACCAACGGGAGTTAAGTAATAAAGTAAAGATGTATGCTCCGCACCCAAATCTTCACAAAGCTTATGGAAAAATCTTGCCTTCGCGAGTCTTATTTTTATGAGGTTCACCACTTTTGATAACACAGGTCTGCAACAAAAATGCTGTCTGGATGTTTTCAACTGATTTCTATGTATTTAGGTGTTCTGAAAACTAAAAATATACTCAAAAAATTCCAGAACGTCAGGTTATTTTGCAAAACGCAAAATTTTATTATAAAAAAGGGTTTTTTTGGGCTAACTTGAAGTCATAAATAAATAGGTTCAATTTTATTTTGATTACTGTTTTTAAATGTATACAGGCCATAACTATCATTACTTTCTAAATAAAGAACGCCCTGTGTGAGCTAAATTAACAAACATAAACGTTGTAACCAGAACGTGCGCGCTCCGATAGTGTAGAAAGTGGCGCGGTACAATTGCGTGTTAACTCGTCATTGTTTTATAGATCTTGGTTCAATATAGTGCAATGTCATCTGTGCGGAAGTGTGTGAATTCGTCTGACAGTTTCTGTTATATTTGTGGCGAATATATGGTATTAAAGCAACAACTTGATATTACGGACTTTGTAAAAAAAGTATACTTCACGTATTTTGGCTTAAAACTTGGAGATCAGGATAAAGTTTGGGCACCTCATAAAGTCTGCAAACGATGTGTTGAAGACCTTCGAAATTGGTTTAAGGGCAAGAAAAAAGCTTTCCGATATGCGATTCCTATGGTATGGCGCGAGCAAAAGAACCATAGTGATGATTGTTACTTTTGTTCGTGTAATGTGAAAGGGTATAATTCAAAATGGAAGCATTCCATTTCATACCCCAATCTGCAATCAGCTATTCGTCCCATCCCTCATGGGACCGAAATACCAGTGTCCAAGGCCCCTGCTACCTTGAAAGAGATTCCAAGTTCTGACGAAGATGGTGCTGTACCTGAACCCGATGACAAGTCAAGTTTTCAATTTGAAGATGACAGCAGTCCGAAATTGTTTTCCCAGGGCGAGCTAAATGATTTGGTAAGAGACTTGAATCTTCCCAAAAACGCTGCTGAGTTGCTTGGATCAAGGCTCAAAAGCAGGAACTTACTTTTGCCGGGAGTGTCTTCCTCCTGGTTTAGATATCGTGAGAAGCAGTTCACTTCCTACTTTGCCCAAGAGGACGAGTTGGTTTATTGTACCAATATTGAAGGTTTGATGGATACATTTAAGATCTCATACGACCCAGCACAGTGGCATATTTTCATAGATTTTTCAAAAAGAAGCCTTAAAGCAGTTCTGCTTCACAATGGCGGTTTCTATGCTTCCATTCCTGTCGGTCATTCCGTACACCTCAAGGAAACCTACAAGAACTTGGAATTGGTTCTTTGCAAATTAAAATATAAGGACCACGGTTGGCAAGTGTGCGGTGATTTAAAAATCTTGGGCATGTTGCTCGGACAACAATCTGGGTTTACCAAATTCCCTTGCTTTTTGTGTCTATGGGATAGTAGAGACCGAGCAAATCACTGGACCAAAAAGTGTTGGCCTCCGAGGGAGCTTAAAGTTGACGAAAAGAACGTCCTGCATGAAACTTTGGTGCCTCCTCATAAAGTTCTTCTACCACCGCTTCACATAAAGCTGGGATTGATGAAGCAATTTGTAAAGTCACTTCCAAGAGATGGAAATTGCTTCAAATACTTAATATCAAAGTTTCCAGGCCTCTCGGAGGCAAAGTTGAAGGAAGATGTTTTCGTTGGACCAGATATTAGACGGCTTATGGCTGATCCACAATTCATCACAACCATGACGGATCCTCAAAGAGAAGGGTGGATTGCCTTTAAAGAGGTCATAGAGAAATTTTTAGGCAATAACAAAGACCCTAACTACAAACAAATCGTCAAAAGAATGTTAAAAGCATTTCAAACTTTAGGTTGCCTAATGAGTTTAAAAGTACATTTTCTTCATTCCCACCTCGACTACTTTCCAGAAAATTTAGGAGATCTGAGTGAAGAGCAAGGTGAACGATTTCACCAAGATATTAAGGAGATGGAAAAAAGATACCAGGGAAGATGGAGCGTCTCAATGATGGCAGACTACTGTTGGACGCTTCAGAGAGACCTTCCAGATGCTTCCTACAAGCGAAAATGTACCAAAAGGAGTCTCACTGGGAAAAAGAAATGTGTTTAGTGCTTACTAATGAATGTATTTTAGATAAGAAAATAAGTTTTGTTACGCAATTATAAATTAAAAAAAATTTTAGTCTTGTCTTTTATTTTAAGATGATAACTTGTTTAACATAGATACCTACATTGTCAGAAAACGTGACGTTCTATGACAAAATGAAAGTCATTTTCGGATTCAGTACACCCAAAAACATAAGAATTACGCAAAAAAAAACCAAAACAGCTCTTTTTTTTGCAGACTTGTGTAATTATATCCATCACGAAATTTAATTCAAATGAAATATTTTTTGCAGCCAGGGCCTCCCTATGTATGACGCAATGTGTCCATTTTACATTTGGAGCCTTGGTTTTAATGAGAGCTCGAAGTCTTCCATACTGCCCTGACATCGTCCGAGCTCCATCCGTACATACACCGACACACTTCTCCTATTGAATGAATCTATGATCTCAAACAAATCACTAGCCTTACCGATATCAGTCATTTTTTTGCAAAATAACAAATCCTCACGTACATTTGTTTCTTCTATGTACAGCACATAACATATTAATTGAGCGTCGTTATTACTGTCTGTCGCTTCATCCAGTTGACTGGCAAATAAACCAGAAAGATTTTCCACAATTTGCTCATTAATGTCTTCATCTATGTCATGAATGCGACGACTAAATGTATTTTTAGAAAAAAGAATATTTTTTATTTCTTTAGTCGCAGATTTTTTCCAATCATCACTGATACCATATCAATCGCTGCAGGTAAAATAAAATCTTCAGCAATCGTATATAGTTTCTTAATTTGGCAATACGGTGAGCGACCTTGTAAGAGGCGAGCAGTGTTTTGGAAGGAAAAGATGCTCTGGAAAACAAGAATATCGACTGATGTTTGAGTTTTCGGAATTTTCTTACAAAAAAATCTCGCGGCTTGCCTTGTAAATTAGTGTGAGTTGTTTCTAAATGACGTTTCAATTTATTAAGAAGCATACTTTCAGCTGCCAGCACCTTAGGACAAACAACACATTGGGAAAGTTCCATATTTCCTTTGCTAAATCAAAAATTGGTCATTATATTTTCTGTACTTTATTCATTTTTTTACAATTTCTTTTCTACGTTCTCCTGCGTCTTCAACACGTTTTCTATTTAGTTGAATAAAGATATCCATTTTAAGTATAGAATACGCGCGCGTAAATTAAATACAACACACTTGAAATCAAAACACGGCATTCATCAACGCTTGTAATCGACAAATAAATAAAGGGACAAAACAAAAGACCGAACGATGAATAAACGAAAGCGCGGGGAAATGGAGGGGCGAGCTTACCGAATCGCTGATGAGATGCGCGTGCAGGCAACCTGTTCGTATCGTCGCGCGACTACCCTAGGATAGCGCCGGGACGCCCCAGGGCGTGGCGACGTACAGTTAGGGAACCTCTGGTATAATATATAAATTCCAAGTAACCCAAATAGGGGAGAAGAGAATGCTAAATATTAGATTCCAAGATTACATTCCCCACATCGATATACGACCAAGAAGATGAAAAATGACAGATGTAATAGAACGATTACGTACATTAAGGTCGAATTGAAAGGATGAATGATAACAGATGGATACGCTGTATAGTTGAATAAAGGCCTCAAGAACATAAAAGAACCAGAGGTAGACGACAGACAAGAACGACGGACGACTTGCTCAAAAGCAACTGCATAAAAATATCGGTTCTCTATAACTAATCAGGAAATAGACCCTGAAGTTTTATGGTTTTTCAGTAGATGCGTCAGTGATTTTACAGTGTTGCTAATATTCTTGTGTATTATTATTTCATGCTATAATTAATTAATAAAAGCTTCTGATAACATAGAAGTTAACTACAGTTTATGTTAATACACAAAAGAGCCTAAATCTACACAAATAACTTTCTATTCATAGCCGAAATTTTTTGTTAATGCCACTAGTCACTGTATTTCTGTTAAAAAATTATTTAATTTTTATTATAGTTTTTTTAATGTTGCGAAACCGTGTGAAAAATCTTTTTTATAAACTAGCTAGTAAATCTGGTAGCAATTAAAACGTGTGATAGAAATTTCGGAAAAAGAAAAATGAAAACACTTTCTACATAAAATAAGTATTACAAAGTACACTGCTCATTTTTAAGCGTACAATATAATAAAATTACTAGCTACCGATTCTTAAGAAATTTTAAATTTCTTAAAAAAACTGTACAGATGGCCGACAAAATTCATAAAGTTGTCAACTGTCGCGATAAAAGCTGTTGCTCCATTTGCTTCGTAAAACTGGCTCTTCGCGGTTATAGTATCACGGCACCGGTTCCTATTCGGATTCATGACGTCATTATTTTTGGTTTTTAACATAAAAAGGTAATAATATCTTTTTTTAATTATAAATTTTTTTTACTCGTATTCAGATGAAAATTTTTTACAAATAAAATTAGATTTAGGTTATATGTTGAGACAGACCTGAAAATAATCATTTTTTCTTCTTTTTTTCCAGTCATATTATTAAATAGCTTAGGTTAAAAATAACTGCAGACTTAAGTAAATTTCGCATAATACGAGGATGGATTGAAAAATTCGCGGCCTAGTGAAGAAAATAAAATAAAATACGTACAAAAATATTTTTATTTTTCGACTAAATCTCCACCTAGCACTATGCACTTCTTCCACCTGCTTTCCAAAGCTTCCACACCTGTTTGAAAAAAAGATTTCTCAAGGTGTTCAAAATACTGGTTAACTGCAGCTTCGACTTCTTCATTTGATGAAAATAAATTTCTGGCCACCGAGGTGTTTTTTTAGGTTTGGAAACAGATGAAAGTGCCATATCAGGAGAATAAGCCGGCTGGGGCAACAATTTGAAACCACAATCACGAATTTCAGTCATAGACTCAACAGACGTGTGAACGCGAGCGTTGTATTAATGAAACAAAACTTTCTTTCTCAGTAATCCTGGGCGTTTCTCGTTAATTTCTTGACGTAAATGACTCAAAAGGGTGCAATAGTAAGTCGAGTTTATTGTTTCGCCTCTCAGAAGGTAGTCCACCATAATAATACCTTTAGCATCCCAAAAAACTGACGCCATCACATGTTTCGTCCATTGTCACAATCCTATTAAAAAAATCTTGTGGATCAGCCTCAAACATCTCAAACAGTCGCGAGAAATCATAAGTCGAATTCGTTTTTGTTCAACTGAAAGCAATCTGGGGACCCGCCTAGCTGAAACCTTAGAAAATCCGAGTTTGTTGGCAATGATGTTTTGTGTTCGTTTCATACGAGATGCCTATAGTGTCTGCAATCTCTCTGATAGTTACGAGGCTGGTTGGAAAAGTCTGTGCAAAGTCCGAGAGATGGCACCACCGGCGCGTATCGAAGTCATGTTTAGTTAGTAGTATCTCTTGAATGAACGCACACCAAGTTTCAGCCATATTGGTCTATTTCTTTGTGTTTGGCATTCGTGTGAATCAAGGAAGTCGAGTGATTTTCAAGAAATAGACGAAAAAGAATTTCGTGTGGTGATTAAACATTACTTTATGAAAGGCAAAACGCCTCAGGAGACTAAAGAGAAGCTTGATAAACATTATGGTGACTCTGCACCTTCGATTAGAACAGTTTATAAGTGGTTTCAAAATTTTCGGACTGGCCATATGGGCACAAGTGACGCTGAACGTTCTGGACGGCCTGTGGAGGTTATGACTCCAGAAATCATTGATCAAATCCATGATATGGTGATGGTTGACAGAAGAGTTAAGGTGCGTGAGATTGCTAGTGCTGTGGGCATCTCGACTGAACGGGTACATAATATTTTGCATAAACATTTGGACATGAGAAAGCTATCCGCAAGATGGGTGCCGCGATTGCTTACGCTTGACCAAAAACGGAATCGTGTGAAGTGTTGCAAGGATGGTTTGCAGCTGTTCCAGAAGAATCCGGAGGACTTTAAGCGTCGTTTCGTCACTGTGGATGAAACCTGGATACATTACTATACTCCTGAGACCAAACAACAATCTAAACAATGGGTTACCAAGGGGGAATCTGCACCAAAAAAGGCGAAGACCTTCGGCCAGAAAGGTTATGGCGACTGTCTTTTGGGATTCGCAAGGGATAGTCCTCATCGACTATCTGGAAAAGGGTAAAATCTATTACAGGTGAATATTATTCATCGTTATTGGACCGTTTGAAAACCGAGCTGCAAGAAAAACGCCCGCGATTGGCCCACAAGAAAGTCCTTTTCCATCACGACAACGCACCAGCACACACCTCAGCAGTTGTGGTCGCAAAATTAATGGAAATAGGATTCCAACTCGTTTCACATCCCCCCTATTCCCCAGACTTGGCTCCCTCGGACTACTATTTGTTCCCCAATTTGAAGAAATGGCTGGCGGGACAAAGATTGTATTCAAACGAGGAGGTGATTGCAGACACTAATGGACATTTTGCAGACTTGGACAAATCCTATTATTCGGAAGGGCTCAACAAACTAGAACATCGTTGGATGAAGTGTATAAGCCTAAAAGGAGACTAAGTCGAAAAATAAAAAAGGTTTACCCCAAACACATAAGTAGTTTTTATTTTTGCACGGACTTTTCAAACCAGCCTCGTAATCTACGGTCTTTCAATATGAGACCACACACCTTGCCTTTCTTCAGTGGTAGACGTCGTGGGCCTGCTGGAGCGCGAGTCATCTTCGATGCTCTCTCGTCTACGTTTAAATTCTGCAACCCATTTTTTCACAGTGGTATATGACGAAGTAGATTCCCCTAGTATTGTTTTCATATCATCGTGGATCTCCTTTGGTGTTAATTTTTTCTTAAACAGGTACTTGATGACGGCACGTTGTTCAATTTTTTCCAAAAGCTCTGCACTTGGTCTCACTAAACTCGTTCTAACCTAAAAACCACAATTTCTGCAGCAACAAAATTTTACACTGTGACAACAAAAGAAGGTATGAGGGTACTATAATAAAAATATTATAATTATTTTTTGGTGAGGCCGCGAACTTTTCAATGCATCATCGTATCTAATTGTTGGAAGATCGCTGAAATAAGTGTATCGTTCTTGAAGGGAACTATTTTAAAAAATAAAATCGATTTTTGACAAAAACATTGTTTTTTTTCCAAAGTCTAGAGATTTTTTACCCCACTAATCAATCAATTTTAAGCGTACGCCCGATGATTAATCGTGTTTTAAAATAAATATGTGGAGGCTTGAAGATAATTCAATAATTTTGAACCAAATAAAATTAGCGACAAAAAAACCTAAGAACATCTATGAGTTTCAGTTGGATACTTGGTTTCTTTTTGACCTCTTGTTGATGAAACCCACGACCAGTATGAATTACCTTTAATGAATATCTAAATTTTCTGCATTAACTCTACAACTGATTATTGCAGGAAATGTATTACATTTAGGATTAAATTACTTAGTTAGACCGCAAGATATTTTACCAAATTCCTTGAAAACCAATTTTTATTGGTTTTTAATGAATATAGTCTGTTTTCTTCCACACATAATTATTTATTGAAATTAAGTTTTGAAACCAGTATAACATGCAACAAATCAACCAAGAAAAAATAACCGGTCAAGTGCAAGTTGAACTTGCACAATTAGTGTTCCGTACGTTGATTGTTTTTAAAATAATCTATACCCCGTGGAGAATATTCCAGGAATTTTTCAAAATTTTTTGATCAGTACGTTTCGAGATAAGGTAGGGGACAGCGATTTTTTCACGATTTTTTTAAAAGTAATACGAAGAAAAGTGTGCGCAAGTATTACATTATATATATATTTTTTACTCGTGTTTTCACAAGCTTTCATTTGACACCCCACTCGATGATCTAGTAAAAAAATTTTTTTTTCACTTCCGATTTCACCCCTCAAAACGAATCCCTTAAGTCAAAATTTATCTTACGGTGATATAAAATGATCAGTGACTTCACAAAATACACTCCAAATAAGTTTCAACAAAGTTTATTTCTAATCTTTACTGAAAATTGATGACCTTGAAATTTCTGTTTTTTTATATACCAGATAAATTATTACAGGTAATGCACTCGTGATAATTTTCGTTCAATCTAAACCCGTGGAGAATATTCCAGAATTTTTCAAAATTTTTTGATAAGTACTTTCCGAGATAAGGCGGGTGGACAGCGATTTTTCGCAATTTTTTAAAATAATACAAAGAAAAGTGCGCGCAAGTATTACATTATATATATATTTTTTACTCGTATTTTCACAAGCTTTCATTTGACACCACACTCGATTACCTAGTAAAAAATTTTTTTTTTCACTTCCGATTTCACCCCCCAAAACTAACCCCTTAAGTCAAAATTTAACTTTCAAAACTACATGGCTCTGATGAGGCCATCAATTCCTATATTACTACCAAATTTCAACTTTTTATAACAAATAGTTTCGGAGAAAATCGGGTGTGACAGACGGACAGACGGACAGACGGACAGACGGACAGACAGACGGACAGACACCGAAGTGATCTTATAAGTGTTCCGTACGGAACACTAAAAAGAGAACAAAATTGAACACATTAACACGTTCTTCTTTTATTTTTAATTAAATAGCAGACCTGTAAATAACTTCTTATTTTTTCCAGTCATATTATTAGCTGAGGTTAGAAATAACTGTAAACTTAAGTAAATTTCGTATAATACGAGAATGGATTGAAAAGTTCGCGGCCTAATCAAAAAAACAAAATAAAATACGTACAAAAATATTTTTATTTTTCGACGTAATCTCCACCTAGCTCTATGCACTTCTTCCACCTGCTTTCCAACGCTTCCACACCTGTTTCAAAAAAAATCCCTCAAGGTCTTTAAAATACTGGTTAACTGCAGCTTCGACTTCATTTGATGAAAATTTTTGGCCACCGAGGTGTTTCTCTACGTTTAAAAACAGATGAAAGTCCGAAGGTGCCAAAACCGCAATCACGAATTTGAGCTATAGACTCAACAGACGTGTGAACGCGAGCATTGTCTTGATAGAACAGAACTTTCTTTCTCAGTAATCCTGGGCCTTTTTCTTTAATTTCAAGACGTAAACGATGCAAAAGGGTGCAATAGTAAGTCGAGTTTATTGTTTCGCCTTTGGGAAAGTAGTATACCATAATAATACCTTTAGCATCCCAAAAAAAAAAAATATTACGAAATATTACCAACTGAAAACAGACAAGAATTCCTTAGTATAGAGGACAATGAATCAGAAGACACAGAGGGAAAGGACTGGGACAAAATAACCATGGAGGAAGTGCAAGCAAATCTAAAAACGATGAAGAATGGAAGAGCGGCCGGACAAGGTGATATCTCTGTACAAACGATTAAAAATGGAGGTATAACCATGTGGAGAACAATAACTAGCTTATGTATATCACAAGAAAGAACACCTACCGAATGGAAAAAAGTTACATTTCATCAATCTATAAGAAAGGAAATAGAAAATACCCTAATAATTATAGAGGTATATGCGTTACAAGCACTATGAACAGACTGTACGGCAAAATATTGCAGAATAGAATAAGAGAAACAATTAAAGGAAAGATATCCGAAAACCAAAGCGGATTTACTCCGGGCCGGTCGTGTATAGACAACTTGTTTACTTTACAGCAATTGTTAGAAAAGAAGATCCAAAAAGATGACGAAATACATATGACCTTTATAGATGTTAAGAAGGCATACGATAGTGTAGCGAGAAATTAACTTTGGCATGTCTCGAGAACAATAGGGATAAAAGAAAGGATGATAACAACAATAAAAGAGTTATATAATGAAAATATAGGATATGTGAAACAAGGATGCTATCTCTCGGAAGCTATCCACATTACAAAAGGTCTAAGACAAGGGTTTTGCCTTTCACCAATCTTATTTAATATATTTGTAGACAACGCTCTAAAGAAATGGGACCGCACTTGCCAAAGCATGGGCATGCCCATTAGTGATAAACACCTATTATTGTTAAACTTTGCAGACGACCAAGTAATAATACACAAGATGCATTCGATATGGAATATGTATTGAAGAGATTATACACAGACTACAAGGAATGGGGACTAGAGGTGACCCTTGACAAGGCGGAGTATATGGTTATGAACTCGGAAATAGAATTTGATGTCTTAATTAACAACGATACACAAGTCAAACACGTCAAGGAATTTAAATATCTAGGAGTACTGATTGACAACAAAAATGGTATAGGTAAAAAGGAAATACAGAATAAAATATTAAAAGCCAGGAGGATCATAAGAGTTCTTAACTCAATATGGTGGGATCAGAACATAACTACACAAAACCAAAAGAGAATTGGAAGAACAATGGTAGAGATCGGTTTTAAGTTATGATAGTGAACTGTGGGTAATGCAAGAGGATAAAAGGAAAATAACGACGATAGAGATAGATTACCTGAGAAGAAGCGCCGGAGTGTCCAAATTCCAACACATAACAAACCAAGAAATACGCAATAGAACAGCAGCAACAGAAATAATGATGCAAAGAATAGAAAATAGAGGATTAAAATGGTTTAGACACCTACTCAGAATAAACGATACAAGATGGCCCAAAAGACTCTGGATCGAAACTACCGGGAAGAAATAAAAAAGGACGACCACATAGATCCTGGAATGAAGATATGAAACAAGCCATGAGGTCACGAGGAATGGATGAAGAGATGGCGGACGATAGAGAGGTTTGGAGAAGGCGAATGGGAACACAACACTTAGTTGTATAATTGTTATATATTACTTGTGTATGTATACAGTTAAACCCAAATATACATACATATATATATATATATATATATATATATATATATATATATATATATATATATATATATATATATATATATAGCATCCCAAAAAACTGACGCCATCACTTTTCCGCCGATAGAATTGCCTTCGCTTTCTTTGGAGTCGGTTCACTAGAATTTTTTTCACTGCTTGGATTGTTGTTTTGACTCTGGAGTATGGTGGTGAAGCTAGATTTCGTCCATTGCCACAAACCTGTTAAGAAAATCTTGCAGATCAGCCTCAAACATCTCTAAACAGTCGCGACAAATCGTGAATTGAATTCGTTTATGTTCAACTGAAAGCAATCTGCAATATCCCTGATAGTAAATCTACGGTCTTTCAGTATGAGATCATGCACTTTGCCGATGCTTTCTTCAGTCGTAGACGTCGTGATCCGGCCGGAGCGAGGGTCATCTTCGATGCTCTCTAGTTCACATTTAAATTCTGCAACCCATTTTTTCACAGCAGTATATGACGAAGCAGATTCCCCTAGTGTTGTTTTCATATCATCGTGGATCTCCTTTGGTGTTTTTTTTAAACAGGTACTTGATGACCGCACGTTGTTCAATTTTTTCCATTTTTCCAAAAACGCTGCACCTGGTCTCACTAAACTCATTCTAACCTAAAAACCACAAATTCTACAGCAACAAAATTTTACACTGTGACAACCAAAGAAAGTATGAACTTATTGAGATTACTATAATAAAAATATTATAATTATTTTTTGATGAGGTCGCGACCTTTTCAATCCATCCTTGTATTTAAAACCTATTTAACAAATGAGGAAGTCAAATAAAGAAAATATATTTAATTCAAATAATTAGGATACTTTTAAGCTTATAATTAAATAGTATAAGTAATTTCGTTAAACAAGTTTAGAAAATTGTTTTTTGATTGTGATAAATATATGCTTGGTTTTTTTTTATGGGGTCTAGCACACGTGCTGCACGGAAGTCCCTAAAGCGCTACAGGAGTGACACGTGTGCCGATTCATTGTTCTTGAATCGCTGTAAATTGTACTCGGTTGGAAACACAGTCCTAGGCAAATTATTCCAAAGGGATGATGTTCTCCATATAAAAGACTGCTTGAAAAGCCTTGTACGAACCTCAAACGGATGAGAAGTATTAGCGCGACGTGTACTTTTAACATGCACCACTCTGGGAGGAATTAAGCGGGCCACATCATTCGAACCCTTTCCATAAAAATACTTGTAGAATAGGTTCAAGTCGCCAACCGTTCTTCGATGTTCCAGCGAATCAAGGCCGCCGGTCAGTTCCGGGTCTCCAGTCAGACGAACAGCTCTTCTCTGAATAGAATCCAACAAATGCAGTGTATGTTTGGGAGCGGAGCCCCAAACATGGGAGCAGTAGTCCATAGTTGGTCAAATCTGAGCTTTGTAAAGAATTAACAGTTGTTGTGGAGTGTAAAGCTTTCTGGTTCGAAATAATATGCGAAATAAATGCTGTACTATATTTCACTCACCATATTTCGTAGTGTTCGGCTAATGATTAACGTCATCACTTTTTCATAAGTTCAATAATTCTATATCAAATTTAGGTAACAAATGCGTCAGTGTGTCGGTCGTGATTTTAAACGCAATCCTATTTACTAACCTGTTGCATCTTTTCAATATTCCTGTACACAGATCTAAATTATCTAATATTCAAGCTCAGGTGGTTCATTATGTGGACAAATACAGAACACCTCTATATTTATGGTTTACGAAGTCGTAAAAAATCATAATTATTCCAGCCTTTTATTATTAGTTAGGTCCAGCGCATTTTTAAATAATTTTTATAGTTCTCGAGTTTTTACTTGGTTAAAACAACGAAATTTTTTAACATGATAATAGAAACAAACATTTAAATGCAAATTTTATTTTTACTCTATCGATACTTTAAGTATTCCCTACTCTCTTCTTATTTTTAAAGTACGGACGTAGGCAACCCTCTCGCCTTTGCCTGTCGTTGGTACCCCTGCCTAAGTCTCGCTGTTACTGGCCAGCTGATTTTTTCATCCTGAATAGTATTACAGCCTAGATTCATATCTTGCATTTTATCTTCGTGAATTTGTAATACCGTACGTAATTTGGGTGTAATAATGCCGTTGATTTAGTTAATTTTTTTGTGTTGTGTACTTAACAACAACAGTTTTTTTTTTTACATACTTTTAGTGTTTGTTAATAAAGTGTGGGAATCTCTATGTGCTTCTATGTTAACACTGTATTTCTTAATGACTCCACATTTTAGTTTTTTTATTAGAGATAGTGAACGTTCCAAATTTGTTCTATATTCAATCATTCTATTAGGAATATATGGGACAATACAATACAAAAAAATATGTTTTAATAATAATAAAGAAATTACTTGTTAAACTTGACAAAAATAAAGTACAGTCTGTCAAGTAAGAACGTGTCCGCGATAATGCATTTTTGGTAGATGCGATTCTAACAATTCAACAAAAAATCGGTAGAGGGAACTTTTGTCTACGACGCATTTTAGTAAAAGTATCGGTCAATTCCGAACTTTCATCGAAGTCACATGAAATCCAAAATGAGTCACTTATTTGCGCGTCGGTTCGAGGCAGTCTTTCTTTGTTCCTATCCAAAGGGGAATAAAATGACACATTCTGCGACCGCTAAATATACTAAAAAGTCGTTTGTGAAGAAGTGGGTAAATCGGTTTAACGAGACGAAACATGTCGACGACTTGCCAAAACGTGGCTCGATAGGCAAAGTCACTCCGAAAATCGAAAAACGAATCATGTCTTTATTTTCACGGGACCGAAATTGACGCTGCGTCATGGAGCGACAAAATTATGAAAATCGGGTTTGGATGTGCCCCATGAGACCATTCGACAACGTCTTCGTGCTCATAATGTCAAATTATGGAGCACATTGGAGAATCTTTGCTGGGTGAAAATCACGTCGCGAAGCGGTTCACTCATCATAGGTAGTAGTTGTTCGCAGAAATGTAATAACGTCCGAGGCAGCACTACCGCGGTGTCTAAAAGGTGTTGTGAAATACAGAAATATATGTTTCAGCACTTGAACCACCTTAATGGGTATTACGACATCCTCGCCGTCAGTGGCGGCTCCTCTATAGGAGCACATGAGCACGTGAACCCCTGTCAACAATAAGGCAAAATGCAAATTATTTTGTATTATACCTTAGTCATACAAACGTCTTTTAAAGAACTGAACCTTCCCTACGAATGGACAAGAACAATTTATAACAGCCCTAATACTTTACGTACCGTTAAACCTCAAGTTGTCACTGAAGCGCCCTAAGCGCACAAACTACAAGAACTGCATGTAAAGCAAGGCGGTATACGGCGCTGTCTCGTTTTATACGTCTTTGCGTTCTGGCAAACTGTCTCTCTCTCTAATACGAATTCGTCGTTTTTCTCTCTCCATGGTTCACATTTACTTGGTGATCTTGCAGATTTGGATTGGGATAGAAGCGTCATGTTTATTCGTTTATATTTTACATCTAATCAAAGCGGTTCCAGTCAGAGTAATTTTAGCGCTCAATATTTTGCAACAAAGGGTGTATTGTTAGTATTAAGTCGTGAATGCAATTACCTACAGACATAAACTGATTATAATTGATGTAATGAACGAAAAAATGGATGCACAGTCAGACTGTAGTAAATTGTTAGGCTTTTAAAAGAAACTTTGAATATACAGTGAATCATTTAAAACAAAATTTTTCGAAGTTGTCTTTAGAAGACAAATTTAAAGTGAAAGCTGCGGGAAAACCGATTCCGAATCTTAGTATTACTCAAGTATGTAAGGGACAAAAACGCGAGTTCAAAGGAAGTTTTAAAATTGAATTATATGAAAAACGTGAATGGCTATGCTTATGCAGTGTTAAAAACAGCTTGTTTTGTTTTCCATGTTTGCTATTTGCATCTAAAAGTACTGAAGCGAGTTAGGTGAAAAGTGGGGTAGTCGATCTGGCACACTTATCATAAAAAAATAAAAAGCAGTTAGAATTAAACCTTTTGGGAAAAGATGATATAAAACAACAATGGTGCTTACAGAAGAGACATCCAAACACATAATGACAATGCATTGAAAAACAGATAGGTTTTGTCGAAAATTATAAATTATATAAAGTTCTGTGGATGTTTTGAATTAGCTTTGCGAGGACACGATGAAAGGGATGGTTGGCAAAATCCGGGCATTTTCAAAGGTCTAATCAATTTTAGTGCAGAGCTGGATCTGGCTTTAAAAGAGCATTTTGAAAAATCTACGGTCTTCAAAAATACTTCAAAAATAATTCAGAACGAACTATTAGATTGCATGCTACAAGTTTGCTACGAATATATAAAGAATGAAATAGCAGACGCCCAATTCATCTCTGTTATAGCAGATGAGACCATAGATATTTCTTGTAAGTTTCAAATGGTAGTAGTTTTCAGATACATTTTAAAAGACGGTACTCCAACTGAACGATTTTGAGCTTTTTTGAATCCACAAGATCATAATCCAATTAGTTTAGCATATATTACTTGTGTATGTATACAGTTAAACCCAAATGGATATATGGTATCCCAAAAAACTGACGCCATCACTTTTCCCGCCGACAGAATTGCCTTCGCTTTCTTAGGAGTCGGTTCACTAGATTTTTTCCACTGCTTGAATTGTCGTTTTGATTCTGGAGTATAGTGAAGAACCTATATTTCGTCCATTGCCTCAGACTTGTTAAGAAAATCTTGCGGATCAGCCTCAAACAGCTCTAAACAGTCGCGACAAATCGTGAATTGAATTCGTTTATGTTCAACTGAAAGCAATCTGCAATATCCCTGATAGTGAATCTACGGTCTTTCAGTATGAGATCATGCACTTTGCCGATGCTTTCTTCAGTCGTAGACGTCGTGATCCGGCCGGAGCGAGGGTCATCTTCGATGCTCTCTCGTTCACGTTTAAATTCTGCAACCCATTTTTTCACAGCAGTATATGACGAAGCAGATTCCCCTAGTGTTGTTTTCATATTATCGTGAATCTCCTTTGGTGTTTTTTTTTAAACAGGTACTTGATGACCGCACGTTGTTCAATTTTTTCCATTTTTCCAAAAACGCTGCACCTGGTCTCACTAAACCATTCTAACCTAAAAACCACAAATTCTACAGCAACAAAATTTTACACTGTGACAACCAAAGAAAGTATGAACTTATTAAGATTACTATAATAACAATATTATAAATATTTTTTGATGAGGTCGCGACCTTTTCAATCCGTCCTTGAATTTAAAACCTATTTAACAAATGAGGAAGTTAAATAAAGAAAATATATTTGATTCAAATAATTAGGATACTTTTAAGCTTATAATTAAATAGTATAAGTAATTTCGTTAGACAAGTTTAGAAAATAGGTAGTAGTTGTTCGCAGAAATGTAATAACGTCCGAGGCAGCACTACCGCGGTGTCTAAAAGGTGTTGTGAAATACAGAAATATATGTTTCAGCACTTGAACAACCTTAATGGGTATTACGACATCCTCGCAGTCAGTGGCGGCTCCTCTATAGGAGCAAATGAGCACGTGAACCCCTGTCAACAACAAGGCAAAATGCAAATTATTTTGTATTATACCTTAGTCATACAAACGTCTTTTAAAGAACTGAACCTTCCCTACGAATGGACAAGAACAATTTATAACAACCCTAATACTTTACGTACCGTTAAACCTCGAGTTGTTACTGAAGCTCCCTAAGCGCACAGACTACAAAAACTAGATGTAAAGCATAGCGGTATACGGTGCTGTCTCGGCTAGTATAGAAGGACCAGGTCACTGCTTCCGCCAAGACAGCCAACCAACTCCTAGGCAAGCTCTACCCCCCTACTCAAGTCCAGGAAATTGTCAACACGAAACAAGTTGACAATTTACAAGATGATCATCAGAGCAGGGATGACCTACTCCAGCCCTGCATGGTGCCAGATGTCACGCACTCGCAGATCCACCCTCCAGACCATCCAGAACAAGGCCCTCCGAACCATTGCCAACGCCCCGTGGTTTGTCAGAAATACCCAACTCCATAGGGACCTCCAAATGCCAACCATCCGGGAATTCATCAGCAGCACCCAACAGAGATTCCTGGACAAAGTCACCTGTCACGTGAACCCCACAATCAGGACCACTTACCGCCCCCCCACGCCATGTCCGCCGATGTCTACTAAGACCCAGCGACCCGATGACCCAGGATTAGCTTAATATTAAGTCCTATAAGCTCATGTTAATGAAATATCTTAAGTATATGTTTAAGTTCTGTTTTAAAGTATATTCATGAAATATCTTAAGTTGAAATATCTTAAGTTTGTCAATACCTAGGCTAAGTATTTAGGTCCATACGATGTCAATATCTTAAGATCCAAAATGTACACACGCTTATTCTATCAATGTATATTAGTTATAGTCTAGTTACTAGCTAATTTTGTCAATAAATTAAATGTGACGGTGCTGTCTCGTTTTATACGTTTTTGCGTTCTGGCAAACTGTGTCTCTCTCTAATACCAAGATGTAAATTCGTTGTTTTTCTCTCTCCATGGTTCACACTTACTTGGTGATCTTGCAGATTTGGATTGGGATAGAAGCGTCATGTTGATTCGTTTATATTTTACATCTAATCTAAGCGGTTCCAGTCAGAGTAGTTTTGGCGTTCAATATTTTGTATTGTTAGTATTAAGTCGTGAATGCAATTACGTACAGACATAAACTGATTATAATTGATGTAATGGACGAAAAAAGGGATGCACAGTCGGGGTGTAGTAAATTGTTAGGCGTTAAAAAAAACTTTGAATATACAGTGAATCATTTAAAACAAAATTTTTCGAAGTTGTCTTTAGAAGACAAACTTAAAGTGAAAGCTGCGGGAAAACCGATTCCGAATCTTAGTATTACTCAAGTAAGTAAGGGACAAAAACGCGAATTCAAAGGAAGTTTTAAAAGTGAATTATATGAAAAACGTGAATGTGGATGCAGTGTTAAAAACAGCTTGTTTTGTTTTCCATGTTTGCTATTTGCATCTAAAAGTGCTGAAGCGAGTTAGGTGAAAAGTGGGGTAGTCGATCTGGCACACTTATCAAAAAAAAATTAAAAAGCAGTTAGAATTAAACCTTTTGGGAAAAGATGATATAAAATAACAATGGTGCTTACAGAAGAGACATCCAAACACATAATGACAATGTATTGAACAACAGATAGGTTTTGTCGAAAATTATAAATTATATAAAGTTCTGTGGATGTTTTGAATTAGCTTTGCGAGGACCCGATGAAAGGGATGGTTGGCAAAATCTGGGCATTTTCAAAGGTCTAATCAATTTTAGTGCAGAGCTGGATCTGGCTTTAAAAGAGCATTTTGAAAAATCTACGGTCTTCAAAAATACTTCAAAAATAATTCAGAACGAACTATTAGATTGCATGCTACAAGTTTGCTACGAATATATAAAGAATGAAATAGCAGACGCCCAATTCATCTCTGCATCTAGCAGATGAGACCATAGATATTTCTTGTAAGTTTCAAATGGTAGTAGTTTTCAAATACATTTTAAAAGACGGTACCCCAACTGAACGATTTTGAGCTTTTTTGAATCCACAAGATCATAATCCAATTAGTTTAGCATATATTACTTGTGTATGTATACAGTTAAACCCAAATATATATATGGTATCCCAAAAAACTGACGCCATCACTTTTCCCGCCGACAGAATTGCCTTCGCTTTCTTAGGAGTCGGTTCACTAGATTTTTTCCACTGCTTGAATTGTCGTTTTGATTCTGGAGTATAGTGATGAACCTATATTTCGTCCATTGCCTCAAACCTGTTAAGAAAATCTTGCGGATCAGCCTCAAACAGCTCTAAACAGTCGCGACAAATCGTGAATTGAATTCGTTTATGTTCAACTGAAAGCAATCTGCAATATCCCTGATAGTGAATCTACGGTCTTTCAGTATGAGATCATGCACTTTGCCGATGCTTTCTTCAGTCGTAGACGTCGTGATCCGGCCGGAGCGAGGGTCATCTTCGATGCTCTCTCGTTCACGTTTAAATTCTGCAACCCATTTTTTCACAGCAGTATATGACGAAGCAGATTCCCCTGGTGTTGTTTTTATATCATCGTGGATCTCCTTTGGTGTTTTTTTTTTAAACAGGTACTTGATGACCGCACGTTGTTCAATTTTTTCCATTTTTCCAAAAACGCTGCACCTGGTCTCACTAAACCATTCTAACCTAAAAACTACAAATTCTACAGCAACAAAATTTTACACTGTGACAACCAAAGAAAGTATGAACTTATTGAGATTACTATAATAACAATATTTATAATTATTTTTTGATGAGGTCGCGACCTTTTCAATCCGTCCTTGTATTTAAAACCTATTTAACAAATGAGGAAGTTAAATAAAGAAAATATATTTGATTCAAATAATTAGGATACTTTTAAGCTTATAATTAAATAGTATAAGTAATTTCGTTAGACAAGTTTAGAAAATAGATAGTAGTTGTTCGCAGAAATGTAATAACGTCCGAGGCAGCACTACCGCGGTGTCTAAAAGGTGTTGTGAAATACAGAAATATATGTTTCAGCACTTGAACAACCTTAATGGGTATTACGACATCCTCGCCGTCAGTGGCGGCTCCTCTATAGTAGCAAATGAGCCCGTGAACCCCTGTCAACAACAAGGGAAAATGCAAATTATTTTGTATTATACCTTAGTCATACAAACGTCTTTTAAAGAACTGAACCTTCCCTACGAATGGACAAGAACAATTTATAACAACCCTAATACTTTACGTACTGTTAAACCTCAAGTTGTCACTGAAGCGCCCTAAGCGCATAAACTACAAGAATTGCATGTAAAGCAAGGCGGTATACGGCGCTGTCTCGTTTTATACGTCTTTGCGTTCTGGCAAACTGTGTCTCTCTCGAATACGAATTCGTCGTTTTTCTCTCTCCATGGTTCACACTTACTTGGTGATCTTGCAGATTTGGATTGGGATAGAAGCGTCATGTTGATTCGTTTATATTTTACATCTAATCAAAGCGGTTCCAGTCAGAGTGGTTTTAGCGCTCAATATTTTGCAATGTGTATTGTTAGTATTAAGTCGTGAATGCAATTACCTACAGACATAAACTGATTATAATTGATGTAATGAACGAAAAAATGGATGCACAGTCAGACTGTAGTAAATTGTTAGGCTTTAAAAGAAACTTTGAATATACAGTGAATCATTTAAAACAAAATTTTTCGAAGTTGTCTTTAGAAGACAAACTTAAAGTGAAAGCTACGGGAAAACCGATTCCGTATTACTCAAGTATGTAAGGGACAAAAACGCGAGTTCAAAGGAAGTTTTAAAATTGAATTATATGAAAAACGTGAATGGCTATGCTGATGCAGTGTTAAAAAACAGCCTTGTTTTGTTTTCCATGTTTGCTATTTGCATCTAAAAGTGCTGAAGCGAGTTAGGTGAAAAGTGGGGTAGTCGATCTGGCACACTTATCACAAAAAAAATTAAAAAGCAGTTAGAACCTTTTGGGAAAAGATGATATAAAACAACAATGGTGCTTACAGAAGAGACATCCAAACACATAATGAATTGAATGAATATTGAAAAATAGATAGGTTTTGTCGAAAAATTATAAATTATATAAAGTTCTGTGGATGTTTTGAATTAGCTTTGCGAGGACACGATGAAAAGGGATGGTTGGCAAAATCCGGGCATTTTCAAAGGTCTAATCAATTTTAGTGCAGAGCTGGATCTGGCTTTAAAAGAGCATTTTGAAAAAATCTACGGTCTTCAAAGATACTTCAAAAATAATTCAGAACGAACTATTAGATTGCATGCTACAAGTTTGCTACGAATATATAAAGAATGAAATAGCAGACGCCCAATTCATCTCTGTTATAGCAGATGAGACCACAGATATTTCTTGTAAGTTTCAAATGGTAGTAGTTTTCAGATACATTTTAAAAGACGGTACCCCAACTGAACGATTTTGAGCTTTTTTGAATCCACAAGATCATAATCCAATTAGTTTAGCATATGCTCAAAGTTACAGATACATCAAATAAATTAATTTTACAAAAGCTATGATGGAGCAAATGTTATGAGTGGCCGCCATGGTGGAGTAAACAAAATTATTCAAGATAATTGTAAATACGGCTATTATGTTTATTGTTCTGCTGATCAATTAAATTTAATTTTAGCTCATGCAACTAGCCAGAATGCAGAAGTAAGTATTTTCTTTTCTAATATAACAGATATTACGAATTTTTTTTCAAATTCTCCTCAGCGGGTGAAATATTAAATAAAGTTGTACGCTGCCATATTCCAAGACACGGTAGCTTTTTAAAAGTAGAGCTATAATATTATTATTTTGAGAACAGAGAAGCACTTATCGAATATATGGAGAAGGTAGAAAATACTTCGAAACAATCTACCACAATTAATCAAGCCTCTGCAACCCGTAGAATGTTATACGATGCACAATTTGTATCCTGGTTAACATTTTTTTATAAAATTATGCCACACGCCGATATCCTATATAACAGTTTGCAAAAAACGTCTTCTGATCCTGCACAGATAGCTACAGCAATTAATATATTTGAAAAATGTATAGCGACTGAAAAACAAAATGCTGAAGAAATTCCTACTTTAATTGATGATGTAGTTCATTTTCAGAATAAAAGACGTAAGGAAGATCCTTATTAACGAAAGTAGTTGCAGCAAAAGGAGTATGTGATTATTATATTAATTCAAATTAAGAAAAGGATTTGATTTAATAGTCATCTAAGTGGTTCGCTTCTAAGTTGTCTGAGTTTGAAAATAAATTCTCATCGCACTATTAAATGATATAGCTCAGGCATATCCATTTTTGGACAAAATTAGATTACAAACTGAACTTGAACTTATTTATAAACGGCCAGATTTTAGAAATTTGCCAAGAGGGGTGCATTGTTTGCGATTTACAATCGAAAATAATTTACAAAATTTATTTTCCGCAACGTACATTTTACTGCAGCTAATTATTACCATTCCGACAACAACTGCTGACGCTGAAAGAAATTTCTCCACTTTAAAAAGAATTAAGTCGTTTTTGAGAAGTACCATAATGAAGAAAGACTTTCAGCATTGGGAATGTTGTCAATAGAAAAGAAAATGATAGAAGATATTACTGATTTTAACCAATAAGTGATTGACAAATTTGCAAATTTAAGCAATCGCCGTATGGACTTTTCGTTTAAACATTGTGTTTAGAATGTTCAGCTTATAGTTAGTCGTTCTAAACAAAACAATATATTTTGCTATATTTCTAATATGGACTGCATTTTCTTTCAAGTGTTATTTATAATCGCGTTTATACGTACACCGCACCCATTTGCCTGTTATAGTTGGACCTTCTGTAGTGGTAAGTGATTTTATATTTGATATTATGTTTAACCTATTGCCATTTAGCATTTACAATTAATATTAGGTAAGGTATTTTCATTTGTAACCATGGACCAGGACCTAGAAATTTTAAAATGTCTACTAGGTATGCAGAGCTATATAAAATTTAAAATTAAGTAGGTTCCTGGAAATCGTGTTTTCACGCTTTTATTGGCTCAATGCTACATACAACATAGTCTCTTGAGGTATATGAACCTCCACCAAATTCCATCACTAGCCGCCACTGCTTGCCGTTATCCCTGGGATATGAAAAAGGATAAAATCCCTACTCAGGCGGGGAGGTGAACGATAAAAAAAACTTGAACCCACGATAAGATACTAGAGTGACCTTCACAATTGCTGGGCGCCAACCCTATTGAAAATGTTTGGTCCTTTATAAAGAGAAAGCTCAAAGGAAAGACTCTGATGACCTTGACTCAGTTGTCTCGCAAATCCAGTTAATTTATAAAAACATTTTTGACAAAAGGTAGGTTACTTTAAAGAAGAAATGTATATATGGCAAGATTCATCACAGGCCTCAGACAGGGGTAATAAATGGGAATTTTATCGAATTCTAACTAGGTTCAAATTGAGAAAAAAAATATTGAACGTTGGTCTAGGTCAGGGGTGCTCAAACTTGAACTGCTGGCGATCTACCTCAATATTGTTAGACTACGATCGATCGACTCTGAGAGGCTGCAAGTAAGTGTGATGCAGGATTGTCGTCTAGGTAGGGTGTATCGTGGCATAGATATTAGTTTTCCGCACAATATGCATTTTTTTAGTCAAGGTAAGTGTAGGTCTGCTCTAAAATGTCAATGAAAAAAACTCATAATTATTCAAAAATTGCGAGTTTATTGGTTCTTACAAATAAACATGAGTCCATGTTAAACTGACTTGCTATTTCAGTAGCTAATTCCTCAATGTTTTTACACGAAAAAGGATAACTCATAAATGATGCGATATTTGCCAATTTACTGAAATCATAAAAAACGTATTTCGAATTGGCCCAAAATATTTAATAATTCTGCCTCATAAATATCATAATTCAACTGAGGAATCCTTGCTTTCAAAGACGGAAAATTTTTCAGATCCTTTCTTTTCAGTTGATCTATCATAAGTTACAATTTACTTTGGAATGCGTTTATTGCGCTAATCATCTCAATAATAGTTTTTCCTTTACCTTGAAGCTCCAAATTAATAATGTTTAAATGCATTGTGATGTCTGTCAAAAATGCCAAAACAGTCAGCCATTTTCCGTTTTTCAGCATCTGAGTGTCATCACCTCTTTCGTCCAGAAAAGCTGTTATTTCGGGCAATAATTCTTGAAACCTTTCTAGGAATTTTCCGCGACTTAAACTGCAATTTAAAGAGCCGTTGCAAGCTACGTGCACGGATAGAATTCACAATTTTTATTGCAATGCCCATAATCTCCTCCATGTTTAGAACTTTTGAACACAAAACTTGTTGATGTATAATGCAATGGAAGGAGAAAAATGAAGGGAAATCATCATTAGCTCGACACAATGCCACAAAACCGTTTTTGTTTCCAGTCATTGCTGGTGCTCCATCGGTTGTAATGCACACTAGTTTATATATTGGTAGCTTGTAGTTTGTTACAAAATTGAAGAAAACGTCATATATATCTTCGCCACGGGTCTTTCCTTTCAGAGGAATCATTGTCAAAAACTCTTCCTTAGCCGACATGTCATTGAATACCATTCGAATAAAAATACACAGCTGGGCAGTGTCTGTCATATCGGTGGATTCGTCGAACTGTAAAGAAAAGTATGTACATTCCATGATATCATGTTTTAGTTTATCTGCCATGTCCTGACTCATGACTTCAACACGCCTTGTGACAGTCGGATGAGATAACTGAAGTTCTCTAATAGCAGACATAATCTCTGTTTTATTTTTAAAATCTCCAAATAAAGTCTCACCCGCTTCAATAAATGCTTCCTTCACAACCAATCCATCATCAAATGGTTTCTTGTGTTTCGCCAATATATGAGATATTTTAAATGACGCGATCGTTGCAGCTTTTGATTGTTTGGCTGGTCTTGTGAACATGGTTTGTTCTTTTTTCAAACAAGTTATCAAATCACGTACTTTTCGTTT
Organism: Pachyrhynchus sulphureomaculatus; assembly: GCA_019049505.1. Taxonomy (NCBI): domain Eukaryota; kingdom Metazoa; phylum Arthropoda; class Insecta; order Coleoptera; family Curculionidae; genus Pachyrhynchus; species Pachyrhynchus sulphureomaculatus. The sequence goes on from CM032453.1 coordinate 140,617,274, forward strand.
TCTTAATTCACTCTGTGACGGAAAATCCTTTTCATAGTTTTTATGAACCGTTTTATGATGCCTCTCTAAGTTCCCACGCTTAGGTATTGCAACTGACGCACGGCAAATGATACAAATGCACTTATCCTTTACAATACAAAAGAAAAATTCTTCCTCCCAATCGTTATTAAAATGATAAGTTTTACTTTTCTTCGCCGCACTCATTTTGGACTAGTTATTAATAAATTTTGTATCGATGTATCGCCTTCAAGTTACAACTCTGACTCCTATTCCTGCAGGCGCAACATTTATATCGGCGCGAACGAAGTCTCGAATATTCCCGTCAAACACGCCGCCCGAAGTTTCTAGAAAAATCGGCGGGAATCAAAAACGCGGCTTTTCTTTGACAAGTACCGCGCGTTCCTTTGATAAAGCCGCCTTTTGCCAATAGCAGGGGGTTATTACGATAAAAGAAAGTGATGAGGGGGTTATTCTGACCTAATTGTGGATCGAATAAATTTTAGTAGTTTACTCATTACATTTTGTTTTAGTTACCTAAAACAAAATCTGTGAATAGTTTTATATCGGAATCGACTCAAAAAGCACTCGCTATAGACTTGTCGATCGCGATCGACCGTTTGAGCACCCCTGGTCTACGTAATCTAAGCAATCATCTATTTCAATATGATAAATTATTTTCATAACACCCTATATATCCAATTAAGAGCATTAATCGATGAAAACGCCGATACAGGTTACTAAATGATACAACGGCATTGTTTCTGTTTTGAGAATAATAAGCAATATTACAGAATACATACACATAATGAATTTTTACCCTTCATGGTTGAAAGAGTGCATATAAACAATCAAAAACGAACATAAAACTAAGGTTTTCTTGATGCATATTAATATTTGCAAATGTAATTATTACTAATTTAAATCTTTATTAATACTTGTAAAGCTTAAAATAAAATTTCAAGGTTCTTAGGAGACGAGTAGGAAGTGGCTTTAAAAGTAATTTATTTTGCAAATACGGAAAGACGATGGTTATACACACTTACGCTAAAATAAAGAAATTAATTCGTTAAATCAACATCATATTAATTTCCTTCAAGAAGTCCTCATTAATAAATCTATTTTTTACATTTAGCCAAAGCTATATTTGGATGCGATGCGAAATTTCCTGTTTCAACAACACCGCTTTCTTTCAGTAGAGAGAATTTCAGTAGACTAACGAATATACATAGTAACTAATTACTTAGTTTATGATATTTTTTAAAACTAATTAATCTTTTGAAAGACAAAGTAATCTTATGAAACAAGGCCTATATTCTTGAGGATTTTCGTCTAGAGCAATTTTTAGGTTATCGTAATAGAGTTGTTTGTGTTTATCTAATTGCATGTGATTTACTACTTTATTTTTCTCCATTATCAGTTTCTGCCGTTCCTATTTTGTGTTTATTACAACTCGTACTCTAATCATTCTATGATCGCTTACATGTACAGGGTGGTCCAAATTGGACACTTTTAAAGGTAAACCCTTTATCTAAAGGAGATGTCAGTGTCTGAGGGTCAATTTTTATGATAAACTCAATGGTGAAAACCGCATATATCGATATCTAGTACCGTTTCAGATATACAGGGTGTTTTTCAAAAATCTGCATTTTGGAAAAATGTTTGTAATTCTTTTCCTATTGAAAATTTTTGATTTCTGTAAAAACATTCTCAAAGCACTTTTTCACGTGGATTTCAACAGTGTAAGTTACATTTTTTACAACTAGTATTTTAATAGTTATTAACGCAAAAATATATTTTTTAAATGGGATACCCTATATATTTTTCCTTATCCGAATTAGAGCTTTAAATTATCATTCTAAAAATATAGCACACTTTATATTTTGCTTAAATCTACTTCAAAATATAAAAGTTTTCACTTTTTACGAGAGTTTTAAATGCACATTTTGTGAAGTAGGCTTTGGACGGAGCGGCAATATCAATTGTTAACCGATAGCAGGCAAATGGTAAAAAAAAAATTCCCAGAAGTAACTCTAAGAGTCGTAACTACAATGAAATTTACTAAATGCTATAGTACTTGAAACTATGTAGAAAATAAAACAAAACAAAATAGAACAATTTATTCCGAGTAGAGCAAACTAAAACAAAACAATTTTCTATAAGAGATGTTCGAAATGTCGACCAATTTCATTTACACATAGGCGGCACCTTTTCGGGACACTTCTTACCGACTTGATTAGTTCAAGAGGAATGAGAGCTGCAAAACTTTGTATCACTCCGACTTCTAACTCTTGCCTGATGTTTGTCGACAATTTAAAAATTAGGTCTTTCAATCTTCCCCAGAGGTAGAAGTCCATGGGTGTTAAATCCGGTGACCTTGCCGGCCAACGGTTCGGACTTTGGTTGGCTATACAGTTATTATCGAAATTGGCCGATAAAAAATTATTGATAACTGCAGCGTTATGAGGAGGTGCACCATCGTGTTAAGAAAATATATTTCTAAGGTCCATTAACAGTAGTTCATCGACAAGAGATTCTGTTTGCTGCCTTAAAATTTCTAAATATCTCTGAGGTGAGTGTTCCTTCATAAATAAATGGACCTATAACCCTGCCTCTAAAAATTCCTGCCCACACATTAAATCCAAATCTGCCTTGATTTCTTTGCTCCGCAACTAAATGAGGATTTTCTTGTGCCCACGTAAGAATTGTAACGGTTAAAAATATCTGCATTGCTTACATAAGCTTCAACTGTCTAAATGCAATTTAATGAAAAATTCAGAACATGGTTACAATTCTTCAGAAATTTTTTGCAATCCAAAGTTCGTCCCGGTTTTTTATATTTCTTTTCCTAATTTGTTTATCCAGATAGTGCCAAAGATTCTCTATCGGGTTTAAATCAGGTGATTGTGAAGGCCAGCGCGTCACCCGAATCCCTTGTTCAGAAAACCAATTCTTGGCCAAGCGAGTTGTGTGTTTGGGTCATTGTCTTGCCAAGAATTAAGGCAGGAATATCAGGATCTATTGGTGTCAGACATGGCTATTAGGCGTCGTCTGTTATCTGAAAATCTTCATGGTAGGCGTGCTGTTAAAAAGCGCCACTCCGTACAATGCGTCACAGAAAAGAAGGATTGAAATTTGCTAAGGAACATAAAGACTAGACTCAAAATCAGTGGTTTCTAGTAATCTTTAGTGACAAAAGTAGGTTCAATCTCTTTAGAAGTGTTTCTATTTTAGTTTATAGAAGACTAGCCGGGCCCGCTGCTCCGCTCGCGTGGACTTAATTCACTACTATCGTCACTGCTTATTCCTTATGTTACCCAACGTAATAAAATATCTCCCATTAGTTCTCCTTATCTCCCAATATTTCTCCTTATTTCCCATTATCTCTACATAATTTTCATTATCTAGGCTTATCTCTGCTCATCTCCATTATTTATCCTTATCTCCCATTATTTCTCCTTATCTCCCATTATCTCACCTTATTTCCCATTATATAGGCTTATCTCGACTTATCTCCCATTATTTCTCCTTATCTCCCATTATTTCACCATAACTCCCATTATCTAGACTTATCTCTGCTTATCTCCCATTATTTATACTTATCTTTCATTATCTCACCTTATCTCCCATTATCTAGGCTTATATCGAATTATATAGAACGTATGTATAAATTTATAAAAACACGTAAATCGGATAAGTGGTTCTCGAGTGATAAGCGCACTAACGGACAGACGGACAGACAGAGAGACGTTGCATTTTATATATATTATATTCTTTGCTACATGATATTGTTCCATATTTAATGCTTTAGGGAGTGTATTGCAAGAGAACGCGCTAGCGGCAAACTTTTCTTCGACTTGATTCACTATTATCGTCACTGCTTATTCCTTATGGCACCTAATAAAATATATCCTATAACCTGGCCAGAGAACATACGTATGTTTAAAAAAAAGCACGTAAATCGGATAAGTGGTTCTCCAGTGATAAGCACACTAACGGACGGACGGACAGACAGACAGACAGACGGACAGAGAGACATTGCATTTTATATATATTATAGATATTCTCTGCTACATAATATTGTTCCATATTTAATGGTTTGGACTGTGTATTGCAAGAGAACGCGCTAGCGGCAAACTTTGTCCGACTTCATTTACTATTATTGTCACTGCTCATTCCTTATGCTACCTATCGTAATAAAATATAGCCTATAACCTGGCCGGAGAACATATGTATGTTTAAAAAAAAAAGTACGAAAATCGGATAAGTGGTTCTCCAGTGATAAGCGCACTAACGGACAGACAGACAGATAGAGATACGTTGCATTTTATATATATTATAGTTGTAATAAAATATATACCTATAACCTGGTCAGAGAACATATGTATGAATTTAAAAAATCACGTAAATCGAATAAGTGGTTCTCGAGGGATAAGCGCATTAACGGACAGACAGACAGACAAACATTGCATTTTATATATATTATAGATATAGATTATTATTATTATTATATAACCTGGCCAAAGAATATATGCATGAATTTAAAAAAAAAAGACAGGTAAATCGGATAAGTGGTTCCCGCGTGATAAACGCACTAATGGACAGACAGACAGACAGACAGAGAGACATTGCATTTTATATATATTATAGATTATACATTACAGATATTCTTTGCTACATAATATTGTTCCATATTTAATGGTTTAGGCTGTGTATTGCAAAGGCACGCGCTAGCGGCAAACTTATTTCCGACATCATTCACTATTTTACGTCACTGCTCATTCCTTCTGCTACCTATCGTAATAAAATATAGCCTATAACCTGGCCAGAGAACATATGTATGTTTTAAAAAAAAAAGTACGTAAATCGGATAAGTGGTTCTTCAGTGATAGGCGCACTAACGGACAGACAGACAGACAGAGAGACGTTGCATTTTATATATTATAGATGATTACTAACCTAACCTTGCAATTCCTTCGAATTAGAACTGCGCATACTTGAGATAACGATAAGGACAAAGGTATGTTTATGGACAAAGTTATGTCCCATCCGCCATATTGAATCAATAAAAAAAAATAAATGGTTTGAAAAAAATATATTTTAGGACTTAACAGTGCATTTCATCGAGAATGTCGGTAACATCCAAAGATACATGAAATGGGTTTCGTACTAATGCAGCTTCTTGTTCAGAGAACTCGGGGAAATAACGTTATATTTGAGATTCAAGAGCTTGAAGATGATGGTTATTAATTACCTCTCTTAACAGGTAGGCTGAAAAGTTTTTGGTCTGACACATAGATATGATTTTTAGGAAGTACCAACCTTCAAACGATACGTGTCAAAATTTCATGACATTTCGACGATTATTTATAAGTTACATTGATTTTTAGTGACGCTACTTTTGATATATTTAAAACAATGAATAAAATCGAATTTCGTGTGCTTGATAAGTGTTACAGGGACTCTGTCCTTGGAAAACCACTCATCATTTACTGGTATGCCGTTGTACAGATACAAATGATGCCCAAATGAGATGGTTACACCGAAAAAACATCAAAAAAATCCACAAAATTGTTTTGGATGACCGTAAAGTGAAATTGTGTCAGATAGCTGACACCCTAAAGATATCAAAAGAACGTGTTGGTCATATTTTGCATGAACATTTGGGCATGAGAAAGCTCTGTTCGAAATGAGTACCGCGTTTGTTCATAGTGGACCAAAAACAACAACGTGTTGATGATTCTGAGTGCTGTTTAGACCTGTTTAAGCGCAATAAAAAGGATTTTTTCATGCGATATGAGACAATGGATAAAACATGGATCCACCACTACACACCGGAATCAAATCGGCAGTCAGCTGAGTGGACAGCAGCCAGTGAAAGCCGCATGAAGCGACCAAAGACACAACAGTCGGCTGGAAAGGTTTTGGTGTCTGTATTTTGGGATGTGCATGGAATAATTTTCATCGACCATGCTAAGAAGGAAAAAAAACTATCAATAGCGAATATTACATAAAGTTATTGGTGCGTATGAAGGTAGAAATCGCAAAGAAGCGGCCCCAAACGAACAAGAAAAAAGTGCTCTTTCATCAACACAATGCACCGTGTCACAAGTCAATAGTTACGATGACAAAATTGAATGAATTGAAATTCATCCACCATATTCTCCAGATTTGGCCCGCAGATCAAAAAACTTTTCAGCTTACGTGTTAGATTATCTATAATTCCCGTCCCCGATTCTTCAATCTTGGTGCAAAGGTATTCAAACATGATAAAGTTTCCAAGATTTACTGTACGGCGCCAGTTTTGCAGTTTTAATACGAACGCCTGGATATTATCTCTGAGTGAATATCGTGCGTTCCCTTACCCTATAGTTTCAAATTTAACTTGTTTAGCTGATCTAAGATATCAGATAAATAAACTACTCTTTGGATCCAGTTCTCATCATTAAAGTGTGTCATAAACTCATGTTTTCCTCTCATTCCTAAGAACTATTATATTTCGTTTTTCAATCCACAGACTCGGCCAACAACATTTCCTTTTGATAACCAACGAACAGCAGTGTTGAAAAAAAGAACTTCGTGATCAGAGTTCATGTTCTTGCATAGTTCCTTGAACAGACGAGTACTGAGAGCACTAGATTTTATATAATTGACAATTGTCACCAAGTACAAATAAATTATTAACATTTTAACACCTACCTTTAAATTTTAAAATTTAATTTAAAATTGATAACCGGCGCACAATGGGGCGAATGCGTTATTTTTCGGTCATTTGCTTATAACTTCCACATTTGTTATTGGAATGAATTCAAACTTAATACACATAATGTATGATTAATATATGTTCAGTATATGAAATAAAAATCATACTATATACTATTATCGCGTGCGCGATAAAGCATAAAGATGATTATTTCAAAATACAAATTGAAAAATGTTTCGATTACATGAGTACGAATAGTCATTTTCAATATATTTTTGCCTGCTGAACACGAATCCGTTGTCCAAATTTGGCTACCGCGTCGTAATTTTGAGAAAAAATCACGAAATTTGCAAAAAATGACGGTTTCGAGGATTTTCATGACATTACACAGGCACAAATATTTTTCTCATAAATTTCGTTAATACTACGCGTAAGTATCAACATTTAGCTTTAAAATGCCTTTTGTTTCGTTTTGGTACATTTTTTTTATTTTCGAGGTATAGCTAAAATTAGAAACACTGGTTGCGCTTACGCAGCATTAATATCATTGTTACGATTGCCCTACGCATGCGACATGTAACGGAACATTAACCCATCAAAATACACTCATGAAGCGAATAATATTTCGAATCTCAGTTATCTGCTCTTAGCGTTACCAGGATCAACGACATGGACGTGACAAATATTTGATCCCTCGGAGTGCTTGCCCCTTGCCTCTCACATTTGTACTTCTTGTTTTAATCATCATAATCTGTATCATCATCACTGAAATGTAATAGATGTTTTACATCTTCGGACAATTCTTTCTTCTTACGTTCCATCAATTTTCGCGAATTAGATATTATCGGATCTGAAGCAATCATCAAATTATTAAAAATATCTTCATTATTGTATATTCGAGACATTCTTCGCGAATGGTTTTCTCTATATTTTCAGAAATATTTGTGATTTGCTTCCTGAGCATCTTCAGATAATTGGCCTATTGGCACGATAACATTTGTTATAATATCGCTGCCATGAATCAATAACTTGTGGATTGACACTGGCATGTAGTACCATAGGTATAGTGATACAAATATTTCGGCAGTTATAAAAGCGTATCGTGCTCGTGATAATAAATTGTATGATTTTGATTTCATATTTCTGAAAATATATAAATCGTACATTATGTATATTAAATTGAAGTCATTCCATTGACAAATGTCGAAGTTATGAGCAAATGACCGAAATATGTCGCATTTGTCTCACTATGTCGCGCGATGTAAGCAAACACTCGCATTGAGATCGAAATTTCAAAGTAGTCAAGCCGCGTTGCCGAAAAGAGGAAACAAGAGTTTAATTGCCCTTTTTTTAGAAGTGTATACTTCATAAGAAATGAGAAGTATATCGTCATTTTTTCATTTCATTGGAATATTGCCCGAGAGAATGGCTGAGTGGAGAACGTTAGATCAAGTCGGGGGAACTTTAATGTCCATTTTTTTACCAGAGGGGGACGAAGGGGGATAAAAATAGGATATCTCTGGAAACGAGAGACTTTGCCCTATCAGATGGTGAAGGCGCCATCTCATTCCACCTCGTTCCAAAAACTTTATACATCTTTGAATATTGAAGTAATAATTTTTTGTGTCGAATATGTCAAATGTTTATTAATATATTGTAGCACTCTAATGACGTTACACTAAGATTAATTTGTTGTTTGAAAACCTAATAAACAAATTCTAGTAAGCGTTTAACTCATATTCATAGATATGTTGTCCACAGAGAATTTAGAATGTAATTTCTCGCATTACAGAAATTCCAACATTGACAAAATGTCACACTTCAATGGATAATTTTAAGGAAGGCAGAAGGAATAAATTAGTTATAAACATATTTATGTATGGTTTATGATATATATTAAAGAAAAAAATCGTCAATATTCGAAAAATACATCTTTAATTTTTTCATCCAATATCCGATTTTTTACGCCGTCGCCTCAATGTGCGGCGACTCCCCCAAAAAAGCTAAGGCGACCCCCTCATGGGTCGCGACCCACCGGTTGGGAACCAACGCTCTGTCTTTTTTTCCGCAAGCTTGTGAGATTTTGATTTCTCGCGCATCCGCCACTTAGTAAAAACCGGATCCATTGTCTAGTAAAAAACTTTATTTAAACAATACTATGCACTACACACAGTTTGAGTGTACTATATAAATTAAACTCACTTCAGTATAGTAAATCATCACAAATAAATGCATAAAAATAAATTTACAAGGAAAAAACTAAAATAAAATTAAAGTTTAACTCCCTTAATAGTTTCCATCAATTGCCCTGCAGAAAACTTTAGATAACACCTCTCTTCTTCGGTTAAATGGAGATCTACAATATGACTGATACCATTTCTTCCTAAGACAACTGGTAGAGATAGGAATACTTCATGTTCTAGGCCACACATTCCCTAAAAAAAATAATTAGAGTAATTACAAACGTAGTAAAAAATGGAAAAATACCTACAGATTGGAAAACTAGAATAGCAATCCTAATTTTCAAAAAAAGGCAAAAGACGTCACTCGAAAACTACCGTGGAATAACGCTCTTAAATATTACGTTAAAAGTATTAATAAATATCCTCCTGGAAGAAACGAGCAAGGATATTCAAATAAGAGAGGAACAACGAGGATTCCGCAAAAAACGATCGACCATAGATGTCATATTCTCAATGAGGCAGATAATGGCAAAAGCTACATATATGTGTTTTGTCGACATGAGTCAAGCCTTCGATAGAATGCAATTAACAAATATTATAAAAACATAAATATAATATAAATTGTCTAGTAAATAATGACTATTCTTACCATCTTTAATAGATAACATTCTCAAGAAAAAACTTTACAAAAAAGCCAGTAGTACAGTTTTTCCGACTAATAAAGAACCTTATAAAAACGTAAAGTCAATAAAGTACTATGGTAGATGCAGCACTAAATTAAATAGATTCTTGAAAAAAATTAAATATTAACACAGCATTTAAAACATCCAACACACTTGGCAAATTTATAAAAAATAACAAAACTAAAACAGATAGAGACAATACAAAGAGTATACAAATTAAATTGTGGAAATTGTTCAAAACATACATAGGTCAAACAAGAAGAAGTTTTTCAAAAATAACACAGGTCAACATTTGATCTAAAAAAAACACTCGGAGCGGTATGGTCCTTTTGGGGTTTTTGGGGTCGCTGATTACGATGAGCGGGTTGGTTAACCTTCATCACATCAGATTCAAGGTCATTTGAAGGTCAAATAGAGAAAAAAACCGTAGGAAAAATCTGAAAAAATTTCATGCGTATGTTTTTGAGGCCCCTGAGTCTGAATCCGTAGTTTGTTTGACCTTACGCCCTTTTCCCAGAGGGCATTTAAAGGTCAAATAGAGAAAAAATCGTGGAAAAAATCTGAAAAAATTCATGCGTATGTTTTTGAGGTCCCTGAGTCCGAACCCGTAGTTTGTTTAACTCAAGCCGCCTTTCAGAGGTCATTATAGGTCATTTCATCATCAGTTTATGTTTATTTGAAAAATATGTATGGTCATTTTGCGTTGTTAAATTTAATTTTGTTTTTATCATACACTTGCGAAGCATACAGAGGTTAATTTACGGTACATTTTTATTGATTATATTTTATACATATCATTTTACATTTACGTTAATATATCACAATCAAAAATGTGTTTTATGCTGCTCGGTCATTACAAGGGAATTAATATGTGAAATATAAGCTAAATAATGGCAGGTAGACTGATGCAAGCGAATGTTTTAATACTGTTTAAAGGTACTTATTAGTAAAACTTAAAATATTGTTCATATCAAAAATAGACTATACAAATATTTTGACTAGTTTTGTGACTGTGAAATAGACTTTTAAAATCTAAAAAAAAAATTGAGCTAATTTTTATACTCTCGATGTTCGTTGCATATATCTAGTAAATTTAAAGTCCAGCCCGACTGTGTTTCTTGAGGTATAAATGAAACATTGTGCGCTATGTTATGTTTAAATTTCGTTTTATAACTCAATTCCCAATACATTTCAAATTAATAATTCTAATGTCGAACAACCTTGTTATCAAGTAACCCTTAATCTGTATACTTCAATACTTAATCCTTGTCGACAAAGAAACTCTAATACCCAATACCTTTGAACCCAATAACTTACTTGTACAGTAATCCTTATATCTACTTATACTCTCATATTGTCTTATATAATACCTCAATGCGTAAGTTAACTACTAAAAATGATTCGGCTCATACTTCGTAAAAAGTCTCGAGTGTCCAAGTAGATTTTCGAAATCGCGCAGTCAGTATTTAATATGAATTAAGCATAAGAGTTTGCTTCTTTTAGTATTTATCAAAGCATGTTTGAAGTACTACTCTAAACGAGAACACTTTCGTTTCTCGTGAAATGATCTTCGACTTGCTTTTCTTTTATGAGATTTATTTGATTCTTGCTTCAGGCTCCAGCAATAATCTGCCAACATGTTTATCCCCCAAACACCGTGATACCTTTTTTCAAATTCACTCAAGTCTTGGTGCATCCTTTCTCCATGTTCTTCGTTAAAAAATTTTCAGGGAACCAATCAAGGTGTGAATGAACAAAATGCAGTTTCAGACTCATTAAACACCCCATTTCGTTATAATTTTGTACTAAATTTCCAACAATATTTTTGTAATTAGGGTCTTTATGATTTCCAAGAAATTTAGTCGTCACCTCTCTAAAACTTTGCCATGCTGCTTTTTCTTTGGCATTCATTTTCCTCTCAAATGCATCATTTTTTTAGGAGGTCTCTTATTTGTGGTCCAGTAAATATGCCCTATTTTATTTTAGCTTCAGAAAGATTAGGTAGCACTTTAAAAATATGCATGAAAGCAGGACTTTCGTTTCGGCTCATGGCCTTGACAAGTTGCTTTGCAATACCTAGTTTGATATGTAAAGGTGGAAGTAGGACCTTATTGGTTGATATCAAACTTGGACCTATGATGTTTTTTTCTCCTGGAATTAATTCTTGTCTCAACGGCCAGTCTTTCCTCCCATAATGCTCATCTCGAGCCCGACTATTCCACTCACAAATAAAGCACGGATAAGAAGTGTTTCCAGATTGCTGTCCCAGTAATATTGTAAATATCTTTAAGTCCCCACAAAGTTCCCACTGGTTTTGATCGTAATTCAATTTTTGCAATAGCAACTCAAAATTATAGTATTCTTCATCTAATACAACAGAATGAGCGACTGGTAAAGGGGCATAAATATTTCCATTATGTAACAAGATAGCTTTTAAGCTTCTTTTTGAAGAATCTATAAACAGTCGCCAATCACTTGCTGTGTATTCTATACCCTTCAATATTATGGCAATAGACTAGATTATTCATTTTAGTAAAATATTTTCTGAATGGACGTTCTCTCGAACGATAGACAGAAATTTTTGTTCCTGTGGATAGACAATTTTTTTCTTTTAGCCTAGATGCTAAAAGCTCTGATCTATCTTTCGAGAGTCCCAAGTCTCTGCACAGATCACTTAATTCGTTTTGATTAAATGTTTCGGCTTCCGATATATAATTTTCCTCAACATCTGATTCTTCTGTGCTGAAATTTTCTTTTTCTTCGTGTTCGAATGTTTTATCTGGCATATCTTCATCAGTTGCCACTTCTTGTCCCAATTCATTAATTTCTATGATATGATCAGAATTTGTTTCAATAAGAACTGGTAAAGTCACAGATGTTACACGTGCATATGAAATAGAATCCTTATTCTTTCGGTTGTAACCTTTCAAGTTTGTTAAGCAGAAGTAACAGTCGGTGGTATGGTCTGTTGTGGGTTTCCATATCATTGGCCGAGAAAATACCTGGTTGTTAACTCTATATAGAACATTGCGGCATTTATGACATATAGATTTTGGTGTGTAAGAGTTATCCAATGAGCTTGTATCAATATGATAAATTTGGTGATATTTGTGGAATATACTCCCCACAAACAACACAAAAATTGTCGAGTTTAATGGAACATGACGAATTTCTTGTAGCATTTGACTCTACAGAGGCCAAGTTTCCCACCAATGTAGAGCTACGGTCGTATGATGACGACGCCTGCGGGCCCGCTTTCCCACCCTGACCAGCCGCCGATTCTTGCCATGACGGCATAAACGCCGTAACCCAGGGACTTCCCCGGATAGTGAGACAACTCCGTTGCCCACCGTCACCACGTGGAGGTGCCCTGGGTGCAACTACACCTTAATACTATAGTTTAAAGCGAGACTGAGCTAAATTTATAAAAAAGAAGAGAATAAATAATTTCGCGAGGAATGAAAAAGCATTTTATTGTCAAAGTAAAACTCCATATATATATACAAAGATACTTAAAATGACCACCGTATATCTTTTGAGCATAAGATCATGCAGGATTTGAACTGAATGATCTGAAAAAATAATAGATGAATTTTTTCAGATTTTTTCCACGATTTTTTCTCTATCTGACCTTCAAATGACCTTCAAATGACCTTCAAATGACCTTCAAATGACCTCTGGGAAAAGGCGTAAGGTCAAACAAACTACGGATTCGGACTCAGGGACCTCAAAAAACATACGCATGAAATTTTTCAGATTTTTCTTACGGTTTTTTCTCTATTTGACCTTCAAATGACCTCTAGGAAAAGGCGTAAGGTCAAACAAACTACGGATTCGGACTCAGGGACCTCAAAAACATACGCATGAATTTTTTCAGATTTTTCCTACGGTTTTTTCTCTATTTGACCTTCAAATGACCTTGAATCTGATTTGATGAAGGTTAACCAACCCGCTTATCGTAATCAGCGACCCCAAAAACCCCATAAGGACCATACCGCTCCGAGTGTTTTTTTTTAGATCAAATGTTGACCTGTGTAATAAAAGAACTTGCTTCATCATACGTCAATAGAAAAAATAACTCAAATTACGCAAATCATTTAATTGAAAATAACCACCAATTCAACCCAAACTTTGAAATATTACATACTTGCACAAAAAGCCTGAAACTTAATTACCTAGAATCTTTAGAAATAAACAAATTGAAAAATTCAGATTCCTTAATAAATGAAAAATTAGACTTAAATAATTCACCATTACTAAATCTGTTTTAATTAAATTATTTTATTACCTGCCATAAATTGTGAACCAACCATTTATTATAGTAATTTTACCCTCATTTTGTAACAAACCTTCTGAAGAAGCTGTCGTACAGCGAAACATGTTATGGTGTTAAAAATAAAAAATTTAGTGGAAATTTAAGTAGTGTTTTACTTCTTGCAAAACTTTTGTTTTCTTCCAATTAATATAACCCCGCATTGCAGTGTTTAACCCATGTACCTTAATTCACGCTCAAAGTATGGCTAACCGTGGTTATAAAAATTATCTAAACACTTTTTGTTATATATGTGTTGAGTTTGTAATTAAAAACATCAAAGAAACATTACTGACTTTGTAAGAAAACTATACTTTGCATATTTTGGTGTAGAAATCGGTAATCAAGGAAAAAAATGTTGGGCTCCTCACAAAGTATGTTATGTTTGTGTCAAGGATCTTAGGAAATGGTATAAGGTAGAAAAGAAAGCTTTTAGAATTGCAGTACCCATGGTATGCAGAGAGCAAGAAAATCATTCAAATGATTGTTATTTTTGCAGCGTTGATGTTTCTGGGTGTAACTCCAAACATAAGAAAGTAATTGTCTATCCTAACTTTACTTCAGCTAATCGGCCGGTAGGACATGGACCGGGACTTCCTGTCTCTGAGCCACCTCAGTCTATTGATGATGTTTTACAGTCCAGTCCCGAATTTAAAGAAAGTCGATCGGATGATGATGAGTTTCAATATTCTCTAGAAAATTTAAAACCACAGTTGTTTACACAAGCTGAGTTAAATGATTTAATGAGAGATTTGGGTTTGACAGGAAAAAGCAGAATTGCTTGGTTCTAGGCTGAAAGAAAAACATTTATTGGAATCTGGAACATCGATTTACCATTAGAGAACAAGTGATCAACAGTTTGCTCAGTTTTTCAAGCAGGAAGAGGATTTGGTTTACTGCTATGATATTGGTAGTCTAATGAACGAATTTGGCATTGAGTACAACAAGGAAGAATGGAGGCTTTTTATAGACTCATCAAAAACTAGTTTTAAAAGGTGTTCTATTACACAACGGAAATACTTATGCTTCACTGCCTGTTGCTCATTCAGTCCATAGGAAGGAAACTTACGAAAATCTTAACCTGATTTTACAGAAAATTAACTATCCAGCTCACGATTGGATGCTATGTGGAGATTTAAAAGTTGTCTCCATGATCCTTAGTCAACAAAAGGGATTTACAAAAGTTTCCATGTTTTATATGTGAGTGGGACAGCAGAGCAAGGGATCAACATTGGTCCAAAAAACAATGGCCCGTAAGAAAAACTTTAACACCGGGCGAGAAGAACATTTTGCATAAAACTTTAGTAGACCCAAAAAAAGATACTTCTACCACCACTACACATCAAATTAGGCTTAATGAAACAATTTGTGAAAGCCTTGCCTAAAGATGATGAATGTTTTAAATATTTATGTAAAAGATTTCCTCATTTATCAGAAGCCAAACTGAAAGAAGGGGTTTTTGTTGGGCCTGATATTCGTAAAATGATGTTCGATTCCAACTATGAAGCAAGGATGATTACAAAGGAAAAGGAGGCTTGGATATCATTTAAAGAAGTTGTGACTAAGTTTTTGGGCAATGTGAAAGGCCTAACTATGAACTTATCGTAGCTAATATGATAGACAGGCTCAAATATCTGGGTTGTCTGATGAGCCTTAAAGTCCACTTCTTGCAAAACCATCTTGACTTTTTTCCTAAAAACTTAAGCGATGTGAATGAAGAGCAGGGGGAACGGTTTCATCAGGACATAAAGGAGATGAAGAAACGGTACCAGGGACGGTGGAATATCAGCATGATAGGTGATTACTGTTGATCACTTCATAGAGAACAACGAAATGCATCACATCGGAGAAAAAGCTATACAAGAAACTTCACAGAGAAAAGGGAAAGGAAATACAAAAAAAATAAGCACCTAAAATATTCGCGTTGAAGTGAAATATGTTATCGCGAGTAAAAATTGTAGCCTAATCAAATAAAAGTGCGGTTTAAGTTTTTATTTTTTATGTATCAAATTGTCCCTATTTTGAAATTTAATCGATGTCATATTGTGAGAGAACGTGGGTGATACAAAAAAAACTGATACCAGATACGGTTTCAGCACCCAAAAATACATAACCCTTAGATGTATTGGTTTAAAAAGTTTGTACAAATATTTTTTTTTGTTGCCCTGTGTTATTAATACAACCAAGACAAAATATATGATAGCTTCAAAAGGAATTATTAAGATGCAAGCTGGAGATCCAAGGAAGTATTATTGAACAGCTTAATAATTTTAAATACCTGGGAACAATGATAACAAGCTAAGGAGACTTAAACAGGAAAATAAAACAACAGTCTATGAAGGCATCACTAATAGGGAGATACATAGTAAAACTAGATCTACAGGAACTAAGTAAGATCCAAGAAATAGCCAAATGGACCAGAACTAGAAGAAAACAATGGAATATATACGTAGATCGGATGGACAACAACAGACTGGTAAAAAAGGCCAGCCTCAATAAATCTTGCGGTAGAAGAACTAGGGGCAGACCTCCGAAAACGTGGAAGGAATGTTGGACGTCCACATCAGAAGGGACCTAATGGGGATAAAACAGGTAGTATGCCTACTTACCCACCATAAAAGAAAGAAGAAGATAAGAAAAGTAAAATATAATTTGAAACCTAAAATATAGGGTTTATTGTAAAACAACTGAAAATAGGCAAAGCCCATATTTCAGCAGTCTACCCACTGTTCTCTTATTCGTCTATCCATCCCGAGACGCTTTTCGCCGTATCACGGCTCATCAGTCGGGCTAGGATCGACAAAGAAGATAACAGAATTTTAAGTACTTCATTTCGGTACTTACGAAACACAACGGTAAGATACAACGAATTGTACCAAATATGCTTACCTAGTACTTAATCGGAGACTGACACAGCAGCTACAAGCCAACAGAGTGGTTGGCACAGCTAACACTCAAGGCAGGCCGCGAGATTTGCGAGAGATCAACCTCTGACCTTATGTGGTTTATTGTAAAACAACTGAAAATAGGCAAAGCTCATATTTCAGCAGTTTACCCACTGTTCTCTTATTCGTTCTTCCATCCCGAGACGCGTTTCGCCGTAGCACGGCTCATCAGTCGGGCTAGGATCGACAAAGAAGAGAACAGAATTTTAAGTACTTTATTCCGATACTTACGAAACACAACGGTAAGATACAACGAATTGTACCAAATACGCTTACCTAGTACTCAATCGGAGGCTGACACAGCAGCTACAAGTCAACAGAGTGGTTGGCACAGCTAACACTAAAGGCAGGCAGCGAGATTTGCGAGGGATCAACCTCAGACCTTATGTGGTTTATTGTAAAACAACTGAAAATAGGCAAAAGCCCATATTTCAGCAGTCTACCCACTGTTCTCTTATTCGTCCTCCCGTCCCGAGACGCGTTTCGCCGTATCACGGCTCATCAGTTGGGCTAGGATCGACAAAGAAGAGAATAGAATTATAAGTACTTTATTCCGGTACTTACGGAACACAACGGTAAGACACAACGAATTGTAGCAAATACGCATACCATGGGAGGCTGACACAGCAGCCACAAGCCAATAGGGGTTCTAACTTTAGTAGCTTATTATTCCCATTAGTGACATATTCAAGGCATTCGACCGTGTTTAAACATGACGTATTATTAGCTAAGGTACGCTCTTATGGTACGTCGGAAAGGTTTTGTTTATGGCTCTCCGGTTTCCTCAGAGAGCCTTCTTTACGACTGGCAGTCGACGGATTTCTTTCTAATACCCTCACTATCAACGCCAGTGTGCCCCAAGCCCCCACCCTCCTCCTTTCTTTCTCATTTACATCAACTATCTGCCGGAAAAGATCAAAAATCCAATCTACCGGTTGCAGTTGGAGGGGAATATACTAGAGAAGCACAAATATATTTAGATAAATAAATTATTACTGTGTGTGTTTTATTTATCATCAGTCCCCTTCATATGGGTTTATGAATATATCTAAAATTTGTTGAAGCAATATATATATATATATATATATATATATATATATATATATATATATATATATATATATATATATATATATATATATATATATGTATATATATATATATATATATATATATATATATATATATATATATATATATATATATATATATATATTTATATATATATATGTTATATATATATATATATATATATATATATATATATATATATATATATATATATATATATGTTATATATATATATATATATATATTCTATATATATATATATATATATATATATATATATATATATATAATATATATATGAAGGGTTTTCCACTAGGGATGTCCGACTTTTGACAGCTAATAGCGGCCATGTTGGTGGGCAGATGTTGGACATCTGATGTCAGTTGTGTTTCGTAAGGTTTGTCATTCAATCATGAATCGTTTCACGTTAAAAGAACGCTTGGAAATTGTCCAAAATTATATTACTTCAAAATAACTCAATGCTGCAGGAATATTTCTTCCCAGAATTTGACGAAATGGACGCAGACGACTTTTATTTGGCGCACCGCCCCATATTTTCGGCCCAGAATTGCACGCCAAGTTAGATGAATCATTAATTTCACGAAATGGCCCTACCCCTTGGCCGCCGAGATCATGCGATATAACGCCTATGGACTATTTTCTTTGGGGCTACGTTCAATCACAAGTTTACAGCAACAAACCAGCAACTCTTGATGCACTTGAAGCCAACATTCGTCGTGCCATAGCAGGCGTAAGGCCGGAAATGCTGGCCCGAATCATAGAAAATTGGTGTAAGCAGATTCGTATCTGCAAAATGAGCCGCGGACGACCCTTTGAGCGATATCTTGTTTAAATCTTAAATGGCATAAAATTTTCCGTTAAATAAAAGTTTCAGAATGAATTTTGCTTAAAAACTATTTGTTTTATTCAATTTTAAAGTTAGGACGCTCTTAATGGAAAATCCTATATATAGGGCATGTATGTTAACTACCATCATATTTACTGTATAGAAAAACCCCCATTCCTGGCCTTGTTGAGAAGAACTTGCAAGATAGCTGAAAAGATGGAACGTAAGAAGTAGATTATTAATTGCTTGCAGACAGGCTGGCTTGTTTACATTCCGTAGATGAAATTATACTTGAGTCACTGCTTATTTACTATACCGAATGATCGAACCATTGAGTTTATTTTATGTTACTAGTATATGGCCATATATTGCTTAGAGTGATATTTATATAACCGATATTTTTAGTGCGCACGCGGTGAAAAAAACGACCTAATTTTTGAATTCCTTGACTTAAAAAATCCCAAAAAGGATATATAACACGATATATAGTAGATAACCCCCCTCTAATTTCCTCTCCCACCCCTTTCGCCCCTTATATATTCTACTATAAATATTTATATATAAAATTCGTTGCTATCAAAAGCTTTTAAAATTCATCCGCCTAAAGCGATACCGTTTGAAAACTATAGGCTTCAGCTTCTTGTTAGTTGTTATCTATCAAGTTTGAAATCGATATCGCATTTTGTTCGAGAGTTATGCCAATAGACCGGCAGACAGACAGATAGACAGACCGACTTTGCTTCTTATGATCTAGTAACCCTACCTGAAGAAAACATGAAGGAAAGCGAAAATCTTGAAGTATAAAAAAGAAAAAATTCATTTGTAATTCTAATTTCCACTTAATTTAGTTTTAATTCTCATCTACCAACCTTAGCATACGTAGTCACCGGTACAACCTTATTAGAATTTCTAAGTATAGACTTAACTACTGCAGCAGTACTTAATCCAATAGCCCAGCTAGTAAATCCCTTTAGTTTTATAACTTTCATTGCGGATCCAATAACTTCCTTGTGTAGGATTTTCCAATTTTCCGGATCATTGTCTGTGCCCATGTTGGGATTAAGATCTTTAAGATGTACCCCGGCTACGTTCACACCAGACCATACGGCGACTGAAAAACAGGAAAATAGATAAAAAAATAATAACCAGTCAAGTGTTCCGTACGTTGATTGCTTTTAAAATAAAAAAATTTTGTTACGGAGGTATCAAATGATCAGTGACTTCATAAAATACCCCAAATGAATTTTCAACAAAGTTGATTTCCAATCTTTACTGAAAACTGATGACCTTGAAATTTTTGGTTCTTTTATATACCAGATAAATTATTAAAGGTAATTTTCGTTCAATCAACACCCCGTGGAGAATATTCCAGAATTTTTTCAAAATTTTTGATCAATATGGAATGGTCTCTCCATTCTCTTCTCCTATTCCTTGCCCATCTCACCACATCCTGTATTTCACACATTTCCCTTATTTCTTCACATCTCTTCCGGTCAAATAAGGTATGTCCTGTTATCGATCTAAGTGTTCGCATTTCTGTTGTTCTTAGGAGTCGTTTTTGTTATTGGTGTTCTCCGCTCTGGTTTCTATCGCGTACGTCATGATCGGTCTTACGCATGTTTTGTATATTCTTACTTTGCTCCTGGTGCTCATATATTTGTTTCTCCAAATTATATCTCTTAAGTATCCTGATTTTAATGATGCCTTTGTTGTTTGAGTTTTTACTTCCTCCTTAAGGTTCCTGGTACTTGTTATGTTTGCCCCTAGATATCTGAAGGACATCACTTGTTCTACACTCTGATCATAAATCGTGAGTTTGCATCTTTTCGGTTCTTTAGATATTGTAAGGGATTTTGTTTTCTTTACAGATATTTGCATATTTAAACACTTTTGCTGTTTGTTGGAACTTATGTAGGAGTCTCTGTAAGTTATCTTCGTCTTCTGATATGATTACTGCATCATCGGCGTAGCATATTATTTTTATTTCTTTGTCTCCCAATCAATATCTTCTCCCAGTTTTCTTTACTTCGTTTATTATTTCATCCATTATGATGTTAAATAAGATTGGGCTTAGGCTATCTCCTTGTCTGATTCCGGTTGTCATAGGTATTTTATTGCTTAATTTATTTGCCACTCTTACATATGTGTGGTTGTTGGTGTTCAAACTCTTCGATAGTTTTTTATTACATTGGGGTGAATTCCCCTTTTTTGTAGTAGGGTTATGACATCAGTTAACCGTACCCTATCGAATGCCTGGGTAAGATCAATGAAACACATAAAGGCTATCTTATTAAACTCTATGGCTTTTTCGGTAATTTGGCGGATTATAAATATGGCGTCTATAGTAGACCTGTTCTTTCTGAATCCTTGCTGTTCTTCACAGATTCCGGTTAACATTATTTCTTCTGCTAAAATTTTAGTGAACAATTTTAGTACCGCACTCATTAAGCTGATACCTCCATAGTTCTTCCATTCGGATGGTATAATCTTGGTTGTGAGTATTTTGTTAAAGAAAACCTGTAATTCTTCTAGTAATTTATCACCTTCATATTTGATCATTTTGTTCCTAATTTCGTCCATGCCCAGGGGCTTTTCTGTTTTTTAGTTTCGCTGCCATGTGCTGTATTTGATTCAAGGAAATGGTCCTATTTGGTTGGGCAACATTTTCATCTTCATGCTGTATTTCCTGTGTTAATGAATTGGTTTCTGATGGACTATAGAGTTTTTCGAAATATCTTTCCCATTCTTACACCGTAATTTTTGTATTTTGTATATACTCATTTATTGGTTTTTTCTATTTCTCAGTAGATTCCATTTTTTTTTGTCCTCCGTACAGATCATGTTCCATATCGTTCGAAAATTTCTCCAATGCTCTCTTTTGATTCTCTGGATATTCTCGTTGACCCTGTTTCTTACATTTTTATAATCATTGTATGTTATAGCATTGGATCTGTATTGTAGGTACGATTTTCTTTTTTCTTCAGCTAATGTCTTAACTTCCTGTTTGAACCAAGGCTTTGTGTTTGGTTTTCCCCCTTTCTTTATAGTTCTTCTTCCAAATGCTTCTTCTGCTGCTTCTAGCATATTAGTTTTTAGTTTTGTCCATGCCGTTTCTACGTCATCGGACTCTCGATATATTTTGTGGCTATTTTTTCTGTTAACCTTTGTTGATATAGATATTTGGTTGAGTCGTCGGATAGAGATTCTATATTGATTTTGCTTATTTGTTCGACGGGTTCGCTACGAAGTCGTTGCATGGTTGTTCGTATTTTTGCTATTACAAGATGGTGATTCGTTCCAGCATTGGCGGAAGCTAAAGTTTTCACGTCCTGTATTCTTGTTGGATGAATATTTCTATTTGTGATTACGTAATCAATTGTTGATCTTTGTCCACATGTATTTTCGAAGGTGTATTTGTGTTGTGGTTTATGTGGGTAAAAGGTTGTTGTTAATTCTAAGTTCATTTTGTATGCATAGTTGTATCATTTGTTCACCACTATCGTTTATAGTTTCTTCGTTGAATCGATTTTTGATGCCAGGTATAACTTCATCACCAATTCTTGCATTAAAATCCCCTAGAACTATTATTTCATCATCATTAGGTATTTCGTCTAAAACTGTTTGTAGGTTCTGGTAAAATAGGTCTATCTCCGTTTGAAGTTTGCTGGTATCGGGTGCATATATACTTATTATGTGTGTTGGTCTTGATTTTTGTAGTTCGATCGTCACTTGTAGTAGTCTGTCGTTATATATTTCGTTTTGCTGACCTGGTTTTCAATCTTTCATGTAGCAGTATGCCAACCCGGATGCAGCTCTTTCATTTTTTTCTTTGCCACTGTATATCAATATGTAGTTTTCATATTTGTTGTTTCCTTTGCCTTTTTTTTTGGTCTCCGAGAGTGCACATATATCTAATTTATGTCTTTTTATTTCAAGTATGATTTCTTGGTCTTTGTTGTTAAATGATGTTATGTTCCAACATCCAATTCTTAGGGAAGTCGGTTTCCGTATGCGTTTAGTCCTTATTCTCGCCAGGTTGTCATTATTTAATCCAGTCCGTTCCGAGGCTATACCTTTGGTTCTAGGAGCACTCTATTTTTTTACCCAAGCAGGTCGCTGGCCTCACTTGGACCCCTCCTCCTTTTTATCCGGGCTTGGGACCGGCTATGGTACAGGACAATTAGAGGAAAAGAAAAAGATTGTCCATATATCACCATGATATATCTGCTACTTTTACCATAGTGGTAAAGAAAAGCTCGAGGGTATTTTTTTCTTCTCCGTTAAACGATTGAGAAAAAAACCGATAAAAGATGATAAGGTTTTGATTTAGGTTTTCATCAAATATATAAATTTCCAACTAATTTTAGAATCAACGGAAAATATTTCTGAAAAATAAAAGTATTTTTAATTTAGTACTTATGGCGACACCTAGCTTCTAGAGAAGAAATTTTAAGAACTATGAAGAAAAAATCAAACATGAGGAATTGCTCTAAGAATGAAGCTCGTATCGCCATTGGGCGAAGGGTCGTTTTGTGTACGATTAACCATTAAGAAAGAAGAGGGGTAGTACCGAAGGATACTTAGGAGATTTAAAATCTGAAGAATTCAGACTCGTTTTAGATCTCTTTCAGTTTAGTCGATTTTCGTTTAGTGTTGCTGGTAATGAATCTCTCTGACCAAAAATCTAACTTATTTTAACTTAACACAAATAAAACACTAATAATGTTTTTTAATTTCCACTATATTATTATTTTTCGTGACAATTGTTTCGGCACACAATGCCTTCTTCGGATGAATAAGAATTTTAAAAAGTTTAAAATTCTTATTCGTCCGAAGAAGGCGCCGTGTGCCGAAACAATTGTCACGAGAAATAATAATATAGTGGAAATTAAAAAACATTATTAGTGTTTTATTTGTGTTAAGTTACAATGAATTTTCATCAAGTAACGGCTAACTCAGTAAATTTTCTAACTTATTTAAATTTATGTGCACTTTTACTACATTTTCTTCTCTAGTTACTGGGTTAAACAGAAAGAACTCTGAAACACGAAAAAAACTTTCAATACAGTAAAATTACAGCAACCACAGCTAAAGCCTGAATATATTTTTTTTATACAAAAATAGCTTACTAATTTTCTTATTTTAGACCTGTGACGTTAATAAATTAAAAACCTTATTGGTTCTCGGTCTCCGGCTAAAACATTTCTGTTTGTTCTGTCGGCAAAACTCCTATGAACAGCCCCAAAAAAGCGAAAATAAAAAAGTCGGCGATGAAATCAACGATTATTGTTTTTTTTTTTGGCAGTCTGGGGATCACCCACAAGAAATTTGTCCTTTCGAGACAAATTATCAGCCAAGATTTCTATCTGGGAGACCTTAAAAGGCTGGCATTGGATACACTAGGATGTTATAATATGATGACAGTCTACGTCACATAACAGTCTCCATTCTTGAGTTTTCGGCAACAAAAACATTGCTGTAGTTCTCTAGTCCTCGCCATTGACTGAAACTGAGACTCTATGATCTCTTTTTTCACCTCAGCTAAAAAAAAAGCCTTGGAAGGGGTCCATTTTAGCACTCAGAACGAGCTAAATATCATCCTCGTACAAGCCTTCCAACGCTGCTACAAACAACGCCATCATCGCGGTATAGCTGCTCAAAGAAATTACACACAGGAAAATCCGGAGGTCGCCCACAAGAAAGTTGTCCTTTTGAGACGAACTATCTACCAAGATTTCTATAGGGTAGTCCTTGAAAGGCTCACAAGCGAATGGCACGTATGCAGCTTGGCAGTGCATACTCTTGGATGTTATAATATGACAACACTTTACTTTATATGACAGTCTCTATTCATCAGTTTGTGACAACAAAAACATTGCTGTGGATCCCTAGTCCTTGCCACTGGCTGAATCTGAGCTCTGTCATTTTTTTTTTCAGCCTAGCTCAAAAAACCCTTGGGATGGATGCATTTTGGAACTTTCAATAATATTCAGAAGAACGTAATCACCGAGCTAAAATTGTTCTAGTACATGCCTCCCAAAGCTGCTACAGGTAATGGAAAAAATGGCATCCTTGCAGTATTGCTGTCACTTGGAAAGTCCGGGGATCGCCAACAAGGAAGTTGTCATCTCGAGACAAACTATCGACTAAGATTTCTATCGGGGAGTCGTTGAAAGCCTGAAGAGCAAAGGACGCGTATTCAACTCGTATTGATCTCTTGGATGCTATAATACGACGACACTTCACGTCACTGCTGTGGATCCCTAGTCCCCGCCAGTAGCTGAATCTAAGTCTCTGTCATTTCTTTTTTCACCCTACCTCAAAAAACCATTTTGGTACTTTAAATAATATTCTAATCAACGACAATATTATTCTAGTAAAAGCCTGCACCTGAACTAACCTGAACTAAATGTAGGCGATATAGGAGACATGCTAAAGTAGGACCGTTGCTTTAATC
This sequence comes from Pachyrhynchus sulphureomaculatus, assembly GCA_019049505.1. Lineage (NCBI taxonomy): Eukaryota > Metazoa > Arthropoda > Insecta > Coleoptera > Curculionidae > Pachyrhynchus > Pachyrhynchus sulphureomaculatus. Next base: position 140,642,472 of record CM032453.1, read on the forward strand.
ATTTAAGAGAAGTACACTGCTGTAGAAAATACTGGGAATATACAAGGCTTTATAGAGCCGTAAAGGTAAAGAAGAATCCCTAGCTTAAATACAACATTTTCAAACAACATTTAAACTTCACTTGTTACATACCACTACTATCTCCATGCTCTCCAATAATCCATCCGTGTACACTAGCAGGTGAAACACCAAGTTTTTCCGCAATAAAAAACCGAAACCTGGACGAGTCCAGAACAGTTCCAGTTCCAATTACTCTATTTTGAGGTAGACCACTGATCTTCCATGCCGCCCACGTCATAATGTCAACAGGGTTAGTGACTAAGATCAGGATGGTGTCCGGTGAATGTTTGATCAAATTTGGAATGATTGCTTTTAGAACGTCGGTGTTCCTCTGAACGAGTGCGAGACGGGATTCTCCTTCTTTCTGTCTTACTCCTACAAGAGAAAGATCGATTAATAACAATATTATTTTGGTGTTAAATGAAAAAGTCTTAAAAGAATTATTTTGGCTGGCTATAAGTAGTTATAAATAATTTATTTATTATTATTATTATTAGAGAGATTTTGCAACGCCTATTTTTCACATACCAAAGTCCTTAACGTTATCTCAAGCATGCGCAGTATTAACACGAAGAAATTGCACTTTCACACTAAAGTAAGGTTAGGTTAGTATTCATCTTCTATAAACTTTTTTTTCATTCACCGCACGATGCGCTGATGTCTGCTGTATCCCTAAGTGGAAAAAAACAGACCCTACCATAATAATATAAAATAAATAATAACAATAAGAATAACGAACTTCAGATAACCTCTCTTATAAGTTCCTAAATAAGGGAAATCGTTATCCTTAATAAAGGTTTCTCTTGTTTTGTTTGCATACTACACAGGCTCCAAACGATGGGCGTTTATGCTTCAAATAACGATTACAGCTGAGTCACAGTAAACATAAAACACCGTAGCAACAGTCCGACTCGGCACCTTTGATATCAAGGGCTTCGAGTTTGTAATGATCACATGACCTGTCGCCATATTGCTCGTATGATGCCCGCGAGTTTTTGAAATATTCAAATTCCTTCTTTCAAGAAAAATCCATTTCTGTAGAATAAAAATGAATTTTGCTGTTTAAAAGGATGAAAAAAAACGAGAAAAGTTTTTTTTAGAAACATTTTTTTATCAAGTTTTACATTACTCTATATGTGTTACATAGTTTTTCAATATCCAAACTGACATCTGATCGGTCACATACTGATAACCACAATTTTGCTCTGAATTCAGAAAAAAAGTATAAGTGGAATAACAAGTGTTGGTTTATACTTAACAATAACAAAACATGAACTGTTTTACAAATAAAATACAGTCAGTCCAAAAAGTCTCCATATACCACCTGTTTTCTATACTATTTTTAGTGTTCCGTACGGAACACTTATAAGATCACTTCGGTGTCTGTCTGTCTGTCTGTCTGTCACACCCGATTTTCTCCGAAACTATTTGACATAGAAAGTTGAAATTTGGTAATAATATAGGAATTGATGGCCTCATCAGAGCCATGTAGTTTTGAGAGTTAAAATTTTGACTTAAGGGGTTAGTTTTGGGGGGTGAAATTAGAAGTGAAAAAAAAAATTTTTTTACTAGTGTGGTGTCAAATGAAAGCTTGTGAAAACACGAGTAAAAAATGTATATATAATGTAATACTTGCGCGCACCTTTTCTTTGTATTATTTTTAAAAAATCGCGAAAAAAAAATCGCTGTCCCGGGCCTTATCTCGAACAGTACTTATCAAAAAATTTTGAAAAAATTCCGGAATATTCTCCACGGGGTGTAGATTGAACGAAAATTATCACGAGTGCCTTACCTTTAATAATTTTTCTGATATTTAAAAAAAACAAAAATTTTCAAGGTCATCAGATTTCAGTAAAGATTGGAAACAAACTTTGTTGAAAACTCATTTGGGGTGTGTTTTGTGAAGTCACTGATCATTTTATACATCTGTAACAAAATTTTTTATTTTAAAAGCAATCAACGTACGGAACACTAATTGCGCAAGTTCAACTTGCACTTGACCGGTTTTTTTCTGTTATGTTTAACTAATTAATTGGAACTATGAGAAACATGTTTAAATTAATATTTGAAACTTAACCACGAGGATTAGTATTAAAAAAAACTACGGAACATTTTATTTAGAAGTTACATCATTGTCATAAAAATGTAAACAAAAATAATGTCAAAAAAGTCTCCATGCACTCAAGAACTGCACTGAAAAAAACACGTTATAATCATTCACATTTTGTCAAGCTGTCTATTGCTCGCTAAACTGAAAATAAATGAATAATTTTTCGGCCATGCTTATAATCTATCACTTGTTGCTAGTAATTTTGCAGTGGGTTTTCAAAGTAGTATTAAAAATGAGTGAGAGAAATTATCAAATTCCATTTCAAGTTCGAAAAATCATAATTGATTTGAGGAATGATGGAAAATCGTACAAAAATATAGACAAATTTGTTTAAAAAGTCGCATGATACTGGTCAGTACATTGTAAACCAGGATAAATAAACGGTTTCCTATAAAATTCGACAACGCTCCGATCGTCCCAAGAAAAGTCCACCAAAATTAAAACAAGAAGCAGGAGACCTATTTTCGAAAAATGTTTGTTCACAAACAGTGAGAACTTGTTTACACAGAGCAAGCTATAAGGGGTGTGCAGCCAGGAAGAAGCGTTAATTTTGAAGCTAATCGCAAAAGGCGGTTAGCTTTTGCTAAGAAATACGTTACTAAACCTCCAGAATTTTGGGAATCCGTAATCTTTAGTGATGAAACTAAAATTATCCTTTTTAGGTCTGATGGTAGAATTAAAGTTTGGAGAAAGAATACCGCATTCGATATTAAAAACATTTGTTCCACGGTGAGACAAGGGGGTGGCAGGGTGACAAAATTTTTTTTGTGGTCCTATGTAATTTCATCATCATCAATCAGCCCCGATCTGTCCATTTTTGGACATAGACCTCCTCAAGATCTTGCCACTTTCCTCTGTCCTGTGCAGTTGCCATCCAATTTTCAGAAACTCTTTTGATATCACGGTCCCGGTGTGGGTGGTCTTCCCTGCTTCGTCTATCTGTTCTTGGTCTCCACTCCAGGATCCTCTTTGTCCATCTGTTGTCCTTCATGCTGGCGACATGGCCGGCCCATCTCCAGTTTTAGTCCGAGTATGCGCTTTACTCTATCTTCCATGCCTGTTCTTCTGCGGATCTCCTCATTTCTCATCCTGTCTTTTAGGATAATACCCAGCTTGAACCTCTCCATTTTAACGTTGTGTTTGTTACAGTTTAAGTACGGATTTTTTGGTGAGGTTAGGGTCTTTGCCTCGTATGTAAGAACCGGTAGTACACACTGATTAAATGTTCTTCTTTTTAAACTGATTGGCACTTCATCCTGTCGTTTTTCTAAGCAGTTGCCGCATTTGGTTGTCTCTGCAAAGTTTCACTTCGTGGCCCAGGTAGATCTAACTCTCGTTTCATCTCAGATTCCGTTGTCTCATTGTGTTTTTTCCTGTCCACTTACTCTTCTCATTTCCTAATAGTTTTTTTACACTCCTTCTAGTATTTGTTATACTTCTTATCACTTTGCACGTCCTTTCTTCTTCCTCCTTCATCCCTGTCTCATTGGGTTATCTTTCGCTAACAGTTCTTTTTGATGTTTGTGCGTTGTTCACTTGTTCTTTTGATTCATTTTCCAGTTCTTCCTCCACCCATTTTCAGTTTATTGTACATTAATGTTGCTTCCTGTCCCCGTTCTCTTGTTGCTTTCATATATCTTATTAATCCTCTTCTCTGAACTCGACTTATCAGTCGGCTAGGAACTAAGTTTGTCACCACCTTTGTCTTTTTATAGTTTATTTTCAAGCCAACTTTTTGCGTGGTATTATGCAGCTCTTTTAGCATATCTTTAGCTTCTTCTAAATTGTCAGATATAATGACAATGTCGCCTGCGAATATTAAATTACTAAGCCGCTCTCGATCAATATTTAATCCCTTGTTTTCCCATTCTAACGTTTTGAATACTTGTTCCAGCACGGTTATAAACAGCTTCTGTCTGACACCCGTTTTTATTTCTATTTTCTTCGAGGGAGAGTGTAGGTTCACTGTTGTTGTAGCCTTGTTGTAGCCTTGTTGTAGGTGTTATGTATAATATTTAAGTATCGATAGTCAATTCGACACTCGTTTAATGCTTTTAATATGGCAGGTAATTCAACAGTGTCAAAAGCTTTTTGGTGGTCAACAAAGATGAGAACTAGGGGTCTATTATATTCAATCGACTTTTCTATTAGCATTTTTAGACAGTGTAAGGGGTCATTTGTTCCAAAGCCTGCGCGGAATCCAGCTTGACCTGAACCAACCTGAACTAACCTGTGTAATTTACAAAACTAAAAATTTTGATTCGGATTTTATAAATTAAAACATATATTTTTTTGTAAAATAAAGCACATTCGAAGAAAGATTAATTAACCCAAAAACATATATTTTTTGGTTTAGAAGGGACGTGACGTTCATGCAAAAACAACGTTAATAGGACGTTTTAGTGGTACTAGTGACAAAACTACTTACTAATTTCGTACGAGCCGCATTGGTGTTCCAAGGTGAACCGAATTAAACACAAGTGGTTCGTTCGCAAAGCACTTCCACGAAAATGATCGCTTGTTTCTTAGGTTATACTGGATATGTTGCAACTATTGCTTTAGAGGATGGAAGAACAGTTAATGTTGAATGGTATACAATTTATGGGCCAGAAGTCATCGATGAAATCAGGAAAATCATTCTTCATCATGACAATGCCAGCTCCCACACAGCACGTCAAACAGTTGACTATTTGACGGAGGAGAACATCGAACTGATGTCTCATTGTCCGTATTCACCTGATTTATAGCCTAATGACTTCTTTTTGTTCCCGAATGTCAAAAAAAATGCGTGGACAGCGAGTTTCATCACCTCAAGAAGTTGTTAAATTCTTCTAAAACCATGTTTTTTGAGGTACCAACTTCAGAGTAGAAGAAATGTTTCCAGAATTGGTTCGAATGCATGCAAAAGTGTATACATCTTAAAGGTGAATATTTTGAGAAACAATAAATCGATTTGTACCAAAAAATTTTTTTGTTTGTTTTTGGAAAAACTTAAAAGATAGCCTTCATACCCTTCGGAAATCGGAGCAAACCTTTTCTTTTTAAAAACGATATTATTTTTAAATTCGTCTTCTTACCTGCAGTAATAACGCAAACTCTAGAATTAGCCGTACATGCGTAATCAGCACTCGCAGCAATTTTAGCGTTTAAATATAAACATCCATGTTGTAAATCAAGCATTTCGCCCTTCAGTTTGTCAGCATTTAAGTCACTGAGTACTACATCACTGCTGATTCCCTAAAAAAATATATGAGTTTTGAAAAAAAAAGCACTAGTCTCTTTACATACAGTAACGATCTACTCGAAAAGAATAAATATCTACGTTGTTTTCTTCATTCAGGACTTGGATATTAAAGGCATGGTTTTAAAAGAAAAAAAAAATATATATATATATACATACATATATATGTTATATATATATATATATATATATATATATATATATATATATATATATATACAGCAGTATTGTGTTCTTGGGGTAAGCGGTCTTTGGAAAAGAACTAAAAAGTTTTGGACACCTTTTTAGCTACGCCAAGCTTTCGAAAATATTTCATTTTCTTCATCAGGGCTACAATTACAGTAGAATATCAGTATTTTTGAGATTAAAAGTAAAGAACAACCCTATTTTATATGTAACATTAAAGTACTTACTGCTAAGTGGTGTGTTCAAAAATTGTTGTTTGTGGGGGCACTTTATTGCACTTATTCATCAGAAAAAACAGAAAAAAAACACAAGAAAACTCGACATATTCATCTCTGGGAAATAAAATAAAATTTTACTTCATTTTGTTGGAAGAGTATAGAGAATTTGTGGTCGCAAAATGATTTTAATTTTAAAAGGATTTTTTTTTTGTTATGTTAACATTTTGCGACCACAAATTCTCTGTACTCTTCCAACAAAATGAAGTAAAATTTTATTTTATTTCCCAGAGATGAATATGTCGAGTTTTCTTGTGTTTTTTTCTGTTTTTCTGATGAATAAGTGCAATAAAGTGCCCCCACAAACAACAATTTTTGAACACACCACTTAGCAGTAAGTACTTTAATGTTACATATAAAATAGGGTTGTTCTTTACTTTTAATCTCAAAAATACTGATATTCAGCTGTAATTGTAGCCCTGATGAAGAAAATGAAATATTTTCGAAAGCTTGGCGTAGCTAAAAAGGTGTCCAAAACTTTTTAGTTCTTTTCCAAAGACCCCACGAACATAATACTGCTGTTTAACTAGTCGGTCAAGACTACCCTTCTCCTCTATATATATATATATATATATATATATATATATATATATATATATATATATATATATATATATATATATATATATATATATCACTTTTTTTCGGTTCGTGGAAAACAGACAAAAATTCTATCTATCCAATCGGGTTAAAAAAAAATCAATTATTTTTATTAATAATTTATCAATTTATTTATTGATTTTCAACGAAAATATACGCGATTTTTGTCTGCCATTTTGTTTTTTGTTTACATAAATGTCTAATTCTACGCAACCCGATAAAGTTATGTTTATTGAATAATAATTAATTTGGATATTTTGTTACAGATCATGACAAATGGAGATGTGCTTCCCACCATCCACCCACCTTATTTTTTGAGGAGATCACTTTGACCGCAAACAACATGAACAAAATATTATTAAATAAACTATATATATATATATATATATATTATATATATATATATAATATATATATATATATATATATATATACATATATATATATATATATATATATATATATATATATATATATATAAATATATATATATATTATATATATATATATATATATATATATATATATATATATATAATCGTATATCCCTTCTACCGTATGGTGTAGGGCAGTTATACATTTTTCTTCTTCCATCTGTCTCTATTCTTTGCCATTTTCACTGCTTCCTTCCAGGATTTTCCCTTCTCCTTAAATATACCTCCAATACTCCCCCATTCCAGGCCTGTCTAGGTCTTCCTCGCTTCTGTTTTCCCCTGTATTGGGGCTTCATACACTTGTTTCACCTGTCCATAATCCTTCATTCTCTGTATATGTCCCCACCATCCCAGCTGTCTTTGTTGTATATATTCCATAATTGATTGTACTCTCAGCCTTCTCCTTATTTGTGTATTCCTTATTCTGTCCTTCCGTGTAACTCCTTGTACAGCTCTCAGGTCATTTCGACGGCTTGTATCTTGTTTTTCTGCCTGTCTGTTAGGGTCCATGATTCACATCCATATGTTAGGACTGACCTATAAATTGCTTTGAACACTTTTATTTATGTTTGTTTCGCTACTTCTTTCTTCCTAATGAATTTATTATTTATTGCATAGTAAAGTTTGTTCGTGTTTTCGATTCTTGCATTAATTTCTTTGTCTTGTTTTCCAGTTTCATCCATTATCACTCCCAAATACTTATACTGTTCCACTTGTTGTATTTTAATTCCTTCTATGTAAATGTTCATTTGTTGGTTTTCCATTGTCATTAGTTTTGTTTTACCTATATTAATTTTCATACCTTCTTCTTTAAACGCTTTATTCCAAATATCGCACGAGATTATGGAGTAGGTGAGGTAACAGTTGGAGATTGGAAAAGAAACCGCACAAAAATAGAAGAGTGGTGTATAAATCAAGCCTCCTCGTCCTCAGGAAGAAAATCAATGAAAACCGGCGACTATGAAAAGGTTAACGAAGCTTTATTCATGTGGTTTAACCAACAGAGATCAAAAGGTGTGCCTCTGTCAGGTCCAATTTTACAACAGAAAGCAATAATGATTAGTAGGCAATTCCCAGAGATAGATCAGTTTACTGCCGGTTCTGGATGGCTTGACCGCTGGAAAAAACGGTACGGTGTACGACAACTGACTGTATGCGGTGAAAAATATTCTGCTGATGTTTCATCAACTGAGAAGTTTAAGCAGAACTTTAAAAAGCAAATCGAAGATTGTGGATACACATGTGATCAAATTTACAACTGTGACGAAACTGGTCTGAATTATAAAATGATTCCATCAAAAACATTGACATCTCGACAGGAAAAATCAACTCCTGGGCACAAACGAAGTAAGGAAAGATTAACTATAATGGTATGTTCCAATGCAACTGGCAAGCACAAAATCCCACTGATGGTGATTGGCAAGTCTGCACGTCCAAGAGCTGTAAAAGACATCTCACCCAAAGCCCTACCAGTCTATTACAAAAGTCAGAAGAGCGCATGGATGGATGCGACCTTATTTACTAACGGGTTTGAAGAAGAGTTTGTGCCATCTGTGACTAAATTTTTGAACAGAAACCGTCTTCCTATTAAAGCAATTTTGTTAATGGATAATGCCCCCTCTCACCCTGGAGAAAGACTTCAGGTGGGGCGAAATTGTTGTAAAATTTTTCCTCCAAATGTAACCAGCATAATGCAACCAATGGATCAAGGCATCCTCGAAAACATTAAAAAATATTATAGGCGTTTATATCTTGAACATCTGTTAGAATACACAGAAAAGGAGGATATTATCAATGGGATGAGAAAGGTTACACTGAAAAAATGTTATTTACTGGTTAAGTCAAGCTTGGGATTCTGTGCGTACTACTACTATTCAAAAATCTTGGTCAGAAGTTATCGATTTTGAGGACTATAATGACAGTGAAGATGATACTAAATTAAATGAATTAGCTTCGAAATTGAGAAGCCATGGAGAAATGTCCTGTTCAAATTTTGACAGCGAGATAGAAGAAAAAAAAAAGTTTATTTGAATTAATACAAAAATTAAAAGGTTACGAAAATGTGACAAGAGAAGATGTTGTTGAATGGATTACAGCAGATGATTTAGAAGAAGAAATGAGTGTTGAAGAAATAACGAATGCCTTTCAGGAAACCGAAAAATCAGATGACGATGACGATGACGAAGCGGCGGTGGATGAACCACCCACTAAGATCTCTCATCAAGAAGGTTTTGCTTCTTTGGAAAAAGCTTTGAGGTATATCGAACAACAACCAGAGGTAACCCCAGCGGATTTGCTTCTTCTTAATAGATGAAGAAACATTGCAGCGAGAAAAAGAAGATGCAATATGAAACAGAAGCGCATAGATACCTATTTCACTGTTTTATAATGTATGTGCCTATTTATATGTTAAAAACGTTAATACATCGGTTTAAAGTATTGGTGTTTATTTTTTGAATGAATAAGAAACAAATCCGGATTACCCGGTTTTCAGTTATCCGAGGAGGGTGCCCCCACACGTTACCTCGGATAGTTTTCCCTAAATCGGGGCCAGGCGTCAAAAATAATCACCCTGTACGTACAAAGACATTTATGAAACGACACACTAAAATTAATTATTACATTTAAATGTTTTTTTTTTAAATAAATACATTACTACCTGTGCCAAGACACTGAAAGCTGCAGCCATCCCTACATCTCCTGCACCCACGACAGTTACTTTATCAGTGTTAAAGTCACATTTCTCAGCAATTTTGTTAAACAGTTGATCTGCAGTGCCCATTTTTATGCAGGACTCAGATGCACAACCTCTCAAGCTGGGTAAAATATATCTTATTTTGTGTTTAGAAATTTGTTTTAATGCACTCAATCCAAACGAGAGTGTCAAAAGTGACATTTTTTTATGAAATAATATGCTTTTATCACTAATGTATGGTGGCAAATATTGCTTGATAAAGGTGTGATAAGAATAATTTAATAATTATAGTTCCACAACAACGACTTTGCACTGGTTCGTTAATCATGGAAAAATAATCTAAAAATCAATTTAGCCGATTAAAAATAGGGCAAAATTTTCAATATGTCCAAAGCCTTAAAGATAGCGCAAGTCATAATTCTGTTCCACTTAATTGGACGAATATTCAACCTAATTGTAATTTTGACTTAATCTTATGTTCGTAGTAGCTTGAATCTTCATCATCACTCATTAGCCGTCCTTATCCACTGCTGGATATAGGCCTCCTCTAAGAACTTCCACTAATCTCTATCCTGAGTGGTGTTAACCCAATTACCGGCCACAGTTTTGATGTCATCGCTCCATCTTGTTGGTGGTCTATCTCTGTTGCTTTTATTTTGTCTGGATCCTCATTCTATTAGTCTACACCAGAAGTTCCCAAACTTTTTTTTCTCGTAGACCACTTTCAAAATTTTACTGGTTTCGGTGGACCCCTGCTCCTACATTTCTACTATATTCCCAAAACTCGTCAAAAAATGTGAAGATTAGATCTAACGATGGAAATTTCCGTCGTGGCTGAGTTCCAACCCTAAATTCGGAGTGGTAAAAATAAAAAGAAAAATAATATATGTTCTTGTGTTATATTTATTAAAATAATATGATTACAGACTAAATAGAATTAAAATTAAACATTAATAACGTACCGTAACTTCAACAATGCAAATCAACAATTAAAAAAAGAATAGTCATAATTTTAATGGGAGGGATGTACTTGATGGATTGACAGCAAATTATCAACATTTGGCTTCAGTTTTGTAAGGAATAACCGCAAATCTCCCGTTCTGCGATGTTCAATCTGCTCCTTTTTTTGTTCATAGGTTTGTAACGACACTAAAAACTTTTTTCGACAAGGTATGACGAGGGACACGCTATCATAAGTTTTCTCGCAGTTTCCCACAGCCCAGGATATTTTTCGGGTATTTCTGACTGATTCAAAAAGTGAGTAAAATCTTGTTAAACATGCACCTTTCGACAACCAGCGTACTTCAGTATGTAAGAGCAATCGTTGGAAGTCTTCATCATTTTCGTCGCACAATTGTGCAAAGAAACGGGTATTGCATTGCTTCTTATTTTGTTAACTGCTTTAATCACAAATTGAAGCGATTGGTGCAATCTTTCACTCAAATTTTTCGCTACCAGGTGTTGTCGGTGGATGACACAGTGAATTGCAGTTACTCCTGGTATAATTCTTTTAAGATGGCTTATAAACCCACGATATCGCCCGAAGATGGCAGGAGCTCCATCTGCTGCCACCGAAATAATATTTATAAATGGAATCGATTTTTCCTTAAAAAAATCACTCAGGACATTAAATATTGATTCGCCTTTAGTGTCCGTCTCCAAAGTTTTCGCGAATAGCAGCTCTTCATGGATTTCTTCGTCCATAACAAATCGAACATATGCCAATAATAATGCTTCATTACCAGGTCAAGTTGACTCGTCCAGTTGAACAGAAAAATGAGTTGTTTGCAGATAATTACACAAGAAGCTTTCAATATCAGAGCTCATTTCATCAATACATCTTTGTACAGTGTTGTTACTCAACGGAATTCTTTTGAGTACGTCAAATGGAGGTTTGTGCAGAACAGTTTTTTAAAACCTCTTCAACAGCGGGTAAAATTAACTGTTCTCCGATGGTGTGCGGTTTTCTAGATTTCGCTATAAGCAATATTGTAAGATGCCCGCAAGCCATCATCGTTACTTTGAGACGTTGAAGCAAACATACTGTGCACGATGGGTCTCTTTTCATATTTTTCCTTCAATGTTTGAAAATATTTTAAATCTTTACCTATTTTATCAGGATGACACCTCCTTAGATGACCTTCAAGCTTCGATGGTTTCATAGAGTGATTGCTCAAAACTTTGTTGCATAAAAGGCATATGGGCAATCGTTTGTCTACCTTTGATGGAAGAAAACCAAATTTCCAATAATCAACACTGTACTGTCGACATTTCTTCTTAGATTCAGCCATGTTTCGTATCAGTTACCTACCTGTAAAGAAAAAATGTTTGTTTTAGTAATCATAAGGCGACTTTAAGAGGATATGGCTATTTTAACAGAATAAATTAGGATTAATTAATTATTACAATGAAAAAACTAAAATGCCGGCGGCAAAACTGATTTTAATTATTAAAAGCAATAAACTGCTAAGACCCATATAGAGGTTTTCACAAAACGGCTGAACCTATTTTAATGTAATATAAAATATTTTTTGATTAATTATATTTTGATACATTTCTGTAAATTCGAGAGAAAATACTCTTAAAGAATATTTTGACATGAAAACTCCGAGATTTTAATGATTTATTTATTACTTTGATGTACGTTACGAGTGATACATAAAGACACGTACAATTTATGAAAATATTTTTAGTCATTTAGCATTAGCAACTACGAGGGCACTGAATATGTACAAACATGCAGGTCAATCATATATCTCTCTTCTTTAGTGAATCATCACAGTCGGGTAAATAAATAATTTTATAATAAAAAGTACTAAAAGTTCAATCTTTCTCGGCTTTCTGTTCTTTTATAGAAGTATCGAATAATGGCCCTGTTCAGTATTTAATTTTTATTACGTACCTACTACACGCAAACATAACAAATATAATATTATTACAATATAAAATAAAAGTATTTTTTTTTTTTTTTTTTTTTTTTTTTTTTATGGGTCTAGCACACGTGCCGCAGGGAAGTCCCTAAAGCGCTCCAGGAGCGGCACGAGTGCGGAAAAAAAAGCGATTCACGTCGTTCTTGAATCGCTGTAAATTGTACTCGGTGGGAAACACAGCGCTGGGCAAATTATTCCAAAGGGATGACGTTCTCCATATAAAAGATTGCTTGAAAAGCGTTGTACGCGGAGTAACAAGCTGAACCTCATACGGATGCGAAGCACCAGCGCGACGTGTATTTCTAACATGCACCGCTTTGGGAGGAATTAAGCGGCTACATCCTTCGAACACTTTCCATGAAAATACTTGTAGAACAGACTCAAGTCGCCAACCGTTCTTCGATGTTCCAGCGAATCAAGGCCGCCGGTCAATTCCGGGTCCCCCAATCAGACGGACCGCTCTTCTCTGAACAGAATCCAACAAATGCAGTGTATGTTTGGGAGCGGAGCCCCAAACGTGGGAGCAGTATTCCATAGTTGGTCGAATTTGGGCTTTGTAAAGAATTAACAGTTGTTGCGGGGTGTAAAGCTTTCTGGTTCTAAATAATATTCCCAACTTTTGAGAAGCTCTCCTTGCTATGCCTGCAACATGTTCATGCCAAGACATATTTGCTCCCAAACTAACACCCAACAAATTGAGCGACGATGCCAGGGAAATGGAGTGCCCCGACATAACTATGTCGGGTTCAGCAACGTTAACTTTTTTTAGAAAAAACCGCCGCTTGGGTTTTTAGTAGCATTAAATTCCACTTGGTTACTGTCACCCCAAGATAGAATTTCTTCCAGGTCTTTGTTAAGTTGAACGACCTCCTGCTGTCTGCGGATACTCGCCTGAGCAGCCGATGTCCGAGCGTTCAAGATGAATGAAGAGACAAGCGTACTGTCATCTGCAAAGCTATAGACTGGATTCCCGTCTTTTCCAGCAGATCGTTAATGTAAATGAGAAAGAGAGTAGGAGACAGTATGGAGCCCTGGGGCACACCGGCGTTGATAGTGAGGGTGTTAGAAAGAAATCCGTCGACCGCCACTCGTAAAGAACGCTCTCTGAGGAAACATGAGAGCCACAAAACAGAACCTTTCAGACATACCATAAGAGCGTAACTTAGCCAACAGTCCATCGTGCCAAACACGATCGTATGAATAATAAATAGGCAGGTACTTACTTTTTCCGGCACTGGCAAACACTGACATCGATTCACTCACACTTTTCTTTTCAAAATTCCGGAAACAAATGAGTAACGTTTGTTCTTGGCATTCGTATTTATATTGGTGAAGAATCTAACAAGTTCATGCAAGATTGCAAGCACAGCTCAAGTCGTATTTCGTCCCTTTGCACGTCTGAACGGGCGGGCAGCGCTTTGCAAGTCTCGACGCGCGTTGCACTGAATATCGAATATGCAAGTTTTTACAAGTAACAGTCGCTGACCTTCTTAAAATACACAATAAACAGGCTAACTGATCCATATGCCGGCCTAACTGAAAAAATTTTTTTCAAGCCCATGGACCAAAAAAAAAAGCAAAATATTTGCAATATTATTTTTTTCGCACTATCTGTTAGGATTGCATGAGAACCGTAGCTCCTAAAAAATTTTAGCAAAAAAATCTCAAAATTAGAATCTTAAAGCTTCAAAATGCTTTTTTTCTAAAGTCTCAATACGACCATTTTTCACCGAAATACAGCCTGTCAAAAATCACCGAAAAAATTTGAAATTTTTTTTGCTCCCTTAATTTTTTTGAGTAGTGTATTATCTGCCTACATTGATAGGTAAAGCCAAGCCAACATTTTTGTTTCTTTACTATCGAAACCAGATAAATTTTCGTGGACCCCCACTTACAACTTGTGAACCACCATTTTTTTTTTCACGCCAACGTAGATCCCCGTCGAGTCTCCCGTGGACCCCTGGGGGTCCACCTGAACCACTTAGGGAATCACTGGTCTACACCATCGGTTATCATCCCTTCGGACTATATGGCCTGCCCATCTCCATTTAGATTGCGTAATTTTTTGGATAATATCTATTACTTTGGTTCGTTGTCTGATAGTTTGTTATTCTATCCTTAGTTGTGATACTCCGTTGCCCGTTACGATACGCTAAGTTTGTTTGCGAACTTTCTTTTTGGAGCACATTGGCAAATTACCTTGCAGCCAGTCTCAGTATTTTTTTTTTAAATCTTCATTTTTGATTTGTCTATCGATCTGTCTGGGTGGATTTTTGATTATTTACCATGATCTTTATTATTTTTTTCAATATACATAGCTTTTTTTTCCAAAAAATACCTTTTTAGGCAACAAAATGAGCCTCAGTCACGTAATTTTCAAGGAATCTTAATATATTTTTTTTAAATCTTCATTTTTGATTTATTTATCGATCTGTCTGGGTGGATTTTTGATTATTCATCATGATTTTTATTATTTTTTCAATATGTACCATGAAATTTCCCTTCGCGGACACCCGTTACACGGACACCTTCCTTGAATGGACAGTTTCCCATGGTCCCGACCGAGTCTCATATAATTGGCATTGTGTTAACTTCCTCTTGGATAGACATTCTCTTGAACGGACGCGGACACAAAGAAATGTTCTCTTAATCGGACAAAAAATAATAAAAAATAAACGCCTTATCTCATTTTTCTGTGTGGTTTTCCAATCGCGCCGCGTGCTAACGTCGCTGCCTGCCTTCACTGAGGGACTTCCCCGAGTAAATCGGGGATTTACCGATCTCAATTTTTCGGTACACGCGGGGATTTAATATTAGTCTGACGTTTATACGAAAAAGAGACACAGTGGGCGACACATGCATTGTAGAAATGGTTCTAAATAGAAAAATTCTCACGCTTAAACAAAAAATGAGATTGTTGAAGTTCACAGTAAGGAAAAGTTAAGTGTAAGGGACGTATCCAAGCGTTTTAATACTGGAAAAATACAAGCTACTGATACAATTGAACATAAAGAAATCCTTCTAAACATGTGGATGTTGAACAGCAATTTGAATGAAATAAGAAGCTTTTTGACTGGTGATGGTACTAAAATTGACAAGTTGTGTTATAACTAGTTTATAGCAGCTTGCCATAAGGGGATTCCTTGGACAGGTATGCACATGAATTATTTTTTTTAGATAAAGTTTTCTGGAATTAGTGCGTTGATTTTCTTTTCATATCAATTGAAAGAATTGATAAAAGGGAGAATATCAGTAGGGTTGTCGTGACAAAAATGCAAAAAACTTATTGTTAATGTTTTTTTCAGGTCCGCTAATACGATGCAAAGCAAAAGAAATAGCAGAGTCGCTGGGACATTCTACATTCAGTGCTTCTTCTGGTTGGCTTAATAAATTTAAAATCCGCCACAACATAAGTTTTAAAGCGATTTCAGGAGAAGGAGCTTCGGTTATTGCTGAAGATGTTTCATCATTCTGGGAAAAAATGCCGTTCTTTAATTAAGGGATATTCACCGAGAGACATCTATAATGCCGATGAGACAGGCCTGTATTTTAGGGTCCTACCCATCAAAACGCTAACATTAAAAAAAGAAAAATGTGTTGGTAGTAAATATCCCAAAGAGAGGTTTACAATTTTGCATTGTGCAAATAAAGCGGGAGAAAAAGAAAAACTTTTAGTCACTGGTAAGACAGCTAAATCCAGAGTATTTAAAAATATTAACGTAAGCAATCTGCCTGTAACATGGAAATATAATAAGAAAGCTTGGATGACAAGAGAAATTATGATAAGAATGGTTGCAAGACCTTGATTGGAAAATGACAGAAGAAACAAGAAACATTTTGTTATTTTTAGACAATGCAGGATCTCATCCAGAAGACGTCCGCTTAAAAAATATAAAAATCTTATTTCTGCCCCCTAACTGAGCATCAGCTTGTCAACCACTTGACCAAGAAATTATAATATATTATTAAATTTATTTCCGAAGTCTAATAATAAAACACCTGATAGTAACCATTGAAATTGCTGGTACAGCTTTTGAATTAATTAAGAAAATTACGCCACCGGATGCAGTTTACTTTGCAAAAACCGCTTGAGAACAAGTTACCAAGAAAACAGTTAAAAATTGCTTCCATAAAGCGGGATTTAAGCATGAAAAATATGCAAAGTGAAGACCAGTTAACTGAGGCTGTTAAATCTGATCCAGAAGATGACTTACTACTTAACGTACTTGCAGATATCCTCAAAAATAAGAATTTGTTGAAGTTGACTGATAATGAAAACCTTAATCATTTTTTGAACATAGATGAAAATGTTGAAAATCCAGATTCAAAACAAATAATTGAAAATGCAGTTGAAATACAAGGACTTTCCGAAGATTCTGATGTGAATCAGGTCCAGTACCAACAGATGTTATCCCAAATTATGGTGAAGCTATTAACCTAACCAAGCAGCTTAAAAGTTTTGCCGAAGATCACGGAGATTAGAAATACGATTTGTGGAAAAAGAGGAGACAAACAACAATATATGGATTTTTGCGTTATTAAAGTGACCTTTCATTTCATATGTATATCTCTATCGGATTATATTTTATATGTATCTATGGTAAAGGTAACAAATCTTTGTTTTTTCCTTAAGTTTTTTGTTTATTTTAAAAATATATACATACAGTATACGTTTTAAATGTCCCAAATTCTTTGATTACAGTTTTCATTAAAAAACTATTTTTTTTTGTATTTCTCTTAAGCGGACACTCCTCTCGAACGGACACTTTCGGTCGGTCCCGTTGGTGTCCGCCCAAAGGAGATTTCACTGTATAGCTTTTTCCAAAATAATACCCTTTTAGGTAATAAAATGAGGCTCAGTCACGCAATTTTCAGGGAATCTTAATAATTTTTTTTTTTTAATCTTTATTTTTGATTTCTCTATCGATCTGTCTGGGTGGATTTTTGATTATTTACCATGATTTTTATTATTTTTTTCAATATATATTGCTTTTTCCAAAAAATGAGTCTCAGTCGCACAATTTTCAAGGAATGATTGATGGTAAGGTCCGTCAAACTCTTACAGGCACAATTTCTTCCCAAACGTGCTCTATATGCAATACTCTTTCGAAAGAAATGAACGAATTAGAAATTATCCATCCCATGGAGGTGAATGTAGAAGCGTACAAGTCTTTCAACTCTTCATAGATGGATAAGGAATATGTAGTGGATTCTACATTTAGCATATAAAATACCTTAATATATATATATATATATATATATTATATATATATAATATATATATATATATATATATATATATCAATCGGTTTTATAACGTCTTCCGTCTTCCGATGCCTAATTTCCACTCCTCCCGGTTTCTCCATCCCTCCTCCTCCAGATCTCTCTCTAGTACTTCCTTGTTGATTCCTGCTCTCCAGCTCTGGCGTGGTCTTCCTCGCTTTCTTTTTCCATGAGGGTTCCAATTTAAAATCTTTTTAGGTAGTCGATCTAGTGACATTCTCTGTACATGTCCGTACTATACCAACTGTTGGGTTCTGATTTCGTTCACTATATCGTGCTTTATTTCTAAAGCTCGTCTTATCGTGTCATTTGGTATGCGGTCTTTTCTGGATTTTCCAGCTGCTCGTCTCCAGAAATCCATTTCTGTAGCTTTTAGTATTTTTTCTGTTCTTTCCTTCAATGGCCACACCTGGGAGCTGTAAGTTATTATACTTTTCACTATTGAGTTGTAAATTCTCTTCTTATTTTCAATGGTTATGTTTTTGTCCCATAGTATACTATTAAGCATTGCAATCGCTTTTCTTCCTTGCATATTCCTCTCGAATATTGCCTCTTCCAGTGTTCCGTCCCTAGATATTCTCGTTCCCAAATACTTATAACTGGCACAGTGTTTGATGGTGTGTCCTGTGGCCAGTTTCAAGTCCTGCTGTTGTCCTCCGACGCACATGTATTCGGTCTTTTTAATATTACTTTAATTAATACTTCTAGGCCCCATTTTTTCATATTCCTCCATAAGTTTTCGTGTCATGTATACCATATCATCGATGTCCTGAGCGACTACTACCTGGTCGTCTGCGAATGACAGTGTGTACAATGTAGTATCGTCATCCAGTGGTAATCCCATACTGCTGCATTTCCTTTTCCAGTTCTTCAGTGCACTCTCCAAATAGATTTTAAATAGCGTTGGGAATATACAGCAGCCCTGTTTGAAACCCTTTGTGACCTGGAACCCTGCTTCTTGCGTCTTGGTATAAGGATTTTACGGCTTTAATTATTTCGGTGCTTACATTACTCTGTGGTAGTGTTTCCCACAATCTTATTAGGGGCACGCTGTCGTAGGCCTTTTTTAAATCAACAAAAAAGACATGGACTTCCTGATCAAATGCGGTTTTCTTTTCTAGGATTTGTGTCAGTGAGAAGAGATGGTCTATTGTGGATCTTCCTGCTCTAAAGCCTGCCTGTTCTTCAGCTTCTACGTCCGCGTATTCCGTTTCTCTTCTATTTTTAAGTATTTTTCCGTATATTCTGCTAATAGATCCTGTAACCGTTATTCCCCTATAGTTATCGCAATTATTTTTGTCTCCTTTCTTATGAATTGTTGATATGTATGATATTTTCCATTCCTCAGGTACTTCTGATGTGTTAATGCATCTTTGGAATAAGTTCCTCAAAGCGCTAAATAGCTTTTCAGTTCCGTATTTTACTATCTCTCCTGGGATGTTTCCTGGTCCTGGAGCCCTACGATTTTTTAGCGTTTTACATACTTGTTTAACTTCTGATGTTGTTATCCTTATTGGGGATCCTCGTATAACTATATTTGGGTTTCCATGTTGGGTACTTTTGAACTCTGGTCTATCTTCTGTTAGCATATTTGTAAAATATTGGTTCCATTTTTCTGGTGTTATTGGTGAGAAGATTTCTCTTTTCCGTTCTGTTCTCATATTTTTAAGAAGTCTCCAGCTTTCTGTGCTTTTTCTTCCTCCTATATAAGTGTTGAGTCTTGAGCATGTCTTTTCCCATTGGTTGTTCTTTTTGTCACTAGTCATTTTGCGTACTCTAGCTTGGGATTCTTTGTATTTTACTTTGTCGTTTGTGCTCTTTGAACTTAAATATTTGTGATAGCTTTTCCGTTTTTCTTCAATTTCGAATTTAATTTCTTCATCCCACCAATATGGTTTTTGCTGTTTTCCCCTTTTCTCTTGGTACCCTAATGCTTCCAGTGCGGCTGCGTGTAGGCATTCCTTTATATACTTATATTCTTCTTCTATATTAACAAATCCCGTCCGTTGTATCTTTTGGTCCAGTCTACTTTTGTACAGATTTCTGATACTTTCATTTTGTAAGCTGTCTGTATTATATCTTATTGTTGTTTCACTTGTTGTGTGCTGTGTACTTGTATCTTCCAGTTTGCTTTCCCGTGTTGTTCGTGAGGTTATCTTTCCTTTCACAAGGTAGTGGTCGCTGCCACATGAAGCCCCTCTTTGGACTCTTACATCTAGGAAGTTTAATCTAGATCTCTGTCGTATTATCATATAGTCGATAATACTTTTTAAATCTCTTGTTTGTCTCCACGTATATTTATGAATATCCCTATGCTGGTAGGGTCAGTTTAATATTGTAAGGTTGTTTTGTTCACATATCTCTATAATTCTTCTTCCGTTGTCGTTAGTAACTTCTTCGCCATATTTTCCTACCACTTTATCGTGTTCTTTCCTTCCTATTCTTCCATTTAGATCACCCAAAAGTAATATCTCTCTTGATGTTCCAATTTTGCGTATTTCCTCATTTAGTTGTTCAAAAAATGAATCCTTGTTATTAGCCAGATCGTCGTCGTTGACAGCGTATACCCCCAGTAAGGTTGTGTTATTACCTAATATTTTGAGATTCATCTTTATGATTCTTTCATTAATCGGTTCCCAGGTGGTTATGAATTTCCTCAGTTTTCTGTGTATTAGTATGGATACGCCTTGCTTTGCTCTATCTATCTTCTTTGGGCACTCCACTATAAAAGTGATCATAATGCCCCCAACTTTCGGAGCCTTTTCCTTTCTTCTTTGTTTCCGTCAGTACTGCAATTTCGACTCGAAGATTTTCTAATTCATTTACAACTTCATTTACTTTCCTGGAGAGACCTTGTATGTTCCATGTACCACATATCGTTGTCCTTCTTCTTTGCTGTTTTCGTCTTCGTATATCCTTAATACCTTTAGAAATGTGGAATGAAAATACTTTGTTGGAGAAATTGCCTTCTCCAACAAAGTATTTTCATTCCACATTCCTAAAGGTATTTTATATGCTGAGATTCAGAATAACACTCAGAAAGAATTGAGTATACTGGTTGAGTGTGTCAAGCAAAGGGCAGCTAATACGTTATTGCTAAAATCATAGTTGTTAATGAAGATTTTATTAAGCTTTACATTATACTGCAGCTAATATCATGGAAAAATGGTATTAACGTCAATAAATTCAAAAATTTCTGCATTGAAACAGCCAAGGAATATATAGAGAAGTCCCGTGGTACCCAATGCCTTCTTTGTGTCATGCCTCACACACAAGACACGGAATACTTTGCGACTCTACCACCACGTGATGGATCCTAGGTAATGCAAAAAGTCTGCAAATTTCAGGGGGATATCGTACTTTGTAGCCTTAAAACCTCGTCAAAGATTCAAATCTTGACCAATTTTCAATTTTAATTTAACTTTCTAAACCCTAAATATATATATACTAGCGACCCGCCCCGCCTTCGCACGGATAGTTGAGCATATTATGCCTACATGTTTTGTCTGTCGTAGGATCGCATCAGATTGATGCGTCGAATATGTGGATTAGATTTAAATGTAATATAATGTCTACACATTACTACATAGTAAAATACATGAAGTATTTTCATGTATTTTACTATGTAGATATTATAAACATAAAAACAAACTAAAATATTTCTTTATATACAACATTGATAACTTCTGCCTGATTACGTATAAAAACGAACATATTTTGTTTAGAAGTTACACGTGACAGGGCAATATACAATTTTCGGTGTGAAAATCATTGAGTGGTTAAGTCAATTCCAGCAACTTTTAAAGTTTGACCTCGTGCTTTGTTAATAATCATTCCAAACGCTAATTTTATTGGAAATTGGAGCCGTTTGAACTGAAAAGGCAATTCTGAGGGTATCATAGGAATTCTTGGTATAAAAACAGTTTCACCAGTTCCGTTGCCAGTTAATATGGTACATTCGATCAAAATTTTTTAAAATTGAATACTTTGAGTCTTATACCGTTGCATAGTTTTGGTGGATTTAAATTTCTTAGTAATATAAATGGGGAACCTACTTTTAATATTAATTTATGCGACGGAATTCCGGGAGGCGTAAAAGAATTCAAAAATTCAGTTGGATAATGTACTGCCTCCTCTCTATCCACTACTGTGTCAACTGAGTAGTAGGTTTGTGATGATGCTTCAAATTTTGAAAGAATAAAAACATTTATTTTATCAACTTGCTCATTAGTGGGTGATAGTATAGCCCTTTCTTGAAACCAATTTAGTGTCTTAGTGGATATGTTACTAATATCGGGATATACCTTTTCAATCAATTCTTCCACATTTTGCACCAAAACACAAAGATTATTAAGAGTGATACAGACATTTCCAGCTTGAAATTCACCATTACCTATTTGGAGCAAGTCGTTAGAAAATTGCCTGTTATCTTCGCTAGACGATAAAATTCTCATGTTAGTTTTAAGTTCACATTTTGTTATATGTGGCCAAAGATACGATCTTTTGAGCGATGCATTGACTTCATCTGCTCTCGTCCCCCTAGTTATAACATGCAAAATTTGACGGAAATCTCCAGAGAACAAAACAGTGCAGCCACCCATTGGCCAGTTACTGTTGCGCAAATCTCGCATTGTGCTGTCTAATACCTCAACTGAGGCTTTACCAGACATAGAAGCCTCGTCCCAAATAATCAAACTGCAATCTTTCATTAATTTTCTGGCGTTACTTTGTTTTGAAATATTACAAATGCTCGAGACGTCATCACTACATATTTTCAGTGGAAGTTTGAATGTGGAATGGGCGATTCGCCCACCTTCCAAAAGTGTGGCTGCTATGCCGGACGATGCCACAGCAAGAGCAATTTTTCTATCGGATCTTACTTTTGCTAATAGTAAATTTATTAGAGATGTTTTACCCGTGCCTCCAGGAGCATCTAAAAAAAACATTTTTCCTTCATTACTATTAATTGATGACAATATTATGTCATAAACATTTTTTTTGTTTAGGATTCAAGCGACATTCATCTTGAATGACTTGTAAAAGTCGGGAATGGTTATAGTTTGTTTCGCGTAAATACTCTGCATTGATTCTTGCATCCAAATTGAAATTTTTTGTTTTATTTTTTTTTAATTTTTTTGTTAATTTTTTGCGATAACTCCTAAGATATTCATTTAAATTATATGGTGTAAAAGATGATAATAATGTGTATGAAATGCTTAAGGTAACTAACATATTTAAGTTGATAAGGATTAATACTGTATCCGTCTAAATAGCTTTCCAATTACCGCATTGTACGTGACCATTTTTTTTTAGAAGATAGAATGGGTAAAGTAAGCTATCCTTAAAAGACAGATATATCCCATTGCAGACTTTTTTGTAGATCTATAAAAGTGGAAAACTCCCAGGCGGCTTGACTTTTTCCGACACTTAAAACAGTTATCGTTATATTTCAACCAATTTACACAAAACCTTGACAAATTATATATCTAAACATTCCTCATGAATCACTCTATCTATTGGTGAAAACCGCATGAAAATCCGTTCAGTAGTTTTCGAGTTTATCGCGAACAGACAGACAGACGCGGCGGAGGACTTTGTTTTATAATATGTAGTGATATATATATATATATATATATATATATATATATATATATATATATATATATATATATATTAATAAGTATAATTATATATATATATATATATATATATATATATATATATATATATATATATATATATATATATATTAATAAAATTTTGTGTACTAGGTTACGTTTGATTTGTAATTCGTTGGACATAAATACATTTTTCTACATTAAGACACACAATTCCGAATAAATATTTATACATTACGTTTTTTATTATTTAAATATTCGCCATCGATGTTTAGAGTTCGTCAACTTCAAAAGATTACTTTTTTTACATTAGGCTATGTTAGGTTTGGAGTTCGTGATTTAAAAGCCTTAAGTTTAGTAAACGTCCATCTGATCATTTTTCTTCTTTGCATAGGGTTATGATATATAATTATTGAAAAATGAATTCAAATCATGGTCAGTAATCAAATATCCGCCTTGACAGATCGATAGAGAAATCAACAACGAAGATTACAAAATAAAATTATTGAGACTCTTTAAAAATTTTAATGCCCAAAAAGGTGTTTTTTGGATATATTTGGATGATAAATTAATAAAAATCATGGCAAATAATCAAAAATCCGCCAAACACATCGATAGAGAAATCCAAAACGAGGATTATAAACAAAAATTATCGAGATTCCTTGAAAATTGCATGACTGAGGCTCATTTTATTTCCTCAAAAGGTGTTTTTTCGACAACAAAGTAATATATATATATATATATATTATATATATATATATATATATATATATATATATATATATATATATAAAATATATATATATATATATATATATATATATATATATATATATTGTTAAATTAGTAAAAATCATGGTAAGTAATTAAAAATCTGTTCAAACAGATCGACGGAGAAATCAAGAACGAAGATATTAAAAAAAAACAAGATTCCTTGAAAATTGCGTCCAGAAAATTAATTTGGGTAAAAATTACGTATTGTCGCCATAGTGCGACAGTGTATCTCATGGCCTTGGTTATCTTCACCAATTTGTAATTCATGACCCAAATACCTGTAATTTTGGACGTGCCCCGCGTTACTTTCGTTAAATTTCATATTAGTGCTCGTAACTAGATTAGTCATAAACTTGGTTTCCTGAAAGTTAATATTTAGACCAATTCTCGCTGATGTTATTTGCAATTCGGTAAGCATTTGTTGGGCATCACCTGGATTGTCGGCTATTATGACAATATTATCAGCAAGCCGCAGGTAATTTAGGTATTCACCATCGATGTTTATGCCTTTTCCATCCCAATTAAGTTCTTTAAAAGCATATTCTACCACCGTAAAAAATTTAGGAGAGATTGTATCACCTTGTCTGATTCCACGTTCCACTCGGTATTTACTTGTGGATTCATGGAGTCCTAGCCTTGCTGTTGCGTTGAATTTAATTGAGTAAATGAGTATATCTGTAGTCTATTCTCATTTACTGTAGGGCAGACAGTATCGCCGGCAGCGCCACGGTCTCAAAAGCTTTTTTAAAATCCACAAATACTAATACGAGTGGTTTGTTGTATTCTACAGATTTCTCTATAGGGATTTTGATGGTCTGTAAATGATCGTTAGCACCGTATCCACTTTTAAAGCCAGCCTGTTCGCATGATTGATAAAAATCTAGATTTCATTCTAGATATACCAAAAATATGTTAATATTTGAAACAAAAACTCTGATGTTATGTGCGAAAAAATAACAAGTCAACCAACCACCAGGGACAGCAATCCAAACGATTGAGTAAGGAATAAAACAAGGGTCGAGGGCCATAATTAAAAGGATATCTTCCCTCAAATGGAACTAAGCTGGCCACGTGGCTAGAAATACTGATAACTCAACCGGGAAAGTGGTCAGAGGGAGACCATGGGAAGAAAAAAAAGCACTGACAGACCTCAACAACGTTGGTACGATGATACTAGAAAATCGGCAGGGCTCAATTGGTATCAAGTTGCTCAAAACATATATAAACACATATGCGAGAGGCCTTTATCCAAAGGATAGAGAATGGCTAGAAGAAGGACTTGAATTGAATTAATCTTTAGTGACAGAAAGTCAACTTCAGTAATCATTTTAAAATTACGTGTCCCCACGGGAAGTACTCGATTTAGTGATTTTTAAAATTCTTCTAGTTAACAAATAAAAATATCAGTCATGATTCCTTGAGATTTATTGGCGTGAAGGGTTTAAGTTCAAACGTGTACGGCTTCAGTCCTTTAAAACATAAAAGTAAACTATATAATAAATACATTCTGCCAATAACAACATATAGTAGCGAAACATGGGTTCTGACAAAGAAAGTTGTTAAGAAATTACAAGTTCACTAGAGGAAATTCATGTATCTGACAATGCCAAGCTGGGTTTTTTGAAAGAATTTTCCTAGCAGACCTAAGCAAAAATTCACATAAATATTAATAACAAAAAACAAAAAAAAACCTTTCCCAAACAATCCAAATTATAAAAGTCATTAAAGAACATCATTCGGAAATGACTGATATTTTTATGTACAGGGTGGTCCAAATTGGACACTTTTAAAGGTAAACCCCTTTATCTAAAGGACATGGACGAAAACTGATGTCGGTCTCTGAGGCTCAATTTTCATGATATACTCAATGGTGAAAACCGCATATCGATATCTAGTACTGTTTCAGATATACAGGGTGTTTTTCAAAAATCTGCATTTTGAAAAAATGTTTGTAATTCTTTTCCTATTGAAAATTTTTGATTTCTGTAAAAACATTCTAAAGCAATTTTTCACGTGGATTTCAATAATGTAAGTTACATTATTTTACAACTAATATTTTAATAGTTATTAATACAAAAATATATTTTTTTAATGGGATACTCTGTATATTTTTCCTTATCCGAATAAAGCTTTAAATTACCATTCTCAAAAAATATATCACACTTTATATTTTGCTTAAATCTACTTCAAAATATAAAACGTTTTCAGTTTTTACGCGAGTTTTAAATGCACATTTTGTGAAGTAGGCTTTGGACGGAGCGGCCATATTGGTTTAATTCAATTGTTTACTTGTAGTTGTCAAATTTTACTTTAGGATCAGTTATTGAACTATCAAATAAATCGCAATAAAGTTTGAAAATTACGAAAACTGGGATATGATAGTGTGTTTAATACGAACAGGAGAAAATTCGGAGAGCGGCAAATAATTTGTACCACGAACGGTATCCAGAGAGGCGTCAACCCTTCAAGGATATATTCGCTTGATTGCGACATAACCTAGTTAATAGTAGCCAGTTTGAAAAGAAACGACCCAAAAATTATTCATTAAACAGGGATAAGGAGTTAGAAGAAATAGTAGTTTAAGGAACTATCGGAAATAATCCCAACACTTCAACCTGACAGTTAAAAGAATCCGCTGGACTACCAAGAACTAACGAAAGCCGTACTTTGAAGAAGCACAAATTCAGGCCATATTGGTCATCACCATAGAGACGGAAATTTTCAACGGCGTATGGATTTTTGCCAATGGTTTCTCGAGAATTGTAACCATGTTCCGAATTTTTCATTATATTGCATTTGGACAGACGAAGCTTATGTAAGCAATGCAGGTATTTTTAACCGTTACAATTCTTATACGTGGGCACAAGAAAATCCGCATTTAGTTGTGGAGCAAATAAATAAAGGCAGATTTGGATTTAATGTGTAGGCAGGGTTATAGGTCCATTTATTTACGAAGAAACACTCACCTCTCAGAGATATTTAGAAATTTTAAGGCAGCAAATAGAACCTCTTGTTGATGAACTGCCGTTAATGGACCTTAGAAATATATTTTTTCAACACAGACTTCTATCTCTGGGGAAGATTGAAAGACCTAATTTTTAAATTGCCGACAAACACCAGGCAAGAGTTAGAAGTTGCAGTGATATAAAGTTTTGCAGCTCTCACTCCTCTTGAACTAATCAACTCGGTAAGAAGTGTCCAGAAAAGATACCGCCTATTAAATGAAACTGGTCGACATTTCGAACATCTCTTATAGAAAATTGTTTTGTTTTAGTTTGCTCTACTCGGAATAAATTGTTTTATTGTTGTTTTGTTTTATTTTCTATATAGTTTAAAGTACTATAGCATTTAGTAAATTTCATTGTAGTTATGACTCTTGGAGTTACTTCTGGGAATTTTTTTTTACGATCTGACTTCTATTGGTAAACAATTGATATTGCCGCTCCGTCCAAGGCCTACTTCACAAAATGTGCATTTAAAACTGGCATAAAAACTGAAAACTTTTATATTTTAAAGTAGATTTAAGCAAAATATAAAGTGGGCTATATTTTTAGAATGGTAATTTAAAGCTCTATTCAGATAAGGAAAAATATACAGGGTATCCCATTTAAAAAAATATATTTTTGCGTTAATAACTATTAAAATACTAGTTGTAAAAAAATGTAACTTACACTGTTGAAATTCACGTGAAAAAGTGCTTCGAGAATGTTTTTACAGAAATCAAAAATGTTCAATAGGAAAAGAATTCCAAATATTTTTCCAAAATGCAGATTTTGTGAAAAACACCCTATATATCTGAAACGGTACTAGATATCGATATGCGGTTTTAACCATTGAGTTTATCATAAAAATTGAGCCTCAGAGACCGACATCAGTTTTCGTCTATAGTATCTCCTTTTGATAAAAGGGGTTTACCTTTAAAATTTTCCAATTTGGACCACCCTGTACATGGTCTACCAAAAGGCAGAACACTAGCTAGCCGCAAGGCAAACAGCTGATTAATATGCTTAATAGCAATTGTGTTAGCCGTAACTAGAGTGTAAGCCAACCTTTATATCAATTAACTTAGTAATAATAAAGAGCTCTCTGAATTTGAAATAAAATGATGGGTATATCAGTCAGGGATCGCAAGCCAAACGATTGGATAAGGAATAAAACAAGGGTCTAGGAAATAATTAAAATAATATCTTCCCTCAACTGGAACTGAGCTGGCCACGTGGCCAGAAATACTAAAAACTGGAGTGGGAATGTGGCCAGATGGAGACCATGGGTAGAAAAAAGAAACACTGGAAGACCTCAACAAAGTTAGTACGGTGATATTAAAAAAATCAGCAGGACTCAATTAGTATCAAGTTGCTCAAAACAAGGACATATGGAAACATAAGCGAGAGGCCTGTATCCAAAGAATAGAGAATGGCTAGAAGTAGAAGGTCTTGGATTAAGTTGTTCTTTAGTGGCAGAAACTCAACTTCAGTAATCATTTTAGAATTACGTGTCCCCACGGGAAGTACTAGATTTCCTGATTTTTAAAATTCTTCTGGTTAACAAATAAAAATGTCAGTCATGGTTCCTTGAGATTTATTCGACTAATTTTGTCAAAAACTTTGACATAAGGATTACAGCCACTTTATATAACAAAACCAATACGTACGATTCTAATACACTAAGTAACAGATATAGTTTACCTATAAAAACATTAAGTTAAATCACAAATATAAATGATAAAACGCGAATAAATAATAATCTATTGTTCATGAAAAGAAATAATTATAACATAAACCATCAAATCTATTAAATTTTAACGATATGATAAATTTCCCACTAAAAATCTTAAACTTCTAAAAACACAGATTAAACTGAAGTTAAAGCAAATAGTATTTCAATCCTCTATTTCTCCCATCGTGCAAAACCCACCGGACAATTAAAACAAACGAAAACGGCAGAAAATCAACTAGAGGAATAACAGAATACTGTTATTCCTTACTTCATTAAGTAAGGGCAGTGTTCATTATTTTGTACATGTAGTTTCAGTTTTTTTTTATTACAGTAGGTGGGAATTTGTAATTGTTTATTTAATAGCAATTTTATTATACCGTTGGTTAAATTTGTGCTCTAGACCGACCACACAAAAAAAAAGTTTTTATATTTGGCGGTGCTACCAGCTAAAAACCTCCTACTAGATGTAAATAGAGATCTCTGAAATTTTGGTCCAAAAATATTAAGGTTTTTTTTTAGAGGGTGCTAAAGTCGATTTTATTGGTAACATCAGTGTACTGTATATTTTACTGAATAAAAACATAATTGTACGTTGAAAACATTATCTTTTTGACAATTACGTACATATTTAGACCATCTGCGACCACGGGAGATGAAGTAAACTCAAGTTATGAGCAATTAAAAGACGCTTAAAATGCACAGAGAGGCCAAATTTTAAACTTAATGGTTACTTTACGTTGCACACGTTATTTGTTTCAGATATAAATTGCATAGATATTAGGGACGGACAATTATGAACAAATTTAGACCACGTGCAACCATGGATTGCCAAGTAAAGTGAAGTTATAAGCAATTAAAAGACGTATAAAATTCAAAAATAGGCCAAATTTTTTGTATTTAATGGTGTCTTTTTGTTGTGCACCTTATTTTTTCGACGGACTAACAATTTTGAACCATGTTAGACCAAATAAGATGATGCTCGACCACGTAAACTTTAGTTATGAGCAGTTTAAAAACGTATAAAATGCACAAATAGGCCAAATTTTATATTTAATTTTACATTGTGCACTTTATTTTTTTGAGTAATAAATTATACAAATATCCAGGACTAACAATTTAGAACATGCTTAGACCACGTGCAACCATGAGCGACTAAGTAAACTCAAGTTATGAGCAACTAAAGATGTATAAAATGCACAAATTGGTCAAATTTCGTATTTATTGGTTACTTTATGTTGTGCACCCAATTTTTTTATGTATAAATTGCATACATATTCATACATATTTTCATGTCTGCTATTTTAGTAGCCTATATAAATATAATATAAATAAATAAGTATAAATAGTAGCCTATTTTTGCATTTTATACATCTTTTAATTGATCATAACTTGACTTTACTTGGTCGCTCATGGCTGCACGTGGTCTACATTTGTACATAATTGTCAATCCTGGATATCTATGCGATTTATATCGCAAAAAAATAGGGTGCGCAACAAAAAAACCATTAAATACGAAACTTGGCCTATTTGTTGTAGTGTGTTATTTTGAGTCGCCGACGTTTTGCAAAATTCTCGTTGGGCACTATTGATACTTACTAGTCGCTGGTTGCCTATAAACGGGCTCTTCCATTTTTCCATTTTCTTTATGAATTTATACGTACATATATGCTCGATGGGGTTAACATCGGGTGATTGCGGAGGTGTATGAAGCTGATGTCGCACATTATGGATCATCCATTCTCGCACCAAGTTTGCGATATGTTTCGGATCATTGGCCTGTTGGAAAATGTATCTTTTTTCGAGTGCTAATTTTTGGACATTTTCTCTTAAATTGTTTCTCAAAATGTTCTGATAAACATGCTGGTCCATAGTACTATTAATAAAATGTAAATTTACAACCCCTCCAACGGGCATGCATCCCCAAAACAGAACACTGCCACCCCCTTGTGTGACCGTGGAACAAATGTTTTTAATATCGAATGCGGTATTCTTCTTTCTCCACACTTTAGTTCTGCCATCAGACCCAAAAAGTTTAATTTCAGTTTCATCACTAAAGATTACGGATTTCCAAAATTCAGGAGGTTTAGTAACGTATTCCCTAGCAAAAGCTAACCGCTTTTTGCGATTGGCTTCCGAGATTAACGTTATTTAATTGCTCATAACTTGAGTTAACTTGGTCGTCCATAGTTGCACGTGGCCTAAGATTATTTGATATTGTCAGTCTTAAATATCTATGCAATTTATTCCTTAAAAAAATCATGTGTGCAACCGAAAGTAACCATTTAGTTTGAAATTTAACTTATTTGTCCATTTTAAACCAATTTTAATTGCTGATAACTTGGATTTACTTGATCGCCCGTGGTCGCATGTAATTTAAATTTGTACATAATTGTTAGTTCTACATATGTACGCAACTGAAATCACAAAAAAGTAGTTTTCAACATATACAATTATGTTTTTGTCCTGTAAAATCTACAATACATTGATGTTACCAATAAAATCGACTTTAAAACCGTCTAGACCTTAATATTTTTGGACCAAAATTCCAGAGATCTGTATTTACATACAACTGGAGGTTTTAGCTGGTAGCACCGCTAAATATAAAAACTTTTTTTGTGGTCAGTTTACTGTGCTCGCATTTTGAAACGACAACAAATTTGAACGTTGATTCAATCACATCTTTAACACTGACAGACGGGATATATAAAATGAATTTTTCTTGTGATAGGTGAAGTCTAATACTCATTCCAACTGTATTACATGTTGCTATTTATCGAAGAGAAAAATTGCGTGTGTCGTAACGTTTCAAAATCCAAGCCCCGACTTGTCGGTAGGCGATCACACAAGAACATATCGTAAAAATGTGTTTAATCTTAACTAAAAATGAAACTTAAAAAACATTGTGACTGACTAGTATACACTACGCACTGTATGTAACATCTTTGCAACCTGTCACAATACTTACATACTTATTTTTATCTTTGGTTATTATTACACACTCAATTAAACAAAGATGTTACACACTTCAATTTAACTGGATGATGAGTTTCTTAATGTCTAGAATTTTAATCCATCTTGAACTTCGCCCATGAGAGCAGCAGATTTTAAGAGAGCATCGTGTTCCTCTGATTTTAGTTGTTGGTTAACAATACTGGATACGCCAGTCTCGCCGATGACTGCAGGTACTGACAGGAATACTTCTTGTTCGATGTCATGAATTCCCTAGAAAATAATGTTAATTAATATTATAGTTTTTTCCTAATTTCTAAAAATTAGATCTTAAAGGCGATGCTAAAGGCGAAGGTTCGTGATCAAAAACGAGCATGAGAGAGATACCTGAAGAACTTAAAACACAGTAGCGACAGTTAGACTCGGCACATTTGATCTCAAGGTTTTCGAGTTTGTAATGATCACATGACCTATCGCCATATTGCTGGTATGATTCCCGCGAGTTTTTGAAATATTCAAATTCCTTCTTTCAAGAAAAATCCTATTATATAGAATAAAAATGAATTTTGGTGATTGAAAGGAAGAAAAAAATAAGAACATTTTTTTGGAAACTTTTTTTTTATCAAGTTCTTATTAAAACAGATATACAAAAAAAAGGGAAGAAAGCAAAAAAATACAAGGAAAAATACATTTATCACGAAGTTTTTTGATCTTTACTGCAACTGCACATCCGCGGTAACTGGCAGAGTATTTTTCTCCACAGTTGACGCATGTTAGTTCAGGCTATTTGAACAGTTTTCAATAGGATGTTTCCCAGCACATATGACACACCTATA
This sequence comes from Pachyrhynchus sulphureomaculatus, assembly GCA_019049505.1. Classification (NCBI taxonomy): domain Eukaryota; kingdom Metazoa; phylum Arthropoda; class Insecta; order Coleoptera; family Curculionidae; genus Pachyrhynchus; species Pachyrhynchus sulphureomaculatus. Next base: position 140,675,179 of record CM032453.1, read on the forward strand.
TTCACGTTTACAGGCATGCTTGGCACCGCTTACATAGGAGTACAAACCTGAATTTTCTCAGTGGTTCGATTTTTACGTTTATATTACTTATTCATTTCATTTCATAAATTTTTCTTGTATCTTCAGAATTTTCAAACGTCAGCTTGCACATAGCAAGGGTATTTTATCCCTTCTGCTCAGTATTCTGCATACTTTTTATATTTTATAACCTTTCTCTCTCTTTGTGTCTTTTCTTTTCCTCCATCGTGGTTAGTTCAGGTTGATTGATCTTGTTTGCCTGGCTCCATTCATGGTTTATTTTATCTAGATGTTCCGTTAACATCTTATATTCTGTAGGAGAACGGGTATTTAGCTTAATTTGCTGATTGTTCATCTGTGTTGCTTCAAAGTCTATTTGATTTGTATTTAGATCGCTGTGTAAAGCATTAAAATCTTTTATATTACTTACTAACACCGGCGGTGGTACAGGTATTTTTTCTGTTTCTTTTTGGTTATTATTATAGACCTTTGAGTGTTTCTGTAGTCATTGTTTTTTTGTTATTTTTCTTTTGTTTACACTCAATTCGTATCCACTGTGTTTCTTTTGCTAACTCTTCTTCATCATTGAAGTATTCCTCCACTTTATTATTATTGTCTGTATTCGGCTCTGCTCTCACTTTTGGGCACATTTATAGTGTTTTAATTCCGTTAATTCTTCTTACATAGTTTTTATTATTTGCCGTAAGTTCAAGTTTTCTTGCATTTCTTTTTGACAGAATTCATATAGTTCTTGTGCACTATACGTTATTTCTTGGTCTTTTTTAGTGTTCCGTACGGAACACTTATAAGATCACTTCGGTGTCTGTCTGTCACACCCGATTTTCTCCGAAACTATTTGACATAGAAAGGTGGAATTTGGTAATAATATAGGAATTGATGGCCTCATCAGAGCCATGTAGAAAATTAAATTTTGACTTAAGGGGTTAGTTTTGGGGGGTGAAGTCGGAAGTGAAAAAAAAAATGTTTTTACTAGGTCATCGAGTGTGATGTCAAATGAAAGGTTGTGAAAACACGAGTAAAAAATATATATATAATATTATACTTGCGCGCACTTTTCTTCGTATTATTTTTAAAAATTCGCGAAAAATCGCTGTGCCGGGCCTTATCTCGAAAAGTACTTATCAAAAAATTTCGAAAAAATTCTGGAATATTCTCCACGGGGTGTAGATTGAACGAAAATTATCACGAGTGCATTATCTTTAATAATTTATTTGGTATATAAAAAAAAAATTCAAGGTCACCAGTTTTCAGTAAAGATTGGAAACGAACTTTGTTGAAAACTCATTTGGGGTGTGTTTTGTGAAGTCACTGATCATTTTATACCACCCTAACAAAAATTTTTATTTTAAAAACAATCACGTACGGAACACTAATTGTGCAAGTTCAACTTGCACTTGACCGGTTTTTTGTATTTATCTTTGTGCACCTTGGGGTGTATTTTCTTGTAATTTATTATAAAGTGACGGTAAGCTTCGTCGTATTGGGGACCTTGCCATCCTTCGACTTTGTTGGAATGAATTATCGAAAACAAATACATTGTTGAATTTATATTTCTCAGATATTAGAGATATTGTCCGGTGGAAAAAATGTTCATTTGGAGAATATATTTCTACATACATTCAGCTTCGCGCGTATAATGTCAACAATTACGCTTCTTATATTGCAGAGAATCCCAGTAATCTGGAGAGATTGAAAATAATTATAATTATCATTTTAAGATGAGATTGTCTTTCTTCTTAAAAATTAAATTAATACACTTTTTGCTCACTTTTATGATTAGTTAAATCTAATATAATAATTTTCACACAGCTCATGACTTCAGGCCTATATACTACTTATATAAAAAAACTTAAATCTATACACTGATTTATGCAAACTCATTCGTGTTGAAGAATTACTACTTTTGCATGCTCAGATTGAGTTTTAAAAGTTTGGTTAGCGAATTTAGCAATTAGCAGATGATATAACTTAACTCTAGCCCATAGTTTTAATATGAAAGATAATTTTTATATAATATATTGCATGATAGAAATAAAGAATTACGAAAAAATTACGTAAAAAAAAAATAATTCCTTTGAAGATACCACATATATTTGTACAAGCACTAACCGCACAACAAAAACTTCCTCTTGACTTCTTTTTTATAATTATTTTCAATTATAACGCCAAACGAGTCATTTACTACTTAGAAAATTATTAATATTGAATTTCGGAGCCCGTTTTTTATAATTTTCGATTATTTTTAAATTGTTTTAAATTTTCCAATTATCCAAATGTTTTCAAATTTCTCAAATCTTTTAAGTTTTACAACATTTTCAATTTCAACAATTTTTAAATTTATCAAATTTTGATGTTGACAATATGTATGTATGACAAATTAATTAAATATTGGATTAGTCTTAAAAATGAATTTTATTAAAAAATTTTATTCTTTAAATTTTTAATATTCAATAATGTTTTATAATTATGTACTTTACAGAAACAATGAAAAAAACACTGACAAGAAAAGAAATTTTTGATGTTATCCGTCATCGCTTAAATGAAGAAAATAAAAATTTGTTACCTATAATTGAAGACCATTTAACACAAATAAATGAACAACCGTTCGATTTGTCAGATGAACTAAGAGAAAGTTTGGGACTATTAATTAGTAAGATGAGAACTAAATATCAAGAAAGCAAAAGAACCTACTCCCGCTTTTGTTCCAAAAATGAATCCTGGTTAAATGTCGAATTTCACTTTGATAACCCGACCAATACACAACTGGAGCCCGTTACGCCATCGACTAGTAGTGAAATAAGCAAGAGGGGACGTCCATCACTTTCTTTCAGTGAATCTAGTGAAAGGAGTAAACGCAGACGAGCCCAGGATATCAGAGAACAGCACAGCGCGGAAGAATTGGCCTATGCAACGCAAATGAGTTTGCGTGCTAGAGGAAATATTGATGCAGCAAAAGTTGTCCAACAAAGGCGAAGTCTTATACAGCGTCACTATGTGATGATCGCGAAAGACAGATGACCATTATTTGTTGAAAATAAAAATCTCTGAAAGTATGTATAGCAATATTCGAGCGAATAGCATAAAACATAACTGTAAATTGTATCCGTCTTATAAATGCGTTTTACAAGCAACAAAAGAATGCTACCCTCCCGCTTCAGATATGTGTATTACTGAATCCAGCGCCGAAGTTAAACTACAGAGTTTGTTAGATTACACTACAGAGCGAATACTGCTAGTTCAAAACGACGTTGTAAGTAACCTCACTAAGAATGATGCTTTAAGTTTAACGTTAATGTGTAAGTGGGGGTTAGATGGAACATCCGGACAGAGCAATTTCAAACAAAAATTTCAAAGTGACACTGACAAAAGTGACTCGAGAATTTTTTTTACCTCGCTTGTACCACTTCAAATTTTATATATTTAGATGAAAGCACAGGTGAGCAAAAAAATTGTTCCTCCTCGAACTTCTTCCACCCGATTTTGTTGGCCAATCAAAATTGAATTTTTGCATGAAACTGTTGAAAATACAAAACATCAAGTTGATTATATTGTTGAACAGCAGCAAAATCTCATTCCTTACGAAACAATTGTTGACGGAAAACAAGTGACAGTAACTTACAAATTAGCATTAACTATGGTTGATGGTAAAGTTTGCAATTCTTTGACAGATACATCTTCTAGTCAAAGGTGCTACATTTGCCAATCTACTTCAAAACAATTTAACAATATTGATGAAGTACTTAAAAACCAATCAAGGAAGAAAATTTTCAGTTCGGTATATCATCTTTATATGCCTGGATTCGTTTTTTCGAGTGCCTTTTGCACGTTTCTTACAAATTAGAAGTCAAAAAATGGCAAAATCGCGGTGAAGATTGAAAGATAAGATCCAAAATCGAAAACAAAATATTCACTCTCTTCACACTCTTGATAGATATGCCGAAACCAGATTTTGGAAGTACACTGCCCGACGTTTTTTTTTGAAAATTCGAAATTTTCTGTCACAATAGCCGGAATAAATGAGGATTTATTAAAACGGTTTCACATTATTTTGCAGGTTATTTCATCGGGTTTTGAAATCGATGTGCCTAAGTATAAAGGATACTGCTTAGAAACTGCTCGGTTGTTTGTAGAATTGTACCCATGGTTTTACATGCCTACAACTGTGCATAAATTGTTGATTCACAGGGCACAAATTATTGAGTCATCGCTTTTGCCAATTGGACAAATGTCCGAGGAAGCCCAAGTCTTTCAACAAATTAATAAAAAAATATCGGCAAGACTTTGCGCGCAAAACAAGTCGAATTGAAAAAATGCAAGACTTTTTTTGCGACTTTTGGCATCCTCGGCCCCACTAATATCTGGCGTACGTAAATTACCAATTCGAAAATTCAAAGCGTTAGATCCTCAAGCGACTGAATTACTCAAACCGCCAAGTATCAATTCGCAAATTGAATTTCCAATATGTCAAAGCTCTAGTGAAGAAGGAGGCGAACAATCTGATTCAGAGTATTAAGTGGTTTTTGAATAAAATTTATACTTTCTTATAATAAAACACAAAATTGTAATGTACTCATTTTCTTAACCATTTTGTCAAATTTACGATGATTTTTAAATTTTGGTCCGCCATATTGGATCCGCCATTTTGTTTTTTTCGAAAAAATATTATCAAATTTGAAATCAGGGACCTAAAAAACCTTAATGTACCCATTTTCTAAACCATTTTGACGAATTTAAAGAGTTTTTTCAACTTTTGGTCCGCCAGATTAGATCCGCCATTTTGTTTTTCGAAAAAATATTATCAAATTTGAAATCGGGGACCTAAAAAACCTTAATGTACCCATTTTCTAAACCATTTTGACGAATTTAAAGAGTTTTTTAAATTTTGGTCCGCCATATTAGATCCGCCATTTTGTTTTTCGAATAAATATTATCAAATTTGAAATCAGGGACCTCAAAAACCTTATAGTATCCATTTTCTAAACCATTTTCACGGGTTTTCGATTTTTGGCCACGAAATCTTGATTTGGTCACTGTGAGTTGAGTGGAACGGGTTCGATGATGACGATGATGATTAGGCTATATCTATATAATCCTAATCAAAAATCGAAATTATTTGCCTACTCCTTCAACTTTTAGAAACTAGATGTCTCTTACTTCTCATTGCACATATGTTTATTCCAATTTCAAATAAAGTAACCAAAACCGTGAATTCTATTGAATGAGCAAAAGAATAAATTCTTGGAAGTCGGCAGTGTTAGATCTGCTCTATTCTTGTAATTATTTAGTTTACTTCTAGACCTCGTAGTGTACACATCGTTAATAACCTGTTTATTTTAGTGGTTTTCCAAAAAAGTGGGTACTGGAGTTATCGAAACGTATAAAAATACAGTTTGGGTGGAAAAAATAAATCAGATAATGCAAAAATAATGAAATGTCGACACAGTACCATGAGATATACTATAAATCGTTTTAAGAGGGTAAAAACTTACAAAGACTTAAAAAAGAGCGGACGAAAATGAATTACAAATGCGAGAGAAGACCGGCAGTTGATACATGATTCTTTGAAAAATCGCAAAAAGGCGGCTTCTGAACTCTGTTCTGATTTTTCTGAAGACATTGGAAAGAAAATTTCTATTTACTATCAAATGTCAGCTTTCAATATGGGCCGATGCAACTTATTGCCTGAGATTTGTGATAACGAGAAAAAACGGCTCGATAATCCTATATATATATATATATATATATATATATATATATATATATATATATATATATATATATATATATATATATATATATATATTTTTTTTTTTTTTTTTGTTGAGTGTAAGGTTCTTTGATCTTGGTATATATATATATTTTTTTATATTTTACGTGTTCTTGGAATTAGATCATTAAAAACTGTTCTTGGTTCTGTTATATATTTATTAACGTTTCGACCATCGGAAGAGGTCTTCTTCAAAATTTGCTCTAAAAGATTACATTAGAAGAATTAAATATAGCTAGTATTAATCCGTTTGTTGTATATTTCGGGGTTAGATATTTGTGTCTTTTCGTAGTTTTTAATTTAATAAAATTAACTGTATACATTAATGAGGGCCTTACCTTAGAAAGTAGTTCATTTTGTGGGGTGTTTAAAACGCTATTAATATCACATTTTTTCTTTCTACAAACAAATCACTTAACTTGAGGGACTTTATATGACTGGTAGGTAGATACGGTTTAGGTTATTTACATCTGTTTTTTCGTTTATTGCAGTGGGTGTCAACCGAATATGAACGGATTCGAGAATTTCTCTTTTTTTTTGTATTTATTTCGGTGTTGATAATTTTGATGTTTTTGAAATCAAAGGTATGCCTTTTATTTATTTCATGATTCGTAAGGGGTGTACTATTTTTTTTGTCGTATTTATGGCCTTTGATTCTATTTTCTAGATATTGGCTTGTTTGCCCGACGTATATTCCTTCGCAGTTATTACATTTGATTTCGTAGACTGTTACTTTTTTTTTATTATTTGGGGTTTTGGTTTTAAGCCTGGAAAAATTGGATGAGAGCAGATTATATGATTTATGACATAACCGGATTTTGTAGTTTTCAAAAAGTTTTTTGAGTGGTTGGGATAGGCCATTTATAAAGGGTAGTGCAATATATGTTTTATGGTTGTTGTTGGATGGTTTTTTACTTATTGAGGTATTGTAAAAGTTATGTATTCGTTGTTTGAAGATTTTGTTTATAAGGTACATCGGATATTTGTTAAGTGTTAATGCTTCTTTAGCTTTGGTTATTGCACTCTCTCTGTATTCTGTGTCAGAAAGCTTGATTGCTCTATCTGCGAGACCTATGATTACAGATTTTTTTTGTGAATTCGGGTGGTTTGATTTATAATTAAGGTATCTAGAAGACCATGTATTTTTTAGTGTACCATTCAGTTTTTATATTTTCATTATTGTGGTGTAAAGTTACATCTAAGAAATTTATTTTATACTTAATGTATATTTTATTAAATTAAAAAACTACGAAAAGACACAAATATCTAACCCCGAAATATACAACAAACGGATTAATACTAGCTATATTTAATTCTTCTAATGTAATCTTTTAGAGCAAATTTTGAAGAAGACCTCTTCCGAAGGTCGAAACGTTAATAAATATATAACAGAACCAAGAACAGTTTTTAATGATGTAATTCCAAGAACACGTAAAATATAAATACGTGCCAACAAAACACCATTTGCGGGAATCGTTAGTTTTCTTGTTTACATGTTCATTTGTAGATTTTTCCTTTCCGCTCCGATGTTTAACATTTCTTCACTTTTCACGCTCACAAAAAACATTTCTATTTTTCGTCGATTTTTCTGATTGGCGCGGCAACTTTCGAACGAATTAAAGTATCTATCTATGAAATAGGACAGAAATCTACGATCCTTGAGGAATCACATTAGGGAAAGGAAGTAAAACGAACGGGGATGATCCATTTTTAAAAGTATTATGAAAGTTTGTTGTCCAGTTATAATAAAATATAGAAGTATGTAGAGCGCACTGGAATACCTCAAAAACATATATTGGTTTTAAAAGTTATACTTGCGAGAGAAATATTTGATAAATAACTACCAATTTGTGTATTAAAAATAAGGAAAAAAACTGAATTAAAACAATTAGTCCCACAGTATTCTATCTACAAACAATCATTAAATACAATGATAACTAACTATCTAATAAACGTAACTTTGATTAATTGCTATTTTTATTTAAAAACAATGATATCATCTGTTAGTTTTTAAGAAACCGGCTGTTTACGCTCAGGCACTTAAAAATTAACGTTCTTGCCTTTAAATAAGAAAAATATGTACATACCTATATACCTATATATATATATATATATATATATATATATATATATATATATATATATATATATATATGGGGATTTTTTTATTAGAATATCCACATTTCATGAAAAAAATCGGTTAATTGAAAAATCTCAAACAATAAAGAGTATCTAAAATTTGATTTAAACTCTACAACTAGCAAAACTTTTAACGTTTTGTGTCTAAATAGTTTAATTGAGGTAAATTGCTTTTGCGTATTAGAAATGTTCTTTTGTTTTTTGACAACTGAGAGAAACAATTCAAAAAAATAGATTCACGCTTGAACGCCATGTGATGTGAATCTAACTGCTATTTCGGTGTTTTACAAAAAAAATGTTCTTAAATGTTTACTTAAATTTAAAAGATAATTTTTTAAATTGCTATTACAATGATAAACAATCAATTGAAAAATTACTTTTTTTACTTTACTTATTTTTTTACACTTAGGTAAAACTTGATAAGGATCAGTAAACTGATGCATTTAAAAACACTTGAGGATATATTTTTTTGTAAAACACCGAAAAAAAGCAATTAGATACAAATTATTGCAACAGCTGGCGTTCGAGCATATTTCTGAATTATTTCTCCCAGTTGTCAAAAAAACAACGTAATATTTATAATTATGACCAAAGCAAAAGAAATTTACCTCCATAGTTAGGCAAAAAAAATTGAAAGTTTTTAGCTAAGTAAAGAAATATTTAAAAAAAATAGCGATTTTATTTATATATATATATATATATATATATATATATATATACATATATATTATATATATATATATATATATATATACAGTAATACCCCGCTTTACGCGAGGGATACGTTCCGAAAAAAATCGCGTTAACTGAAATTCGCGTATATCGAGGTTTATGATTAAACATAGTCAAAATTTAATACAAAAAAATACAAATCATTTTAATCAATCACTTTAATTCTAAGAACACTTTATGCAATACATACTCTTATTTTTTACGGAAAAATACATCTATTGTCTTTTGGGTAACGTTTTGTTTACGTTCTTGTAAAATACGTTCATAACACCCAACACTGTTTTTAATTGTTTGACACACGGTCAAGACACGGTCATCATTATTGTCTATACTCTGCAATATGTCCAAACCTGAATAAATTTTTGAAAGTGCATTTTGTATTTCCCCTGAAGATAAAACTTTCTCTTCTACTTGTTCTTCCTCATCGTAGATAGGATTATTCTGTAACTCGATCAGATCTTCATTGCTAATAGGATCGTCGTGCGTTGCTACAAGTTCTACGAGATCTTCTACCGTGACATCTTCAAGTTCAGACCCCTCAATCATTGCAGCAATGTCTTCAAGCACTTGTCTCTGCATCTGGACAATTCTTCTAGGTGCTTCCACTACATCTGGCCAAAGATTACGCCACACCCCATTCATACAACTCATTTTAACTTCCTTCCAAGCCTCTTCTATGTTGTGAATAGACTTCATAATGTTGTATGACTTCCACCACTCTCGCATAGACTGTCTTCCTTCCCCGTCAGTTTCATGAATTAGTTGGCTAAAAGTGCGGCGATGGTAATAAGCTTTGAAGTTTGCTATTGCTCCCTGGTCCATAGGTTGTAATATTGACGTAGTGTTTGGTGGAAGGAACTTTACGTACACTTTTAAGTCTCTGGGCGTATCAAGTGAGGTTGGATGTCCTGGGGCATTGTCTAAGAGTAACATAACTTTAGGTTCAAGCCCATTTCTGTCACAGTATGATTTGACTGATGGGCAAAAACTATTAGAATACCATTCTTGAAAAATTTCCCGTGTAACCCACGCCTTTCTGTTTGATCGCCACACACAACTGGTAGACTTGTCTTGTCTGTGCCTCGCATTGCACGAGGTGTTTCTGAATGGTACACTAGTAAAGGTTTCAGTTTGAAATCACCAGTGGCATTACCACCCAGCAGAAGTGTTAGTCGATCTTTCGCAGCTTTGAAACCACTGGCTTGACGTTCTTCCTTAGAAATGAATGTTCGAGATGGCATTTTTTTCCAGTAAAGTGCGGTCTCATCAACATTGAAGATGAGACAAGCAGGAATTTTCTCTCGTCTAACGAAGTCTTGAAACTTGTCTGGAAACTCAGCTGCAGCTTGAATGTCCGCGCTGGCCGCCTCGCCTGTTATGTGGATATTGTGAAGATTAGAACGCTGCTTGAACCGATGGAACCAGCCTCTGCTGGCAGCAAAAGTCGGAGTGGCTTATTCAAATCTTCGATCCAGACTGACAGTAATTTCTCCATTCTTTCTAAGATAGATGATCTCGAACGAGAAAGTTTTGTTGCACTTATAGGTGTTGAACCTTCGCTGGAGATTTTAATTTTTTCCCGATTTTTATAAATCGTTCTCACAGTCGATTCTGAGAGTCCAAAATCTCTCCCAACAATTGTTGCTTTGCCTCCATTTTCCATTCTTCTTAACACTTTCATCTTCAATTCCAAAGTGACGCTTTTACGCTCTTTTTTCTTTACAGGCGGCATTTTTAACGTAGGGTTAAATTATGTATGTATGTATCTCCAATAAATATTAAAACAAAAACTGCCAGCCGACCGAACTAACATTACGGAACAAATGAACACACGAAACGAACGAGGAAATCCCCATAGAACAAAGTCGAAGGACAGGGAATTCCCAATTCTTCAAAGAGAATATTCAGAGAAAGCGGGGATCCCCCCGCGACCATAGAGAAGTTAATGACTACATGAGCGCGAAATTTGAAATTCGCGTTATAGTGAAACCGCGCGTAACGGGGTCGCGCTAAGCGGGGTATTACTGTATATATATATATATATATATATATATATATATATATATATATATATATATATATATATATATATATATATATATATAAATGCTCAAAACTTTGCAAATAGGGTTTAAATCAAATTCTAAACACTTTTTACTCTTCGAGTTTTTTAGATACTCTGTCAGCTAAACTATACTGGCTCCATATTAGTTTATTCGACGCCATACCAACGGTCACATGATTTATGTCAAAATCAGTTTTTTGATTATCGAACATGCAGAACTGATCACCCGCAAAAGAAATTTCGATACTCTAATAATAAAAAAAATTATCAAATGTTGTGAATTATTTGCCAATCACTCTGTATATATACATATATATATATATATATATATATATATATATATATATATATATATATATATATATATATAAATATATATATATATATATATATATATATATATATATATATATATATATATATACACGAGGCTGGTTTGAAAAGTCCGTGCAAAGTCCGAGAGATGGCACCAACGGCGCGTATCGAGGTCATGTTTAGTTAGTAGCATCTCTTGAATAAACGGACACCAAGTTTCAGCCATATTGGTCTATTTCTTTGTGTTTGGCATTCGTGCGAATCAAGGAAGTCGAGTGATTTTCAAGAAATGGAAGAAAAAAAGAATTTCGTGTGGTGATTAAACATTACTTTATGAAAGGCAAAAACGCCTCAGGAGACTAAAGAGAAGCTTGATAAACATTATGGTGACTCTGCACCTTCGATTAGAACAGTTTATAAGTGGTTTCAAAATTTTCGGACTAGCCATATGGGCACAAGTGACGCTGAACGTTCTGGACGGCCTGTGGAGGTTACGACTCCAGAAATTATTGATCAAATCCATGATATGGTGCTGGATGACAGAAGAGTTAATGTGCGTGAGATTGCTAGTGCTGTGGGCATCTCGACTCAACGGGTACATAATATTTTGCATAAACATTTGGACATGAGAAAGTTGCAAGGATGGTTTGCAGCTGTTCCAGAAGAATCCGGAGGACTTTAAGCGTCGTTTCGTCACTGTGGATGAAACATGGATACATTATTATACTCCTGAGACCAAACAACAATCTAAACAATGCGTTACCAAGGGGGAATCTGCACCAAAAAAGGCGAAGACCGTTCCTTCGCCGGAAAGGTTATGGCGACTGTCTTTTGGGATTCGCAAGGGATAATCCTCATCGACTCTCTGGAAAAGGGTAAAACTATTACAGGTGAATATTATTCATCGTTATTGGACCGTTTGAAAACCGAGCTGCAAGAAAAACGCCCGCGATTGGCCCACAAGAAAGTCCTTTTCCATCACGACAACGCACCAGCACACACCTCAGCAGTTGTGGTCGCAAAATTAATGGAAATAGGATTCCAACTCGTTTCACATCCCCCCTATTCTCCAGACTTGGCTCCCTCGGACTACTATTTGTTCCCCAATTTGAAGAAATGGCTGGCGGCACAAAGATTTTATTCAAACGAGGAGGTGATTGTAGACACTAATGGATATTTTGCAGACTTGGACAAATCCTATTATTCGGAAGGGATCAACAAACTAGAACATCGTTGGACGAAGTGTATAAGCCTAAAAGGAGACTATGTCGAAAAATAAAAAAGGTTTACCCCAAACACATAAGTAGTTTTTATTTTTGCACGGACTTTTCAAACCAGCCTCGTATATATATGTAAATTTAATAAATTGCTTCCATAGGTTTTCAAAATATAATCAATTTTATTCAAAGGATTTAAATGGTGGACAAAAAAAAACAACAAATTTAAAATTTCTTTATTAAAATTTATAAGCACATAGTCGTTCCTAAAACACAGTAAAGTTCAAAAATGTTTCCAAGAATAATTCGACTATATACTATAGCTAAAATTAAGATAAATATTACATACAAATAAAATATAATAAAGAAATAAAAATTTTACACTATATTATAGCTATAAGTGAAATTAAGAAAATAAAGCTTAACAGTAGCTTAAGCTTTGTCACATCATTAGCTAAGCCATAATCACGAGTAGCTTATTTCAAAAATAAAAAAGTAAAAAGATGGAATGCAGAAAAAAAGCAACAACGATAAAAATATATATATTAGTTCAATATCTACTACCTCAGAGAAGAGAGCCATAGTTTGTTTCAATTTAAGGAAATGAATTATTGAATCTGTCGTATTTTCCTAACAGTACTAGGATCTCCGTCCCAGAAAAATTATAATAATTTTTGTCGGCCTCTTTTGTAAGAAAATTTTTAAATTCAAATTTTTACGATAAGGCGTTCTTTAAATATAGTCAGTGGCTGCACTTATTTGGACACCAGGTACACTAGCTTTTTGTTCCATGTAATAAAATACATAAAAATTGTTTTCCTGGTGAGTCAGCCATTAAAAAAATCTTTAAATACCATCACATACACATCATTGATGATTAAAAAGAAAACTCTTTTCTGCAGTAGATACTTTGTGTTTAAAAATGAATATTCAGATAATACAGCAATTTTTTAAGTGAACAGTTTTATTTATAAAATTGTGTTTTATAAAAATATAGCTGATCTCTTTTAAAAGGTAATAAATAAAAGGATTTGGGCAAGTTTCAATATAAAAATAATATGTTAAAATATATTTATATCTCTATTTCACAAAACATACAGTATGCTCTTCTAAAAGTCATCTACAATAAAGTTTTCAGTTATTTTACGCTCAGTACTCTATCTTTAAATCTCAAAAATCAGGCTCCACATGAAGCGTCAACTCTACGACGATTAAAGCTAAAATTTCTACTGTAGCGTCGGCTACTAATCCGTATCTACAACAAAATTTAGCTACCTTGGTGTAGAATTATACTTTGATAGACATCTAGTAGAAGTAATGACACAAGTAATAAAAGCTGCTAGGATATCTGGCTACCTTCGAAATATAATCTGGCATAATAAACACATGAGTAGACACAATAAAGTCCGTATTTATAAAATCTAGGTTAGACCGAAAAGCCAAGACCACAAAAACTAAGAGGATAATGCGCACAAATGAGATGAAAGTACTCAGGGCTTTCCGAGGTGGGAAGTTAAAGAGACAGAGCAAGAAGCAAAACAATAAGAGAAGAACGGGAAATAAAAATATTGTGAGATGGATCATATCACGACGAAGTTTCTGGAGAGACCACGTAGATAGAATGGGACTAGAACAACTAGCTAAGTGGACGAAAACACAAAAGCCGGAAACTACCAGACCACTAAGGAGACCACCACCGTGCTGGCAAGAAAGCTAGTCATCAGTCACACGAGGCGATTTAAAAATAGAAAATTGACAAGACATAGTCCTAATACAAGAGGAAGGAGAAGAAGAGACAAACTTTAACAACTACCCGGAAATGCCGTGCTGGCGCAAAACCTAATCCTCGTAATCCCAAGCTTCACGGGACCGTTGTGAATACCATCATACGCAATTGAGCGATGTCAGTTTTTTGATGGATTGAAAACTACTACAAGTATGGAGCAAAGGTCAGAAGAAAGAACCAAAAATATATTGAAAACAAAAGTAGTAAAAGTGTCAGTCGTCCAGCAGGAAAACATTTTGAACGATAAAACTGGTATGCAGTTTTATGCCGCTTTTAAAAAAGAAATCCGCTACACATCAGAAACCTTTATTAGAACAGAAAAAGTTGTCACAAAATAACTTGTATGGCAAGCCATGTGCTACTGCAGAATGCGAAGCAAATTGTTTGTAACGAGTACAGCTAGCGGCAATGTGTACAGAGAACAGTGGGTAAAACAAGCGCACTACCCTTTTTACGAAAACATGATGGACCAACATTGTTTTGGCTTATTACACCCAAGCCACAGTAAATTTCTTAAAGGAAAATAATGTCAATTTCGTACTTAAATTCTGCAAATCCACCAAATTTTCCCCAGTCTAGGATAACTGAAAGGCTTTAATTAAGAGAAAGTAAAGAACAAGCAGAGAGGAGTCATAGAAAATTTCAAAAATAAATCCATTAATTCCATTAGAAGAAATTTAAATGCCACTGTCCAAAATCTCATAAAGGACCCTAGAAAAAACCTACGTGAAGGGTCGACCAAAAATTGTAATTAATATAGTTAGTATATGTATATATATATATATATATATATATATATATATATAATATATATATATATATATATATATATATATATATATATATATATATATATGTATATATGTATATATGTATATATGTATATATGTATATATGTATATATATATATATATATATATATATATATATATATATATATATATATATATATATATATATATATATATATATACGAGACTTTCTGTACTGAGCGCTTAGTATCGTTCGGAGCGGGCCGCCGCTTCTAGCAATGTTGGTTAGGTTTGTTAGAAGTGGGGAAAACGCTCGATGGGCCTCGCTAGGTGCATTCAGTAGCACAGCACACGATATCGGAGCGAGACGTGCACCCTTCGATTGGGCAACGCGTCATTATTAAATTTCTCACTCGTGAAGGCGTGAAACCGATCGAAATTCTGCACAGATTGACGGCACAGTTCGGGAATCAAACCCTGTCAAGATCTCGTTTATTCGCCTGGAATAAGGAGTTCATGGGAGGCTGTGAAGAAGTCGAAAATGAGAGCCATAATCGTCGTCCACGGACGTGACGTTTTACATACTGATATTTTGCATTAACGCATCATCAATACGGCGTACTACTGCAACCTTTTGGATGAGATTAAACTTGCTTATTGCCGCAAAAGACGCGACCAACTAATAAGAGACGTGATTCTTCTCCATTACAACACTCGACCCCACACTGCAACTCTCGCTCGCAAAAAATTGGAGAAAATGAGTTAGACAATATTTGATCACCCTCCCTACATCCCTGGCCTATCCTCTTGCAATTTTCATCTCTTTGGGCCACTCAAAGAAGCGTTGAGAGTCCAACGATTTGATGACGACAACGCGGTGGAGGGTTTCGTGCGTAACTGACACAGCCCTCTTCCTTTTACGACGACGGCATCAAAAAGCTTCCGATACAGTGGACAAAGTGCATTTCCAAAGCAGGAAATTATGTTGAAAAATGATATGTACTTGATTTATTTGTTATAGTAAATAAAAAAATTTAAAAAAAAAATGATCTCGTTTATATCTGATCCACTGATTTATAAAAGAACGGTACCACGAAAATCGTGGAATGCGAACTAATGAGCAACATGAATTACCATCGCGAGGTAATTGTAGATGACTCTTAGAAAAATTGTAGCATCCGATGTTTTTTCACAAGTAATACTGTCAAAATGAGTAGGTTACACTTATATAAATTAGTAAATTCTACAGTTTGATACATAAAAATACAGCTCTATCAATGTCAAAAGATTATTCAACGCAGCAAGACGTAGTGTCCAAATTTTAAATATATAATATAAGAAAATGCACAGAAATGCCTTTTTTGGCACGAAGAGTACAAATTTTACTTAAGAGGTATATTGGAAAATAGAAAAATATTGTTAATTACACTAATTCTTATTTTTTACTACCGACTAATTTTTCTTTTACTTTTTTTATTTTATTGATTTTATAGCCAAAAAAAAACACACAATCATTTCCAATATTAATTAAGTTTTGTAAGTGAATAAATAATATTAAAGTCTGGAAACTGTTATCTTAAATTTTAGTAAAAAAGACGAGAAAGAGCAACTATTTTTATGATAATAATATAAAAAACAAACAGTTATCTACTTTTTGATAGTAAAATTCTTGGCTCTATCACAAGTAATTCATTATATCGTCAAATTATCACTAAAAGTGATGCAACATTAAAAAAAAATAAATAAATACAAATGCACTAGATTAGATTTTTCCATAATTGCGTCAGTGTTTGCAAAACATGAGCCAGCATAAAAAACTACTCTTTATCATTATTTTTCTAATAAGTATGATGATTTTTTAAACAATAATTAATATTTTAATTACGCATTTGATAAAATTCCACAAAAAAGTTGTATCCAAAGTATTTAACTATTTGATTACCTAAATTAGCTCCCCGTCCCTTCGAATCTATTAAAAACTCCTCCGATATCAATAGAGATATTAGAATAGAGGAGGTAAGTTCTTGCGAAAAGCGTGGTGCGCCTAGAAAGAGAAAGAAATAATATGAGAGGCATTCTGTCTCTCGTCTCTCTTACTCGCGCGAGATTGTTATTCGTATTTCGTCCGGAGCCAACGAAGGACAAGGAAAAGTAAGAGAGACAGAATTCTCTCATATTATTTCCTTCTCTTTTTAACGACTCTATATACGCTTTCGCCTACAGCAGACTATATACTTTCTCTCCCCTATTCTAACTTCTCTTATGTTAAAAACGCCCTTATAGGGCCATCTATCTCCTACATTACACTACTGATACCCACATAATATTGAAGAAAAAATCTTTTTCATCAATTTACCAGTATTAGATCACTTGAAAACCTCATCACTTCGAGCGTATCTTTGTAACTGTATTGAAAAAGGGAATATAATAGAATATTCAAATTTCTCCAATGCAGTTGAAAAGACAACAGTCATGTTAGTGAGCAACAGTTATTTTTATTTCAAAAAAATATCCCATGAACAGCCCCCCTTCCAGCACATTGAAAATGCGTAAAAAAATGAGATTTTTGAAAAATCAAAAATATTCATTAACATTTTCTTTTTATTAACAGTAGATTTTTCACACTTAATGATTGTTAACTAACACATCGCGTTGATGAAATTGTAAAATTAAGTATCATTTATATTTAGTTCATTTTAAAAACGGCACTCTGAATCGTTGTATAAGAGAAACCTAGTTGTTGGCATGTTGTTCGATTGTAGTGCTGCCTTTAACACAGTTCAAAGCTACTACTTCAAAAGCTCCATCTACCAACAGCTAGATTTTTTCAAAAAGATAGAAAAATCATTTCAAATAGGGCTCCTCCTAAGAATTCCGAGGGCAAGTCCTGTTGTTATTATTTATAAATGACTTACCCCAACTTATAATCAAAGGACACCCAGTAGTATTCGCAGATGAGAGTACAGTGTTATTTACTGTAGTTGACCTTAAACAACTTCAGGAATATGTCAAAAGAGCAATAAATAAAAAAACCTAGCTATTCCCTTTCATTTCTTCAAGGTGAGCAATTTAGTTCCAAAAAATATAACTAATAATACTTTTAAAAAAAATTAGTCGGTAATTTCAACGTTAAATGCCCCTAAAAATGCAAAATTCCTCCCTTACACTAAAAAAGTTTTAATTCCTTTAGTTTATACTATTAAAAATGCATAAATGATAGCGATACAAATATAAATGCAAATAAATAAAAACGTGCAGTCTTACAAAGTACACACCAAAAAGGCTGACAGATATGTATTAATCTTAAATAATTTAGCTCTACACTTGGTCATGGATATATCCAGAAATAGGTTTATTTAGGCTAAAGTATCTTAAAATGTCAATCCTTTCTGTACTTCCGCCATGAGCTCAGCTGACTTTATTAGAAGACTTCGTTCATTGTCACAGAGATTCTGGGTAACTGCATGCGATATTCCACCAGTTCCTACAACGGCTGGCACTGATAAGAAAACATCGTTTTCTATTCCGTGGAGGCCCTGAAGATGAAGAAAATATTCGAAACATTGTGTAGAAAGTCGAGGAATTCCTGAAGGCTTGGTAAATTGTTTGTTCTTGTTTTTTGTATAAGTTGTGTTCGCACATAAATCGCGACCGCTCAGTGCATAAATAAAGACGACACGAACAAATTTTTCAAACAAAAAAAGAGCACAGTGATACAGAGTAAGGAGAAAAAAACATCACTTCACAACACTGTAAACCAAAAAGCGCAGGAAAGATGTTTACAGCAACGAGAATTTGGCGGGTTTAACAATACCAATCAAAACAGACAATCAATCCAGCCAAAATCTTTCTTTTGGTTGGTATTGTTAATTCTGCCGCTCTTTTTTTAACGGTGTTGTAAAATGATGTTAATCCTTAATTATAAACGCCACATACATGAAATATACATTTTACAATACACAATAAATTCCAATTTCTTTTGAACAGGTTTAGCCCAGTCGTCAGAGGCAAATTTTGACAAAAAGCTCTCATTAAATGTTAACAGGCTGCATTTTGGCATACAGGTAGTTTTTTTGGACGTAGAATACGATAAAAAAAGTTTGCTGCTCTAAAGTGTACGCTAAGCCTACAAAATCCAAAATAAAATGAAAAATTCGGTTTTTCGCAAAAATCTCTAAAAATAAAAAAGATATGGAAAAACTAATAGCAGCACGTGAAAGAACGGGGGGGGGGAGGGAAATGTTACAAAAAAGAGTACATAGATTATTTTTTTATAGTTTTACCGTGATTTTAAAAAAATATCTTTAAAATAAAATGGCTGGTTTAATCCCCTCAGTTGTAGTGGGAATCATGCTTCCAACCTCATTTATGATTAAATTAACGTTTCTGGAAATTGGCTACTAAGGGGATTCTCAGGGTTCTGATTAAGAATCCGATAACAGATTTGAAAATTCAAAATGGCGAAATTCAATATGACGGCCAGAGAGTACGTAATTTATTTAATTTCTTCGAGTAATTTAGAATTCTTGTGTTTTCAATACCTGTTTTCTTTCTACCTGGACCTTTAAATAAAATAAAAGTACTTTATACTTAAAGTTTAAACTTTTATCTTTCATTTCCAGCTTTTTAATATTTTTTTTATTTAAAGTTTAAGTTATATGATTATTAATAAGCGAAAAACACGTTTATCATGAACATTTTTTAAGAGCGAAATTTAAAAAAAAAAAGAGAATGTTTTTTAAAGTTTGTAATGATTTTCGAATATCAAGTATACTTTTAACTGCAACCAAAAAGAATTGTCCTACTTTTTTGACCTTTTCGTACTGCTTTGAACGTAAAATTGCCGGCGGCACACTACAGCAGGCTCATATTTTAAACTCAATTTTTAAATAACAGCAGACAATGTGGCGAGGTCATCGAATGTAAACTAAATTCTGACTTCAGTTTCTGGAAGTGCCTACCCAAACTAGCAAACCTTATTTGGGTTTTGATAGTTTAGTTCGAATTTTTTTTTTTGTCATCATCAATTTTTTTGCTCGAGCTTTGGTTTTGCACGGCTATATCTCGTAAATTATTGGGAATTTCTCGATGCAATCTTCAGACGAAATGTTCTTCACACCAAAATACACAATTTTTGTGAACATGTCGAGGCCAGATTTTCACTCTTTCGGGGTGTTATTAGTGTAAAAAGCACAAAAAAATGCAATTTTTTCACATTTTCGACCATAATTCACAAACCGTGCATATTTTAGCATAACTGTCTTCGACAAAAATGTTCTCTGCATCAACACGATTAACTTTGCTGAACATTGCAATAACCTACAACACAACAAACGTGCTGACACGCTATTACCGGCGAGCCTGAGACACAATGAAAGCTGTAATCGAGTGCGTTTTAGGGAAGAATCGTGTACAGCTAGACGAAATGAAGAGATTGGTGAAAACAATGCTCTCTTATCTTCATAAAATAAATTTATCCATGACATTAAAATTGCATTTTATGCACCATCACCTTGATGAGTTCTTACAATTGCCCAGCGAATCGGACGAACAAGCCAATAAAAAAACGATACATAGGAAAACAGCTGGATGCATTGCTTGCAGATATATGTTGGTGGAGTCAAAAGATATCCCAACATGAAAATGAAGGCACCGAAGAAGAAGATGAAGAACACACCGAAAGAGATATGCCCTTAAATATTTTATCCAGCGCGAGCTCAGATGGTGATGATACAGATTCAGACGATGAATTAGAACGACCATCGAAGAGGTCAAAACCATCGACTTCTCGGGCGGCTTTGGAAATCGATTGAAAACACGTTTATTTGCCTTTTTTTTAAATTTTGAATTTTCAATAGCTCTATAAAAATGGATAAAAATTTGCGAAATAAACTTTAACACAAAAAAAAGATATATTTGCTGATGAAAGCTGAAATTTTGGTGTGAAATGTACTATTTGGTGGCGAAATTCCTTACCACGGCCACAAGAACTATAAGGATCGATTGTAGGTTATTGCAATGTTCAGCAAAGTTACTCGTGTTGATGCAGAGAACATTTTTGTCGAAGACAGTTATGCTAAAATATGCACGGTTTGTGAGTTATGGTCGAAAATGTGAAAAAATGGCATTTTTTCGGGCTTTCTGCACTAAAAACACCCCAAAAGAGTGAAAATCTGGCCTCGACATGTTCACAAAAATTGTGTATTTTGGTGTGATTGCATTGAGAAATTCCCAATAATTTACGAGATATAGCCGTGCAAAACCAAAGCTCGAGCAAAAAAAATTGATGATGGCAAAAAAAAATTCGAACTAAACTATCAAAACCCAAATAGGGTTTTGCTAGTTTGGGTGGGCACTTCCAGAAACTGAAGTCAATTTAGTTTACATTTTATGTGTTGCACTGTGTAATGATATATGCACAAGGATTTTTTTTCAATACAATATTTTATTAAATATTTATAATTTACTGTATGCCTGTTAAAATCATACAAACAAAAATTTCGTTTTAAGTTTTACAAATTATAAAGCAACAGAAGTAAAAACTATTAGTATCATCGGAAAGCTGAAAGTTTCCTCTTCAAAAAGCTGCCTTATTTCTGAAAACAAGTAATATCGATTAACCTTCGAGCGGAGCGCGCGTAGACTTACCATAATTAACCTATTTGGCGCGCTAGACTTTTTGAACTACCTATCCGAATTTTTAATAAATTCTCACGCTAATAAAAAAAATCTGGAAAAAAAATCGATATACTGCTCCTTTATAAAATTTTCTGCTCTTTCCTGTGGTGCTATGAGTTATTTGATATATTTTTTAATTTTCGAGATATTACCGAAAAACCTAACTTTAGATTTTGTGAGCTTAGCGTACATCAATCTTTAGCAAACTTTTTAATCGTATTCTACGTCCAAAAAACTACCTGTTAACATTTAATGAGAGATCAAAACCCCCCCTGGCGACTGAGATAGTTTCCAAAGTATACGCCGCGACGCCCTGAAATGCTGTAAAGAGGCGCCGCGTGTCGTTACATCTTAAACAATTTTTTTTATTTATTTTTTACCTAACCCTTTGATTTGAAAAAAAAATCGCTTTTTAGCAAAATGAACAGGGTTGTTGATTATTAATGCTCCACCCTTCTAACAACAACAACAAAGAAGAATCCCTAGCTTAAATACATTTCCAAGAATATATAATAATGTAAGCAATACCACGAAAATGGACAATTCAAACTTCTTTTCCATTTTTAAAGTACCTTACTATTATAAAAACTAAACGAAAACCAAACAATCGCGTTTAAATTCAGTAGTCAGTTCACTTTTTAATCGTCGGAAATGAAGGGAAAAATCATTTAATGTAACATTTAACCCTTTTCGAATGTTCGCACTTCAATTTTATCGTTTTTTTTTAAGAAAATGTTAAACCTTGTTTGTTCACATGACCGCTACAAAAAGACAACTAAACACACCTATCCAAAACTTCACAGCACGCCATCCAGTCGATAGCACTTAACAAATATCATAATAATTTGGTCATCTTGGCGCCATATCTGTGACAAACCGATAACTTCTGGAACGACCCGACGGATGCTATTGAAGATCTTGGCTAAACACATTACAGGATTCAAATTAGTTATCAGAAATATGATTCTCACCCATATAAAGTTTTACCAGAGCAACATTTGAGCCAGGAAAAAAAAATGAAAATGTACGGATGAATCTGTTTTCCCAACAGTCACAGTTTTTAGTAAAAGAAATGATAACTTTTGAGCTAACGAAAATCCTCTAGCGATTCGCGAAAAAATAGACAGACAGACGGACCAAAGCGATCCGTACGGAACACTGAAAATGGCGTTTCCAATATGGCAGGTCAAAAAAACCTTTCCAAACGAAATTGATATTAATCAATGGCAAAAAGAAATTATTCTAGAGCGGACAGTAAGTTAAGTGATACAAAACTAACACAATTAAATACTAAACAAAATACAAGATAGTGTCGAAAAATTGGCGAGAAAATTTATAAAATAAAAAAAAATAATTCGTTGAAGAACAATAAACTTTTTCTAGGATACTAATAAAACAACTTACTTTAATTTCAATTATAAAAAATTAAGAGTAGCTACACAAATGAAGCTCAAAGGACCCAGAACTCAATCAAAGAGAATTACATCAAAAACTTCAAGATTTAACATAACCATATAAAATGGTTGTAATCCGAAAAAATGTATCCCAAAGCTTTGACTATCACATCAAGAACTTGAAAACAAAAGCAACAGCTTTTCCCGTACTATACCCAACAAATGAACATCAGGGCAGTTTCAGGGGAGTTAGGGGAAGTTCAGGGACCGTCGGGAGCGCTCGAGGAGCTTGGGAAAATATTGACGGAGGGGATATTTTAGCGATATTTGCCACCAGATAGTTGTTCTAAATCGTGATGAAATTCATTAAAAGCTTACATAACGAAGTGCGGTTATATTGCATTTAAAAACATGTTCCATGTTCGTTCATTGTTCACAGCATAAGATAAGCTGTCGCCTTCATTTTCAAGTTCTTGGTGTGACAGTCAAAGCTCTCGGATTTTTTTTACCATAGTATACATTAATTTCTTGAATTGGCTGATTCCAGTCGCCATTTTGTGGATACCATATCGAATTTCGAAAACGACCATGTTTCATTCGAAAGCTCTTGAGCAAACGAACATTTTGGGACCTTCAAAGTTATTTTCCGTTGCGTTTAATTTTGGAAAGAGCAATGTCTCAGTTGACGTGGAATGTATATCCATATATATATATATATATATATATATATATATATATATATATATATATATATATATATATATATATATATATATATATATATATATATATATATATATATATATATATATATATATATATATATATATATATATATATATATATATATATATATATATATATATATATATATATATATATATATATATATATATGTATATATATATATATATATATATATATATATATATATATATATATATATATATGTATATATATATATATATATATATATATATATATATATATATATATATGTATATATATATATATATATATATATATATATATATATATATATATATATATATATATATATATATATATATATATAACGAATCACATCTGTTCCAAATCTGGACCGCATAAAACGGTTTTGTTAGGCGACATATGGATCGATGAAGGCCAGACTTTTGATAAATAATATGTGATTAAAAAAATGCATTTCCGAGCCAATATCAATATACCGATAAGACATCGTATAAATAAATATGCTTCATGTTGTGTTATAGTTGCTGATGCGTGTTAAAATTGGTTAGGATTTAAAAAAATTTGTTACAGTTGATTAACACGAGACTAAAACCCATATTTACTGATGTTTCATAAATTAAAGCGTTCATCTAAAGAACGATTTGAATACATACAGGCTGTTATAAAAATCGTTTAATATATGAAAATAGGTGATTCAATATAATTGAAAATTTTCAAAATCGCCGGACTACATAAAATAAAAAGTCGCTGTACCGCCCTTATCACAGCAGGAATGATCATGGCCGAGAGACAGCGTGAATTTTTAATGGAGATTGAAAGGAAATGAGACACTGCTGTCAGCGACAATCTAACTTTCAAATATGCATGCGTGCATTTTTTAGTAGGAAATTTGTTTTGCTGACGGAAAAGACCTTGCTTAACTTATTCTGAACGATACAGTTCAAAGTCAATTATATGCTCTGGTAAAAGAGATGTGGGTACGTAACTAATACATGCTACATGCAATTTTCCAGGCAGCGGGAGCGTTAATTTTAGATCAGGAGTTTGACTTTTCACTTTTAGGTACAATACCACAATTTGTACTAAAGCTTAGTCTCTTTAGTTTCTTGTTCCTCCACGGTGGTCTTTCACCCTGTTGAATTCTACACACTTTTTCCATGTTATCTTATCTCATTACTTGTCACTCCTCTTTAATTCCTCTTTTAGTTTTTCGGAACAAAATCAACTACCCCTAATTCTTCGCCAGTTTATTTCTTTCTTTTTATGGCATATATTTATATATATATATATATATATATATATATATATATATATATATATATATATATATATATATATATATATATATATATATACGAGGCTAGTTTGAAAAGTCCGTGCAAAGTCCGAGAGATGGCACCACCGGCGCGTATCGAGGTCACGTTTAGTTAGTAGCATCTCTTTAATGAACGCACACCAAGTTTCAGCCATATTGGTCTATTTCTTTGTGTTTGGAATTCGTGTGAATCAAGGATGTCGAGTGATTTTCAAGAAATGGACGAAAAAGAATTTCGTATGGTGATTAAACATTACTTTATGAAAGGCAAAACGCCTCAGGAGACTAAAGAGAACCTTGATAAACATTATGGTGACTCTACACCTTCGACTAGAACAGTTTATAAGTGGTTTCAAAATTTTCGGACTGGCCATATGGGCACAAGTGACGCTGAACGTTCTGGACGGCCTGTGGAGGTTACGACTGCAGAAATCATTGATCAAATCCATGAATGGTGATGGATGACAGAAGAGTTAAGGTGCGTGCGATTGCTAGTGCTGTGGGCATCTCGACTGAACGGGTATATAATATTTTGCATAAACATTTGGATATGAGAAAGCTATCCGCAAGATGGGTGCCGCGATTGCTCATGCTTGACCAAAAACGGAATCGTGTGAAGTGTTGCAAGGATGGTTTGCAGCTGTTCCGGAAGAATCCTGAGGACTTTAAGCGTCGTTTCGTCACTGTGGATGAAACATGGATACATTACTATACTCCTGAGACCAAACAACAATCTAAACAATGGGTTACCAAGGGGGAATCTGCACCAAAAAAGGCGAAGACCGTTCCTTCGGCCGGAAAGGTTATGGCGACTGTCTTTTTGGATTCGCAAGGGATAATCCTCATCGACTATCTGGAAAAGGGTAAAACTATTACAGGTGAATATTATTCATCGTTATTGGACCGTCTGAAAACCGAGCTGCAAGAAAAACGCCCGCGATTGGCCCACAAGAAAGTCCTTTTCCATCACGACAACGCACCAGCACACACCTCAGCAGTTGTGGTCGCAAAATTAATGGAAATAGGATTCCAACTCGTTTCACATCCCCCTATTCTCCAGACTTGGCTCCCTCGGACTACTATTTGTTCCCCAATTTGAAGAAATGGCTGGCGGGACAAAGATTTTATTCAAACGAGGAGGTGATTGCAAACACTAATGGATATTTTGCAGACTTGGATAAATCCTATTATTCGGAAGGGATCAACAAACTAGAACATCGTTGGACGAAGTGTATAAGCCTAAAAGGAGACTATGTCGAAAAATAAAAAGGTTTACCCCAAACACATAAGTAGTTTTTATTTTTGCACGGACTTTTCAAACCAGCCTCGTGTGTGTATATATATATATATATATATATATATATATATATATATATATATATATTATATATATATATATATATATATATATATCTTGCTGTACTATGTAATATCGATAAATTTCGCCCTTACACTGAAAGTATTTCTTCATATATACTATATATATATATATATATATATATATATATATATATATATATATATATATATATATAATATATATATATATATATATATATATATATATATATATATATATATACTACATATATATATACTACATATATATATATATATATATATATATATATATATATATATATATATATATATATATATATAGATATATATATATATATAGATATATATATATATATATATATATATATATATATATATATATATATATATACATACTACATATATATATACTACATATATATATATATATATATATATATATATATATATATATATATATATAATTTAGCTATAACGTACTAAATTATTTAATATGGTACAAATATATCTAGTTCTTCTATTTATTTATGTTTCACGTGCTAAGACCAGCTATACGAAAGCAAAAAAATCATTTTGATTTATTTAATTATGCACTATGCAGTCTAAATATAGGGGTTGTTATTTACAGACAAGAATGCAAACAATTCTCCAAGCCAAAAAATAATAAAAACCTATAAATAAAAAATTAAAGTATGGTTTTTCCAAAGATAATCTACAATTATGTCCTGTTAATCTCTATTCTTTTATTTTTAGTTACATATTTATCGAAAGTAAATTAACATCATGACGTAGCTGTAGAGCAATCTTAGAAAAGCCATACCGGAAAAAGTTTGGCAAAAAGCAAGCAAGAAAAAAAAATAGAACTCATGATACAATCAAGATACTTTAATACAGAAACCATTTCCAAATACTGTCAGTCAACAAATACAGAGAATAGGATTCTTGAGATTAAACTGTGTTAAATTGGAGTAACTTTTTGACGTTTCGCCTGCGATTGCACGAGGCATCTTAGGGGATTTTTACTCTTCTAGATTAGAATTCTGAATCGAAGAAGTGCAGTTTTTTACCAGACCGATATTCGCCGTTACTCAGTGCAGACCGTAACCCAAGGCTCTGAATTTTGCTTTTTGCATTCAATTCGTGTCCCGTTAATCTTTTTATGTCGTCCGTCCATCTTGTCTGTGGCCTACCTATCCATCTTTATGTTCTCTATTCCCTCCGTTCAACCATACGGCGTATCCATCAATTATCATTCATTCTTGCGATATGCCCAACCCAATTCCATATATACATATTCGTTGTATTACATCTGTCACTTTTGATTTTCTTCGTATCTCGATGTTAGGAATACAATCTTGGAGTCTAATATTTGGCATTCTCCTCTCCATTGCTCTTTGGATTACTTGAGTTTACTTATTATACTTTTATTTAAAACTCACATTTCAGTGCTATATGTTAATACCGGGAGTACAGGGCGAGTCAACGATAGAGTAAAGTTCATTATGTCATTTGTTTCGGGAATGACGGAAAAATGTTAAATACAATAGTTTTAGGGAATGTTAAGGTGCACAGTTTAAAATTACTTTTAAATATACAGGGTACTTCAAAAAAGTGTTGCAGATATAACATATGTTTTTTTAAATGGAACATCCTATTTTCTAATTTATTTTTAAATTCTGCGTAAAATTTTATAACGTTTTTGTTAATAATGTTATATACCTAAACCTAGTAGTTTTTCTAATATTTCAATTTTTTTTTTTAAAAAATACTAGTTTCCAGTTTTGTAAAAAATTGCCAGTAGCGCCATTGTTTCTGAAGGTGGAATACTCATAATTGTTACGAGCGTTCTATGGAGATGAAAAAAAAAAAGATATATGTAAAGGAATTTGAGTTAGATGCTACAGGGTGGTCAAAATAAATTTATGCATTTCGACTATTTTAAATTGAAAAATCTCAAATTTTTTAAATGGCACACTCTGTATATTAGAATTTTTTCTGATAGATTTTACAAAACCCTCCAACTTTTATTAAGTATGTCATATACCTATTTCTAAAAGTGTTCGATTTATTTTGAATTTTTCAATTTTTACCCTTGTTTTTAATACACTGTCGCTATAACATCATAGTTGCCAAGACAAAACAAAAATGTAGGCATTGTAAAATTTTGACATATCTATTAAGTAAGTAAAAATAGTTTAATTTGTTGTAATAAGTGACGTATAAAGGTAATAGTTCTGGATTTTCCTAAAAATGAATTAATTGACATGGTTTATACACTGGGCGAGGCGGGAAAAAATTGTCTTTTGGCAGTAAGGCTTTACAGAGCGAAGTACTCTAATAGACGAATACTATGTAGAAAATCTTTTCAGTGCTTAATGGACCGGTTTGATGGTAGTGGTAGCGTTGAGTATACGAAACGGAAAGTAGTAAACCAGAATGATACCAATGAGGAAAAAGAAATAGAGATTTTACTTCATGTTAATAATAATAATCCTCAAGTCAGCAGCCGTCAACTAGCTGACTTATCTGGCACATCCCAATCTACGGCTAATCGCACCACGAGAAAATACAAATATCATCACTTTCATATGGAACTACACCTACAACTTCAAGACCGTGATTTTGAACGACCAGTAAACTTTTGTACCACCATAAATGGAGCAATAGAGGCCGATTCTAACTTTTTATCTAAAATAATGTTTTCTGATCAGGCTACTTTTTGCAGTAACGGAGCAGTTAACAGCCATAACATGCATTATTATTCAACAGTTCGGGAAGTTCAAAATCAAAACCATTGGTCACTTAATGTATGGTATGAAATATTAAATTTTCGGATTATTGGTCCATATTTTTTCCGCAAATCTCTTAACGGGCCTAGATATCTAAATTTTTTGCAAAACGAATTACCGCAGCTGCTTGAAGAAGTTGATAACTTTGAAAGGGAACAAATGTGGATTCAACATCACGGAGCTCCTGCTCATTACCACCGGGAAGTTCGGGAATTTTTAAACGATCGTTACCCATAAAAATGGATCGCTAGGGATGGGTTCATTCAGTGGTCCCCGCTATCATGTAACTTAACACCTTTAGACGTTTTTTGTGGGGCTACATTAAAAATCATGTTTATGTGAATCCCTCTACAAGACCAGTAGATATGAAAAATAGGATACGGGATGCGTGCAGGACAATAACGCCCTTTATGCTAAGGAAAGTGAAGGAAAATATAGCAAAACGACTAAATAAGTGTAGTAGACGGGCATATTTTTGAACATTTATTACGTCATAATACGAGGGTTGTGTAAGAAATAAGGTTCCCAACGCTGTAAACTCGCCACGCGAGATGCTAGGCGAAATCCGGCAACACCGCGTGTGCGCTGATTCCCCCACTCTAGATCCCGCCTCGGTAGAACTCGCTGCGACGTTTAGTGCCGGCCTGGCAGCCATCCGCGATGGAACCCCCGATCGCCGTCACCGCCAGGTGCGAAGTTCGTGCGGTAATCCGATTTTTGCACGCTAAAAAGTTACCACCGGTTGATATTCATAGGCAGTTGTGTGAAGTTTATGGGGAAGCTTGTATCAGCGTTCAACACGTTCGCAAATGGTGTAGGGAGTTCTCCGAAGGATGCACAGACATCCACGATGAGCAAAGAAGCGGAAGGCCATCGATCTCCGACGAAGTTGTGTCGAAGATTGAGCGAATTCTGCTCAAGGATAGGAGGATAACAATTCGGGAACTGGCTGCCCGGGTTCCTGAGGTTTGTGAAAAAACAATCCACACGATTTTGACTGAAAGGTTACGTTATCACAAGGTGTGTGCGCGGTGGGTCCCGCACATGCTTTCAGAAACCCACAAAGCCGATCGCGTCAAGTTTGCCCAGGAGTTTCTTCGAAAATGCGCCGAGAATACCGAAGATTTCTTAGACTCCATTGTTACCGGGGATGAAACGTGGTGTCATTACGTCACCCCGGAAACAAAACAACACTCGCGACAATGGCGCCATACCGGATCGCCTAAACCGAAGAAGTTCAAGCAGACGCTGTCCGCAGGGAAAGTGATGGTTACGGTCTTTTGGGACCGTAAAGGTGTCCTGCTTGTTGAGTTTATGCCTCGAGGGGTCACAATAAATTCGGAAAATTATTGAGACCTTGAAAAAACTCAGAAGAGCCATCCAAAATCGCCGGAGAGGAAGACTGACAAAAGGCGTTAGACTGCACCACGATAATGCGCGCCCGCACGTCTCTCGCCAGACCAAGGATTTAATCGACAATTTTGGCTGGGATCTCGTTGAACATGCTCCCTACAGCCCTGATCTTGCACCGAGTGACTTCCACTTGTTTCCAAAATTAAAGCAACACTTGGGTGGACAACGTTTCGAGACTGATGAAGAAGTGCAGGAAGCGATCACCTAATTCCTCCACGGACTGGCGGGATTCCAAAAGTGGATTAGTCGTCAACAAAAATGCGTGGAAAAATCTGGAGATCATGTTGAAAAATAGCTAAGAAATTAAGCTTTCCAATGATGTATTTTTCAGTTCAAATAAAAAATGCCTTACACCTGAAAAAAATGTGGGAACCTTATTTTTTACACCACCCTCGTAGTTAATCATTAGTTAAACTATATTAAAATTATTATTAACTATTTGTTTATGTTTTCACAATAGCATAAATCTATTAAAAACAAGGGTAAAAATTGAAATATTCAAAATAAATCGAAAACTATTAGAAATAAGTATATGACATACTTAATAAAAGTTGGAGAGTTTTGTAAAATCTATCAGAAAAATAATAATATACAGGGAGTGCCACTTAAAAAATTTGAGATTTTTCAATTTAAAATAGCCGAAATGTATAAATTTATTTTGAACACCCTGTAGCGTCTAACTCAAATTTATTTCAAATCATTTTTTTCACCTCTATAGAACGCTCGTACCAATTATGAGTATTCCACCTTCAGAAACAATGGCGCTACTGGCAATTTTTTACAAAACTAAAAACTAGTATTTTTTAAAAAAAATTGAAATATTAAAAAAACTACTAGGTTTGGGTATATAACATTATTAACAAAAAAGTTATAAAATTTTACGCAGAATTTAAAAATAAATTAGAAAATAGAATGTTCCATTTAAAAAAACATATGTTGTATCGGCCACACTTACTACCCTATATACTCAAAAATAATTTTAAACTGTGCACCTTAACATTCCCTAAAACTATTCTATTTAAAATTTTTCCGTCATTCCCGAAACAAATGAGATAATAAACTTTACTCTATCGTTGACTCACCCTGTACATATTGATCGAACACTTTCATTGCATTTGGGATGTCCAATTAATTTTTTTTTTTTTAAATAATTTAAAGGCTCTTCTGAGTAGAATCCAACAAATGCGGTGTATGTTCGGGAGCAGAACCCAAAAACATGGGAGTGGCATTTCATCGTTGATCGAGTTTGACGTTTTTACAGAATTAACAGTTCTTGGGGGATATATATAAAGTTATCTGGTTCCAAATAACTATCTCGGGTTCAATCGCAGGCAAAACGTCGAAAAGTTACTCCAATTGGACACGGTCTAATCTAAATTTCCCATTTAACTACCTGATCAACATTTCCACTACAAAGTGCCGTGTCGCATAAAGGCAAGCTACAGTGCAACAAGGTTGCGGCATATGCACCAAAAAAGCACTTCCTACATTCCCACATCTATTCAAAATGTTTTATAGGTATACCCAAAAACATTTCATATTACATTCACATCAATTTATAAAAAACACTTCGGTAATTGAGACTCAAACACTCAATATTTTTGTAGATACAGTTGGTCAAGTAATTGATGTTATTGTTGGCAATCTTATAGACAATGCGTTGTGGAAAGAGATTCATTTTTAACCTTATTTATGATTAAATAGTACATTATTCGGCATAAATGCCGCATACACTTCACTGCTGCTGTAAGCTGCTGTGGTCTAAGCGAAAACGTGTGGTCTTTGGAATAATTTGCCCAGGACTGTGTTTCCCACCGAGTACAATTTACAGCAATTCGAGAACAACGTGAATCGCTTTTTCCGCACACGTGTCGCTCCTGTAGCGCTTTAGGGACTTCCCTGCAGCACGTGTGCTAGACCCAAAAAGAAAAAACAACGCTTCGAGGCTGTATTCCTACGTAATCATCCAAAAGGTCCGAAAATGACACCTACAGCGGCTGCTACCAGGTGTACAAGTACGACATGCGAATTTCAGACAACAGATGGTGCACCAATGCAGTTTGTGCTATAAAGATTTGACACTGCGCCATTTTGTTGTGTTATCAACAAGTGTTAAACGCGCACGAATGATAAATTGGAAAAGTGTGTGCATAGTGTTGTGCTCAATATGTCGAAATTTATACCGAACAAAGAACATTCGCGGGCAGCATTAATTTTTCGTTTTCATTTGAAGAAAACTGCTGTTGAATGCTCCATCGCAAGATACGTGTGAACGATGGTTTCGGCGTTTCAAAAGTGGTGACTTCGATGTTGCAGACAAGGAACGTGGAAAACCGCCAAAAAAATACGAAGATGTGGAATTCCAAGCATTTTTGGACGAAGATGATTTGCAAACACAAAAACAACTCGCCGAGCAATTGGGCGTTAATCAACAAGCTGTTTCCAATCGGCTACGAGAGATGGGAAAGATTCAGAAGACCGATAGATGGGAACCACATGAGTTGAACGACAGGCAAATGGAAACGCGCAAAAACACGTGTGATATTTTGCTCGCTCGGTACAAAAGGAAGTCGTTTTTGCATCATATAGTTACAGGGGATGAAAAGTGGATTTATTTTGAGAATCCCAAGCGTAAAAAATCATGGGTAGACCCAGGCGCACCATCCACATCGACCGCAAGACCCGAATCGCTTTGGCAGAAAGACGATGGATGCTCTCACGTAGTCATTTTTCTTCATGACAATGCTCCATCACATACGGCAAAACCAGTTCGCGACACGTTGAAAGCACTCAGCTGGGAAGTTCTACCCCATGCGGCTTACTCACCAGACTTGGCTCCTTCCGATTACCACTTGTTTGCATCGATGGGTCACGCACTTGCTGTGCAGCGCTTTGGTTCGGACGAATATGTGAAAATATGGCTCGATGAATGGTTCGCAGAAAAAGGGGAAGATTTTTACTGGCATTGTATTCACAAATTGTCCGAAAGATAGGAAAAATGTATAACAAGCGATGGAGCATACTTTGAATAAAGCACTTTTTATCATCCGAATTTAACATGTTTTTTTAGGAAAAAAAATCCGCATTTCATACTTGTACACTTGGTAAGTATATGGGCAAGCTGAGGACATTCGTTAGCAAGTGGGCAAAACAATACTTTCAATTAAACAATGTTGATGATCTACCAGAACATGGTTCAAGAGGAAACGTCTCTGTTAAGGACGAAAAAATGATTACACAGCCACACAAAAAAAGTTCATTACCACGAACCAAAATAAATATATCTAGTGTAGGTTTCGACGCTGAATTCGAATCCGTAGTTAAAAAAAGATTTAACGTGCCAAAAACATCTCTTGTATTAGGGTGAGACTATAGTAATAATGTAACGACTCTTAATAAAGTATAAAAAAATGATAGATATTTTATAGTCTAGTGAAGAGAATATGCATTCAAATCATAGCAAGCAATTTCTATTAATTAAACCAAAATCTACCCTTATAGGTAGTGAAAAATACTCTTAAAACTCAAATAACGCACATGAGTTTAAACAACATCTAAAGAGGCCAATTCTTGTAGCTCTTAGAACAAAATATCTGAATCTGGTGTGACAACCAGACATTATGCTTAAAGGGTTTACACTCACTCTTATAGGGTGTAAAAACCACCCTCACCTACGGAGATATCTCATAAGTTTCAAAACTGACGAAAAAAGTTCAAGCTTTTGTAGATTTAGACAGGGTGCAAAAATATGGAGTAGATTCGCTTGGACCACCGATACACCACTATAAACTACCCTTAGAGGGTGGTAGAAACTACCCCTACGCTCTCAAGATGCACATTGATGTTACTGAAGTTCGGAAAGGATCAAGTAATTTTATCTCACTGTTCATCATTCAAGACAACTAGATTCTCTTCCTAATAAGATCGAAAATCATCCTCAAGGAGGAGCAACTACCCCCTGGGATTGAAGGATCTTAGAAGCTCTAGCATCTGAGAAAAAAAATATAGGATTTCGTAATCTCAGGCAGGATGGACAAATACAGAATTAATTCGTTCCAACCGCCGACACAAGACTGAAGTCTACCATTAGAGAGTCGTAAAAACTACCCCTACGCTCAAATGATTGTGCGATCTGAATTTAGAAAAAAACACATTTTTGACGCTCATTGTGCCAAGTATACCTTTGATATGACGCAACAACCAGTCAAGCCTCTTTTCAATAACAATTTAGACTATCCAACTTATTCTCGCATTTTTTTAACCCTGATCCCTGGTTTCTCTTTAATTTTTCAGTTTTCTGAAACTTCCTCACATTAGGCATTACCTATTTTACCCCCCCCCCCCCGTATATTCTATCCGCCTGTCCATTTGACCCCCTCTTAATTTTACCCCCTCTTAATTTTACCCCCTGTTCATCCCTCCCCCCCCCCTATATGACATGCTGTAAAAGTACCGTCAAACGGGGTGACTTCGGACAGTGGAGGTGACTTTGGACAATCGGTAGTTCGCTACTTCTTATTCGTATTTTACCGAATGTATGCATTTTATCGTCACTGTTTTAATGCAAGCTCATACTTGCCAATATTCTTTCAACCACGGTGGCGGTGGGTCGCATTGCAAGCTAAACTTCGCCACGTGCACTAAACTGAATTTAGTAATTACAAAAATTGTGAAAAAGTAAGTATTCTGCACAGAACTACTTAAAATCTGCACCATTTCCGACTATTTTGCTTATTATTACAACTATTTAAAAACCATTTACAACGAAATTAAATTTTTTTCTAGAATAGTTTTTTTTATACAGGCCCGTAACAAAAAAAATGCCTTTTAGGGGGTGACTTTGGACAATGCCAAGTATAGAAAAGTGTTAGGCGGCCGTAGTTATCAGAACTTCAATCAAGATAACCTAAAAAAAAGCTATAGAAGAAGTTAAAAAACGAACAAAGTCTTTAAGAAAGGCGTCAGAAGTGTTCCAAAATCGACCATAAGCAACGGTGTCGATGAAAAACATACAAAAAAAGCAGGAGGTCAAAGTGTTCTTAATGTTGTCGAAGAAAATCGTCTAGTTTTGTTAATACAAAGTGCCTGTGAATGGGAATTTCCACTGAGTATGATATCACAGAAATAGTAAAACAATACTTGAATAGGAAAGGTGTTAATATTGAAAAATTCCATGACAATGTGCCCGGACACGATTGGCAAAATCCTTTCTGTCTCGTCATAAAGAATTAACTGCAAGATTAAGCCAAAATATAAAACGGCTTCGTGCGCCAGTTTCTGTCCAAACTGTAACTGAATATTTTACGGAACTAGGAAAAGCATTAGAGAATATTGATGCAGCAAACATTGTTAACTATGACGACACCAACTTTAGCGATGATACTGGTAAAGCCAAGGTCGTTTGTAAACGCGGTGTAAAACACTGCGACAGAATTATGGATTCAACAAAGACGAGCATAAGTGTGATGATGTCTGCTTCAGCAAATGGAGAATTTTTACCACCTTTTGTTGTATACAAGGCTAAGCATCGATATCAAGAATGGAAGAAAAATGGTCCTCCTGGATGTGAATATAGCATTAGTAAGTCAGGCTGGTTCGAGGCAGCAACGTTTTACGAGTGGTTTAGTAAAATACTATTGCCATATTTTCGAAACAAGGAAGGAACCAAGCTACTGATTGGAGATAACCTTTCCAGCAATTTAACCATAAAAGTTATAGAGGAATGTCATAAAAAATGATATAAAATTCATTTTGTTGCCACCAAACTCGACACATCTGTGTCAACCCCTTGATGTTCGTTTTTTGGGGCCTTTAAAGAAGGGTTGGCGAAAATATTGACAGAATGGAAATACCAGACGAAAGGTGCTTTTCAGAAATCAGACTTTCCACAGCTATTGCAAAGAACATTACAGTTCATTCAAGCTAAGTCCGAAGTCTTTCTGGATATCGAGAATGTAGAATAGTTCCGTTCAATCCGCAAGATGTCATCAAATGTTTACCAAATCATATGAGGAGTGATGAAGAAACAGGTACTACTATGCTTGATCAATCTTTATTGGATTTCTTAAAAGAAAACAGAAACCCTCAGGAAAATAACAAAAAAGGAAAACGAAAGCGGATAAATGTACCACCTGGTCGAGAAATTAGTAAAGAGGATATAAATGCAGCTCTAGCAAGACCTTCAACTTCAGGTCGTCAAAAAACTACAAAATCTTCCCAATCTATTGCTTTCGAGAGTGATCCTTCATGTGATTCATTCGGAATCAATGAAGGATTGAAATCATTCATACAAAGTCAAAAGAAGGCGAAGACAACAGAAATTGCAGAACTACAAGTTAACGAATCATTGCTATTCCTGTAAATAACTCCACGAAGAAAAAATATTATGTAGGAAAAATTATTAGTAAACAAGGAAATCATATACGTGTAAAGTTTCTAAGAAAGAAGAACACCGGAAAAGGTTGTGTTTTTGTATTTCCAATCATAGGTGATGAAAGCGACATTGTAGCAGAAGACATTTTTCAAAAATTAATCATACTCGAGCAACGCAGAGACCGTTATACTTTTGAAAATTTACCTATGAATATTAATATTGAATAACTACAGTTCTTATTAAACGCATTTGTTATGTATATAAAAATATGTGTTATGTGTATAAAAATATGTGTTCGAAGTCATCCCAGTGGTGCGGAAACATCGAAACCTGTACGATTTACATATGTGTCCAAACACACACTTTTAAAATAAAAAAATAAAAATTTCCAATGGCGTAAAATAAAATCTGTGCTAGTATTTGGATTCTATGACAATTAAACTACACTTGGGTATAATTTTAGTTTGGAAGAAATATGAAGAAAACTCTAAAAAACTGTCCGAAGTCACCCCGTTTGACGGTACCCTTCCTACTGAACATGTTCCAGGTCTTGTAAATACAGTGCATGTGAAAGGAAGGAAGCATCCTGGACACGCTACTTTTACGTTAACATTTACCAATTTATATATTTTTTAATCTTGCTATCCTTATTTATATTATACTTTCTACTATAGTAGTATCAGGGTTTAACGAATAAGGGAACAGTGAAAAATGGGTAATTAATTATTACTATAATTTTGCTATGCTTTTGGCCAAAAAAAAAAAATGATACGATAAATCTTTTCTTAACTACGGATTCGAATTCAGCGTAGAAAAATACACTAGATCCATGTATTTTGGTTAGTGGTAATGAACTTTTTTTTTATGTGGCTGTGTTATTAACATGTTTTCCCGAAATCCTCAGCGCCAAGAGGCTCGAAAACTAAAGCAGAGAGAAACGACGCGCATAGGCAGAGGATAACACAGATCAAGACTGGAGCAATGTAATTTTTTCCGGAGAAGCTTCATTTTGGGATTACGTTATCACCCCACGAGTCTGGTCAATTTCCACCAACTGATTTGTTCAGTTCGCCGTGAAACACTCTCTAAAAATTCGGAAAAATATTTTAGGAGACTCTTCATATTTATCTACAATTTGAACGCTAAAAATATGTGTCAGATTTACAAGAAGACACTAGTTTCGGCTGCCATATTGTGACTTGTCGATAAAAATGAGGAGTTGTTGATTTAAAAGAATAACGACCCCAAACATCCGTAGCCAGTGGAGAACATGTGGTCATACAAGAAGCAGAAGCTTCGTAATAAGAAGGTGTACACAGTGAATTTGGAAATCGTTGCCCCAAGTATACGTGGAAAATTCCGTCAAAATATGTCCCGAAGATGCCAGGAGATCAACAACACTAATGGGGACGAACTACTGATTCACTAGAATTTTAATGGCACTTCTTTACTGTCGAATGATGTAATTTTTTTTTAAATAAATACGTTTTTTAATGAACAATACGCGAGACGTTCTTACTTGACCTACTGTATGTTTAGTGAGATTGGAAAATTATTTCCCCTGTAATGATTTTAATGTCCAAGTTGCCGGCTTTCAAGCCTAATTTCGCCGAAATGGAAACTTCAAAACTCGCTGATTTAGATGCTTTACCAATTTCGATTCTGACGGCAACTGGATTATTTTGAAACGCAGCCATAAATGGGAACACACATTAATCAGTAATTTTAGAGACGCCCAAATTACCAATATAATCATAGCGCCTTAATTGTAATAATATTAAAGTATCTTAACTGTAAAAAAAAAGCAGCAATCATTACACAGGCCTGTGACGGTTTTCCCCTTACAAAAATAAGTAGCAATTTTGGTAAGTAGTAGGTACTAATTTATAAGAAAAATATTTTTTTTGAGTTAGCTTCAAATTTCTGCGTTAACAATTAACTACATTAATCATAGAGTTGATATTTAAATATGTATATACCCTCACTAGTTGTTTTTTATTGCGATTATAAACATATAAAGGGAGAAATCCTTAAAATATTTTCGAATGAAATTCCGTTTATTAATCGACTGGTAATCTTATTTAACAAGATCTATGAAACTAGACAAATCCCTCGCGACGGGCTAAAGTCGACTTTCAACCCAGTTCCCAGCAAGTCAAAATCAATGAAATGTGACGATTAACACTTCATAAGTTTAACGTCTCACGTTCTCAAGATATTTCTGAGAATCTTCCATACCAGAATACATAGAAAATGTGAAGCAGAAATAGATAACACATAATTCAGGTTCCGAAATGGTATGAGTACACGGGAAACTTTATTCTCATTAAATGTACTGCTCCAGCGTTGTAAAGATATGACTGTAGATGTATATGTATATTTTATAGATTACAATAAAGCTTTCGACTGTTTGATGCACGAAAAATTAATAAAAATTCTAGAAACAACAAATATAGACAAAAGAGATCTAAATATTATTAAAAATCTGTACTGGAATCAATCAATGGAAGTTAAAATTTGGCTGGAATAGTCCGAAAGCATAAAAATAACCCAAGGTGTAAGACAGGGATGCATTCTCTCACCACTTTTGTTCAATCTTTATTATGATGCTGTTTTATTGAGCGCATCTATGAATCCATTGAAGGAATAACAGTTAATGGAAGTACAATGGACAACATACGGCAGCGAAAGACTTGGATTAACTATGAGTATAAAAAAAACCAAGTGGATGGTAATAACAAAGAAAAATCTACCACCATAATCCCACGAAATCGAGGAAAACGCGGTAGGACAGGTCTCCACGTTTAAATATTTGGGAACCAATATAAATGACAAGTGGGACCCAAGAAAGGAAATATATTCTCGAATTGAACAAGCTCGAGTAACATATACGAATATAAATAAATTTTCCATCACACAAGTCTCAGTCTCTCCCAACTCCGAACGAGAATGGTGAGAGCGTATGTATGGATGTGAGTGCTGAACCCTTGTCGCTGGCTCAGAAAAACGACCCGAATCTTTTGAAATGGACATTTATAGACGCCTTCTTCGCATCTCCTAGGTACAGAAAATAAAGAACACAGAAGTACTGGAAAGAATGAACAAATTGAAGGAATTAATTAACAACCATAAAAATAAGAAAAACTCAATACTTCGGACATATAATAGGGGGCCCAAAGTACGAATTGCTACGCTTAATTATTGAAGACAAAATAAAGGGCAAACGATCGATCGGAAGACGACAGAATTCTTGGCTGAAGAACATGAGAAGGTGGGTTGGATGTGCTTCGAGTGATATTTTTCGAGCAGCAGTTTCTAAACTTCGTATAGCTATATGGAACGCCAACCATCGTAAGGAGACGGCGTCGTAAGAAGAATATGCATATTTAGAGCTACGTGTGTTGCCTAAAAAGATAAACTACTCCAATCATGGCTGGACAGCAAGGAGGATATATAAAATACCCGTTTCCTATGTGAATAGGATAGTAGGAATACAGCATAACATTGGATCAAAGAATATTTGCCACAGAGAACATCATTAAGCCCTGGAAGTAAAAATGTTGTACGCGAGGCTCCGGTTGATTCCTCCAAGATTCGACTGCCTCCACTTTATATCAAATTAGGTGTTTTGGAGCAATTTGTGAAGACATTAACTAAAGAGGGTCCCTGTTTCAAATATTTATGTGATAAATTAACGCATTTATCGGATGGCAATATAAAAAAAGGCCTGTTTGTTGGCTTTGACATTCGAAAGTTAATGCTAAATGCTGACTTTGAAAAAAGACCCAAGAGCTCGCTTGGAAATCATTTAAGGAGGCCGTAAAACATTTTTTAGGAAACAGAAATAGTACGATGGTAGGATACAGCGAATTGTACTAAGTACGCATACCTATTACTCCATCAAAAGCTGACATAGCAGCTTTCGAGCCGACGGAGTGGTTGACAAGTCAACGCTTAAAAGCAGGTAGCGCTTTTCGAGGGACCCTTCCTCAGGCATATATATATATATATGTATATATATATATATATATATATATATATATATATATATATATATATATATATATATTGTAAATCAACTGAAAATAAACAGAAGTACATATTTCAGCAGTTTACTAGTTGTTCTTTTGTCCGTCAAATCCATCCTGAGACGTGTTTTGCCGTATCACGGCTCATCAGTCAGGTTAGCATTGACAAACAAGAGAACGGAATCAACTGGTATTTATTCCAGAAGTTACGGAGTACGATGGTAGGATACAACGAATTGTATTAAGTACGCATACCTATTATTCCATCGAAAGCTGACATAGCCTGCTTTTAAGCGTTGACTGTGTCAACCATTCTGTCGGCTCGAAAGCTGCTGCGTCGGCTTTCGATGGAGTAATAGGTATGCGTACTTAATACAATCCGTTGTATCCTACCATCGTACTCCGCAACTTCTGGGATAAGTACCAGTTGATTCTGTTCTCTTGTTTGTCAATCCTAGCCTGACTGACGAGCCGTGATACCGCGAAACGCGTCTTAGGATAGATTTGACAGACAAGAAAACAGCTAGTAAACTGCTGAAATATGGACGGACTTCTGTCTATTTTCAATTGCTATACAATAAATAAACAGAAAAAAGCCCTAATTATAAAAATATAGTCAACAATATGCTTCACAATTTCAGAAAGCTGGGCTGCAATATGAGTATAAAAGCTGCATTTTGTGCATTCCCATATTGATTTCTTTCCCGAGAATCTTGGTGTTATAAGTGAAGAGCAGGGGGCGCGATTTCACCAAGACATAAAATTTATGAAAAACAGATATCAAGAAAAGTGAGACGTTAGTATGATGGTCGACTGTTGCTCGACGTTGAAGAGAGACCAACTGCATCGGAAGTACAAGAGAAAAAGATTGAACAGGAATTGTGAAGAAAATAGAAAAAGATATCATAAGTCTCTTTGATTTGTCTACTCTC
The DNA here is from genome assembly GCA_019049505.1 of Pachyrhynchus sulphureomaculatus. Taxonomy (NCBI): domain Eukaryota; kingdom Metazoa; phylum Arthropoda; class Insecta; order Coleoptera; family Curculionidae; genus Pachyrhynchus; species Pachyrhynchus sulphureomaculatus. The sequence continues at coordinate 140,716,986 of CM032453.1, forward strand.
CTCAATCATGTTTAAAACTAATTCTGCGCATTTTATAACTAAACATTAATTTTATATTTATCATATTTTATTTTTCATAAAAATTGTTTAAAAATCGGTAAAAATGCACATCTTGTATAAAAATAAATCTTGATGTGCTGTAAAAGTACTAAAGCTATATTTTAATTCAGCATACCTAAAAAAATCATTATTATTTAAAAGATAAATTAAAAGTTATATTTCGCAGGCCTGTGTTATTAATTTCCAGCGATAACAAAAATGTTATTAAAATCCAAATATTATTCTGCTATAAAAGGAAAATATCCCACGCTCTTACCTTAACAAACGTAGACACAGCATGCACATTATTCGAGTTTCTCAAAATACTGGAAGCTAAGGAAGCCACACTCAAACCGATTGCCCAAGAAGTATAGCCCTTTAGTTTAATAACATCGTAAGCAGATCTAATAACTTGCTGATGGATGTCCTTCCAGTTTTCGGGGTCATGATCGGTACCAATTGCAGGATTGATTTCCCTGAGGCGGACACCGGCTACATTTACACCAGACCATATCGCCACTTGAAATAAAAGATACATATAAAATTACTAAACGTTAACGAAACAATGGTTAAAATAAATAAATAAATAAACATATACACACCATGTCAATGTTAACTTCACTCCGTATAGTTTTTAGACGGACCAACTTTTGGTAGTCCTCAAGCTACTATTTGTTTAAAACTCATTGTCCGACCATTCATCAAAACACACTATCACTCTTACCACTATAGCTATGTATGTTACGCAACAATGTAATAAAACACAGCTGACGCAAGCGTTAAATTTTATTTGGTTACTATGATCCCAAGAATTTATTTGAGCTCTTTATTAAGAGGATATACCTAGTCATCTGGGTCAAAAAATCCGATTTATGGATGTTTACATTTTCTTTTAATATGATATCTTAAGAATATTTGCTTTACGTTTCATAAGAATCAGTTAAAAAAGTTATAGCAGTTTAAAAGAAGTGCCGTTGCGTAGAGTTCTCGGAGCAGGTAGCCTTAGCAGCTGCCCTCGGATCAGCCTTCGTCGACCTTAACTCAATTTTAATGTATTTTAAACTTTTTCTTTTATAATATAATACAAATAGATTCTTCAATTGTCTTTCTTAGAAGGGACAAGGCATTTACATCTGCTATTCTAAGGTTAGGTATTCAAAACAGGGAGTTTGACCAGTACCGTTTTACAGTTCACTCATTGTAATTCACTTGTAGCAATTCCATCGTACCAGTTATTAAAGTTTATATTTTAATTCGCTTTGTTAAATATAGTGACAGTTGAATGTGGCAGAAATGCACATGACGACGCAGCTAAAATGGACGGAGAACGAGCTGACCTGGCCGACCGACAATTGCTACAAAGTATAGAAGAAGCTAGAATGCGCCATAGAAAAAAATAAAATTAGTATTCTAGATGATCAAACAGCCGATGAAGATTCAGCATATGGCCTTGCAGTCGATGATTCATTTACAGGTAAGAATTTATTTTTGTATTACTGTTTTTTCGAAACTACTTTTTCTTGAAAACCGCTTGGCGGTGTGCAAGATATCTCAAGAATCACTACACCGATTTTGATCAAATTTGGTACATATTTTCTCTCTACATAGTGCTTGTCTCTGAACGAAGGAATTTTGATTT